>CM077084.1:190477196-191677196 GCA_039513925.1 Platanthera zijinensis
AAATAGACAGCGGTTTTTACAATAACCGCTGTCTATTCTACCCTGAACCCTAGAATAGACGCCGGTTATTGTAAAAATCACTGTTTATACTATCTATTTTAAACCGTGAGCCGTAAATTCTGGTTTTTATCCCGACTTTTTCGTTCTTCCAGTCATTGTTCTGTGCGATAAACCCTAAAGGCGATTTTGTGAAAGTTGATGGCTTTATGCTCTCCTTTGCTTCGATTTAACGATTCTTATTCGACAAATCAGATATTCTCACTTAGGTATATTATTTCTTAAGACCTTTCTCATTTGCTTTCTGCTCTCCTTAGCTAATGTCTTTAACTCTTTATTTTTAGTAGTAGTATTGTAGTAGTAGTATAAACATTATGTTATTTGTGTAGCAGTCTAGCAGACACCCACTGAATCTTCTAATCTCATATATTAGCTATGCTAAATATATATAAACAACACAATGTGCATTTTTGAATTTGATAGCCTAAAAAACGCATTGACTCTATATATTAGCCTAATTATTGCATTTTAACCTTTATTGTACATGTCTAAACCATCTGACTCTATAGTTCTATATTAGTATTTAGCAGTAACATAGTTCAATATCATTACGGTTTTTTATAAATTTTGCTTAAGGTTTTTGGATGGTTTAAGGTTTTCTTTATAGTTTTCTTATTACAGGAAAATGGCTAATAAAGGATCTTCATCAAAGTCAACAAGAGACTTCACTAAAATGAATGAATTGAATAAGTTTAGGCTAGAGGGGAAGAAGCTTATTATTTCTATGAGTGATGATGGTCGCATTATTCCTGGGCCTGAAACAAATAAATTGATGAGTTTTATGGGATCTCTTGTGAGGTCTTATGTGTCAATTACATATGTTGCATAGAAGGAAGTTGATAAACAAATTAAAAATCAAATATAGGCAGAATTAAATATACGTAACTTTGTTATCAGCGATTATATAACTGTGGTGTTTTAGTTAATTTTTAATTGATATTGTCTATTATTTTCAGATTTATTTTGCTAATATTGATGGTCTTCGCAATGCATTAATGAAAAGCATGGGTGAAAGTTGGAGGTCTTAAAAATCCAAACTTTTTATCACTCATGTAAAAAATGTTGATTTGAAAAATCGATACAATGTTCCAGTCAAATATAACTTCATTACTGCCGAAAACTGGAGAGTTTTTGTCGATCATCGCACCACTCTGAAATATATGGTTATGTGTTCTTAATTCTTATTAAATTTCATGTTTTATATCATTCCATAACTTCATAACTTATAAGCAATCTAAGTATTAACAAATATTTATTTGTGTATGAGAAAAGTAAGGTTAATACAGAGAGAGCAAGCGCCCAAAAGAACTTTCATACTACTTTCAGAATGAGTTATTCTGAATTAGAAAAAAGAATGGTATTAATTCTTTACTTCTCTCTCGTATTTTTTATTTTAAAAATTGGTTTTCTCAATAATTTAAAAGATAATTTATTTTCATTTTATTATTAAGGTTGAACAAGGTACAGCTGCACCAATTTCACGTGTGGAGTTATGGAAAGCCGGTCATAGAAGAAAAGTTGGTGAATACATTAGTAAAAATGCAGCTGAGTTGGCATCTAAAATTGTAAGTGTAAATGTATCATTTCACCATTTGTAAATTATCAATAGTAATATACCAATTATTCTTGTGAAGTATAATTTCTTATCTACAATTCTGCATTAATATTTATTACTTTTTCTTAGGATGAGTTGTCGAGCCAAGAGTCCCAGAGTGCTGAAACAGTGTCACAAGGTAGAGATGACATCCTTGCATCTGTTTCAGGCCAAGAACATGCAGGCAGAGTTAGAGTTTGTGGCAAGTTTTTCACCATTAAAAGTTTTTTCAAGAATGATATGCGGAGCGAGAGGAGATCAGTAGCTTTTATTGAAGATGTGGAAGTTATGGTCTAAGAAAGACTAAGCCAGCAACAAGAAGTATAGAGCCAGCAACAAGAAGTATGAAACCAACAACAACAAGCGCATCAAGTCGAGATGAGTAGTATGAAGAATCAAATTGAAGAGTTTATGCGCATGTTTAGTGTTAGAACTGAAACAAGTGTTGTACTTGCACGTGAAACTTCTCAATACATATCTCATGTATTATTATGTTTAAATATTTATACTTTTATGAAATGTTATGCTCTCTTTGTTGCGCAGGTAATAAATAATATTTTTACTATTTTGGGTTTCTCAGTCGAAACCTGAATCCAGGTCATATGAACCTGAGACATCACATGAGCGTTTACCTTCTCTGATGACGGTATTATAATATTATTTTTGAGTTTTATGTAATCAATGAATTCAATATTGATGTCCAAAATATTAATTCTCTTATTTTCATAGACTAGTGAGACTACAAATGAATTCATTGTTATGTTACTCAGTTTCATAACTATGATGGAGAAAGAAAGTAAAATAATATCTTTAGTATTAGATCCAACAGTATTTGGGACTATTGAATCAACAAGTACATACTTTGAAATTTCAGAGTTGTACGATTTTCTAAATATAGAAGAAAAAAAATTGAGTTAACATCATATTAGCATGCATTGGGTGAGTACAGACTATTGGGTATCAAATATTACAAATTTAAGATTTTTTATTAATATATATATTGATTTTGAATTCACATGTTTTTTTACAGGTACATAGACTCACAATTAAAGAAATTTATATACAATAGAGGTGTATATTTTCATAATTCAACAACCATTTTTGCTTTTGATGATAAGTATGTCAAGGCACATTCAAAATCACGGGCTGAAGATCTAAAAATCAGGCTTAGTCAACTTCAATCGGATTCTTTATTATTTTTGTCCTATCATAGATCGTAAATATGAAGTATATCTGTATCAATGATTATATCTATTTTTTATTTTAATTAAGCTATTAATTATTTCATTTTTTTTCACAGAGAACATTGGATGTTGTCTATTATTGATTACAATAATAATAGAATTTATTGGCTTGATCTCCTAAATCTTGACATTCGTGATGATATTAAAAATGTCATTATAAAGTAAGTTTATTAATTAGTTATTTTCCTATTTGGAATTCAGATTTGGCGATAAACTAAATTTTTTTATATTTTATGAAGGTCGTTTCAGGGTTTAGCAAAGGAACGGCATACCAATTTTCACAAACCAAAAGTTTTAAAGTGAAAGTCGGTAAGTTATAGCATATATTTGAGTATAATTATTGTAATTTTTAAAATATTTAAAAATTTATTATTAAAATACTTACCAACTATTTATTTTTTAAGTATCCAAAACAATCAGATAGTACTCAATGTGGGTATTATATCATATGATATATGATTGACATAGTTGATGCTCTTAAATATGTCAATGTCATCATTGGTAAGGTAAGTGCATGTAGATTGGTAAATGATAATAATTATGTTGAATTGATTTTAACAAAAAAAAATTTATTGCAGATCTATGATGGAGTGACACAATTTTTGCCGGAGAAAAAAGATAGTATGCGAAATAAGATTTGTGATTATATAATCACTAATGCTGCTTAATGATTCATGATTGGCAAATGTATTTTTTAATTGCATATTTATTTATATAACACACTAACATATTGAGTTATTTGACTAACTTCATACTTGTATAGAAGAAGAACAAATGAAAATGGTCTTGTTGACTCTTGTAAATGAGCATGTTCTTTAATTCTTTATACTTTAAATGATCTTTAAATTGTTCTTTATGTAGAATAATTGTAGATTGCAGTTCATTTGATAGTTTTTTAAATTGTTCATTGTGATGATTTCTTTAGCTTAAGAATAGCTGGTTATTTTATTGTCCCGACATAACTCTGCATTTTATAGGTCTTGTTTGTGAAAGATGGAAGACCAAAACAACAACACTCTTGCTCCATCTATTGATAGCAATGATCTTGATCCAAAAACAGACCCAAAAACAGATCCTAAAAAAAACAAAGTCAAAGGATCATGGTTGGAGTATGGACATTGGCCCGACCTAAAAGATAAAAAAACAGTAAAATGTAATTTGTGTGATAGAATGATAAAATGTGGTATCAAAAGGTTGAAGCAACACTTATGTGGCGGGTATGGAGATGTATCAAAGTGTTTTAAGACTACTTCTGAAATAGCAGCTGAGATGTATTCAGCTTTAAATGATAAAAAGACAATGTGCATCTGACTGCTGATGATGACAATGAGAGTGAACAAGAAAGAGAGCCAACAGGATCACATAATGTATCCCCGGCATTATCTACAGCTAAATCGTCATTTGCCACAAGTTCTAGGACAAGTGCCAAAAAGATAAAAGTAATCTACATGCCATAAAAAGGGGCCCTATAGATGCTCATGTGAGGCGTGCTCCTGAAAATGTAGTTGATGATAAATGTGCAAAAGGTGTTGTGCAAACTACTATCGAGAGATGTTTTAGACCACCTGAAGAAAAAAAAAAGTTGATAGTTATGTTGCTGATTGATTATATGAATGTGGAATTACATTCAATGTTGCAAAGGCACGAAGTTTTGAAGTCATGTGTGAAGCAATTGGACAGTATGGGTTTGGTTATAAAGGTCCTAGTTATCATGATTTGAGAGCCACATTGTTATCGAATACAAAAGATAAAATTAACGAGATGAAAACAATCTATCAAACATAATGGAGGAGATATGGTTGCACACTTATGTCAGATGGTTGGACAGATAAGAGAGGGAGACATTTGATCAATTTTCTAGTCAACTGTCTAGAAGAATCCTATTTTATAAGTTCCGTAAATGCATCCAGTCATGTTCAAGATGCGGCAATGTTATCAGAGTTAGATTGTAAGATTAGAGAGATATGAGCAGAGTGCGTTGTTCAGGTAAATTTTTTGGTTTCACTAATTTTCATATTTCGAGTTAATAGTCTACAACTTTCAATATATATAAAGTTATGTTGTATGCAGGTGGTGACTGACAATGCTTCCAATTACAAGGCAGTTGGTAAAATTTTAATGGAGAGACCCACATTATTTTGGACTCCTTGTGCAGTTCATTACATTGATCTCATGCTAGAGGATATAGGCAAGTTACAACAGAACAAAATTGTGATAAGAAAAGCAATGATGATTACAAATTTCATCTACAGGCACTCATTTACTTGATGCAATAAGAACTACTATATATGGTAATCTAGTAAGGCATTCGGTGACTAGATTTACAACATCAATCCTTACTCTACAAAGTGTGTTTATTCTTTGTGTCACCTTCGTGGAATGCCGTTAATTTGGCAAAAACTGAAACCGGGAAACAAGTTGTTGAAATAATACTTTCAGCCGTTTTTTGGAATGAAGTAAGAGATTGCCTAAAAGGAGGAAAGCCACTGATTGTTGTTTTGCGATTAGTAGATGGAGTTGAAAGGTCGACTATGCCTAAAGTATATGTGGCAATGGAAGAAGCTAAACAAAAGATCAAAAAACATTTTGATAATAAAGAAAGATTATTTAAAAAGATTATTAACCTTGTTGAAAATAGGTGGACAACTCAAATGGAAGCAAAAATTGTATAGAAAGGCTTTGTTTTTAAATCCAAGAAAATATTTTGAATATGAGGAAAACATAATGATGATGTCTGGAAATTTCAAGATGTTTCCAATGATATTATTGCAAAACTAGTGTCTAATCAAGAATTGCAAGACAAGAATGCAGAGCAAGGTAATAACAACATAAGCATCTCGAAATAGTTTTGGAAAGTCTATAGCTATTAGACAACGAACCATCTTAAATCCAAGTAAGTATTGATTAAGTTTTTATTTTAAAAAAATTATTTATATGTCAAATAATTTATATTTGTCTTAAATGAATAGTTGATTGGTGGGGTGCACATGGAGGACCGAATGTTGACCTTACAAAGGTAGAATTTTGCATACTTGGCTTATGTTATTCTTTTTCTAGTTGTGAGTGCAACTGGAGTACTTTTGAGCTTGTAAGTATACAAATATTCAATATAAAAATTAATATTTTTATATTTACTAATAAGTTTATAATTATCTTGATTCAGATTCACACAAAGAAAAAAATAGATTGGAGCATCAAATACTTAGTAATCTTGTATACATCCAATATAATCGTTGTTTACAAACACGATTTCAAGAAAGACGTGAAAAGGGAAGAAATTACAACCCTTTAGTGATTGATGAGCTAGATTAGAGTAGTGAGTCGATGATGAACAAACCAGAGAATGTTCTAGTTTTTGATGATGATAATCTCACATGGGAAGCTATATAGAGAGCTATTGGAACTGGGGCTCAAAATTTACGAAGTAGAGCTAGAGATAATCTTCAACTAATGGATGAAGAGGATGAAGATTTAGATCATTTTTTCTTTGACAATGATGATGAAGATATTGACGATAATTATGAGCAAAAGACAAGTACCTCAAACCAACCAAACACATACAACGCCAATGACGACTTACTAGATGATGATTCTAGTTGATCTTTTATGATTATTTAAAGTTTATGTTAAAAAAAGCATTCATGCTAATATACTATTGTGCAATGGATGAAGACATTTTGGATTTGACCACAATTCTATACTATGATATTTTTGTGTTCACTTTTCTGCTATTTCTTTCTCTGAAATCTTTATTGATTGGCATTGTTTTTTCTTACTGCTTCCTGCTTCATGGTATTTGAGATAGGTATGAATGTATTGAGAAATGAAAATTTGAGATATCATGAATTCATGATATCGGAAACTTTGTGCTTGCTACTTCTTGGTATGAATGTGTTAAGAATTGAGATATGAAGATATCATGAATTCATGATATCAGAAGATTCAAAACTTGTGTGCTTAGTTATTTGCTTACTGACTAATGATATAAATATATTGAGATTTGAGAATTTGAGATATCATGATATCAGAAGCAATGCTTAGTTGTTTACTGCTTACTACTAACTGATATGAAGAAATAATCTGTGCGGCTGTGTTGGTAAACATTTTGTCTAGTTAAAAAAATGAAGCTTTAGACAGCGGTTATTATAATAACCGTTATCAAAAGTATGGCAGGCAGACTATAGACAGCGGTTATTATATTAACCGCTGTCTATAGTCGGCAGTTTATAGACAGCGATTATTATAATAACCGTTGTTTATAGTCTGCAGTCTATAGACAGCGGTTATTATAATAACCGTTGTCTATAGCTTGCCTTTTTTTAAAAAAAAAATTGGCGTCTTGCGACTTGCTCGCCTTATTGTTGTCTAGGCATCTGCCTTGTTGCCTAAGCGTCAAGGCGTCGGGCGCTCTCCTTGGTTCGCCTTTTCGCCGTGAGAAGAATGATTAGTGAGGATGTGGCTATGAATGACATAAGGGAGGAGGGGTGAATAACTACTCTTAAAGGGGATGAATAAAGTACTTAAACTTTTTTGCAATCTCTTGTAAATCTCACCCAAGAGAATTCACACAAGCGCATAAAAAAGTGGAAACAACAGAAAGTAGTGCAACAA
The DNA here is from genome assembly GCA_039513925.1 of Platanthera zijinensis. Taxonomy (NCBI): domain Eukaryota; kingdom Viridiplantae; phylum Streptophyta; class Magnoliopsida; order Asparagales; family Orchidaceae; genus Platanthera; species Platanthera zijinensis. The sequence goes on from CM077084.1 coordinate 190,484,703, forward strand.
ATAAATGCAAAAATTAAGCTAGATATAAAGCAGGTATGTACAGTAGTAGTTCCCCAAAATCGGGTACTTCACTCTTTCACAAAGATGAGAATCCATCTCCTGTGGGAGTGCACATCATCCAAAAAGAATGAACTCCTGCAGCTTCCCCACCTTATGACAACAACCCCCACTTTGAACCTCATAGTTACTTAGTCCTCGAATAAATTGACCCATGCACAATGACTATCTACGAAGCACGGGTACTCCAAAAAATGTCCCATACCCGTACACGGTACGTTGGCGGGTATTGGTACGGCCCGGTACGGCAAAAAAAGCACCCGGTACGTTTATTGTTTTTTGGTACGGGCCGGTAATGCCGAGTAATTCCCGATATTATTAATAGCGCGGATCCTTATTCACGTTAGGGCTAACTTCTTCGACAAACCCACGACAGATCTCCCGCGAGCGAGCGACCTCGACGGCGGCAGATCTCCTGTGAGCGACCTCGACGGCGACATCCCTTCTGCGAGCGACCTCGACGGCAGCAGATCTCCTGCGAGCGACCTCGACGGCGACATCCTCCTGCGAACCCTATCGACAAACCCACGACTCCAGGTCTCCACTATTTCGACGACATCGACTCCTGCGAGCCCTGTCGACCTCAACGGAACCCCAGGGCTCCGTCGTTCTCTATATCAGAAGCTCGGTCGGCGCTACACCGATTGTTCCAGTTGCGCGACTGCAAGGCTGCAAGCTGGGTCGGCGCTACACCGCCCTTCATTGCATTCTCACCCCTAATCTACGAGGTCTGGTTTACCCCCAATTTTAATTTCAAGGTTCTTCTCTGATTATACATGCTTCTTATTACCTCATATCTCCCATAAGTAGTCTCTTTGGAAATATCCATTAAAATTTTAAATAATGGCATACAAACCTAGAAATCATTCTCATTTGGTGTATGATATCACTTTGGTTAATTAGGTACTCCAAATTTTCACTGATATCACTTTGATTTTAGCATGCATTAATTTTTTTTTCAAGTTATTGTATATTTTTAGGATTTCTAACATCCAAAAAAACGGTCGGTGTGGGCGACATTCACCCATGACAAATGTCCTTAAATAAAATAAGCAGTCCATAATAACAATCTCATAGTTATTTTTGGGAGTTAATTAGCAATCTATTGGAGTTTGCATTCGGCGTGAGTTAGTAGATTTAAGGACATTTGATTTAAGGACATTTAATTTAATAATCTTAAGTAGTCTCTTTGGAGTTTGCATTCGGCATGAGTAATTTTTATGAGTTTGCTTTGCACCATTGAATGGTTATCATTTATCAAATGCAATTTGTACATCCTTTTGTACCAATTTTCTTTTTATACATGACTTGGGTTAAGTATTTGTTACAGGATTGCATTTGATTAGCATGTCCCATTGCAATCTAGATTCTTGCTCTTTGTTTGTACTTATAATGATGTACAATATTTATGCTATGGAATATTTTTTTAAAATATTTTCCTATAATATTTGTATCACTCATTCAAGTTTTTTTTTAATTCAAAATGAGTTCTTCTACATCAAGTTCAATGGATTCAACTAATCTTGAAGAAGATGACTTGTTTCCGCTTTGGAAGCACGTTACATTGACTATAAAAAAGAGGTGAAGAGAAGGAAATGCAAAATGGAAATGCAATTATTGCAACATGGATTTTCAAGGGTCATACGTAAGAGTCAAAGCTCATTTGTTGCTAATAAAGAATGAGGGTATAAGGGTTTGTTCTGTTGTTAGTAGCAAAGTTGATATTCTTTCGGAGTTACGAAAAGCTCACGAACAAGCTGAAAATCGAAAGAAACTGTCAAAGACCAAAATGGTTCCTCTACCACCTTCCCCTTTTAATACTTCAACTAGATCAATTATTGATAGCACGGGTGATTTTAGATTACAAGGATATGAACCAAGGAAGAGAAGGGCATTGGGCAACAGTCCCTTAGACTACCACTGATCGAAAGACTGTTACATCGACCGACGTTACCTTTCTTGAGGACCAGCCATATCATTCTCAACCCCTTAACCCTCCATTGTCGTAACCATCCCCTCCTCTGTGGCCAGTTGTTCTCGTTCATTCGTTACTACCACATCTCCTACCCACGCCACTCACACCCCAACCACCTAAGTCGTCTATAATCCATGTGTACACTCGTCGTCCTTCCTCTTCTGCTGCCCCGAGCCCGTTACCTTCTATTAATGACAGTCTGTGTTCCAATGATCTGGTGGCGCCTTCTACAGCTCACCCAATGGCGAATTATGTCTTTTTGCATCGCCTGGCCCCGACACTTCGCACATTTGCTACTTCATTATCCTTTATTTTTATCTCTAACTCTGTGCAGGAGGCTCTCCAACATCCGGGCTGGCGGTCAGCCATGGACGAAGAAATGACGGCTCTCTGGGCTAATCAGACATGGGACCTGGTTTCTCTCCCCCCTGGCCAAACTACTGTTGGTTGTAAATGGGTCTTTGTCATCAAGCATGCCCCTGATGGGATAATTGACCGTCTCAAGGCCCGTCTGGTGGCTCGTGGATTTACTCAACAACAAGGTCTTGATTATGAGGAAGCATTCCCTCCAATAGCCAAGCTCAACACGATTCGTGTCCTCTCAGTGGTCGTGCATCGCCAAAGGCCCTTACATCAACTGGATATCAAGAATGTTTTTCTAAATAGTGATCTACAAGAAACAGTTTACATGCAACAACCTCCGGAGTTTGAACAGTCTACTTTCATCATTCCTTAGAATAGTCTAATTTCTTTATTTATGTGAACAATCTTAACATCTTGTGCATGTACGGTGATAACTGATAACATTTCATTGAATATATTCTTGCTGCAAATTAACTTGTTATATGTATTTTTTAAATTTTTTTCACATACCCAAACGTACCCGTACCGTGCTATTTTATAATTTTGTCGTACCACGTACCGGTACCCGTACCGTACCGGTACCCGTACCGTACCCGTACCATGTACCGGTACCCGTGCTTCATAGATGACTATAGAAGCCGTCCAGGTGAACCAATTTTCCCCCGGATGGTCCGTTGCCACAACTTTACTAAGTCACCTGCTATAAGTTGGTAGGGGTCGAAATGCCATCGTGACACAACATTTTGAAAAGGTTTGTCAAGCCCTTCAAGGGTAGGCTTTAGAAAACTCCTTCGGATTCTTCACAAATTGGAGAATTGAACGTTAATTGAGCTCGCTAATAATGTGATTGTGTTGTGGATTCAAGTCGACGCTATTGAAATAGTGAAGAGCAGAGATGTGAAAACTGAACAGGTATTCTTCCTCAAATGAGAGCTCACAACTTTTTCTTCTTCTCTTAGAACTAATGACTTTTCTCTGAGAGCTTGATGCTCTTACACTACTTAGCAAAATGAAGGAGACAATTGAGAAGGAGAGAATTATACTTTTCTTTTAACCGGTAAATATACTTATATAACTCCTTCAGAATAAAACTTCCAAACAAAATCTTTATTTCCAAGGTGGCAAGGCCAAGCAAGGAGGGAAGCTGCACAATTCCTAATTCTGTCATTCCTACAGCTATACTATATAGTGGCTATTTTTTGTATAAGTTCAGAAATAGCCAACATTTGTTTGACAATCTCCGTTTAAGGCATACCGCTCGAGAATCATGTATTTACAATCCGTATAGCAGAGTATTAGATGCCCAACTTATTTTTTCTGGAATATCAATTTTCTTCTATATTGCATTTTTCTTCTAACAAATCATTTGCGGGTAAATAAATTGATCGACGTTTGTTGGTCAATGAATTACTCAAGACTTCAGAACGTTCTTTTTATTTTTTATACTGAGGTCCTACTGCTCAGCTCAGCTCTATTCTCAAGTTTGATGACTCTTTATTCGCACGGCGGAGCTTGGTTGACAAGCCAATACAAACCAGACCAGACAAAAACAAAATGGACTTTTTAAAAATCGCAAGGGATATTCCCAATAGATGTCGAGTCAATGACAAGTGGAGTGGTTGGATTCATTCTAGCCGAGAGCACAAATATTAATTAGTTTCAGCTCGATATTTGATTTAGAGATTGTATATAGGTCATAAATCTTTGGTGAAGATGTCTGCAGCTTGATCTGACTTGAAGACATGAATGGTAATCTTCTTGAGAGAGAGCCGGATCCTCTCCATAAACAAGCAAACGTTAGGTGTGTTACTTGCTGATCCCTCTCTAGGTTGAAAACTATTTCTTGTAGGCGGTTGTTCACAGTATAATATAATCTAGATAGCTCAACTGATCTCTATAAAGCTCACCTTGTCCAGAAATGTTTCACTTGAATTTATGGAATTGACTATTTTAGAACTCTCCAGTTGTAAGACTCAATTCTATTCAAATTCTCCTCCTAGTTAACATCAAGGAAGACATGTATGATCATAACAAAAGACCTCAAGCTTAGTTTGACAAGTCCTCAACCGTCCAAGCCAACATTGGTCATCGCAATAGCACCTTCAGATCATCCCATCTTCACCAGACATAGATCATTAGGATCAGTTATACTAGTTGTACATGTGGATGAAATCATGCATAGTGGATATCAACAATAAGAAATCTTAGATGTAGGAAACAAAAACAAAAACACTCAAGCCTGGGATAGTGGGGTCGGCTATATGGATCCTTTTTCGCCATTGTGCCATATCTTTCGTCATAATCTCACTAATGCCTGCGTACATGTCTTTCCTTATAGTTTCATTCCATGTCTTTATTGGTCTACCCCTCCCTCATTTAACTACGCCTAAAAGGTGCCTTTAATGGTCTCCTTTGTACATGTCCAAACAATCTTAGTCGAGCTTCTCGCATCTTCTCTGCAAATGGTCTCCTTGAGGTTAACGACCCATCAAACGGGGAAGCCAAGGATGACGAGCCAAGGGACCCCGCAATGTCCATCCATGCCATGTCGGGACCACATTCTAGGGAAACAGTGCAGATTCCCATTTCTGTGTCGGGCCAACCAGCAACTTGTCGTCATGGATACAGGGAGTACATATAGTTTCATCAGTGACCACACCACTCAGCGACTTCAGCTACCCATTACCACTCACAGTCGTTTGCGTGTCGTCGTGCCAAATGGCGGCACGATGATATGCACCGGGGTTTGTCGGGACATTCCGATTATTGTGGCCGACTATCACTCTCAGTGGACTTCTTTGTCATCTCCATGAGGGGCTTTGAGGCCGTCTTGGGGATGCGCTGGTTACGCACCCTCGGGCCGATTTTGTGGGATTTGGAGGCCCTGACGATGTCCTGGGGGAAGTGGCCCTCTGTGACAGTGTGGCACGTCCAACTGAATGCAGACATTGGTCGCGCCATCTCCTTCCAGCTTGATTCCTCCGAGCAGCCGGGCCTTTCCTCCCTTCTTCACGAGTACAACGACACGATGGCCGCACCAGCACGGGGCTTCCCACCTCGTGCCACCAAGATCACCATATTTGCCTCCTCCCAAACACGGCCCCAATGGTCATCCTTCCATACCGCTATCCCTTCCTACAGAAGGATGAGATTGAGCGGCGGTGTACCGAGAAGCTTCAGCAAGGCATCATTTGCCACAATGTCTCCCCCTTCTCCACGCCAGTCCTCTTAGTCAACAAAAAGGACGGTTCTTGGCGCTTCTACGTGGATTATCGCGTCTTGAATGCACAGACAGTGAAAGACAAATTTCCCATTCCAGTTGTCGAGGAGCTGTTGGATGAGTTGCATGGGGCACACTATTTCTCCAAGCTGGATCTTTGCTCGGGGAACCACCAGGTCTGTATGTTTTTGGCGGGCGTGGAGAAGACTACCTTCCGAACACACCATGGCCACTTCGAATTTCTTGTGATGTCGTTCGGGCTCGCCAAAGCACTGTCTACATTTCAGGCCCTCATGAATGAGGTATTCCACACTCTCCTTCGTCGTTGTGTCCTTGTTTTCATCGATGATATTTTGGCACACTATTTCTCCAAGCTGGATCGTCGCTCGGGGTACAACCAGGTCTGTATGTCTCGCTCGGGGTACCACCAAGTCTGTATGTTTTTGGCGGGCGTGGAGAAGACTGCCTTCCGTACACACCATGACCACTTCGAATTTCTTGTGATGTCGTTCGGACTCGCCAATACACCGTCTATATTTCAGGCCCTCATGAATGAGGTATTCCACACTCTCCTTCGTCGTTGTGTCCTTGTTTTCTTCGATGATATTTTGGTATAAAACATAACTTGGGAGGCGCACCTCGACCATCTCAAACAAGTTCTCCAACTAGTACGGCCTCACCGGCTCTACCTGAAGGGGTCCAAGTGCTCCTTCTGCATCGACAGAGTCGCCTACCTGGGCCACATCGTCGACCACCCCGGTGTCCCTGCAGATCCAGCAAAGATTCAGGGGATTCTCGACTGGCCCGTTCCCCAGTCGCAGCGGGAGCTGCGCGAGTTCCTTGGCCTGACCAGCTACTACCGTCGCTTCATCCAGGTCTACAAAGTCATTGCTGCCCCCTTGTTATCTCTCGTGTTGTTGATGCTTTGTGTGGGATCACTCCGCCATGGAGGCTTTTCGAGCTCTACAGCAAGCTTTAGTTTCAACCCCGGTTCTCTAGTTACGAGATTTCGGGAAGGAATTTTAGGTGGAATGTCATGCTTCGGAACATGGGTGCAGCGTGGTACTTCAACAGGATGGCCACCTGATTGCTTATTTCGAGCTCTACATCGTTTCTACTTTCCAACCACTTCCCCTGTGATCCCCAACATTCTCGCAGCCGTCTACGGCCACACCCACAAAGGAGTCCACAAGACCCTTCAGCACTTCTGCACCGAGTTCTTCTGGTCGGGGCTCAAGCGAAGTGTTTGGCCTTATATTGCAGCATTAATCAGCTGCCAGAGCAGCAAGACGGAGTCTCTCTCTCCAGCCGGTCTACTACAGCCTCTCCCAGTGTCGACACAGATATGGGCCGACATCACGATGGATTTCATCGAGGGACTTCCTCCTTCTCGAGGGTACTCTGTCATTTTTGTAGTGGTCGACCGCTTCTCCAAGGGGGCCCATTTCATTTCCATGAGCCGCCCCATCACAGGACCCATCGTGGCCCATGTCTTCTTCGATCGGGTGTTTCGTCTCCACAATGTATCGGAGAGCATCGTGTCTGACGAGGAAAAGGTTTTCACGTCTGAGTTCTAGCAGGAACTGTTTGCCCTTTGTGGTACGAAACTGGCTATATCCTCGGCCTACCACCCGCAGTCATATGATCAGACCGAGGTGGTCAACAAGACACTAGAGATGTACTTGCGCTGCCTTACAGGGGACCTCCCCAAGGACTGGGCACGCTGGCTACCATGGGTGGAGTATTGTTGCAATACTTCCTACCACAGCGCCCTCCAGACCACTCTTCCACCTTATTTACGGTCGGGATCCTCCCCGCCTCCTCACTTATGTTGCTGCCTCTGCTCACTCTACCGTCGTCGACATCGAGCTCCGCACGCGTGATGAGGTTCTGCGCCTCGCACGGGACCGGCTCATTCAGGCCAAAACACGGATGGAGACCACCTACAACAGCAGCCTTCGCGAGTTATTCTTTGCTCCTGGGGATTGGGTTTGGCTAAAACGCTGACCCTACCGTCAAGCTACCGTCACCAAGGGGGCATACCAGAAGCTGGGGCAAAATTTCTTTGGACCTTTCGAGATTATTCACCGCATCGGGAAAGTGGCTTACCGTCTCCGACTCGACGATGACGTGCAGATTCACGACGTCTTTCACATGTCGCGGTTGAAGCCGTTTGTGGGCGACCCTCCCCAAAAATCCTTGGTTCCCTTGTCAATGCTGCCACAGGACAAGCTTGATGTCGAGCAAGGTAGAGATGTTATGGATCCTCATTGGGGCATGACGTACAAGCGCCACGAGCCTCGCATAGAACCCGCCTAAATCATCTTTTAATTTACTACTCGTAATTCCTATTTTTGCTTAAGTATTTTGATCATCATGTATTAAGCCCTAATGAGTAGGGCATTTTAGTACTTATGTTTGAACCGGTTTTCCCACAATATAGGTGGGTTTTGGGATTTGGAAAATTAAGCAAGAAGTTATTTCAATTTCTCCCTCTCTCTCTTAATTCTCTCTCTCTCTCCCGTTCTTTTTCCTATCCGTCGAACCCTAGTCGCGAGCCCCTCCCCGCGCCCGCCCGTCGCACTCCTCGTCGGCGCCAACCGAAGGCCGCTCCTCCCTCCTTATCACCATTGCTCCCAAGGGTTCCAAGAAGGGATCCTCCTCCCTCCTGCAGGACTTCCCCCTTCATCCTCCATGTACGTGATCGCAATCCCGGGTACGTAACATATTGCTTGTTGGACATGTCTGGTGAGCTCATCTAAGATAAGAGTAAAGAGATAAGAGCTTAAAGCTGATCCTTGATGTAAGACAATAGTGATAGAAAATTCATGTATTAATCCTCGATATGTGCTCACCCTTGTCACTGAATTTGTATACATATCTTTAATTATGTCAATGTATGATACATTTACACCTTTCTTTTCTAAGACTCTTCATAAAATCTCTCTTGGAACTCTATCATAAGCCTTCACAAGATCGATAAACAACATATGCAAATCTTGTTTTCTTTCTCGGTAGTTGTCAATGAGTCTCCTAAAGAGATGTATAGCTTCCATGGTCGACCGTCCTAGCATGAATCCAAATTGATTCTCCGTGATATTAGTCTCTCGTCTAACTCTTATTTTTATTACTCATTCATATAGTTTCATGGTATGACTCATCAATTTAATTCTTCTGTAATTAACACAATTTTGTATATCTCATTTGTTCTTATACAAAAGTACCAAGATATTTTCTCTCCGTTGGTCTGGCATTCTCTTTGACTTCAGTATTTTATTGAAAAAACATGTAAGCCACAAAATTTATTCATTCCCCAGACATTTTCATACTTCAATGGGTATATCGTCTGGCCCAACCGTCTTTTCATTTTTCATCTTCTTTAGAGCATCACTTACTTCTGATACTTGAATTTTATGATAAAACAATATGTTCTTATACTAATCTGATTTACTTAACTCTTGCAAGTTTAATTCATTATAATTTGTTTCATTATAAAGTTGATAAAAGTATTATTTTCATCGCTTTTTAATATTCACATCATCCATTAAAACTGTTTTTGTTTCATCATTTATGCATTTTACTGGACTTAAATCTCGTCTTCCTTTCTCTAGCTGGAGCAATTTTATATATGTCACGTTCTTCATATTTAGTATCTAGTCCCTTAAAAAATTCTTCATAACCTTGATTTCTTGCTTTACTCACTGCATGTTTAGCTTCTTTTTTGGCAACTTTATACCTGGCTAACTTTTCATCATTCCTACAAGCGTAGATGTACAAAAAAATTTATAAAAAATACTTTGCTACTAGAAATTTGGGATTGCTCAAATACTTTCTTGGAGAAGAATTTGTTTACAACCATAGAAAACTTGACTCAGCCATTTAAAAGCCCACTCAAAGGCCCGTTGTTGGCATCTAGTTTAGTTCACACCAGACCTTGGGTTGTAGTACTTACCACTCCTTATATATTTTGTAAAAATCTTTGTACTGATGATGAAGTAGAAAAGAAATAAATCTTTTTCTTTTTACATTGTGAATTTATGCATGGTATCAAAGCAAGGTGAACCAAATTAGAGGACTCTCGATGAGTGACTCCTCGTACTGATTGATTCGTTCTCTTTTTTGTCTGTCATGGGTACTCGCACTGCCTATCAAGGGTACTTGCATGATCCATGTTGATTAGTGTCCAGTTAATTAACGCCCCCCCCCCCCTCTCTTTTATAGGCTATCCGGACCATGTTTCTCGTAGTACCTCTACGTCAAGGCTCGCTGATCGCGATACTAAGCATCGATCACTTGAGCTCGATCTCACCCCTCGTAATACCATATTTGATCTCACAACTCACCTACCTAAAGAACTCGCCGAACGTGGGTCCTCGTTCAATCTCGCTGATAGCCGAGAAACTAGCTTCGCTCTCGCAGCTCTTCTGCCTAAAGATCTCGTCGATCATGGTTCCTTCTTCGATCTCACAGCTCACCGAGAAACCAACTTTGCACTCACAGCTCCCCTGCCTAAAGATTTCACAGCTCATATGGTGGAGACTGGCCCCGATCAGGTCGATGCAAAAGTGTTTGATGCCGCACCCGACCAGACATCTACTGGCCCTGAGTTCGCTTATGTTTTTGGCGTCACATCTTATGTAATTTGCTATGATTTATTTTATTTTATTTGCCAAATATATATATATATATATATTTATATACATATATATATATATATATATTTATATACATATAAATATAAATATATATATATACATATAAAAATATATATATAGATGTATGTAAAGTTATTAGGTTAAGTCGATTCAGGTCTTCCCAGCCGACCCCAATTAAAACACTCTGCTCTGGTTCGCACCTGCCAAGACCGCGGCCACTGGAAGCCCGAATATGGCGGAAGCTCCCGTGTGGTTTCTGCCCACGATTCAGCGGCACCTTCCCGCGTTTTCCTCCTGCAGGTTCTTGACCATGACTTCCGCCACAACTGCCTCCTGCACGTTCTCAACCCTGAGCGCCCACAACTTCCTCCATTCAATGCCCATGTCAAGGACACGATTTTCCCATGATGCCATGATCGTGAAAGTCAAGGCTTCCATTTTCGTTCTTGTTTAAAAGCTTTTTGTACTCGTTTGTTTTTGGATGGATGAAAAAATTTGATGATGGAGAAGATTGAAAAAATGATGAGATTGTTGTGGGTTTTCCTGTAGTTGATTCCGTGTGAGGGTGTTAGGGACGATGAACAGTGCTTCTTCACAGCTGTTGTTAGAGTTTAGGTAGAGCTGGAAAAAATTGATGAATGATTTGTTGTTGATTCCCATTTGTGAAATCCTGGCGTTGATTTTCCTGTTTGTGAGTTGAGGAAATTTCTGTGTTGCTTCCATCGGGTGGAATGTTGATGACAGACATGGCGATTGTTTTGCTCATGTTCGAGTTCAGTTGTAACAGAAAGCTTTAGAGTAGTTGTTGTTAATTAACGAAGGTTATTGACTGTCTGTGATTGATTCCAATTATTGATTAAAAGTTAGGTGTTAGATTAATTGTTTGCCGAGAAGAGCTTTCTTGGAAGAGGAAAGTGGTGTTCGGGTTGTGTCCCCGTAAACAGTTGAAAAGAGAATTTGGTACCTGCCTTGTGGTTCTCATTTGAGAGTTAAGCTGAGTGAAATTTTAATTCCATGTTTAGAGATTTCATGAAACTACCTTGAGTGTGAAGAGCGAGTGAATTCTAGGTTGATAGTTTGTGGTTTTCGTACATGGTTGAGTGATTCCGTGGAACCACCTCGTGTGAGAGAGCGATATAATTCTGTGGTGCCCGCGTGCGATTGCGGCCGACCTCGGAGCGGGAGATCGAAGGTGACGAGAAATTACTCGCGTGATCGTCGTCGACTTCGGATACGGAAAGACGTCTCTTCTCGTGGGGTAATGATGTAAACCGGATTAGGGCTTTAAAATCAAATAATACTTCTAGCAAAATAATTTATTTTTGTAATTAAAAAAAGAGTTTTAAACATGATTGATTTTTTAAAAACGAGGGACCGAGCGGCCCAAGCAAATTTTGCGCGCGCAATTCAACGTCGTTGCTCTGAGCTTTGAGAAGTTCGTCAATGTTGATGACAGACATGGCGCTTGTTTTGCTCATGTTCGAGTTCAGTTGTAACAGAAAGCTTTAGAGTAGTTGTTAATTAACGAAGGTTATTGACTGTCTGTGATTGATTCCAATTATTGATTAAAAGTTAGGTGTTAGATTAATTGTTTGCCGAGAAGAGCTTTCTTGGAAGAGAAAAGTGGTGTTCGGGTTGTGTCCCCGTAAACAGTTGAAAAGAGAATTTGGTACCTGCCTTGTGGTTCTCATTTGAGAGTTAAGCTGAGTGAAATTTTAATTCCATGTTTAGAGATTTCATGAAACTACCTTGAGTGTGAAGAGCGAGTGAATTCTAGGTTGATAGTTTGTGGTTTTCGTACATGGTTGAGTGATTATGTGGAACCACCTCGTGTGAGAGAGCGATATAATTCTGTGGTGCCCGCGTGCAATTGCGGCCGACCTCGGAGCGGGAGATCGAAGGTGACGAGAAATTACTCGCGTGATCGTCGTCGACTTCGGATACGGAAAGACGCCTCTTCTCGTGGGGTAATGATGTAAACCGGATTAGGGCTTTAAAATCAAATAATACTTCTAGCAAAATAATTTATTTTTGTAATTAAAAAAAGAGTTTTAAACATGATTGGTTTTTTAAAAACGAGGGACCGAGCGGCCCAAGCAAATTTTGCGCGCGCAATTCAACGTCGTTGCTCTGAGCTTTGAGAAGTTCGTCAATGTCATTCGAGTGAAACTCTCTCGCGTCTCATAGTTCGGATCCTTCACGAGTTATACGGCCACAAGCAAAGTTACAAACAATAATTTAAGGATATATGATATGAAAGTAAGGGAACATAAAGGCAAGCCCAGGACTAATAAAGTAATACGCATAAACTTTGTTATGCTACTAGAAGAGGAGATATGAGCTAGAGAAGAAATTAGGGTTCAGGTGAGAAGAGAGAGAGAATACCTGGATATAATTCTTCATAATGCTCCAAGAGGGGTTCCGGGTATATATATACCTAAAACCAAGGGGGCCGGCCGGCCCCCAAATGGGCTGAACCGTGTGGTTCAACCCCGCCGGTCCGAGGATTAGTGAATGGGGGCTGAACCGGCTGGTTTAACCCTGTTGCTCCATGCCGCCTCTTTAGGTCGTCGAGCATATTTGTGCCCTTTGAACTGTAGCACGTTCGGAGTCATAACATTCCTCTCCCCATCAAGCACCAACTTGTCCCCAAGGTGGAAGTCGGGGAATGAGTCACAGAATTCCAGCAGATCGACCCAGGTATTGTGTGCAGATGTCAAATTTTTCCATTTAACTAGTATCTCGGGCCGATATTCGGAACCATATTGCTTCCACTTGATCATCAATATTTCTTTCGGTAACTGACGTAGCTCCCCGCTATAGTAGGCTCGGGTAAAAGAGGGCTTGTCTGGACGGCGTCGCCCAGCTTCTTTTTGAGTTGGGACACATGAAAGGCCGGGTGTATACTCGCCTTCCGGAAGCGCTAATGTGTACGCCACCGGTCCCACCCGCTGAGTAATGCGGAACGACTCATAGTATCGTGGTGCTAACTTTAGATTCGCCCGGCGGGAGACGGAAAGTTGTCGGTAAGGTTGGAGTTTGAGGAATACCTCGTCTCCCACTGTGAATTCCCTCTCGGTCCGATGTTTGTCTGCATGCACCTTCATCCTATCCTGAGCTGCCCGGAGATTGTCACGCAGGAGAGCTAGGGTGCAATCGCGATCGCGCAATTGTCGGTCGACCGACGGAAGAGCTTTGTTGTCGGGCTCATATGAGCCCAAAGAAGGCGGAGGGCGGCCGTATACAACCTCAAACGTAGTAAGCTTGTTGGTCGTATGATACGAGGTATTGAAACAGTACTCGGCTCAGTGTAACCATCGGGTCCACGTACGGGGCTCGTCCATCACGAAGCAGCGTAAGTATGTTTCCACCCCGCGATTGAGAACCTTAGTCTGGCCGTCCGACTGAGGATGATAGGCTGTGCTCAGGCGTAGTCGTGTTCCTTGTAGCCGAAAAAGCTCCTTCCAGAAGTTGTTCACGAACACTGGGTCACGATCCGAGATGATAGACCGAGGCACGCTGCGAAGGCGTGCGATTTCGCGAGCAAAAAGATCAGCCACGATCTCTCCCGTGTAGGGGTGGCTAAGGGCCAGAAGTGTGCGTATTTGGAGAGTTTGTCGACCACAACCAAGATAACTGACTTGCCCTGAGATTTGAGTAATCCGTCAATGAAGTCCATGGAGACCGTTTCCCAAATATGGTGTGGAATTTCCAGTGGGGTAAGCAAACCGGCCGGAGAGATTGTTTCATAGTTCTGTCGTTGGCACACCTCACACTGCTGCACAAACTATAGAACTTCACGGCGCAAGCCTTTCCCGAAGACATTCGCCTTCAACCTTTGGAGGGTCCGGAGCACACCGGCGTGACCTCTTGTCAGCGACGAATGAAACTCATGCATCATAACTGTCCTCCAGGATGAGGAATGAGGGATGACCACTCGGCCCTGATAATAAAGGTGCCCCCCTTGGAGCTGGTACCCTGGTGTGGTAGGCTGCCCCTGTCGTAGTGCGTCCACAATAAGCCTGAGTTCGGGATCCTGTTGCACCTCCGTCTGGATGTCGTTGAGGGAATCAATCAAGGGATGTGGACGAGCGAGCTCTCCGGAAGGCGAGAGAGGGCATCAGCGGCCACATTCTCCTTCCCTTGCTTGTAGATGATCTCGTAATCATAACCCAACAACTTGGTCACCCACTTCTGTTGAAGAGGGGAAGCTAGTCGTTGCTCCAGGAAATGTTTCAAACTTTGATGGTCTGTACGGACCTTGAAATGATGCCCCAGTAAGTACGTCCGCCATAGGGTCACTGCGTGTATGATGTCTAGCATTTTCTTCTCATAGGTGGGCAATCCCAGAGTGCGGGGAGCGAGAGCCTTACTGAAGTAGGCTAACGGTCTCCCATCCTGCATCAAAATTGCACTGATGCTCACTCCGGACGCATCGGTCTCCAGCACAAACTCCTTGTTGAAATCTGGTAAGGCGAGGACCGTTGTAGTCGTCATGACCCATTTAAGGGCCTGGAAAGCTGCCTCAGCGTCGTCCTGCCATACGAATGCCTCCTTCTGTAAGAGCTGAGTGAGCGGTTGTGCAATCTTGCCGTAGTCATTTGCGAATCTCTGGTGGTAGCCAGTGAGGCCAAGGAATCCTAGTAAGGCCCGTAACGTCGTAGAGCGGGGCTACGTAACCATACTCTCGATTTTGTTCGGGTCGGCCCGGACCCCTTGGGCCGAAACCAAATGGCCTAAATACTCGACCTTCGTCTGGCCGAAAGAACACTTGGACTGCTTAGAGCACAACTGATTGTGGCGCAATATGGTGAGAACTTGTTGCACGTGTTGGAGATGCTCTGCCCAACTACCACTGTAAACCAAGATGTCATCAAAAAATATCAGCACGGAACGACGTAGAAGTGGCCGAAAGAGTTCGTTCATCACCACCTGAAAGGTGGAGGGGGCATTGGTAAGCCCGAAGGGCATCACGAGGAACTCGTAATGTCCATTGTGGGTTCGGAAGGCTGTCTTATGAATGTCCTCCCGCATCCGAATTTGATGGTAGACGGAGCGCAGATCCAGCTTGGTGAATAAACATGCTCCGTGTAGTTCGTCCAAAAGTTCCTCGATCATGGAATGGGGAATTTATCCTTGATGGTTGAACTATTCGGGATTCGGTAATCAACGCAGAATCGCTAAGAACCGTCTTTCTTCTTTACCAGAATAATGGGTGACGAGAAGGAACTGGTGCTGGAACGGATGATCTCGACGGTGAGCATCTCCTGGATGCTACGCTCGATCTCCTCCTTCTGGATGTGCGGGTAGCGGTACGGTCGGATATTAGTAGGTTCTGATCCAACCTTGAGCTGGATCGCGTGATCCCGAAATCTCGGCAGAGGCAGGGTGTGCGTCTCCTGAAAGACGTCCTCATACTGAGCCAACAAGGGTCGCATCGGCTCTAGTACTTCCGATGAGATAGGAGGAGAGGATGCTAGACCCATAATCATCGCCATCGAGTTTCCCTCTTCGGATAGACGTTTTAAACTTCGAACCGAGATCTCCTTCAGCGGGGCTGATTTAAGGTCGTGGATGTTGTGTTCCTGTCCAAGCTGTGTGAACTTCATGGTCATCTGGTCCCAGTCGAAAGTGACTCTCCGCAACTGTCGCAGCCACTGAACTCCCAACAGCATATCAGATCCCCGGATGGGTGGCAGGTAGACATTAGTGCGGCAAGTGTACCCATGTATTCGCAGGTCGACTCCCCTCATCACCCCTTCACACCTCAGTTTGCTCTCATCCGCTACCATGACCTGGAACGCGGCGCCATGATCTACCGGGTGCCCCACCTTTCGTGCCACGGTGGGGTTGATGAAATTGTGGGTACTCCCACTATCAATCAGCATGGTGACCCGCTCCTGGGTGACTTTCCCGGCTATGTGCATAGTGAGGGGGGCTGTGCACCCCTCAATCGCCTGGATGGAGACCCCGAACTTGGTAAGGGTAAAATCCCCATCTAGGTCCAACTCGGTGGTATCCTCCTCATCTTCCTCTCTCAGCATGAAAACCTGGATCTCCTGACACTTATGCCCTGGAGCATACTTCTCATTGCAGTTGAAACACAACCCTTTTTCCTTCCGCGCCTGTAGTTCAAGCCATGTTAGTCGCGTCACCGTCGGCCTCCAGGTCGTCGGTTGGTCCCGCCTAGCTGGTGTCGGGTCCGTGGCAGCTTTCCCTATGGTGCGGGTCCGTTGTCTGTTGAAGTGTTCCTCCTGTATCCTCGCCAGGCTGATAACATGACTCAGGTTGCGGGGCATGTAGGCATGAACCTCATCCCGTAGGTGATCCTTTAGACCCGATACAAAACAGCTCAGCAAGGTTCTCTCCTCCCAACGGACCCAGTTGGTCAATCTCTCAAACTCGGTGTGATATTCCATCACGGTTCCCCGCTGTTGTAGCTTCTGTAGCATGGCCTTGACGTCTTCATACTCCAAAGGACCAAACCGAGCTGAGAATTCCCCTACGAACTCGGTCCATGGCGCAAAATCTCTTCCCCTCACGAACCACTGCGTCCACTGGTAGGCGTCATCCTCCAGGTGGAAAGCTGCTAGTTGCACCCATTGCTCCTCGGAGATTTCCTGATAATGGAAAACAATTCCGCCTTTTGTACCCACTCGAGTGCATCCCCTCCCCTGAACTTTGGAAAATTCATGTGAGTCCTCTAGGGTGGAATGTGGGGCCGCTGATGCGCTTGTCCAAACCCACCCATCTCATATCCGTACCCCGCTGCCCTCTGCTGCTCCACAGGGGGGTATGGTCCCTGAGGTCTGGGGAAGTGCATTCCTCCTAGGACTGCACCTGGAAAAAACGTTCCCTTCCTTATTCGCCATCGGGGTGTTGTTCATCTCCGTAAATCCCCGCCGGTGGTGGCCGCATGTGCCATTGATCGCCAATTTCGTAGCCTATAGAGTGTCCGACACTCCGGGGAAGGGGTAATAACCCAGCGACTCCTCAGATGGAACCACCCGGGGCAACCGAAGGCCGAATCTGCCCCGTCGCCTACTCCGGAAGCCGCGCAAAAGTCGTGCGGCCTGTGTCGAACTCGCCCCATCCCGCAGATGAGGCACCCAGGTCGGGCGCTCCCGCCGCCTGCTCCGGTGGTCGCCAGGAACCCGCGCGCCCCCCTCCGGCCTCGATTCCTACCGAATGGCCTCCGCCCGTTCTGAAAAATTGGGTGCGGGTTGCTGTCGGGGCCGGCCTGCGCGAAACCGCTCGAACCCGAGAGCGGAAACTGCTGCAGAACGGGATCGGGAATTTCCGCCTCCGATCCCTCTGTAACTGCCGCTTTACCTTTTACGTTTGAGTTAGGAGGGCCTTGATCTCCTCCATGCGGGCATCCATTCATTCCTCCATTTGTTGGGTTGAAACCTTCAACCTTTCCTCCATGGCCGCTACCGTGTCCGTCAACCCGATGTAGATCTCCTCTAACGAAGCTAGTCAGTCGGCATCTTCACTCGAACGGGTGTTAACCATGGTTGGAGGAAGGAACCTCTGATACCAAATGTTATGCTACTAGAAGAGGAGATATGAGGTAGAGAGAAGAAATTAGGGTAAGGGTGAGAAAGAGAGTGAGAATACCTGGATATAATTCTTCATAATGCTCCAAGAGGGGTTCCGGGTATATATATACCCGAAACCAAGGGGGTCGGTTGGCCCCCGAATGGGCTAAACCGTGCGGTTCAGCCCCGCCGGTCCGAGGATTAGTGAATGGGGGCCGAACCGACTGGTTCAGCCAGGTTGCTCCCTGCCGCCTCCTTAGGTCGTCGAGCATATTTGTGCCCCTTGAACCGTAGCACGTTCGGGGGCATAACAAACTTATACTAACGCAGAGGGAGAAACATGTATACCAAATCTGAGCAAGGCAGTGGAATTCCTCCAGACAGGCCACGAACGGGTCGAAAGCTTTCCGGGGCCAGCACGCGGGGAAATCGGGCTCCGACCGGTGCATTGAAGTCGTCGGTCGAATACCTACCACGGTCGCCGGAATAGATCCCGAAGTCGACGGCGACCGGGCAGCGCTCCTCCGATCAGTACGAGAGGTCCGGCATAAGGGGCCGATCGGACAGACGTTTACTTCCGTTGCTGGGAGGGGAGACGGCGGTCTGCCTCCGTGCACATGAGAATGGAGAGCTCGGCGGCGGCAGACGGGACCTGGCTCGGCAATGAACAGAGAGGCCAATTTAGGGCTTCTCTGCTCTGTCCGAAAAAATGCTTTTTAATTTCTCTTGGCTGCTTTTAAAAGGGTGTGTTGGGGCCATGGATTGAGCCCATAATTTCTTTCCAAATGCTTGTTTTTCCCAAATACAAACTTGTCAAAAGAATGACAGATATTTATGCTTTTCCCAAATACAATACTATGTCTATGATTTTTCAAAATAAGTTTATGCATTTCTAAAATAACCCTAGGCTTGCCCCTATGTTCTACTACTAATAATACCGGACCTCTTTATTAATGGTCCCAACGACCGGTCAATCTGATCGGTCGGAAAATAGCACGGGTACAGATTAATAAAACAAGTACATGAAAAAGGCGAGTACAAGAAATAAAACAGGTACATGAAAAAAATGCATAAAATAAAATATGATGCGTCGTACGATGCATCAATTCCCCCGGGATTGAAAAGAGCTCGGCCCCGGAGAGGTCTCACAAAAACTCGCAACAGAGAGGTCTGGTCGGCGGCAGCGTAGTTCGTCGGTGCTGATCCAAGAGTTGTTTGTGATGTCCCGTCCCCGCTAGGAGACCAAGTAGCGTTGGTAGGTCCCGTGGCGAATATGAAACTCTCGTACATCAAGAACCTGATTTATCTCCTCGGTGATGGGCGTCTGTAGTGGAGCTAAATCGGGTGGTATCTCTGGGCTGTAATAGGGGGGCTCGAGTTGGAACTGGGTGATTCTCCATGGAATGGTGTCAGGTCGGCCACGTTAAATATCGGTGAAGTTCCAAATTCAGGGGGCAGATCTAAGAGATAGGCGTTCTCTCTGATCCGTTTCCGGACTTGGAAAGGACCAAACTTCCTCTGCTGCAGCTTATGGTATGTACCTGGAGTGAATATCTGCTTCCTGAAATAAGCAAACACTCAATCTCCTTCTAAAAAGTATAACTCTCGGCGATGACGATTGGCTAGGGATTTATATTTTTCAGAAGTCGCTCGCAATTTATTAGTAATAAATTTATGCAATTCTTTTAAATAATCAACATGGGCTTGCGCATCAAAAGAAATACGTTCATGAGTCGGTAGGAAGTGGCGATCGAGTAAGTGAGGTGTGGGGAATCCGTAAACAACCACGAAAGGAGATTTAGCAGTGGAGCGGTTAATAGAATTATTGAATGCAAATTCAGTCTGTGACAGTATAAGATCTCATTGTTTCGGATTCTCCCCAGTCAAACGCCTAAGAAGGTCCCCAAACTTTTATTAACGACCTCAGTCTGCCCATCGGTATGAGGATGATATGCGCTGTTAAACTCGAGTTTGGTACCTAGTCGAGCCCACAGTGTTTTCCAAAAATATCCTATAAAACGAGTATCCTTGTCAGAAGTGATCGACTTAGGAATGTCGTGCAATCTAACGATTTCTTTAAAAAAAAGTTCAGCGACATGCACAACACTAGAGATTTTTCTACAAGGAATAAAATGCGTCATTTTTTAAAATCGATCTACTACTACAAAAATAGAGTCAAATTTCCTCTGAGTGCAAGGAAGTCCTACCACGAAGTCCATTGAGATGTCATCCCACGGTCGCTCAGGTATCAGTAAAGGGGTATATAATCTGGTGTTTTGTGTGTGCCCTTTATATCGCTAGCAAGTCATACAATGTCTAACAAACTCGATAACGTCGTGCTTCATGTTGGGCCAGTAATATCGTGTAGTGGCGAGTTCTAATAATTTGGATTGACCAACGTGTCCCCGTAACCCAGATGAGTGGAGCTCCCTAAGTAATGTCTCTCGAAGTGGTCCTTCGCAGATGCAAGGGCACGTGCCCCTAGACAGATAACCCTCACTCACAACGTATTGTGTGGTAGGACCAGCCCCACTGTGCTGACATGAGCTCCAAATATATTGAAAGAACGGATCGGTAGCGTATAGGTCGTGCTGTGAATCGAAATCAGTAATGCACAGCTACAGGGTGACTAATAAATGGGTGTGACGACTAAGTGTGTCGGCTATGCGGTTCGTGACTCTGGTTTTGTGCTTCAGATGAAAAGAGAACTCCTGCAAGTAAGCAGCCTACTTGGCATGACGCCTGATCTCCTTCTGGGAGTTCGGATGTTTTAGAGCCTCGTGATCAGTGTTTAGCACAAACTCGCGCTGAATCAGGTAGTGTCTCCAATGACGGAGAGCCTGAACAATAGCGTAAAATTCTAAGTCGTAGGTGGAATATCGAGTCTTCGGCTCATTCAACTTCTCACTAAAGAATGTGATGGGTCGACCCTCCTGACTCAAAACTGCGTCAATGTCTACGATCGATGCATCGCAGTCAATCTCGAAATTTTTCTCAAAATCAGGCAGCGCTAACACAGGTGCACTCGTGAGTCTCTCTTTAACCAAAAGAAATGCTCGCTCGGCTTCTTCAGTCCAAACAAACAATCTCTTCTTCAGACAATCAGTCACAGATGCTATCATGGTACTAAAGTTTCGAATAAACCGTCGATGAAAAGATGCAATCCCATGAAATTCTCGTGCCTCAGTAATCGTCCTAGGGCTAGGCCATGATTCTATCGTCTTGACCTTCTCTCTATCAACTCTAATGCCCTCAGAATAAACAATATATCCTAAGAAGGTCAGGCTATCAGTCAAAAACATACATTTCTTCAAATTTATATATAGCTTATTTTCTCGTAGGATTTCTAAGATCTGCCTAAGATGAATCATGTGAAGATCATGATCAGTGCTATAGATCAAAATATCATCAAAGTATACCACTACGCAAACTCCTATGAGTGGCCCAAGCACTTGATTCATCACTCGCATAAATGTACTGGGAACATTGGAGAGCCCAAAAGGCATCACCAGTCATTCGTATAATCTTTCCCTAGTTTTAAATGCAGTCTTCCACTCATCCCCAGGTCGAATTCTAATCTGGTGGTATCCACTTTTTAAGTCAATCTTCGAAAATATATGGGATCCACTAAGCATATCTAACATGGCATCCAATCGGGGAATCGGAAAGCGATATTTGATCGTGATTTTATTAATCGCTCAACTATCCACACACATACATCATGTCTCAACTTTCTTAGGAACTAGAAGCGCGGGGACGGCGCACGGACTCATACTCTCCCTAATGTGACCCTTCGAAATCAGATCGGTCACCTGCCTATGTAGCTCCTCATGCTCTTTCAGACTCATGCGATAGTGGCCAAATGAGGTAAACTACTAACTCCTGGGATGAGGTCTATGCAGTGTTGTATGTCTCTCATCGGGAGTAGCTGATCGGGAAGTTCCTCCGACATGATCTCAGAGAACTCATCTATGAGAAGTCGCACTGTACTAGGGATGTCTAATGTAACGAGGGTGGTGTCGATACCGGATAACATATAGACGACCTCGCTATCCTTCATCTCCTCCTGGAATCGGGACCCAGTCAGTAACATGGTGGCGGAGGGGAAGGATATCACGGAGACAGTGGTAGAAGGGGGTGAAGTCCTCTCTGGGGATTTGGGAACAAGACCATTCTTCTAGGGAAGAAGAAAGACCTTGTGACCATTGCGCTCGAAGGAGTGAGAGTTCTTTACACCATCATGAACTACGTGCTTATCGTACTGCCAAGGTCGTCCTAACAGGATGTGACAGACCTCAATAGTAGCTACATGACACCATACAGCGTCCTGATATGTACTGCCTATGGAAAACTCTATGAGACACTGGTCTGTGATAAGAATGGTAGTGCTACTCGTGACCCATGACAGACTGTAGGGTTTTCCTAAGGGCTGTGTTTTTAATTTCAGCTTATCCACCATGCGTTGAGAAACAAAGTTCCCCATACTACCGCTGTCTATAATAATGGAGCAGAACTGTCCCCGTATGCGGGCGGTGGTACGAAATATATTGTTCCTTAACCATTCGTCGTCAGTAGGAGCCTTGGAAGTTAGGAGACTATGTTGGAGAACACACACTAACTGCTCAGGTTGTTCTCCTTCAACTTCGTACTCACTCTCTAACTCAGTCTCAGGAGTCGGGTAAGTCTGGGAGTCATTAAGAAAGACCCCATACTCGGGTTCTGACCCACTCTCAGAGTCAATGATGGCGATGAAGTGGCGTCGCGGACACACAGAAGACTTATGGCCCGTCTCCATACACTTAAAACACCTAAACGTTCCAGGTTAAGGTCTAGTGTCTGCATTCTCCTTGCCCTTGTTGGGAGGGGCAGGGAGTGTTGGGGTGCTCGTGGATGCTACCCGTCGAGAGGACCCGGTAGGGGTGAAAGTGTGAGTCGGGTGGGGCATGTCAGTAGACTTATTCCCAGATGTTCTCTTCTGCGCCTCTACTCTACGTGCACGACTCGAAAGCTCTCATAACTCCTTGTAATCAAGGAGTTCCAACTGATCTCGGATGGAATAGCGTAACCCGTTCAGATAACGGGAAACGATCATGTCATCGTCCTCTCGGAGGTCGACGCGAGACTGCGGGACTGGGAACTCGTTTGTGTACTCATCGACAGATAATTTGCCCTGGCGTAGATTATGGAGCTTACGATACAGGGTTTGCAAATAATCAGACGGAACGTATCTCTTACGCAGTTGAGTTTTGAAGTCGTTCCATATTGTGAACGGGGGCATACCTAAATTGAACCTAGACCGTTCTAACTGTCCCCACCAAACTAGGGCAGACCCTTTCAGTGTAAGCGTGGTATACTCAACTTGCCTAGCTTGGGGCAATTGCTTCCAAGGCAGGAAAAGATCCATCCTTTCACACCACTCTAAGCAACTCTCGGGCTCTATTCGCCCTTCAAAGTCACCTACATCCAGCTTGATCCCCATATCCCAACGTGGTTGGTGACGTAGTTCGTAATGTGCTCCCGGATCGGGGTGCACAAGTTCCTGAGGTCTATGGTCAGGGTCATTTTTGACCACTGGAGCAGGTGTTCGGTTGACGTGCAAGGTTGCTTCGATATTATTAACCAAAATGCGCAGTCCGTTCATGATATGTGTGACACTACCCATACCGGTGGTGAGAGTTTCGACTGTTTTCATCAATTCACTCATGCGTCGGGCCAAATCTCCTACGTTGTTCTCTAGTTGACCGACCCGCTTTTCCATTGAAAAAACAAAATTTTGATGATAAAATTTTATTTTAAAAGAGAGCTCTCCCGAGCGGGAGAAAAAAAAAATTGTATTAAGGAAAATAAAATTTGTAGAAAAAATTAAAAATTTTAAAATCTGATTGGCAATGAACAGAGACGCCATTTAGGGCTTCTCTGCTCTGTCCGAAAAAATGCTTTTTAATTTCTCTTGGCTGCTTTTAAAAGGGTGGTTGGGGCCATGGATTGAGCCCATAATTTCTTTCCAAATGCTTGTTCTTCCCAAATACAAACTTGCCAAAAGAATGACAGAAATTTATGATTTTCCAAAATACAATACTATGCTTATGATTTTTCAAAATATTTTTATGCTTTTCTAAAATAATCATAGGCTTGCCCCTATGTTCTACTACTAATAATACTGGACCTCTTTATTAATGGTCACAACGGCCGGTCATTCTGATGGGCCGGAAAATAGCATAGGTACAGATTAATAAAACAAGTACATGAAAAAGGCGAGTACAAGAAATAAAACAGGTACATGAAAAAAATGAATAAAATAAAATATGATGAGTCGTAGGATGAATCAGGTAACTTGCTTCTACTTTTTTTCTTGTGTGAGTCTAAATTTTCTCTTAGGATAATTAGACTCATTGTTGGATTTTCACCCGAATTTTGTTAGCGAACGTTACGTCGAAAACTCCAAACGGAAACGTATTTGGAGTTCACGATTTCCGTTTTGCTACGACAAGAAAAACGGAACGAAAGTTGCGAGCTTTTTTCCCAGATTTAAAATTGAACCATTTTTTAAGAAAATTTAATTTTGAAACAAAAATAGTTAACTTTGTGCTATTTTCTTAAAGTTGCTCAATTTCTCAAGTAATTGTCATGCACGCTTATAATCTTTGCAAAAATTAATTGATTCACCGCATGCATTTATGGTTTCCTAGAGAAAGTTGACAGGCGCGCAAGCCCTGCACGCCGTCCTACATCAATTTGGTATCAGAGGAAGGTTCCGAAATTTTTTTATGTTTCGAGATCCACCCTGCGTAGAATAGGAACCCGCAAAGCATTTTGTTTCCAAAACAAAGAGAATTTTTTGCACAATCATACATTGCATTTGACTTTTTTTGTTGTATTCATGCATCTGCGTAGTAGTAGGATGGGTCGAGTTGAATGTGATCAATCGAGCCAAGGGAACGAAGGGGAGGAACCACCCCAATGGTTTTTTCCATTCGTCCACCAAATGACGACATTAACTGAGAGTACTTGTAAGATCCGTGAAAGGTTAGAAAACCTCTGAGGTAAGGTGAATAGCTTAGAAGTACCCCCCCCCCCCCCCCGGCGTCAATGTCACCTCTACTTCGAGATGAGCATTCTGTGCGACCCCAATACGATGTCCCACCACCTTATGTGGAAAGGCTACCTTTAGAAGAAATCTTTTATTTGAGTATCACGACTTCACTTACACCCACTCACATAGTACCCCATCACAGAGATCTGTGCGATACTTCGATGATTATCCTCGATCACAGTATATCACTACCAGAGAACGTATTGATACACCAATACGATCTCATTATGCTAGAGACGATCAGTACGATGACTATTGTTGTTTTTATCCTCGTACTCGAGTGGATCCTATTGGTCTTTCGACACTATATTATGAGGATAGATTTCAACATCACGTCAGTTATCGATACTACACGTCTCCTTTATATGAGGAAACTGAGACTGCATATGTGCGACCACCACCACACGTTCGTAGGACTTGTTGAAGTATGAGACCGGGCGGTCTGGCGGTTTGAGCCTGGCAGGTTGTAGACCGCACGGTCTGGCGGTTACTCTCCAGCGGTTTGATATCCAGGTTGTTGCTGTTTGTAGTCCGGCGGTCTGGCGGCTTGTCTCCGGTGGCTTGGAGACCGGGCGGTCTAGCGGTCTCCTACAGTATCT
Organism: Platanthera zijinensis; assembly: GCA_039513925.1. Lineage (NCBI taxonomy): Eukaryota > Viridiplantae > Streptophyta > Magnoliopsida > Asparagales > Orchidaceae > Platanthera > Platanthera zijinensis. The sequence continues at coordinate 190,510,206 of CM077084.1, forward strand.
CGCTCTCTTTCTCTGGTATTGCTGAGCGGTTAGCCCATTGTCTAACCGCGCGGCTTGTTCGGTCTGCTTATTTCTAACCGCACAGTCTCTGTACATTTTTTTAGTCCCACATTGTTAGTTTGTACTCTCTCCCCTCTCCTTCATTCTATAAAAGGGAGGTCATACCTTTGTAAATGATATCTTTTTGGATAATAAAACTTTCAATTATTCAAAGTTCCGGCTTGTTTTCTAGTCGTTTGTTCGCTACTTTCACATGGTATCAAAGGACTCGATTTTCTCCTCCTGATTCTGTGCCCCTCTCTGACCGCGCGACCTGTCCGCGCGACTTGCTTCTTCTCGCGACCTGTTTTCGCGGCTTGTTTCTTCCGCCTGTTTGCTTGCGCCCTGTTCGCGCGGCCTGTTTCTTTTGCTTGCTCCTTGCTTGCGACCTGTTCTAGTCGCCGCGCCCTCCTCTTCTTAGTCGCCGCGTCCTGTCGTCGCGACCTGTTTTTGCCTTGTTCGCCTTTCTCCTCCCAGCAACCCCCTCTTCTGTTCGCGCGGTCTGTCTTCTAGCCGTCCGACTTCTTTCCCTCTGCTTGGTTCTGCGGCTTGGTCGTGGCTTTTCTGGCCGCTGGTGTCTGACATCGTGACCGTTGCAGCTCTCCTTCTTCCTTTCCCGCGGCTTATTTCCTAACCGCGCGGCTTCCTGTTGCTTTCTTCTATGGTTGTTTCTGAGAATTCAACTGTCACCACTCCTGTAGCCAATCCGGCCGCCTCCTCCTCCTACTCCTTTCGGAAACCTTGGCACGGTTTCTAAACTAGTTGGTTCCAACTATCCGGATTGGAGCGTTTCTTTCACTTTTCTCCTTTGCTCTCAGCGCAAACGTCATCACCTCACCGATGACCCTCCTCCTCAAGATTCTGCTAAATTTGATGATTGGGATGCGAGTGATGCTCTTGTCCGCACTTGGCTGGCTAACAGCCTCTCTGATGAATGCCTTCCCGTCATACGCCATGATGAGACGGTCAAGGTCACATGGCTTCACCTTGCTGCTCTCTACTCGAAGGGGGCCCAGACGTCCCGCATTTATACGCTCTATGCGGACCTCTTCGCGCGTCCTTCCATGTCTTTTGCTGCAGCTTATCAGCAAGTTCAGGCTCTTGGCGCCGAGATCCTCCAGAATCGCCCCTTCTCCGCGGACTTAGCCGAGCAGCACAAACACTTCCAGGAGCTCCTGGTTGTTTGTTATCTTCTCTGACTCCCCGAGTCTTTTGATATGATCCGTCAGCAGATCTTGGGCGAGGCAGAGTCTCCCACCTTGGATGCCACTGCGGCTCGCATCGCCGTTGTTAATTCGCTGCTCCAGAGCCCTCTGTTGTCCTCCCCTTCTCCGCAGGACGCCTATGCTCACCAAACTCAGCGGGGCGGCACTAGTGGCCGCAGCCAGTCTGGCGCGCGCGGTCCGTCCAGGTTCCTTTGCTCTCAATGTGGTCGTACCGGCCATTCTATTGACCGATGCTGGCAGAAACATCCTCATCTTCGCCCCTCTGGTGATACTTCTTCCTCAACATCCGCCTCCTCTCGTCCATCTGCCTCTGTGGCCACGACCTCAGGTAGTGCTCACGTCGTTACCCAAGGTAAATGGCTGATTGACTCTAGTGCTACAAATCACATGACCGGCAATCCTCAATGTTTCTCTCTCCTCAAAACGCATGATCGGTTACCCCCGGTTCTTGTTGCGGATGGTTCTCCTTCCCCGGTTCATGGGGCGGGCATGGTTCAAGTTACCCCATCGCTTCGCTTAGCGGACACCTTCTATGTCCCGAAGTTCCCTTGCAATTTACTATCTGTTACTACCTTATGCAAGCAACTTCAGTGCTCTGTCTTATTCACTCCTACTTCTTGTTGTTTTCAGGACCCGAGGACCCAACGGACGATTGCTACTGGGACTGAGAGCAGCGGCCTCTACTTCCTCGACAACGTTTCCGCTCTGTCCGCCTTCTCTTCCTCGTCTACCGATCTGCTTCAATGGCATCTTCGCCTTGGACATCCTCCTGCTCGGATTCTTCGTCAGCTTCTGCCCCACTTACCTCAAACCAGTCCTCCGCTCGACTGTAATGTGTGTCAGCTGGGCAAACATCACCGCTCCTCCTTCCCGCCGAAGCAAGGTCGTGGTTCCTCTCGCCCGTTTGATCTAATTCATTCTGATGTCTGCGGTCCTGCTCCTACTCTCACCGTTGGTCGGGGTAGTTCTTACTTTGTAACTTTCATTGATGATTTCTCTAGATGTACCTGGGTGTATCTATTAAAAGATCGCTCTGAACTCTTTTCTGTATGGCAATCCTTTTATAATATGATTAAAACTCAGTTTGATATTTCTATTAAAATTCTTCGCTCTGATAATGCTAGAGAGTATCTTAGTCATGAGTTTTCATCTTTTTGTATGCAACATGGTCTTGTTCATCAGACCAGCTGTGTTTATACCTCCCAACAAAATGGGGTGGCGGAACGTAAAAACCGTCATCTCCTCGACGTCGCTCGCACTCTCATGACGCAGATGCAGGTGTCTCACTCCTATTGGGGTTATGCTGTTCTCATCGCCTGCTATCTCATCAATCGCATTCCCTCTACGGTTCTTCACGGCAAGACCCCCTTCTCCATTCTCTACCCAGGCAAGGAACCCTTTCCTCTCCCTCTTCGTATCTTTGGGTGTACGGCGTTTGTGCATGCTCCATCCGCTACCCGTGACAAGTTTTCCCCCCGTTCCACAAAATGTGTCTTTTTGGGTTACTCGACCACTCAAAAAGGCTATTGTTGCTTTCACCCCGTTCTGCGCAAACAGTTTGTTGCCGCGGACGTCACCTTCTTCGAAAATACATCCTACTTCTCATCTCAATCCCCACTTCCTCCTGATGTCTCTGACTCTCCACCATCACTTTGTGCTCCTTCCACGCATATCGACGTCTCCCCTCCAACATCCGCTCTTCCTCCGTCTCCTCCTCTCCCTGTTATACCCCTTTCCCCTTGTCCCTCTTCTCTGCAGCCATCTCTCTCTAGTCCCGGGCCAGCTATCTCCGCCACGGACGCTCCGGTCCCTGAGGCACAAGACGACCTGGATCTTCCCGTTGCTCTCGCAAAGGGGTGCGGGCGTGCACCCAACACCCGCTTGCGACTGTTGTTTCCTATGATCGGCTTACTCCTTCTCGCAGGAACTTTGCTTTGGCTATCTCGGCTACTACTACTCCTCGCACCTACCAGGAGGCTCTTGTTATTCCTCATTGGAAATCTGTCATGGATGAGGAAATCATCACTCTTACTGAAAGGGGTACCTAGACCCTTGTTTCTCCACCAGTGGGTACTGATGTGGTTGGCTGTCGCTGGGTGTTTGTTGTGAAGTTTCGCCCAGACGGCACTGTGGAACGCTACAAGGCCCGACTGGTGGACAAAGGCTTTACTCAGACTTATGGGGTTGACTACTTTGATACTTTCTCCCCAGTTGCTCGCCTCAGCACCATCCGAGTCCTTCTCTCTGTGGCCGTCAACCGGGATTGGGCTATTTCCCAGCTTGATGTCAAAAATGCCTTTCTCTATGGGGATCTTCACGAGGACGTTTACATGGACCAACCTCTAGGGTATGTTGTTCAGGGGGAGACACGAGTATGTCAGTTAAAGAAGACCATTTATGGCCTAAAACAGAGCCCTCGGGCATGGTTCGACAAGTTCAGTGGCATTGTGGCCGCCATCGGCTTTACAAGAAGTTTGGCCGATCACTCATTGTTTATTCGCAAAACCGCATCGGGCCTTGTGGTTTTGGCGGTGTATGTGGATGATATTCTTCTTACCGGCGATGACCAGGGTGGGGTGGACTTGACAAAGAAATACCTCCGTCAACACCTAGTCACGAAGGATATGGGTTCCCCGAAATATTTTTTGGGGATAGAAATCTCTCGGAAGCCCGACTCGTTGGTTCTCTCCCAACGGAAGTATGCTCTTGATCTTCTACAAGAGGAAGGATTGATCGGTGTCAAACCGGCCCGGTATTCAATGGCTACTGGAGAGGACAAAACATGGACAGATGACTCGCCTCTTATATCCAATGCCATGAGGTATAGACGTCTAGTGGGCAAACTCATTTATCTCACGGTGACCAGACCCGACATCGCCTATGCTGTAGGCAAGATCAGTCATTTCATGCAAGCTCTCAGGGAATGTCATCTTCAATCTGCCTTGAAGATACTAGAGTATGTCAAAGCAGCACCGGGAAAAGAGCTACTCTTTCAGAAACATGGTCATCTGAGAGTTGAAGCCTACTCAGACTCAAGCTATGCGGATGATAAAGATGACCGCAAATCTACATCAGGTTTTTGCACGTTTGTTGGAGGTAATCTTGTGAGCTGGAAGAGCAAGAAGCAGTCTGTTGTCTCAAGGTACAGTGCAGAAGCCGAATACCGGAGTATGGCGTCAACCACGTGTGAGTTAAAATGGTTGCGGGCTCTCATGCTTGACCTCGGAGAGGTCTATGACTATCCTCTGCCTATGTTCTGTGACAACAAGGTCGTTATATACATATCCAAAAATCCGGTCTTCCATGAGAGAACGAAACATATAGAAGTCGACTGCCATTTCATCCGAGAAGAGGTCTTGAAGAGACAGATTTGCACTCCGTTCGTCACCTCTGACAAAGAGTTGGTAGATATCTTCACCAAGCCGGTTTCTACTTCCTTCTTCCACATTTGTGACAACCTGGGCATGATTGATATCTATGCTCCAGCTTGAGGGGGAGTGTTGAAGTATGAGACCGGGCGGTCTGGCGGTTTGAGCCTGGCGGGTTATAGACTGCGCGGTCTGGCGGTTACTCTCCAGCGGTTTGATATCCAGGCTGTTGCTGTTTGTAGTCCGGCGGTCTGGCGGCTTGTCTCCGGTGGCTTGGAGACCGGGCGGTCTAGCGGTCTCCTACAGCATCTCGCTCTCTTTCTCTGGTATTGCAGAGTGGTTAGCCCATTGTCTAACCACGCGGCTTGTTCGGTCTGCTTATTTCTAACCGCACAGTCTCTATACATTTTTTTAGTCCCACATTGTTAGTTTGTACTCTCTCCCCTCTCCTCCATTCTATAAAAATGAGATCATACCTTTGTAAATGATATCTTTTTGGATAATAAAACTTTCAATTATTCAAAGTTCCGGTTTATTTTCTAGTCGTTTGTTCGCTACTTTCACATGACTCATGATCATCCATGAGCACGACATGATTATGTTATGGACGATCATCATGAATACCCTCAAAATACTCATAGAGGTCACTATCATCAATAGTACATCACACCTAGTGATCCTCCTAGTGTTCTGAAGACGAACATGACGATAACCATCAAGGGTCAGCAAGAGCATTCCACTGCCCAAAGCAGGGAGACATCACCCACTCTGTCTGATATTCCAATACAGGATGTGTGGAGTGAACCCCTACGTAAGTCTGCCCCAGTTAGTGAACCCTCCCTGGATTCTATATCAACTAGCTCTCTTTTGAGTGTAGATTTCTCGCACACTTCACCTGGTGGCGCATTGAATTACATCACTTCACCCGATGTCGCACCCAGCGACATTACGATCGGGAGCCGAGAGCTTAGTAGTGATCTCGAGGTAGTCACCCCTACCCTTTCTAGGAATACGACCCCTTCTGATGGTTTACTTCTAGAGGACCATCACTCTACTGATGGGTCATTTGACGACTCTCTTATTGAGCCTCCAGATGAGTCACCTCGTCCTTGTGTAGATGAACTTTATCTGAATAGTATACTTATAAATTTTAAGACATGGATACCTGCTCTATTTTCGCCTTTGATGTCGATAGTGCTTCAGAGAAATGATTTTGAGTTTGACATCCACATAGTAGGGCTTGATCGTAGCCATCTGATCACTCTCCCTCTTGATGAGTTTTCAGATGTCCTACCTGGTTTGCCTCCTGATGCCTCACTTTCCCTTAGTATATTTATCACGGTTTTCATACTTCGCGTGCATTATCGTTTATATGAGAGCACTTCATATGTCTTTGGAGCCTACGTCTGCATGTGTCACATTTGCGACGAATTTTATTATACCCCTCCCGGTGAACCCCCAGATGAAAAACTTATGGGTTCACTGCACATTTGGGATGTATCAATCCTTAGTATCATCATCGAGTTTGAGGGTGCACTCACTGATTCGTTGATGTTATATTTTATCACCCGCACTTTCAGAGACAGTTCGCACACCATGATGGCATATCTTATCATTGATGTCTCTGAATTTCACTTGAGTGGTCATCACTCCTGCGATGAATTCTTTTATGATCCACCCTCTGAGCCTCTTGATCATGTACCTATCTCAGGAGTTGCTTTTAGTATCTAAAACCATCGATTTGTGGCCTTAGTCGTGTTAGTAGTCAACTTTTGCATTTGCATGATTTGCATAAAAAATTTTGAGCGAAAATTTGCATAGTACTATTGATTATTACGCAACTCAAACAAACAAGCATAAAAGGGCTACTAGTTTTAAAATGGACGACTTAATGATGGTTCGGCTAAATCCGGAATGGTTATCTTCGGATACCGCAAATAAGTTAACTAATCATATAACTTGATCCTTTCGAGTAGTAAATCGGATTGGGCAAAACGTGTATGAACTTGAGAAGCCTTCTGTTTGGGGAGCAAATCTTGTTTTTACGTAGCCGATCTGACTTTATTCCACGATTTCCCGCATGAGTCTTTAGATTTTTCTCTTTCCTTCTCCTCCATTTGATTCTTCTGGGTTGGTAAGTGAGAGTGAGGAGCAACATTCAGGACATACTAACATTCATTCCGCTACTGACACGTCCACTACAGTTCCTCCTGTTTCCGCTGACAGTTTTCAGGTATTGGATGACGAGACCGTGACCACGACTGATGGTGGTTTTCAGAGATATTTGGCTTATTGGCATGTAGATCAGAGACCAAGACCAGCTGAGTCTTGGCCAAGGAGTTACAGTGCATGGATGTTGATCAACTACAGTACTACTACTCGGAGCACTCACCAGAGATGAGTGATTTCGAGAGAGGGAAAGTTGGTGGAGACTGGCTGCAATCAGGTTGACGCAAAAGTGCTTGATGTCGCACCCGACCAGACATCTGCCGGCCCTGAGTTCGCTTATGTTTTTAATGTCACATCTTATGTAATTTGCTATGATTTATTTTATTTTATTTGGCAAATATATATATATATATTTATATACATATAAATATATATAGAGAGAGAGAGATGTATGTAAAATTATTAGGTTAAGCCAGTTCAGCTCTTCCCAGACGGACCCCAATTAAAACCCTCCGCTCTGGTTCATCCCTGCCAAGACCGCGGCCGCTGGAAGCCCGAAATTGGTGGAAGCTCCGCATGGTTTCTGCCCACGACCTGCCGCACGTTACTCCAGGAGAAAAGTCGCGCCCACGATCCAGCGGCACCTTCCCGCATTTTCCACCTGCAAGTTCTTGACCATGACTGCCACCACAACTGCCGCCTACAAGTTCTCGACCCCGATCGCCCATGACTCCCTCCATTCAATGCCCATGTCCAGGCCACGATTTTCCCATGACGCCATGATCGTGGAAGTCAGGGATTCCATTTTCGTTCCTTTTTAAAAGCTCTGTACTTGCTTGTTTTTGGATGGATGAAAAAAAATATGATGATGGAGAAGATTGAAAAAATGATGAGATTGTTGTGGGTTTTCCTGTAGTTGATTCCGTGTGAGGGTGTTAGGGACGATGAACAGTGCTTCTTCACAGCTGTTGTTAGAGTTTAGGTAGAGGTGAAAAAAATTGATAAATTATTTGTTATTGATTCCCGTTTGTGAAATCCCGGTGTTGATTTTCCTATTTGTGAGTTGAGGAAATTTCTATGTGCTGCTTCCATCGGGTGGAATGTTAATGACAGACATGGCGCTTGTTTTGCTCTTTTGAGTTCAGTTGTAACAGAAAGCTTTAGAGTAGTTGTTGTTAATTAATGAAGGTTATTGACTGTCTGTGATTGATTCCAATTAGTGATTAAAAGTTAGGTGTTAGATTAAGGCTGCGTTTGGCGCGACTTATCGTGGCTTATTTGCTCCGGTGAGGTTAAACAAAAATTTCATTGTCATGCCAAAATCTTATGCCTCAAACTTGTTTTCTTTTTGTAATATTTGTCATGCCAAATATATATTCTATGACAATGACGTTTTTGTCCAACCTCACCGGAGAAAATAAGTTGCGGTAAGCTGCGCCAAACACAGCCTAATTGTTTGCCGAGAAGTGCTTTCTTGGAAGAGGAAAGTGGTGTTCGGGTTGTGTCCCCGTAAACAGTTGAATAGAGAATTTGGTACCTGCGTTGTGGTTCTCATTTGAGAGTTAAGTTGAGTGAAATTTTAATTCCCTGTTTAGAGTTTTTATGGAACCACCTTAAGTGTGAAGAGCGAGTGAATTTTAGGTTGTTAGTTTGTGGCTTCCTTACATGGTTGAGTGATTCCGTGGAACCACCTCGTGTGAGAGAGCGATTTAATTGCGTCGTGCCCGCGTGCGATTGCGGCCGACCTCGGAGCAAGAGATCGAAGGTGACGAGGAATTACTCGCGTGATCGTCGGCGACTTCGGATATGCAAAGACGTCTCTTTCCGTTGGGTAACTTGCTTCTATTTTTTTTTCTTATGTGAGTCTAAATTTTCTCTTAGGATAATTAGACTCATTGTTGGGTTCTCGCCCGAATTTTGTCAGCGAACGCTACGTCAAAAACTCCAAACAGAAACGTATTTGGAGTTCACGATTTCCGTTTTGCTACGACAAGAAAAACGGAACGAAAGTTACGAGCTTTCTTCCAGGATTAGAAATTGAACCATTTTTTTAAGAAAATTTAATTTTGAAACAAAATAGTTAATTGTGTGCTATTTTCTTAAAGTTGCTCAATTTCTCAAGTTATTGTCATGCACGCTCAAAATCTTTGCAAAAATTAATTTATTCATCGCATGCATTTAGGGTTTCCTAGAGAAAGCTGACAGGCGTGCAAGCCCTATGCGCCGTCTTGCATCATCCTGGTTCCTACTTTGATTTCACCGCTCATATTTGTTCTTGTCGCTCGTATTTATTCTCGTCGAGCTCAAATCTTCTTCATTCACCATGAGTCGCCTGGAGTGTGCCTAAAGATCTCGTCGACGCTCAGTACAGGAGCATATCGATTGATCTCACCGACGCTCAGTACTGGAGCTCGAATAGTCTTTCGCTTGAGCTCACTGTCCCCTGTTTTTTTCAGAGCCTGCCGCAACCTTGTTTTCTCTCGGTTGTTTCCTCCAGCGCCACTTGCGAGAGCTCTCCTTCTCTCCCGGCAATGTCTCATCAAGTGCGAACAAATGCTACCACCACCCTCCCTGCACTCGGTTTGTCCTGTTTCTCTGGCATCCAGGGTGAACTCCCCACTATAACAATCTCCCTCACCGAAAAGAAAAACTTTGTTGAGTGGGTACACTCTGTGCATTGCGTCCTCCAAACCAAGAGTCTCCTTCATCATGTCACTCGTGATTCCCATGTTGATCTTACCGAGTAATGGCTCTGGGATTATAGATGCATACAATCATGGATCCTCACAGGAGACCGCTAAAGCTATTTGGGATGAACTGAAGAGCATGTACTCTCAGAAGAACAGCCTTCATCATATGTTCGATATCTTTCGGAATCTCCAGACCACTGAACATGGTTCTGACGGTGACATGACATCTTTTGTAGCTCAATACAAGAACTCTTATCAAGGCCTGAGTTTAGCACCAGCCTCCGACATTGGATCATGTTATCCACCGTACTAATATGGAGGTTGTGCGGACATCTTATCTCTCCCACTATTTTGTCCCTCTCAGATGTGTGATCCATGATCTTGAAGGTGACTTCTCACATCGATATCCCAATGCATCCCTCACATACCCTCCTCCAACACTCTCTTGACACTCGTCCTCCACATCTTGGGCACTGTGGAAGTCATCATAGAACTTTGGGCGGTGGGCACAATGCCTGCAATTGCTCCAAGGGGAAAAACACTCGTCCTTGTACTCATTGTGAACGGACGAATCATACCGAGGACACACGTTATCGTAAATATGGGTTCCCGTCATATCCCCTCACCTCCCAACACCATGCTTCTCTTGCGATGGATGGTCATACCACCTCTCACTCCGACATTTGACACCTTGCAGGATGAACTATAACATCTTTGGGGACTGGTTACTCAGACATCTGTCTCCATCGCCACTATCTCCAATGAAGGTAAATCATGTTTTTCCCATCGTTCCTCTTGCATAGTTGACTCTGAGACAACAAATCATATTATCTCGCATAAGCCTTCTCAATATCAGACTTTGCTTGTTCTTTGTTTATAATAGTGGCCAATAACGACACCACCCTAATCAACGGCTCAAGTGATGTGCCCTCACTCGGTCCCTCTCTTTCCAATTTGTCATTCATGTTACTGGCTCTCAATTCAATCTTGTTTGCGTAAGTCATCTTACAAATGATCGTGATTGTGCCATCACCTTTTTCTCTGCTTCCATTGTGGTGTAGGCTCGGCGAACGCAAAATATCATTGGTAGGAGACAACTGTCAAATGGGTTTTACACTCTAAACCTTCCCACCTCAGTTCTCTCCTATGTTAGCTCTGTGAATTGGCATTGGCGCTTTGGTCATGCTCCTCTTTCTATTCTACAAAAAATTCTTCAGGATTTTTCATTTTTTGATTTTACATGTGAATCATATATCTACAGAAAACATTGATATACCATCCCCCCCCCACTATATTCGGAGCTTTGCTCTTTTTGATTTAGTGTACTGAGATATATGGGACCCATATAAAACTACTAGTATATCTGAATTTCGTTATTTTTTTATATTTAATGTTGCTCATTCCCACATGACTTAGTTGAATTTGTTGCGTGATCGCTCTGGACTGCTACATGTTTTCGTTCCTTTATCGTTGAAACCCGTACTCAGTTCTCGCACTGCATAAAAATCATCCAAACTGATCATGTGTGCTAATATACCATTCACGACTTCCAAGAAACTCGTGCTACGTTTGGTATTATCCACCAAACCTCATGCGACTATACCGCGTAACAAAATGGTGTCGTCGAACGGAAGAACTGCCACCTCCTCGAGGTTGCTTGCTCTCTAATGTTTCAAATACAGGTCCTTGTGATCTATTGGCACTTCGCAGTTTCCACCGCATGATATCTCATTAATCGAATGCCTTCTTCCATTTTTAACTTTGTGACATCGTTCTCATTCTCTTTCCGTATCAACCACTATTCCTTTTGATTCCTTGTATCTTCAACAATGTTTGTTTTTTCCGTCATCTCGGTCCTACCATGGACAAATTGGCATGACGCACTACCAAGTATATGTTTATTGGTCCACCCCCTCTTCTGTGCAAGAGACTCTTCAACGTCCGGAGTGACGAGCAGCGATGGATGAGGAAATGGATGCACTATGTGCAAATCATGGGACCATGTTCTTCTTCCGCTTAGTCAATCTTGTGTCAGATGTAAATGGTTCCTCACTGTGAAGCATCGTCCTGATGGGACTGTTGAGCACCTCAAAGCTCATATTGTGGCTCAAGTTCACTCAACAATATGAACTCGACTATGAAGGGACATTCTCCATGGACGCTAAGTTGAATACTGTTCGGGTCTTGATCTCCCTGGCCGTTCATCGGCATTAATCTTTGCATCAACTCAATATCAAAAATGTTTTTCTTAATGGTGAACTCGTTGAGACTATCTACATGAAGAAGCCCCCTGGTTATGAAACCACGGGAGAGTCCCTTGATTTTCACCTCAAGAAATCTCTTTATGACTCAAGCACTCTCCTCGGGCTTGGTTTGGTAAATTCAGTCGAGTCGTTCAGGATTTTAGCTTCACTCGAAGCTCGGCGGACTTCTTCATGTTTATTTGTCACCGTCCGACAGACACGGAGATACTTCTGATATATGTTGATTGTATTTTCATCACAGGAGACGATCTAAATACTCTCTCTATGATAAAGAAGCACTTGGTCTCACATTTTCAAACCAAAGATTTGAACAACCTCTGATATTCTTGGGCATCAAGGTAGCTCGTCGACCCGATGAACTCGTCGTGTCTCAATGAAAGTACTATTTAGAAATTATTCACGAAGCAAGTTACTCAGGATGCAAATCTACATACACACCAATGAATGCCAACCACAAATTTTGTGCTCATATGTCTGATTCATATTTTCTTCTTCATAATCCGAAGTACTATCATGCCTGATTGGAAAGCCTATCTATTGAACTGACACACTATGTCAAAATGGTTCATGTTGGCTCCTCAGATGTCCCACCTCCAAGCTATTGAACGAATTCTTTGGTATCTGAAGAATTTCCCATACAAGGGCTTGTGTATAACCCTTCATCTTCTCTATCATTGGTTGCACATTCGGATGCACACTATGTCGGTTCTCCTAATGATCGTAATCCTACGAGCGGTTACTGGACAAACTTTGGAGGGCACCTAGTCACCTGGCAAAGCAAGAAGCAAATGATGGTGGCACACATGTCTACAGAAGCTGACTATCGTTCAATGAAATCTATTGTTTCTGAATTCACATTACTGTAAAGTTTTCTTATTGATCCTGGTGTGAAACTCTCATTTCTGACTGTTCTCCATTGTGATAGTCGGGTTGCTATTCATATCGCTGAGAATCTCGTTTTTCATGAACGTCCCAAGCATATTGAAGTTGACTGTCATTTCATCAAGGAAAAGGTTCGGCTAGGCAAACATGATTCACAACATGTGTTAGCTGCAGAGCAGATTTTAGACGTTCTCACAAAAGCCTTACTACGCCCACTCTATAGGCATTTCATTTTCAAGCTTGAAACCTACAATCTGTATGCTCTAAGCTTACGAAGGAGTGTAAAAAACTTGACTTAGACTATGTAAAAGCCCATTGTTGGTACGTAGTTTAGTCTCACATCTTGGATTGTAGTTTACTTATCACTCATTCCTATATATTTTGTACAAATCCTTCTATTGATTGATAAAGTAGAAAAGAAATAAATCTTTTTTTGTATTGTGAATTTCAACAACACCAAACAAGGGCCTCAATCTCCCTAAAAATATGGTAATCTCCTTATCTTCTTGGTGATAAGCTGGTGGATACTTACATGGTATACAAATGGCATTTGACAGGTAGAAAACATTTGATGATCCATCACGTTTTAAAATTTTTAGGGAAATTTATCTTATCTAATTATCTAACTGTCATTAGGTCTGAAAGAGAAGATAATCTCTTGAGAAGACCTCTTGAAGGGAGTTGATAGAGTAATTAAAATTTAAAGAGATTTATTTTACTATTTTTGATAGTTTCTCTGAATACCCTGATTATATCACAACCATAGCAATTCAAAAGTGAATAAAGGTGCGAAAAGGAAAAAAGCACAGAGAAGAGGCAATCAATCACAAACAACATAAGTAGTAATAATGGTTCCCCAAACACGAGTACATCCACTCTTCTGTCGCAGCACGAATTTACTATTACTAGTGTTGAGTCTTTAGATAAAAACACTCTTAAAATCAGAACTGTTAATAAGATGTCAAAAAACTACTGAGTCTTTTGATAAGGAGACTCTTAGAAACAAGTGAGTTGTTGATAAGGAAGCTGAACCACTGAGTCTTTTGATTGGAGATTCTCAAAACCAAATTTGAATCATTTGAGGAGGGATTCTTAGGACTCCTTGTAATCTGGTTAAGTTGGAATGAAGTTTCCACAAAGTGTTCTTCGGCAGTTGTAGCACGGTGTGGATACAGTAGAAAGTGAGTAGTTACTTCTTCAGCAATAGCCCATAAGATGAGGACTTCTATATTTGAATCTTCAGAGAGAAGGGAAGATTCTTCATGATCAGCAGTTGGAGCTTCCGAGATGAATACTCCTTTAATAGTTGTGCAGATCACAGAGAGTTGATCTTAATATGCTTAATGACAGACCATTGTCATTGTATTTTTCTCTTCTTGCAGTCGTGCATCCTCTACAGCACTCTATATTTTCATTTCTTTGCTTTTCTTGTATGTTGGCATCTTTTATATACGCCATCTTATTTTTGAATTCATACCAAGATAGCATTAAATGCTCTAAATACTACTTTCATTTCCGTAAAGAAGTTTCTTGAAATAGAGGTTTAACGGGTGTATTTTATCCATGATTTCTCCCATGATAAGTTCCAAGAGAGATGACCGTTGGAGGCCATCTAGGAAACCTGCGCTAGTTTTGTCATTCAGAGACTTCTCGGCGTTGCTATTGTGATTTCAGCATTGTTTGGAGGTTTTAACGCTTCTTTAGCAAATTCGACGCTCCTTTGAAATTTCAACGCTACTCCAAGGAATACAACGCTGCTTGGAGGATTTCGGCGTTGCTCTTCTCAATATAGCTCTACTTGACAAACTCGGCGCTACTCTTCTCAATACAGCTCTACTTGACAAACTCGACGCTACTTAGAGAAATAAACAAATTTAATTAAGATTACCCTTCAATACAATATGAGTAATATCTTAATTACTCACTCTTTAAACTGTATATCAAATCAAGATGTTCGTTTTTCCCAACAAGATCTGACATTTCAGATAAATCATTGTATGTAAACTCAAACAAAAATATTAAGAAGCGGTTTTGTATATTTTCAAAAGTCCTCTCAAAAATAGATATTGTATATCAGGATTAAGCACTTGAACATGGAAATCTTGTATGATACAAACTATGGAAACTCAATTGATTACTAAAAATCAACATCAAGAAATTGTATCTTCATAGGGCATAATCTGGTCATTTGGAAAAATAAGAAGCAAATGATTACAGACTGATCCATGTTAAAACTAAATATAGTGTTATGATGGATTTTGATTGTGAAATGATATGGATGAAAACTCTGTTAGAAAAAGGTGGTTTCATTATTAATCAATTTATGACTATATTAAGATAATTGAGTTGCAATCAATATTGCCAGAAATCTCATATTCTATTGAAGGGAATGGGGTTTGTTGATATTTTTTGGGGATGTTATTTTGGAAGAAGATTAGCAATACTGTCCAGTTTACAATAGGTTGTACTAGTATGAGGTAGAGGATGATGACAAGCGAGCGGAGCCATGGAGAGGGAGAAAGCGACAGTTCGGCATCCTGGATCAGATAAAATGGAGAAAAAGGGAGCAACATCATGGAGAGTATTGGAGAGGAGCTTGAATCTTGGGGTAGGAGGTTGGGCCTGGAGTGAAGGGGGGCATGGTAGTGTTAAGAAAAGGTTGATTAAGTAGCTGCTTCCTGAGTAGTTCAACAGATTGGACTAGTGAGGGGTTTGACAGCTAGAGTGGGGTGGGTTCGGCATCTGTGGAGGAGAGAGTTTCTAAAATTTAGAGTTCCTTCGGTGATGCCAAGTTGAGGTTGTAGAGAAACAATTCTTCTACAGAGATAAGAAAAATATTTCATAATTAAATCTTATATGTCATAGAGATACAATCTATGTGGATAATAGATGAAAGATCGAGATGACAAACTGTGGGAATATAATTTGACCGTTACAATACAACTTTCGTAAATGTAATAGGGCCAAAATCAAGGGTTTTCAAGAACGATGAATTATATGAAGCAGTCCAAATCAAGAACTTGGCGATTACCCAAAACATTATGCATATTGAGATGATATACCTGTGATTGATAGCTCCCATGTGAGGGAGAGAACAAATCAGAACCTTGTAAATGGAGAAACTCTTGATTGTTTCCATGAGTAAAGCTAGCTCCAGTAGCATGTTGCTGCTGTTGTTGACGAGAAGAGGTATAAGTGCCTCCCAAATTGAAGCCAACTGACCGGCTCATCTAATTGGAAAAAACAATATTCATCCTAAACAATAAAAATAATAACAATATAGCATTAGTACTTGTAATTTGGAAATCTTTGGCTTACAGGGAAATGCTGCGACTGAAGCATTGAAACATTTTCATGAAGTTTCTCCTTCTGATGAATATCCATGGGAAAATCTGAACTACCACCTAGAAATGATGAAAGGTTAAAAGATACATTGACCATGCAAAAATTCAGAAGGATAGCAATAGAACAATTCAGAAAAGCATTTTAACATTACAAAGGAGGTTGTGAAACAAGACCCACAATGCAAAAATTCAATATATGAATACTACAAGCGATGATATCAATTAAAAAAATCAGTAATTTAGATTTAGTGAAGCGCGGACCCATGAAAATATTGGGTTTAGTCCCACATCACAAAGGTCAAAAATTATTGGTGCAGAATACAATGTGGTTGACCCTCAACAAAAGCGTAAGATTTGGTTTGAAAATATCCAGACCAACGGTGTATTAAGACCAACTTTAGTTTCCCCTTTGATTTCATGCTCCATAATAATTGGCATTAAAGCCAATGGTTTTGGTTGGGATCAAATGGATCATGTGATTTTTTCTTCTCATGGTGATGACTTTCTATGATGGTTGAGCAAGGTTTAAGAACGGATGAATTTCTTAAAACCAACATGAAAGTCTTTAGTTTTCAAGGGCAGTTAAACACCTAGAGGGAGGGTGAATAGGTTTTTGGTCTCTTTTGAGATTTCCCTCTTTTATGTGAGTTGCGAGTTAATTACTATCAGCTTTCAAGACACACCACAAAAGAACACACAAGGTTTATAGTGGTTTCCCAGATTATGGGTACATCCACTGTCCCTCTCGCCTCTCTAACAGTGTGTTATATAAGGCACTTCTCCAAATCTCGGCTCCTTAGAGCTTATAACACAGATCCCTCAGGATCTCTCAGTCTCCTCCAAGACTTACCTCAGGCACAAAGTCATACCTCAGAGCAAGCTTGCTCCTACAACTCATTGATCAGCAGATCACCTACCTCAGGCAAACAAGATGTCCTACACTCAGGCTAGGAGGATAGCCCTACCTCAGAGAGAATGACTCTCCTGCAGCTCAGGCACAAAGGCCCTACCTCAGATCCAAATCTGGATCCTACCTCAGACCCAAAGGTCGTACACTCAGATCAACAAATGATCCTACCTCAGCCTTTATAGAATAGGCCTACAGCTCAGATCCAAAGGATCCTACAGAAAAGAAAGTGGTTGTCGTTGTTGATATGACTCCAGAGAAGTTCTCTGAGTCTACTGCTTCCTGAGCTGAGTTATCACAGTCCTAACTTCTTCTCAGCAACAAAAAAGTTGATCTTCAATAAGCTGCTGTTTGTGCTGGAAGTAACTCAGAAACGAAGTCTCTGAACTTGCTGTTGAAGACTGATGAGTTGACAATTCTTGTTAACCTTCAAACAGTTAACCTTGACTGCAGAAAGTTGAAGGCTCTACTTAGTCTTCTTTCTCAGAAAGCTTTTCTGAACTTGTAGCTGATGAAAACTGTTACAGCTAACTGTAAGAACGTTTAGTTCAGCGGGTTTGAAACTTCAGCTTCAAGCTCTGCAACAATGGCGAGGAAGAAGACGATGAAGTTCCGTCTCTTTACGAAATGATAAACCCTAAAAGTTGTCTTTACATCCGTTGAACTTATCCTTTTTATCTTTCGCCGTCCAACGGCTATTTGACCCGTGGGCCCCACTGAAGTTGTAGGTTGCAACTTATCTTTATCTGCAAAAGTCCTACTGTAGACCTGCGGTGCCGTTTGTTGTCTTCTGTAGCTTTCCCGCAACAATTTAAAACTTTGCTGACTCATGCTGACATCAGCATATGTGGACTTAGCCAATATTCTTAGTTTCATCCCAGACGTTGAGTGCGTTGAGTGAATAGCCCTCACTCAGCACAAAAACACTTAGCCAAATAATTCTGCACTTCCAGTCATTGAGTGCATTGAGTGAATGGCATTCACTCAACGCTTTTATCCTTGGACAATCTTTCTACTTCTCAAGCGTTGAGTGCGTTGAGTGATCTTTCATCAGTCAACGCATTTGGACTTAGCCAAATCTTTCTGCTTCTCAGGCGTTGAGTGCGTTGAGTGAGTCTTCATCACTCAACGTCTTCTTTGACTTTGACAGTCTAACTGTTTAGGCGTCGAGTGAACCTTCATCACTCAACGCATTTGGACTTAGCCAATCTTTCTGCCTCTGTTAGGCGTTGAGCGTTGAGTGAGCTGTCATCATTCAACGCATCTGAACTTAGACAGATTTTTCTGTCTATCCTTCTTTAGGCTTTGACTGATCATTGCTCTGTCGACGCTTTTTTCTTTGGCGTTGAGTGAGCTATCATCACTCAATGATTCTGGACTTAGCCAGAATTTTTGACAAAATTTTCAAATGCTTGAGCTTGACTCAACGCTTCTCTTCAGGGATTGAGTGAGCTGTCCTCACTCAACGATTCTGTACTTAGTCGATTTTTCTGCTGGACTTTGACAGACTCAGCTTTACTCGACGCCTCTTGATATATGGCGTTGAGTGAACTGCATTCACTCAATGTCTGTGGACTTAGCCGCAATTCTGTTTTGCAAACTGCTGGGCTTTGACTGTCCATCCTTTATTCAACGATTTTTGGAATCTGGCGTTGAGTAAACTGGCTTCAGTCAACGTCTGTGGACTTATACGATTTTCAGTCTTTCCAGCATCCTTCCTTGACATATGGCGTTGAGTGAACTGGCTTCACTCAACACCAGTGGACTTAGACAGATTTATGTCTCTCCACCTTTCTACCTTTTGACCACCTGTCACAACTACTTAGACAACTTATCTAAACTTGTTCCAAGGAACATCTTGCACATTATGAGTTTAACCAACATCAAATACAACTATGCTCTTAGTGTTGATGGTGATGTCTCTTCAAATCAAATCTAAGGAACATTGAGGGCAATATTCCCAACAATCTCCACATATTTGAAGAATGCAGAACACCCAACAATACTAAGAAGTATTTTCTCATAAAGCAAATAAATTTGGAAGCAGCTGTAAGCTTTTTCATACCACTTGAATATTTAGAGCTGTATGAAAATTCAAAGCAGCTTACAGCTTTCCTCACTACTTAACACTTAAGTTGAGGACTTTCTTCAAACCACTTGAGGGTGGAAACATAACATGTAATGACACAACATTTATCTCTTCATATTACTTGAATGTTTCCAAGTAATATGCACTCATCAGTATTCTACATGTCCCCCTGGGCATGTATTGCCCACCATCTCCCCTTATCTGGCAAGTATAACTCTACTCAGTATGCTCTACTCCTCCCCCTTTAGGGTTTAAGGTATTGCCTACCTCTCTCCCTTTCGGGCTTCTTCAAAAAAACATTTTCCTAAAGAGGGAGGTGATAGGATCAAGGGAGAAATTTACCCTTGATCCTAGTTAACATCTTGTGTTGATGCCACTTAAGAAATTATCCTAGTGATCAAACTACTTAACTAGGAGTCATACCTTTTGTGTTGATACACTGATACAACACTGTCAACACATCACTACAGCCACTTGAGCTAGCTGCTAACATTGTTCCACTTGAGCCAATGCCACTCCTATACCACTTAAAGCTTCAGCAGAATACAGTTGTAGTAAGGGAGGTGCTGGCTTTTTCTCTTGTCCTGCAGCAGCAGTGACTGCACAGCAGCAACCATCCATTAGGGTTGATCTCCCCCTCAGACTGTGCATAGTCCTGAGGACCTGCTAATCAGCAGTGACAATCTTTGATTCACTGTTGTAGTTGTTGGTTGCCTCTTAATAGGAAGCTCAACTTGTTTCTACAACTGCTGGATTTGTTGTCCCTCAATTGGAGCATCTGTTATCTTCTCTTTACTG
This sequence comes from Platanthera zijinensis, assembly GCA_039513925.1. NCBI lineage: Eukaryota > Viridiplantae > Streptophyta > Magnoliopsida > Asparagales > Orchidaceae > Platanthera > Platanthera zijinensis. Next base: position 190,529,982 of record CM077084.1, read on the forward strand.
GACACTTGAGTCCATCTTAGTCTTGATACCAGTTGATATCACTTAAGAGTCTTGATGTCAAGTGACAGCCTTGACAGTCTTGATACCATTTTGGAGACTTGTCTACCTGCAAGAAGGGTGAGTTCTGCAACAGAAATACTACATGGAGCAACTGAAGCTATACCAAGTTCAACATACCCAATTCAAACTTGAAGGTGTTGAACTTGACTTCATCTAGTGGCTTAGTAGAGATATCAGTCACTTGCTTGTCTGTGGGGACAAACTTAAGACAGATGTCTTCCTTTTTCACATACTCTCTAATAAAATGATACCTAATCTCAATATGCTTAGTTCTGCTATGAGAGACAGGATTCCTAGCAATTGAGATTGCACTAGTAGAATCACAGAATATGGGGGTTCTACTTATCTGAAGGTTATAATCCTGGAGTTGATGATGGACTCATAACAACTGTGCACAGCAACTACCTTCTGAGATATACTTAGACTCAGTTGTTGAGATTGCAACACTGGTTTGCTTCTTGCTGCTCCAAGACACTAGTCTTCCTCCCAAGAACTGACGGATGTCTGATGTGCTCTTCCTGTCCTCTTTGCATTCTGCAAAATCTGCATCTAAATAGTCTGTTAGTTCAAAATCCCTATTTCTAGGGTACCAGAGGTCAAGATCTGGTGTGCCCTTAAGATATCTCAAAATTCTCTTTATAAAGAGTAGTGAGATTCTGTAGGGTTTTCCTGATACCTAACACAAACACATGTAGCATACATGATGTCTGACCTACTAGCAGTAAGATATAGAAGGGAGCCAATTATCCCGCTATACAAAGTTTAATCAACAGGTTCCCTGTCTCATCTTTGTCTATGGGCATGCTTGACCCCATTGGAGTTTTCATGGCGGAGGCATTCTCCATACCAAACTTCTTGATCAACTCCCTGGTGAACTAAGACTGTGAGATGGACAATCCATCTTCAGTCTGCCTTACTTGAAGGCCCAAGAAGTACTTCAGCCCACTCATACTGCTCATCTCAAACTTCTCTTGCATAAGTTTGGCAAACTTCCTTTAGGAATAGGGTCTTGTCTATCTTCTCCCTTGAGAATTTGTTCTCAATGAGAAAGCTAGACAATGTCTCATATCATGCTCTAAGGGCTTGCTTTAACCGATATAGAGCTTTCCTGAGTCTATAAACAAATTCAGGTGAGTTAGAATCAACAAAACCTGGAGGCTATTCAACATATACTTCTTCCTTTAAGTCACCATTCAGGAAGGTTGACTTCACATCCATCTGGTAGACTTTAAATCCTTTGTATACAGCATATGCAAGGAAGAGTCTGATGGCTTCCAATCTTGTTATTGTACAACCTCGGGCTCGCAGGAGCAGAAGGCTTAAGGAAAATAAGGCGAGATGAGTTTAAGGAGAAGACTATTTACTAGGCAAGAGGGGCCCAAGCGAGAGGCGACTCGCTAGGCGAATGGATCCCAGGGAAAGGACCACTCGCGGGGTGAGAGCTGCTCACTGGGCGAGAGGGCCCAGGCGAGAGCCGTGTCGTTGGCTAGGCGAGTGGATCCCAGAGAGGTCACTCGCGAGGCGAGAGCTGACTCGCTAGGCGAGAGGGCTCCAGAGGGGAGAGCTCTCGCCTGCGAGACGACGCTCTCGCCAAGCGTCGGTTCGGCGAGAGGCCTAGTGCTGGTTTGATGTTTGGTCAAGGGTCGGTTCAATTGGAAAGTGATTTACCTTTTTAGCCCCAGGTGATTTTACACTTTTTCCCTTAGTGGTCTGCATATAGCCCTTCAGAACAGCGGAGTTTGGCTGTTGGCAAACCCAACCCGGGGTATTTTGGTAATTTCAGGTCGGTTCAGTTTGGTTATTGGCAGTTCAAACTCAGAGGCCTATAAATAGACTGGTAAGGTGCCTGGTAGAAGGTTGTTGACCCTTCTTTTTCTTCCACTAAGGCACCTAGCTCAACATTGGCTAGGGAGGGGGAGAATAGCTAGTTCTTCCAGGTAAGAGGTGGGACCTCTGAGCTTAAGCTTACGGTCTGTTTCTTTGAGACTCTCGTCCAGGGAGGAGTTCGAGAAGAGTAGGTATGAGCTGCAACTTTAGATCCGAGCTTTAGGAGGAGCTGGGTTTACTGGCTTCAACATTTTTGGTAGAAGGTTGTTGACCCTTCTTTTTCTTCCACTAAGACACCTAGCTCAGCATTGGCTAGGGAGGGGGAGAATTGCTAGTTCTTCCGGATAAGAGGTGGGACCTCCGAGCTGAAGCTCACGGTCTGTTTCTTTGAGACTCTCGTCCAGGGAGGAGTTCGAGAAGAGTAGGTGTGAGCTGCAACTTTAGATCCGAGCTTTAGGAAGAGCTGGGTTTACTGGCTTCAACAGTTATAGGGGCAAAGGTTTGATCAAAGTCAATACTTTCTTCTTGTTTGTACCCCTTAGCTACTAGCCTAGATTTGTTCTTGATTATAATGTCATTTTCATCAATTTTATTCCTGTAAATCCACTTGATTCCAATGACATTATGTCCTTGTGGTCTGGGAACCAGCTTCCAGACCTTACACATCTTAAACTGGTTCAATTCCTCTTGTATTGCTACAATCCAGAACTGATCTATGTTGGCCTCTTCAAATCTTTTACGCTCAACCTGTGATAGGAAACTTGCATACATTGTTGTATTAAGGCTCTTGCTTCTTGTCACCACTCCTTGATTTGCATCACCAATAATCTGGTATCTTGGATGATCTCTTAGATGCCTGACAACTGGAGGCAATCTTCTTTCAGCATCAGCTTCAGTGGAAGCATCTTGCTGATCTTCATCCACTTCAATTGGGTCTTGCCCTTCTTCTGGAATATCCACTCCATCCTGGACTAATGGAGCAGCATCTTTGATGGTAAGCTTGTTCATCATCAGCTCTGTACCTGCAGTATTAGAAGAGGAGTTTGGCAGCTTTGTACCATAACCTCTTGTCACTCCTCTATCAGAACCACCAAAGATAACTTTGGGTCCATCTTTCACTGAAGTGTACTCCTTTAAATTGCTCCTTGTTCCAGTCATGTGTCTGGAACAACCACTGTCCAAGTACCATATAGGGGTATGGGCACTTGAACTAACCTGCAGGAAATGATTTATCTTACCTTAGGACCCCAATATTTATTGGGTCCTAGGTTCTGATTAGCCTGAAAATGAACATGTCTTCCTGCAGGTTTTCTGACAGGAAGACTAACACTAACTCTTGGCACAGTAGGATTGTGCCAGCAATCTAAGGCAAATTACTCCACTTTCTCACAGCACCAGCACTCATGAATGTTATATCTTCTTTTTTGAGCAGGTCTTGCAGTATGATTAACTGCTGACTGGACAGAAGGAAGAGGTGCAGCAGCCTTCTTCAAGTTCCTTTCAGCAAGAATCTGACTGAAGGTGAGCCTTTCAGCAGACTTTCTTGGCTGGCTCTGACTGTCATTTGCAGCAGTCTTCTTTGCAGATGACATGTTGTTTATAGCATCAGAGATAGCTAGATTTGGTCTATTAACAGACTTACCCTTGGTCTGAACCTTTGTCGAATGGGCTTGAGTGAAAGCTACTGCCTTGTTCTTGAGAGTGGGGGCTGGGGTACCAAAAACAAATGGTCCAGGATGGACCATTTTTTCCTCATGGGGAGCCTTAAATGCACTCATTCCCCTACTATACCTTCCACCATAGCTGTGAACATTTTTGTTCACACTAGTAGATCTATCATTCATCCAGTGACCATAGATGTTTTCTTGGTCATACCTGTTTGAATGCAACATCACCTTCTTAAAAGGGATAGGAGGCTTAGAAGCCAGAGGCTGGAGTGGAGCTTTCCTTTTCCCTTTGGAAAGGGCAACTCTAGTATTTCTCTTTAACCCTAACCCCTTCTTACCCTTCTGAGAGGAGAAGAAGTCTATCAAGGGCAACACAGTATTGGGCCTAGAGTAACTAGTCACAATTCTCTTCTCCCTCTGGAGCTTCTCTTCAAGATCTCTAATGAGACTATCCTTGAATCTGATGGTGCCAATCTGGATGAGAGTAATGTTCCTGAGTTGGCTGACTTCCTTAGCCTTCTGATCCAGCAAGGATGTTGTCTCAGCCTGCTGGGAAGCAGCTAGCTGAAGGGAGGTTATCTCCTCAGCCTGCATCTTACTCAACTTCTTGCTTTTCTTAAAAGCATCCAGAAGTTCACCATATTTGTCAATTAATTGATTGACATCTTCTTCAGATTCGAAGTCATCTTCACCACTGGATGAAGAAGCTTCTGAACTGGGACTAGTCTCATAACCAGACTCAGAAGAAGAACTAGATAGAGAATATACCTTCTCTGGACCAGGCTGACACTGGCTGGATTCTTCATCAGACCTGGCCATCAGCCCATAGCAGCTGATGACATCTTCTTCATCTTCATCCTCCTCTGAGTCACTATCTGAGTGTGACAGAGGGGCCCTGATCCCCTATCCTGGCAGCTGGATAGTCTTCAGCTTCTGCTTCTGCTACTTCTTCAGCAGCAACCAGCCCTATGTAGGCTTTTTCTTCTTCAGACTCAGAAGATGCTGAGTTAGACTCACTCCAGCTCTTCTCCTTCTTTGCCATGTAGGACTTTTCCTTCTTGCCTTTGTGATGGTGGATCTTTTTCTCACCAGCCTCTCTTCTCTTGACTGGGCAATCAGCTATCACATGCTCAGGTTTGCTGCAACAGTAGCAAACAATTTTAGAGGAAATGCGTTTACCAGTTTTAGAGTCATATTTGTGTCCCTTGGAGTGATTCTTCATGTGATGAGAAGAGGTGGAAGGTTTGCTCCTCCATTGCTTCTTCTTCATCAGCTTCTGGAGCTGTCTGGAGAAGGCAGCAAAGTCTTCATCTAACAAGCTGCTATCAAATGAGCTTGGCCCTGTGTTGTCTGAATCAGCAGGCCTTCTTGGAGGAGAGGGAATCCTCTCCTAGCTCTTCCTGGTGTTGACTGCTCTGAAGGTCAAAGACTTTTTCTTGGCCTGGGATTTGCTGATGGTCTCATCCTCCTTCCTTGCAGATAGTTGCATCTCATAAGAGAGCAGCTTTTCAAAAAGAGTGTGAGGGGGAGTATCAGCCAACTTTGTCACCTCTCTGATGGCACAAATCTTGGTGTCCCAGTCTCTAGTTAGAGACTTAAGGAACTTGTCATTCAGCTCATAATAACTGAAGACCCTCTCATAGGTCCTCAGCTCATTTACTATCTTGAAGAATCTTTCATAGCAGACAGCTATGTTCTCTCCCTTGGACTGCCTGAAAGCCTCATACTCCTAGTTGAGCATGGACTTCCTGTCATCTCTGACCTCTTCAGTTCCCTCCATGTAGACCACCAAAATGTCTCACATCTCCTTGGAGGTCTGGCAGTGAACCAGATTCTGAAAGGTTGAGTCATCTATGGTACTGAAAATGATGTTCTGTGCTCTCTTGTCCATGGTTGTCAAGACGACTTCATCCTTAGTCATCTCTGAATATTTCTTTTGTGTCTGAATTGTTGCATCCAAAACTGAGACCTTCATAGGGATGAAAGGTCCCTCTTTGACAGTAATAAAAATCCTTGGGTCAGATGCCACCATGAAGAGTCTGACCCTCTCCTTCCAGATTCAAAAACTTTCCTTCCTGCAGATAGTAAGTTTCATGGAACTCAGTTCCTTATGGCTCTCTCCTGAACCCATAAGTATTGTACTTGTAGCTACCCTTGGAGATCACTCAGACTGTTAAGTCATTTTTGAGCAACCTCCCTCTGATGTCACTTGAAAGTCTTTAGTTTTCAAGGGCAGTTAAACACCTGGAGGGGGGTGAATAGGTTTTGGATCTCTTTTGAGATTTCCTTCTTTTATGTGAGTTGTGAGTTAGTTACTATCACAAAAACGCACACAAGGTTTATAGTGGTCCCCAGATTATGAGTACATCCACTGTCCCTCCCACCTCTCTAACAGTGTGTTAGATAAGGCACTTCTCCAAATCCTGGCTCCTTAGAGCATACAACACAGATCCCTCAGGATCTCTCAGTCTCCTCCAAGACTTACCTCAGGCACAAAGCCCTACCTCAGAGCAATTTTGCTCCTACAACTCAGTGATCAACAGATCACCTACCTCAAGCACGCAAGATGCCCTACACTCAGGCTAGGAGGATAGCCCTACCTCAAAGATAATGACTCTCATACAGCTCAGGCACAAAGCGTACCTCAAATCCAAAGCTGGATCCTACCGCGGACTCAAAGGTCCTACACTCAGATCAACAAATGATCTTACCTCAACCTTTATAGAATAGGTCTACAGCTCAGATCCAAAGGATCCTACAGAAAAGAAAGTGGTTGTTGTTGTTGATATGACTCAAGAGAAGTTCTCTGAGTCTACTGCTTCCTGAGCTGATTTTTCTCAGCCCTAACTTCTTCTCAGCAACAAGAAAGTTGATCTTCAATAAGTTATTGTTTGTGCTGGAAGTAACTCAGAAACGAAGTCTCTGAACTTGTTGTTGAAGACTGATGAGTTGACAGTTCTTGTTAAACTTCAAACAGCTAACCTTGACTGCAGAAAATTGAAGGCTCTACTTAGTCTTCTTTCTCAGAGAGCTTTTCTGAACTTGTTGTAGCTGATGAAAACTGCTACAACTAGCTGTAAGAACTTTTAGTTCAGCGGGTTTGAAACTTCAGCTTCAAGCTCTGCAACAATGGCGAGGAAGAAGACGATGAAGTTCCGCCTCTTTGCGAAATGATAAACCCTAAAAGTTGTCTTTACATCCGCTGAATTAATCCCTTTTATCTTTCGCCGTCCAACGGCTATTTGACCCGTGGGCCCCACTGAAGTTGTTGACTGCAACTTATCTTTATCTGAAAAAGTCATATTGTAGACCTGCTGTTAACCCAGAAATCAGCGAACCCTCCCAAGGTAGCCAGCTCGCAAGTCGCGGCCTGCTCCAGGTTCCCTCTGGAGGTCGCGGCCTGTCAGCCCTCTTTTCTAAGGATGGGCAGACAGACTTCTCTGTCCGTTCAGGCCGCGCGGTTAGGGCAGTCCCCCAAGCCAGACCGCCCAGGTCGCGCAGCAGCCGCTCTTTCTACAGGGGCTGCGGACTGCTTCCTCAGTCCGCCCCTACAGGCCGCGTGATTAGATCAACTAACCGCGCGTCAGTTCTCTTCCAACATGTTCAACAGAATTGCGGACTCACATTGCCATCCGCGCAGACTGCCTTATTGTCAGGCGACCTGCCTCCAGGTCGCCAGCCAGTACGTGACAAGCCTGTCCATCAAACAGGAGACGAGCTTGCTCCACCGAAGAGGGCGACCTGCTCCTTCTATTCAGCAGGAGGTGGCGGACTCAGTCTTCAGTCCGCCAAAGGGGGGCAGACTTGCTCCTCCCTCCAGCTCTCCAGCCCGCACAACATCCAGACGGCGACCAACTCTCCTGTCCACCAGCAATGGGCGGACTCGGTCTCAGACCGCCTGTAGAGACGACAATATGGCCAACCATTCTACGTCAAACCGTGCCATACCACGCGGACTCAACTCCAACCCGCAAGGAGGAGGTGGACTCTTCATCCAACAGCAGTAGCGACCTGCCTCCAGGCCGCCAGTCAGCAGTGCGCGACCTGCCTTCTCAGCCCGCCAGGTCGCCAAGCAAGTGGGACAAGCCTCCAGTAGGAGGCGGCCTGCTCAACCCGTCCGTCGCGAGTTGGGCGGACTCGTTGTACAGTCCGTTGGGACTATACCAGCTCAGCAGCTGATCTCTAATCCTCTCTGCAGCGGACTAGGAGGACTTATTATGCAGTCCGCCAACTAGCCCTCCAGATTCCCGGTGCCCGCTTCTTCCCAGCAGCAGGAGAGCTGCTCCTCAGCTCGCATAGCTCGACGCGGGCTCGCTCAGTACAGTAGAGGCGAACTCATCCCAGTCCGCCAACAACAGGATCAGCTCAGTAGTCCCTCTGCACAGCATGGTGCGGACTCGGCGTACTCCTTCTTTACTCGTTCAACTCACCGCTCTACCGGGGGTGACGTTACCAAGACTGTTACCTCCTCGGGCCTATAAATAGCCCCCCATACCTCTCATTCAGCAGGCACGGTGGAGTGGGAAAACCAAGACAACAAAGCTTGCGGACATAACTTCCCAGCCCGCTGGCGCTAACCCGCGGTCTGACCGTCAGACCGGGCGGACTCCTGCAGTCAACTCGCGTGGCCTGAGACATCAAGTCGGGCGGCCTGTCCGACCTACTCTTCTCTAGCATTTGTCATCTTCTTTCCTCTAGCCTCCAGCTTCCCCCTTTGTACCTTTTATTTGTCTTTTATGCAAAGGTGCAATCTCAAGTTGTAACTCTGATTCATAATCAAGGGAAAGCCCGTCGCAAGAGTGGAATTTAAGCCGCGGCGGGCGAAGTCTATTATTGTCGCTGCTAGCGGCCCCCTCTTCTTCTCAACTCCTTTCTTCTCTCGGCATCAACCTGCAAGGCTAGCCGTCAAAGTAGTTGTCTGTTCGACAGTTCCTGATCAACCTTCCCTGCTATTCCCAACATCCTCAACAACCTCTCCTCTATCCCCGCAACCTTCTTCTTCACCTCGCATGTGAGACCGAACACCAGTTAGTTGTTGGTGCCCGCGAACCCTCCTCTCCGTTTTCGCGCATCAACAGTTAACACGCGACATTCAGATCTCGATCAAACAGTGAAATCAGTGGTTACTCATGTCAGACCATCAACCAGTCGAGAACCTTGCTCCTTCAAGTCCTAGTGAAGATCCTCTCTGGGAAGCCATGGAGCAATCGCGCAGAGAAACTGCCCAACAGTTTTAAGCAATCAACCGTACTCTAGCTGCAATCGCGCAGCGATTAGAAATGCAATCTGCAGCAACACCAGTTCCTCCGGTCAATCCAACACCAGCATCGGATACTCCGCAAATTTATCCACCGGCTTATCCGCCGGTCTACCCTCCAGTTTACCCATCAACCTTTCCGCAAGGACCTGCAACCCCTTTGCGATCTCAGAACGATGAGTTCATAGCTCGTCAAAACTTCTTTCGGGAAGCTGCCCGAGGAAGTCCAGCAAGATTTCTCAACTTTCAGGGAAGTCATCCCTACTCTTCAGCTCCTGCCTTTGTTCCTCCTCCAGCATCTTTTCCCTTTTATCCTCCTACTCCTTTGCCAGCTACAACTCATGCTTCCTTTTTTCCTTATGTTGTAGGAGAGCAAGAAGAGTTGTCACCGTTTTCAGAGAATGTTCGACATGAACCAACTCCAGTTAACTTCAGAGAGCCGCAGTTGCCAATTTACACTGGAGAGATTGATCCAATGAAGCACCTTCAAGCCTTTGAATCAGTCGTAGCTCTCAAGACCCTCTCAGATGCCAAATGCAAACTCTTTGTAACAACCTTCGATGGTCAAGTGAGGGATTGGTTCTATGGACAACGTCCTCAGTCCATCTCTTCCTTTGCTGATTTGCGAAGAGAGTTTCTGCTCAGATTTTCTACCTCTACAAAGAGAAAGGGCGGTCCAGAAGACTCTTTGAGATCAGGCAGCGAGAGAATGAGACTTGGTCTCATTTTGTGGATCGTTTTAAGAAATAAATCTTGGACATTGAGATCGTTGATCAAGATATGTATCGAGTGGCTCTTATTCACAGCCTGCGTGAAGGACCACTCAAGTTTGACTAACGTCCGAGCGCCAAGGACATATCAAGAATTGATTGGTTTAGACAACTCATACATTCGCGGTGAGAAAAGCAATCCCAGCTTCATCTTCAGGCTTATAGCAGAGAAAGATTCTTCTTTTTCTTACAAGCAGCCTCCGAGGTCTCCTCGGAAGGATTTTCCATCCTACTCAAGGAAGGGAAGAAGATTTCAACGTCATCGACGCCCCTTCCCGGGCCAGGATCGTGTCCAAGATCAATTGTTACTATTGTCAGCACCAACTCCGGGGTTCATCACCAGCAAGATGATGATTTGTCAGAGTCCGAACTAGATGAAGCCATGGAAGAAGTGAGCCAAATCATGAAGGGTAGGGCTAATTTCAAAAGGTCTTACCAGCCGACAGATCAAAGGTCAAAAGATTCAGATCCGTTCTGTGAGTTTCACAAAGAAAGCGGGCATTTGACAGAAAACTGTCGAGCGCTTCGTCAACTTGTACAAAAAATGCTGAGGCAGGGTAAGATGCGGGATCTACTCCCGAAGGATGATCACTCTGATCCCTCAACTTCAAAAGGCAAAGAAACAGCAGACATTCCTTGCTGCTCAAAGGGAGTGAATCAAATCAACAATTGTCCTCACATCATCGTCGACAACAACATTGATGTCGATGATGAGGGCTCCCTTGGAAGGCTATTCTGAAATAAAAAGGACATCGCCAGTTCCGAAAGCTCCTTGCGATCATGACTGTTTGTTTCTACTTTGCTCTTCAAACGTTCTATTTTAAAACACTTCTAAGTGTTCTTTCATTTCGTTTCAATATATTGTACGTCAGAGATCTCATACTGACACTTTTCCCTTTATGGAGTGCTTCCTCCTCTACTTTTTCTCTTTGCCAAAGAGATCACTGAACCACCGAGATATCGCCGAGTCTTGCTTAGGGCCCCCTCGAGGTTGGACTCCGGCGTAAGACCACAATGACCACATATAGTGGGGAGTGTTCGCGTATGTGTAGTGGGGGCCGTTCAACTCTCGTGCGGAGGATGACGGGACTTCGCATCCTAGCCGGTATCTAACACAAAGTGTGTATCAAGGTAGGTCCCATGTGTTAGCTCTACTGCGCTCCGTTAGGGATACATTACAGTTACGATGATCTTTGCTGAGCAAGCAATGGCGATCAAGTGTAGCCTTGCCTCCTCGATCATCTCACGATTGTAATAGACGAATACTCTATGGTACTCTCAATTCGTGCCTCCGCGGGGCCCACAACTCCGCAGATCCTTCGCAGACAAGCAATAGGTCACTTGGCGCATCTAGTCTAATTGATCAGCGATGTTTGTAACCCGAGGCATGAGAGCAGTGCATCAATCGATCCTTCTCAGAATTTTCTGTGTTTGTTTCTCTTTTGTGCCCTTCTAAAGGATGCGCGGTCAGCCCGCTCTAGGTAGAACTACACCCTAGATGATTCTTCTTAGGCAAGCGATGCATAAGGCCCACGGGTGCACTCATGTGGCAGCATCAAGTCTTTTTGGGTCATCTTCGAGTGTAGCCCTCCTTTTTTCATTTTGCCTTCTTACAGGTTAACAGGTTAAATCCAACCTATCAAAAGGATTTGCAGCATCTTCTTACTTATGCTCATTATATATTGTTGAAGTTGTTGACCGGGCGGTCTGGCGGTCTGTCTTGGCGGATTGAAGACCGCGCGGTCTGGCGGTTTCCCTTCAGCGGTTTGGTTGTTGTGATGTTGCTGTCTGGAGTCTGAGCGGTCTAGCGGTTTGTCTCTGGCAGCTTGGAGACCGGGCGGTCTAGCGGTCTCCCATGGCGATCTCTCCTTCCTCTCTGGTGGTAGCCGAGCGGTTAGCCCTTCCGTCTAACCGCGCGGCTTGTGCAGGTTGTTTCTGTATAGACCGTTTAGTCCTGTATTTTTTTAGTCTCGTATCTCTTATTTGTATTCTCATCTCTCCTTCATTCTATAAAAGGGAGGTCATACCTTTGTAATAGATACCTTTTTCAGATAATAAATTTTCTGTTATACATCTTCCGGTTTGTTTTTGTTCGTTTCTTACATGGTATCAGAGGACTCGATCTTCTCCTCCTGATTTTGTGTGCCTTCTCTGTCCGCGCGACCTGTCCGCGCGGCTTGATTCTTCTTCTCGCGACCTGGCCTCGTGACTTGTTTCTTCCGCCTGCTTGCGCCCTGTTCGCGCGGCTTCTTTCTCTCCTTGTCGTTGCCCTTTGTGTGCGCGACCTCTTCTTCTCACCGCGACCTGTGCTTATTCGCTGCGACCTCTTCTTTAGTCGCCGCGACCTGTTGTCGCGACCTGTTTGCCTTGTTCGCCTTGTTTGTCTTCCCGCGGTCTTTTCTCTAATCGCGCGGTCTTCTCTTTCTTCTGTTCGCACGGGCTGCTTTCTAGCCGCTCGACTACTTCCCCTCTGCTTGGTTCTGCGGTTTGGTCGTGGCTTTTCTGCCCGCTGGTGTCTATCATCGTGACCGCCGCAGATCTCTTTCTTCTAACCACTGTGATTTCTCCCTGTTCGCGCGGCTTGTTTCCTAACCGCACGGTTTGTTTCCTAACCGCGCGGCCTCTTGTTGTTTTCTCTTATGGCACTTTCTGATGCTCCTACTGCTACCACTCCTGTCGCCAATCCGGCTCCGCCTCTTCCTCCTACTCCTTCCGGGAACCTTGGCACCATTTCGAAACTTGTCGGCTCCAACTACCCGAATTGGAGCGTCTCCTTCATCTTTCTCCTTCGCTCGCAACGCAAACGTCATCATCTCGTTGATGACCCTCCTCCCACCACTTCACCTCTCTTTGATGACTGGGATACGAGTGACGCACTTGTGCGTACTTGGCTCGCTAACAGCCTCTCCGATGAATGCCTCCCCGTCATCCGTCATGATGAGACGATCAAGGCCGCTTGGCTTCATCTTGCCGCTCTGTACTCAAAGAGGGCTCGGAAGTCCCGCATTTATACATTGTATGCGGACCTCTTTGCTCGTCCTACATTGTCTCCTGCTGCTGTCTACCAACAGGTTCAGGCTCTTGGGGCTGAGATTCTTCAGAATTGCCCCTTTTCTGCGGATTTGGCTCAACAACACAAGCATTTCCAGAAGCTTCTCGTTGTGTGTTATCTGCTCCGGCTTCCTGATACTTATGATATGATCCACCAGCAAAGTCTGGGTGAGGCAGAATCTCCTACCTTAGATGTCACCGCTGCCCGCATCGCTGCTATCACCTCCCTCCTTCAGCGCCCGCTTCTGCCCGCTCCTTCTCCACCGGACAACTATGCTCACCAAACTCAGCGGAGTGGCTCTGGTAGCCGCAGTCACCAGTCTGGCGGACGTGCTCCTTCCCGCTACCTCTGCTCTCACTGTGGCCGCACCGGCCATACTATGGAACGCTGCTGGACGAAGCATCCCCATCTTCGCCCCTCGGGTGACTCTTCCGCCTCCTCTTCCAAGTCGTCTGCCTCCGTGGTCGCATCATCAGGTAGTGCCCACGTGGTGACCCAAGGTAAATGGCTTATCGACTCTGGTGCGACTAATCACATGACGGGCAATGCTCAGTGCTTCTCTCTGCTCGAACAGCATGATCGGTTGCCTCTTGTCCTCGTTGCAGACGGTTCTCCCTCCCCGGTTCATGGGTCGGGAGTGGTTCATATTACTCCGTCTCTTCGCCTAGCGGATACTCTCTATGTGCCCAAATTTCCGTGCAATTTATTGTCGGTTACCTCTTTAAGCAAGCAGCTTCAGTGTTCTGTGACGTTTACTCCGACTTCTTGTTCTTTTCAGGATCCGAGCTCCAAACGAACGATTGCTACTGGGACTGAGAGCGGCGGCCTCTACTTCCTCGACAACGTTTCCGCCTTGTCTGTCTTCTCCTCTTCTTCTACGGATCTTCTCCAGTGGCATCTCCGACTCTGTCATCCTCCTCCACGACTTCTATATTAGCTTATGCCCCACCTCCCTCCTTCCAGTACTCCTCTCAACTGCGACGCTTGTCAGCTTGGCAAGCATCACCGTTCCTCCTTCCCGCTGAAGCAAAGTCGAGGCTCTACCCGTCCGTTTGATCTAGTCCACTCCGATGTCTGGGGCACTGCTCCTACCCTCACCATTAGTCGGGGTAGTTCTTATTTTGTAACTTTTATTGATGATTTTTCTAGATGTACTTGGGTATATCTCTTATGAGATCGCTCTGAACTTTTGGATGTATGGATCTCTTTTTATCAATTAATTAAAACTCAGTTTGGTGTTTGTATTAAAACATTTCGCTCAGACAATGCTAAAGAATATCTGAGTCATGCGTTTACATCTTTCTGTGTGCAACATGGCATTATTCATCAGACTAGCTGTGTTTATACCTCCCAGCAAAATGGCGTGGCGGAACGCAAAAACTGTCATCTCCTCGATGTCGCTCGTACCTTGATGACCCAGATGCATGTTCCTCGCTCCTATTGGGGCTATGTTGTTCTCCTTGCCTGCTACCTCATCAATCGCATTCCCTCCACGGTTCTCCATGGGAAAACCTCATTCTCCATTCTGTATCCGGGCAAGGAGCCTTTTGGTGTAGACCAACCTAGGTCGGGTCGCCGAAAATGCCCGACGTCGCATTTGCAGTTTATGTTTATTGCATTTTATTTTTGCAAGTTTTATGTTGTCAAATTTATAGTTCGATGCACGCCTGCGCGCGTAGCTATGTTTGTTGCACGCCTGCGCATGTAGCCATGTTGTTGCTCGCCTGTGCGCGTAGCTGTTGGAGTTTTTATTTTACTTTGTATTTATATATATATATATATATATACCCATATATATATAACTACACAAACACATATATATATATATAAATACATATAATATATATATTTATATATATACAACTTTGATTACAGCTGGCACAGGCAGAGAAAAAAAAACCGGAAAACTATTCATCTTCCAGTCCAACGTGTCTCTGTTCAGCGATAATGGCGCACGAGAGCACGACTCCTCCCTGGTTCGGCCACGACAAGCAAACAAGGCTCGATTTCTACAGTTCCCAGCGCTCCTTCCCCGAAATCGATGCTGCACCGGCTTTCTTGCCCCACGTCGCCGCCAGACACTAGCTCCAACAAACACCTGTCAACGATTCCGCCATTTCCGCTCCGCCAAAAGCTTCGGCCGCCACTGTTGTTCCTGTTACCCTATAAAAGAAGAAGATGAACAGAAAATGAGGGTGATGGATGAATATTGAAAGTGATTTTTGCTGTGCGTGTTGCTCCCGATTGAGGATTTCTGTGTGATTTCATATAGGTGTTAGGCGTGTTAGATAGGGGATTGGTGATTGATGGATGATAAGTGATTTCTGTGAGTTTTGCTTCCGTACACATTCCTGTGTGGAATTAGAATAGGTGCTGCTATGTGTTAGTTATGGAGGAAGATAAACAATGATCTGTTAGTGTAGGAATGGTTGTTTGCCTCCGATTTAGGTTATTGTTAAGATTGATTTGGTTACTGTAGAGTTTAGGATTATAATGAATAGTGAATTTCATCGGCTACTGTGAGGTTGATGAGAATTGGATTTGCTGCTTGCAGTTTGTTGCCCGGTTTAGTAGGAGTGATTTAGATCTACTGTTATTATTAATTTCCGTTGGAGCCACTTTGATGAAGAAGACTTAGCTTGGTGCTTGCCGGTGAACAGTTAGTGATAAAAGAAATTAAGTTTATCTCGTGTGTAGAGATTTCGTGGAGCCACCACGAGTGAAAGAGATTTCGTGGAACCTCTAGTGCGAGTGCGAGTGAATTTTAGGTTTGTTAGGTTTGTGGCTACCTTACTTGTTGAGTGATTTCGTGGAACCACTTCGTGTGAGGGAGTGACTTAATTCTTTGGTGTCCGTGTGCGATAGCGGCCGACCTTGGAGCGGAGAACGAAGGTGAGGAGAAGTTCCTGGCGTGATCGCCATCGACTTCGGAATACGGAAGACGCCTCTTCCGTGGCTATTTGTTCCTTTCTCCTTCCTTTGTGTGTGTCTACGTTTTCTCATTAGGATAAACAGACTCATTGTTGGGTTTTCGCCCGAGTTTCGTCAGCAAACGCTACGTCGAAAACTCCAAACGGAAACGTATTTGGAGTTCACGGTTTCCGTTTTGCTACGACAAGGGGAACGGAACGAAATTGCAAACTTCCTTCCCCGGATTTGAAATCGAACCATTTTATTAAGAAATTTCATTTTAAAACAAAATAGCGAATTTTGTGCTTTATAAAGAAATTAGTTGCTTTAATCTTAAAGTTCGTGCAAATTTCGCTCAAATTTCGTTGCGCAAAATTATATTTCGTTGCATTCGGTTAGGGTTTCCTAGAAATAGTCGGCAGACGTGTAAACCCTACGCGTTGTCCTGCATCAAATTGGTATCAGAGGGAGGTTTCAAAATTTTTCCAAATTTTGGGATCCGCCCTGCGTAAAATAAGAACCCACAAATCATTTAAATTTTTTTTCAAAAAAATTATCTTTGCATTTGACTTGTGTTTGCATGCATCAGCATAGTGATAGAATGCGTCGAGTTGAGCTTGGTCAACCGAGTCGTGGGAACGACGGGAATGAACCACCCCCGTGGTTTTTACCTTTCGCCCACCAAATGACGGCTTTAACTGAAAGTACATGTCAGATGCGTGAAAGGTTAGAAAACTTTAGAGGTAGAGTGAGTAGTTTAGAAAAAACCCCTCAAGCGTCAATGCTGCCTCGAATTCGATATGAGCATTCTGTCCGTGCACATTACGAGATTCCTCATCACTATGTGGAAAGGTCTACATTTAGGAGGAATCCACTATATGAGGATCACGACTACACCTACACTACCTCATATAGAGATCCATCAAGGAGATCTTCACGATACTTCGATGATTATACTCGAGCACCATATACCACTTCCCGAGATCGTGTTGACCCATCAACACGTTCGCATTATGCTAGGGACGATCAGTACGATGATTATCGTCGATTTTACCCTCGTACTCGAGTGGATCATATTAGTTCTTCGAGACCATATTATGAGGGTAGAGTTCAGTATGACGCTCGTTACCGATACTACACGTCACCCTTATATGAGGAATCTGAGTCTGTACATGTGCGACCACCATCACCCGTTCGTAGGACTCACGATTATCCACGAGCACGTCATGATTATGTTGGGGACACTCATTATGATTACCCTCGAACTACCTATAGAGGCCACTATCGTCACGAGTACGTCACACCTAGTGATCCTCCTAGTGTTCCGAAGGTAAACATGATGTTAGACGTTAAGGGTCAGAAAGAGCATTCCACTGCCCACATCAGGGAGACATCACCCATTCTATCTGAGCTTCTTATACAGGATGTGTGGAGTCAACCCCCGTGTGAGTCTGCTCCGCTTAGTGAACCCACTTTTGACTCCCTCTCTACTAACTCTCTTTTGAGTGTAGATTCCGTGCACACTTCACCCAGTGGCGCACCGAGTCCCATCACCACACCTGATGTTGCACCGAGTGACATTACGTTAGAGAGCCGAGAGCTTAGTAGTGATCTCGAGGTAGTCACCCCTACACGTTCCAGGAGTATGACCCCTTCTGATGGTTCATTTCTGGAGGACCATCACTCG
Source organism: Platanthera zijinensis (assembly GCA_039513925.1). Classification (NCBI taxonomy): domain Eukaryota; kingdom Viridiplantae; phylum Streptophyta; class Magnoliopsida; order Asparagales; family Orchidaceae; genus Platanthera; species Platanthera zijinensis. Next base: position 190,547,212 of record CM077084.1, read on the forward strand.
ACTGATGAGTCATTTGACCACCCTCCTCTTGAGCCTCCAGATGAGTCACCTCGTCCTTATGTGGATGCGCTTTATCTGGATAGTACCCTTGCGAATTTTAAGACATGGATACCTGCTCCATTGTCTCACTTGATGTTGATAGTGCTTAGGCATAGCCGTCTGGTGACTCACACTCTTGAGTTATGGGACGTACCACCTGTTGATCATCGTATTTGCGATGAGTTTTATTATATCCCACCTGGTGAGACTCCTAATGCCTCACTTTCCCTTAGCACATTGATTATGGTTGTCACACTTTGTGCACATTTATCTGAGAGCACTCCATCTATTGTTGGAGCCTACGTTTGCATGCGTCGCATTTGCGACGAATTTTATTAAACCTCTCCTGGTGAACCCCCAGATGAAAAACTTATGGGTTCACCGCACATTTGGGATGTATCCATCTTTAGTGACACAGTCGAGTTTGATGGTGCACTCACTGATTCGATGATGTTATATCTTGTCACCCGCACTTTCAGAGACAGTTCACACACTATGTTGACACATTTGATCACTGATGTCTCTGATTTGCACTTGAGTGTTCATCGCCCCCGCGATGAATTCTTTTATGATCCACCCTCTGAGCCTCCTGATCATGTACCCCTCTCAGGAGTTGTTCTTGGTATATGAAATCATTGATTTGCGGCGTTAGTCGAATTAGTAGTTCATTTATTGCATTTGCATGATTTTCATAAAAAAAATTTGAGCGGAAAGGTGCATAGTATTTATGATTTTTATGCAACTGAACTTAAAAGAATAAAAGAGCTACTAGTTTTAAAATGGATGACTTGGTTATGGTTCGTCTGGATCCGAAACGGTTACTTTCTGATACCGTAAAGAAGTTAGTTAACTGTAGGACTGGACCCTTTCGAGTAGTAAATCGGATTGGGCAAAATGTGTATGAACTTGAGATGCCTTCCGCTTGGGGAGCAAATCATGTTTTTAACGTAGCCAATCTGACTTTATTTCGCGACTGTCCGCATGAGTCTTTAGAATTTCCATTGCCTTCTCCTTCATTTGTTTCTTCTGGGTTGGTGAGTGAGAGTGAGGAGCCACATTCAGGACATACCAATTTTCATTCCGCTACTGACGCTTCCATTGTAGTTCCTTCTGTTTTCACTACCAATTTCAGGTTGGGCATGAGACACCAGGAGAATTCTCGTTTACAGTTCCCGAGCACATATTGGACAGTGACCGCTTCTGATGATGATTTTCAGAGATACGTGATTCATTGGCATGGATGTTGATTTCTCCCGCACTACCGCTCAGAGCACTCACGAGAGATGAGTGATTTCGAGAGGGGGAGAGTTGGTGTAGACCAACCTAGGTCGGGTCGCCGAAAATGCCCGACGTCGCATTTTCAGTTTATGTTTATTGCATTTTAATTTTTGCAAGTTTTATGTTGTCAAATTTTTAGTTCGATGCACGCCTGCGCGCGTAGCTATGTTTGTTGCACGTCTGCGCGCGTAGTCATGTTGTTGCTCACCAGTGCGCGTAGCCGTTGGAGTTTTTATTTTACTTTGTATTTATATATATATATATATATACCCATATATATATAACTACACAAACACATATATATATATATATATATATATATATATAAATACATATAATATATATATTTATATTTATATATATACAACTTTGATTACAGCTGGCACAGGCAGAGAAAAAAAACCGGAAAACTGTTCATCTTCCAGTCCAACGTGTCTCTGTTCAGAGATAATGGCGCACGAGAGCACGACTCCTCCCTGGTTCGGCCACGACAAGCAAACAAGGCTCGATTTCTACAGTTCCCAGCGCTCCTTCCCCGAAATCGATGCTGCACCGGCTTTCTTGCCCCACGTCGCCGCCAGACACTAGCTCCAACAAACACCTGTCAACGATTCCGCCATTTCCGCTCCGCCAAAAGCTTCGGCCGCCACTGTTGTTCCTGTTACCCTATAAAAGAAGAAGATGAACAGAAAATGAGGGTGATGGATGAATATTGAAAGTGATTTTTGCTGTGCGTGTTGCTCCCGATTGAGGATTTCTGTGTGATTTCATATAGGTGTTAGGCGTGTTAGATAGGGGATTGGTGATTGATTGATGATAAGTGATTTCTGTGAGTTTTGCTTCCGTACACATTCCTGTGTGGAATTAGAATAGGTGCTGCTATGTGTTAGTTATGGAGGAAGATAAACAATGATCTGTTAGTGTAGGAATGGTTGTTTGCCTCCGATTTAGGTTATTGTTAAGATTGATTTGGTTACTGTAGAGTTTAGGATTATAATGAATAGTGAATTTCATCGGCTACTGTGAGGTTGATGAGAATTGGATTTGCTGCTTGCAGTTTGTTGCCCGGTTTAGTAGGAGTGATTTAGATCTACTGTTATTATTAATTTCCGTTAGAGCCACTTTGATGAAGAAAACTTAGCTTGGTGCTTGCCGGTGAACAGTTAGTGATAAAAGAAATTAAGTTTATCTCGTGTGTAGAGATTTCGTGGAGCCACCACGAGTGAAAGAGATTTCGTGGAGCCTCTAGTGTAAGTGTGAGTGAATTTTAGGTTTGTTAGGTTTGTGGCTACCTTACTTGTTGAGTGATTTCGTGGAACCACTTCGTGTGAGGGAGTGACTTAATTCCTTGGTGCCCGTGTGCGATAGCGGCCGACCTTGGAGCGGAGAACGAAGGTGACGAGGAGTTCTCGCGTGATCGCCATCGACTTCGGAATACGGAAGACGTCTCTTCCGTGGGTAATTGTTTCTTTCTCCTTCCTTTGTGTGTGTCTACGTTTTCTCATTAGGATAACCAGACTCATTGTTGGGTTTTCGCCCGAGTTTCGTCAGCAAACGCTACGTCGAAAACTCCAAACGGAAACGTATTTGGAGTTTACGATTTTTGTTTTGCTACGACAAGGGGAACGGAACGAAATTGCAAACTTCCTTCCCCGGATTTGAAATCGAACCATTTTATTAAGAAATTTAATTTTAAAACAAAATAGCGAATTTTATGCTTTATAAAGAAATTAGTTGCTTTAATCTTAAAGTTCGTGCAAATTTCGCTCAAATTTCGTTGCGCAAAATTATATTTCGTTGCATTCGGTTAGGGTTTCCTAGAAATAGCCGACAAGCGCGTAAACCCTACGCGTTGTCCTGCATCACCTTTCCCTCTCCCTCTCTGAATCTTTGGGTGCACTGCCTTTATGCATGCCCAATCTGCCACCCGAGATAAGCTCTCCCCTCGCTCCACCAAATGTGTCTTTCTGGGGTACTCCCCCACTCAGAAAGGCTATTGTTGTTTTGACCCCGTTCTTCGTAAGCAGTTCGTCTCTGCTGACGTCACCTTCTTCGAGAATGCCTCCTACTTCTCGGATGAATCCTCTCCTCTCCCCCCAGCTTCTGATACTCCTGTTATTCTCTTTGTTCTCTCGTCTCCTAATGCAATCTCAACCCCTACTATGTCTCCGTCCACTCCTCTCCCTCCGCCTCTTTCTCCCTTTTCTCCGCCACCGTCTCCCTCATCTCCGCTGTCGTCGCTCTCTACTCCCGGGCCAGCTCTCTCTGCCACGGATGCTCCGGATGCCGAAAGACCTGCCGACCAGGATCTTCCTGTAGCTCTTCGCAAAGGGTGCGGACGTGTACTCTACACCCCCTTGTTGTTGTTGTTTCATATGATCTCCTTACCTCTTCTCGCAGGGCCTTTGCTCTGGCTATCTCTGCCACTGCCACACCTCGTTCCTACCAGGAGGCCCTTGTTATTCCTCATTGGAAGATGGTCATGGATGAGGAAATGGCGACCCTAACTGAGCGGGGTACCTGGACTCTTGTTCCTCCTCCCTTCGGTACTGATGTTGTTGGCTGTCGCTGGGTCTTTATGGTCAAATTTGGACCGGACGGCACTGTGGATCGTTATAAAGCCCGCCTTGTTGCTAAGGGCTTTACTCAGACCTATGGGGTTGATTACTTTGACAACTTCTCTCCCGTGGCTCGTCTCAGCACTATCCGGGTCTTACTCTCTGTGGCCGTCAATAGAGATTGGTCGCTTTCTCAGCTGGATGTCAAGAATGTCTTCCTTTATGGTGATCTTCAGGAGGCCGTCTACATGGAGCAACCTCCTGGGTATGTTGCTCAGGGGAAGACACGGGTATGCCGGCTGAAGAAGGTCATCTATGGCCTCAAGCAGAGCCCTCGAGCTTAGTTTGAAAAGTTCAGCGACATCGTGGCGGCCGTTGGTTTTACGCAAAGCTCTGCCGATCACTCGCTATTCATTCGCAAAACCTCCTCGGGACTGGTGGTTCTTGTTGTGTACGTCGATGATATTCTTCTCACTGGCGATGACCAGGAAGGGGTTGCCTTGACAAAGCAGCATCTTCGTCAACATCTGGTCACGAAAGATATGGGCTCTCCGAAGTACTTTCTGGGGATTGAAATCTCTCGGAAGCTCAACTCCTTAGTCCTCTCCCAACGTAAGTATGCTCTTGATCTATTAAAAGAGGCAGGATTGACGGGAGCAAAACCTGCCTGATGCCCGGCAACTGGAGAAGACAAAATCTGGACAGATGATTCGCCTCCTCTTTCAGATATTACGCGATACAGGCGTTTGGTTGGTAAGCTCATATATCTCACAGTGACCAAGCCCGACATTTCCAATGTTGTGGGCAAGGTGAGTCAGTTCATGCAAGCGTCTAGGGAGTGTCATCTACAGTACGCCTTGTGGATCTTGGAATATGTCAAAGCAGCACCTGGAAAATGATTACTCTTTCAGAAGAATGGTCATCTGAGGGTTGAAGCATACTCAGATGCGAGTTACGCTGATGACAAAGGGGATCGCAAGTCAACCTCGGGTTTTTGCACTTTGTTGGGGGAAATCTGGTGAGCTGGAAGAGCAAAAAGCAGTCTGTTGTTTCCAGATCCAGTGCAGAAGCAGAGTATCGTAGTATGGCATCGACCACTTGTGAGTTAAAGTGGTTACGGGCACTCATGATGGATTTAGGAGAGGTCTACAACCATCATCTACCTATGTTCTGTGATAACAAGGTGGTCATATACATCTCCAAAAATCCGGTCTTTCATGAAAGAACCAAGCACATTGAGGTCAACTGTCATTTCATTCATGAAGAGATTTTGAAGGAACAAATTTGCACTCCTTTCGTCACTTCTAATAAAGAGTTGGCTGACATCTTCACCAAGCCAGTATCCGCCTCGTTTCTTCAAATTTGCGACAATCTGGGCATGATCGATATATATGCTCCAGCTTGAGGCGGAGTGTTGAAGTTGGTGACCGGGCGGTCTGGCGGTCTGTCTTGGCGGATTGAAGACCGCGCGGTCTGGCGGTTTCCCTTCAGCGGTTTGGTTGTTGTGATGTTGCTGTCTGGAGTCCGAGCGGTCTAGCGGTTTTGTTGGGTATTGTATCCACAATGTACCTGATTTGAAGAAGCCCCTGAACAAGCTAAGTTGAATTGACAATGTATTTGATGACTTTCTATCAAGTTGTGCTTGCAGCTATTTCATGCTAAGTACACACCAATGTCAGGGTGCAGTGGGTCAATATACACGGGTCTGCGCAACTTAATCCCTCGTTGAGTAGATCAGTGTGTTGGCTCACGTGTGCTCTCTCTATTGGAGTGTACTTATTCTCAAGTACAGGGCTGAGATAGATCAAGAGCAGAAGAGGAGCAAAGATGGGTCAAGACCAAGTTCATGGGAAGGAAGAAGAAAATCGTCTAAGTCAAATTCGACGGGAATCACTAAGTGATTCTCGCCGATTCGACGGGAATCACTAGTGATTCTCGCCGAATCGTCGAGAATCAGTCAGTGACTCCCGCCGATTTCATCTGGCTGACTGTCCTCCTTCAGGAATTCTGCTAAGGCAGAATCGACGGGAATCACTAACTGATTCTCGCTGATTCGTCGAGAATGACTTTGCATTCTCGCCGATTCCCTCCGGATGACAAGTGTTTCAACTGGAATTCTGTCAAGGCAAATTCGACGGGAATCATGAGTGATTCCCGCCGACTTCGACGGGAATCACCAATGATTCTCGTCGAATTTGCCTTAGGCAAATTTGCTCTGTTCGCTGGACCTAATCAAGAAGCTGTGCGATGTTTTGACCGGAACTAGAGCTTCTTCTTGTGGGCCCCACAACGGTCATTTAGGGTTGTTCTCCAGTATTTATACTCGCGTATTTTGAACTTACGCAGTAATCATTCACGAGAAATCAAAGCCGACGAGCGTGACCTAGCCGATCGCGGAAATCGTCCCGTCATCGTCGCCGCTCGCAAGATAGTCGTCGCTGCAGATCTCAGATCATCTTTGATCTCCCGACGACAGAACCGAGGCTAGTATAGCGTCTCACGCTTCTCTCTCAAGATCCATTGTCTCTCGATTTGTTGAACGAGGTTGGTTCTTCATTCCGAATCGATTGAGACGACCGATCCGATCGAGATCGTTGGTAGACCTTACTTGCTTCGTCAAGAAGTTGGATCTACAAAGTATCGCCGCCGCATTCACTTGCCGCCGCCGATCTTGTCAAGATCCTCTCCAAGAGAGTGCTCCGGTCGTGGACTCTTCATCTTCATCAAGAACGCTTCAACGAACGAAGAGGGACATCGGGTTCTCCACACGTGTAGTTTGTATCTCTTGTACATTCTATTTTTGTTTTGTTGTAAAGGAATAGTGATTTCTAGTTGTAAGGATTGGGTGCAACCCGTGGTGGAGGAGTAGTGACTCCTTCGGTTAGAAGGGTGTCTTTGGTAGTGTGAGGATTGGATTTCAATCCGTTTGGTGAAGTGACTGAGTCGTCCCTTGGTGGGAGATAGGTCGAAGGGGGAGAGTGGACGTACCCAAATCGGGGAACCACTATAATTGCTTGTGTGCTTTTCTGTGCTGTGTTTGTTTAATTGTGCAGGTTATTTAAATTTCGCAAAAGACTGCAATTCACATATTCCCCCCCCATAGGTGGAATTAGTTGACACTAAAGACTTTCAAGTGGTATCAGAAAAAGATTGCTCATCAAAAAGGTTAACTCCTTGAGTAAGATCCCGTGTCTAGTGTCAAGAAGAAAGAAGATCTCTGAAATGGAAGGACTCAAGTATTCAGGGAAGATCCCAGTGTGCACCAAGCTAAACTTTCCTATCTGGAAGGAAAGGATCAGGTACTACATGGAAACAGTCGACCCCCGACTCTTCATGATAGTGAAGGAGGGACCTTATATCCCCACTAAGGCCTCCACCATTGATCCAACCAAGAAAGTGCTCAAGAAACTTTCCGAAATGGAAAAGGATGAGATGGTGCTTGTCGGACTTGACAAGAAAGCTCAGAACATTCTGGTAAGTGTCGTCGATTATTCCATGATGCAGGTTTTCTGCAACTGCAGGACTGCCAAGGACATATGACACTGCCTGATCATCCTGATGGAAGGCACTGATGAAGTAAGGGATGATCGAAGATCCCTTCTGAACCAGAAGTACGAGGCCTTCAGGCAAGGTCCCAAGGAAGAAATTGGAGTGACATTCGAGAACTTCCTGAAGATCGTCAATGCCCTGAAGGGCTATGGCAGAGTGTTCACCGATGGTGAGCTAAATGACAAGTTCCTTAGATCCCTTACTAAGGAATGGGACACCAAGATCTGCGTCATCAGAGAATTTGGCAAGCTGGCTGAAACTGATCCCCAGATTCTGTTTGGGAAACTCCTGTCCTATGAGCTTCAGCTGAACACCAGAAAAGCTGAAGAAGAAACCGATAAAGCCACTGCCAGAGAGAAGACTGTGGCCCTGAAAGCCAATCACTCAAGGAAAGGCAAGGGTGCAGCCTCGTCCCGTTCTCGGAAAAAGGATGAGGAAGAAGACTCTGAGCCATGCTCTTCCGGCTCAGAGCTATCTGAAGAAGACTTCTCTCTCATCACTCGGGAGTTCAAGAAGTTCCTCAAGTTGAGGAATCAAAGAAAGAGAGACGGCTCCTCCTCCAGACATCAGAAGAAGAATTATTCTTCTGACAGGTATGAATCCAAACAGAACAAACATCGCTCTGATGACATTATTTGTTTTGCATGCAATAAGCCAGGTCACGTCATTGCTGACTGCCACCAAAGCAAGAGAGATAAGGGGAAGGGAGAGGAGCACCGGTCCTCTAGAGATAAGAAGAAGGAGAGGAGCTACATTGCCAAAAAGCCAAAGACACTGAGTGAATCTGATTCCTCAGACTCCAGTGATGATGAGGAAGCCTACTTCGAACTAGTGGGTCGCTCTGACTCAGAAGGAGACTGCCCCCCATTTACTGGGAAGGTAAAAGATCGCACCCCCCTCTCTGACTCTGACTCTGAGTCTCCTGATAATGATCTCGAGGACAGCCCATCTGCCCGTGAAGCTGAGCTCCTCGAAAAGTATGAGCTTCTGCTCAATACCTTTGAGGAATGTCGCAAGAGGTTGAGGGCTCAGAAAAAGGAAGTCAAATTCCTTAAGGCTGAGGGTGTGTCTCTAAGAGAAGAGATCACTAGCTTGATCTCTCTCCGACAGGAACACCTGGGCCTGACTTCTGAGCACTCAGAGTCTCTAAGGCTCCTTGACCTAAAACAGGAAGAAATAAACAAGTTGGAAGAACAGCTTGCGGCAGAAAGGAAGATTGTCAAAAGTTTCTCCATGCCCAAGACCGTTCTTCCTCTGGTTGATGAATTCTCTGCTCAGGCTAAGGGGGTTGGCTTAGGGCATGTGGGTGTGCCTGGTAAATCATCTAGGAGAAACAGAAAGCAGAGGAAAAATAAGGCTGCTAAGAAGGCCTCTGCTGCAGAAAAAGGAAAGGCCCCACTCGATCCTGTTCTATTCAGAAAGCCTGGCTTTCCTTGCAATGAGCAGGACTTTGAGTCAACCTATGGTCACTTCTTCCGGCGCTCGGTTGAAAAGCCCAAGAGCCGGTATGATGGTTGGGCCTTCCCCCGCAACTACGGTGAGAGTGTCTTCAAGGCACTTTATGAGGAAATCCTAGTGGAGGATTATGGCCACTTCTCTAGCGGCCATAATAGGAAGCAGGCACCAAAAGCCAAGCCTGTTATACTGAAGGAACAGGAGGTGAAGAAATCATGTGACTGCTGTCATTATGATGCCTCCACCTCCAGATCCAAGGCCCCGGCTGGACCCACCGTTCCAAGGGTGAAGCAGGAGCCTAGGAAAAGGTACAACAGATTTGACTGTTGGTGCTGCGGCAAAGTTGGCCACTTTGCCGTGGATTGCTGGTTTAATCCAAGATACAACGAGACTCCTCATGTTAGCAATGCGAGGCCGACCACTCGTAGGGTTAACCATCCGAGGGGGAGTGTGCTAACAAGCAATCTAGGACCCAAGTTCAATTGGGTTCCTAAGGGAAACTAATTCTTTTTGCAGATATGTCCAAAGGCCACCAAAACTCCAATCTGGTACCTGGACAGTGGATGTTCCCGGCATATGACTGGGACAAGAAGCCTGCTGCGTGATTACTCTCCAGTCAAAAATGGACCCAAAGTCATCTTTGGAGGATCAGATCGAGGAGTCACCAGAGGTTATGGTATGATTTCCAACGGTATAATCTCTATCACCGACGTGGCCTATGTTGAAGGGTTAAATCATAACCTGATCAGTGTAAGTCAGTTGTGTGATAAAGGATATGATGTTAAGTTCTGCAAGGATAAGTGCTTGATAATATCGTGTGCCTCTTCGGAGACGGTATTAACTGGCATTAGGAGCAGAAATATCTTTTGCTTAGATTTTCTTAGCTTAGACTCTTCTACCCCTGTGTGCCTAGTAGCAAAAGGCAGTGCATCTCTTTGTGAACAATGGCACAAGAGATTAGCACATATTAATTTCAAGACTATTAATATGTTGTTTTCTAAGAATTTAGTAAGGGATGCCCCTACTATTAAGTGCATCAAAGATAGCCCCTGTCCTGCATGCCAGAAGGGCAAACAGACTCGGCCTACCTTTAAGGGCATTGCAGACAAAGACTCTGCCAGATGTCTTTATCTTCTGCATATGGACTTGTTCGGTCCAATGCAAGTTCATAGCTTAGGAGGCAAATCGTATACGCTAGTGACTGTTGATGATCACTCTCGGTTTACGTGGGTGTTCTTCTTAAAACGAAAGTCAGATACGTTTGACATCTTCACTAATTTTGTCAAGCAGATTCAAAACGAACTTAACTGCTCCGTGGTCAAGATCAGAAGTGACCATGGAACAGAATTCGAATCTGGTGCTATGACAGAATTCTGTGAAGAACATGGTATCTTTCATGAGTTTTCCTCCCCGCGTACTCCTTAGCAAAACGGAGTTGCGGAGAGAAGAAATAGAACGCTCATTGAAGCATGTACGACAATGTTGAATGACGTTTCTCTTCCAGAGTACTTCTGGGCAGAGGCTGTCAATACGGCTTGTCATGTGCAGAATCGGGCATTGATCAACAAGAATCATCGTAAGACGCCTTATGAGCTACTGAAAGGCAGGAAACCGACCATGTCCTATTTGAGGATTGTTGGCTGCAGATGTTATGTACTCAATAATGGGAAGTACCCACGTACTAAATTCGGAGAAAAATGCTTCGAAGGCATCTTCATGGGCTATAGTAGTCATAGTCGGGCATATAGGGTCTTCAATAAGAAAACCCTAGTGGTAGAGGAGTCTATTAATGTGGTTTTTGATGAAGGAAGCTTGCTTCATAGCAATTCTTCCAGTGGCATTCTTGAGGATGCAGGTGCAAGGCTTGAACAGCTAAGTCTCGATGAGACTGCAAAAAGTGCAACTCCCAAGTACGTCAAGGTTTCCACCTCAACGCCAACTGGAGAAGTTGACGATCAGGATGGAGAAAATCTTCCAGAAGAAGGAGAAGCCCGAGAAGCTGTCAGAGCTCCAGATGTCAGGCTCCTAGAGCTCCGACACGTGAGGGATCATCCCAGAGATCAGATCATAGGAGATCCTCGTGACGGTGTCAGAACTCGGAGAGGTACAATTAACGAGATTTTGCACCTTAGTTTTCTGTCACAGGTTGAGCCAAAAAAGTTCGACGAAGCGAACAAAGATGCGTCATGGATATTGGTCATGCAAGATGAACTGCATCAATTCGAACGATGCAACGTCTGGACGCTTGTTCCCAGACCAAAGAACCAGAATGTAATCGGCACCAAGTGGATCTTCAGAAACAAACTGGATGAACACGGTGTCATCATAAAGAACAAGGTCAGGCTGGTGGCTCAAGGTTACATACAGGAGGAGGGGATTGAGTTCGACCAAACCTTTGCACCAGTTGCAAGGCTCGAGGCGATCAGATTGTTCCTGACGTATGCTTCTCACAAAGGATTCACTGTCTATCAGATGGACGTGAAATCTGCGTTTCTAAATGGAAATTTGAAAGATGAAGTATATGTCGCGCAACCCCCAGGTTTTGTTAATCCTACATTCCCTAATCATGTTTATTTTCTTAATAAAGTATTATATGGCTTAAAACAAGCTCCTTGAGCTTGGTATGAGACTCTGTCTAGTTTTCTTCTTGAGAACAAGTTCTCGAGAGGAAAAATAGATAAGACATTGTTTCTTAGGGAAGTCAAAGGCAAGATCTTGCTGGTGCAAATCTATGTCGATGACATAATATTCGGCTCAACAGACAACAATCTTTGCAAAAAGTTTTCTAAACTTATGCAAGGAAAGTTTGAAATGAGCAGCATGGGAGAGCTAAAGTATTTCTTGGGACTTCAAGTGAAACAGTCTGAGAATGGAATTTTCATCTCTCAGACGAAGTTCACAAATGAACTCCTCAAGAAATTCGGAATGGAGAATGCAACCTCTATGAGGACTCCAATGGGATCCACTGTGTCTCTGGACAAGGATGAGAAAGGGAAACCTTTTGATGAAACCAAATACAGAAGCATAATTGGGTCTCTGCTCTACCTTACTGCTAGTAGACCGGATATTATGTTTTCCGCATGCGTTTGTGCCAGATATCAGGTGAACACTAAGGAATCTCATTATGTCGCTGCAAAGCGAATTCTTAGATACCTTAAAGGTACACCAAATCTTGGCTTGTGGTACCCAAGCGAGAGGCGACTCGCTAGGCGAATGGATCCCAGGGAAAGGACCACTCGCGGGGTGAGAGCTGCTCACTGGGCGAGAGGGATAAGGCGAGAGCCGTGTAATTGGCTAGGCGAGTGGATCCCAGAGAGGTCACTCGCGAGGCGAGAGCTGACTCGCTAGGCGAGAGGGCTCCAGAGGGGAGAGCTCTCGCCTGCGAGACGACGCTCTCGCCAAGCGCCGGTTCGGCGAGAGGCCTAGTGCCGGTTTGATGTTTGGTCAAGGGCCGGTTCAGTTGGAAAGTGATTTATCTTTTTAGCCCCGGGTGATTTTACATTTTTTCCCTTAGTGGTCTGCATATAGTCGCTCATTCTGCAGGGGATGCAGACTGCTTCCTCAGTCCGCCCCTGCAGGCCGCGTGGTTAGATCAGCTAACCGCACGTCAGTTCTCTTCCAACAGGTCCAACAACTGACTCACATTGCCATCCGCGCAGACCGCCCTATTGCCAGGCGACCTGCCTCCAGGTCGCCAGCCAGTACGCGACAAGCCTGTCCATCCAGCAGGAGACGAGCTTGCTCCACCGAAGAGGGCGACATGCTCCTTCTAATCAGCAGGAGGTGGCGGACTCAGTCTTCAGTCCGCCTAAGGGAGGCAGACTTGCTCCTCCCTCCAGCTCTCCAGCCCGCACAACATCCAGATCGCGACCAACTCTCCTGTCCGCCAGCAATGGGCGGACTCGGTCTCAGACCGCCTGTAGAGACGGCAACATGGCCAACCATTCTACGCCAGACTGCGCCATACCACGCGAACTCAACTCCAACCCGCAAGGAGGAGGTGGACTCTTCATCCAACAGTAGTGGCGACCTGCCTCCAGGCCGCAAGTCAGCAGTGCGCGACCTGCCTTCTCAGCCCGCCAGGTGGCCAAGCAAGTGGTACAATCAAGCCTCCAGCAGGAGGCGGCCTGCTCAACCCGTTCGCCGCGAGTTGAGCGGACTCGTTGTGCAGTCCGCCAGGACTATCCCAGCTCAGCAGTCGATCTCGCATCCTCTCTGCAGCGGGCTAGGCGGACTCATTCTGCAGTCCGCCAGCTAGCCCTCCAGATTCTCGGTGCCCGCTTCTTCCCAGCAGCAGGCGAGCTGCTCCTCAGCTCGCATAGCTCGACGCGGGCTCGCTCAATACAGTAGAGGCGAACTCATCCCAGTCCGCCAACAACAGGATCAGCTCAGTAGTCCCTCTGCACAGCATGGTGCGGACTCAGCGGAATCCTTCTTTACTCGTTCAACTCACCACTCTACCGGGGGTGACTACCAAGACCGTTACCTCGGGCCTATAAATAGCCCCCCATACCTCTCATTCAGCAGGCATGGTGGAGTGGGACAACTAAGGCAACAAAGCTTGCGGACATAACTTCCCAGTCCGCTGGCGCTAACCCGCGGTCTGGTCGTCAGATCGGGCGGACTCCTGCAGTCAACTCGCGCGGCCTGAGACATCAAGTCGGGTGGCCTGTCCGACTTACTCTTCTCTAGCCTCTGGCATCTTCTTTCATCTAGCCACCAGCTTCCCCCTTTGTACCATTTATTTTCTTTTTATGCAAAAGTGCAATCTCAAGCTGTAACTCTGATTCATAATCAAGGGAAAGCCTGTCGCAAGAGTGGCATTTAAGCCGCGGCGGGCGAAGTTTGTTGTTTTCGCTGCTAGCGGCACCCTCTTCTTCTCAACTCCTTTCTTCTCTCGGCATCAACCTGCAAGGCTAGCCGTCAAAGTAGCTGTCTGCTCGATAGTTTCTGATCAACCTTCCCTGCTATTCCCAGCATCCTCAACAACCTCTCCTCTATCCCCGCAACCTTCTTCTTCACCTCGCATGTTAGACCGAACACCTGTTAGCTGTTGGTGCCCACGAACCCTCTCCGTTTTCGCACATCAACACCTGCGGTGCCGTTAGTTGCCTTATGTAGCTTTCCCGCAACAATTTGAAATTTTGCTGACTCATGTTGACGTCAGCATCTGTGGACTTAGCCAATATTCTCAGTTTCATCCCAGACGTTGAGTGCGTTGAGTGAGTAGCCCTCACTCAGTGCAAAAACACTCAGCCAAATAATTCTGCACTTCCATGCGTTTAGTGAATGGCCTTCACTCAACGCTTTTGTCCTTGGACAATCTTTCTGCTTTCAGGCGTTGAGTGCGTTGAGTGATCGTTCATCAGTCAACGCATTTGGAATTAACCAAATCTTTCTGCTTCTCAGGCGTCGAGTGCGGTGAGTGAGCCGTCATCACTCAACGCCTTCTTTGACTTTGACAGTCGAACTGCTTTAGGCGTCGAGTGAACTTTCATCACTCGACGCATTTGGACTTCGTCAATCTTTTTGCCTCTGTTAGGCGCTGAGTGTGTTGAGCGAGTTGTCCTCACTCAACGCATTTGTGCTTAAACAGATTTTTTTGTCTATCTTTTTTTATACTTTGACTGATCATTGTTCTGTTGACGTCTTCTTCTTTGGCGTTGAGTGAGTTGTCTTCACTCAACGATTCTGGACTTAGCCAGAATTCTTAACAGAATCTTCAAATGCTTGAGCTTGACTCAACACTTCTCTTCAGGCGTTGAGTGAGTTGTCCTCACTCAAAGATTCTGGACTTAGTCGATTTTCTTCTTGCCAATGCTGAGACTTTGACAGACTCAGCTTTACTCGACGCCTCTTGATATATGGCGTTGAGTGAACTGTCTTCACTCAACGCTTATGGACTTAGCCGCAATTCTGCTTTGCAAACTGCTGAGCTTTGACTGTCTATCCTTTACTCGACGTTTTTTGAAATCTAGCGTTGAGTGAACTGGCTTCACTCAACCCCTGTGGACTTAGACGATTTTCAGTATTTCCAGCATCCTTCCTTGGCATCTGGCGTTGAGTGAACTGGCTTCACTCAACGCCTGTGGAGTTAAACAGATTTTTGTCTCTCCACATTTCTACCTTGTGACCACCTGTCACAACTACTTAGACAACCTGTCTAAATTTGTTCCAAGGAACATCCTGCACGTGATGAGCTAAACCAACATCAAATACAACTATGCTCTTAGTGTTGATGATGATGCCTCTTCAAATCAAATCTAGGGAACATTGAGGGCAATATTTTCAACACAACATGTGATTTTGTAAGCCTCATGCATGATACTGTTACTAACTCAAAAAATTGATTGCAATAAAACTAGAAAACCGGATACATATCACGAGAGATACTCATGCCTAACCTCAGAAGGTTGGCTCCTCCTTGAAGCCCCTCTAAAAATGAGAGATCCCAAACCCGAATCCAAAGCTCTTTAATACTCTCAAGTCTCCTCCTTATATAGGGAGGAGGGGCTCACTTACAAATTGCCACAATACCCCTACTAAATAAAATCATATAAGGATCGTACCGAAGTAAAAAAATACATAATGACCACACAAGATAAAAGGATCCATATCCAAGTCGTCGAATGTGAGTAACAATATTTCCGAACTGAAAATAGATCTTGACCCCAAGTTCGTAGAGCCGCCAGCAGTTTAGAAGTGGTACGTCCGCGAGTTGGACATCGCAGAGGTGATCGGGATGTGGTCCTGTGGTGCATCAGTGATCTCTAAGGCATCAAAGTTTGTTATACCAATCTCCTCTAAGTGATCACTGATGAGGGCACAAAACTCTTTGACAGGACAATCATGAGTAGGAGAGTAGGGTTGCTTACAATGGATGTACAGGCCCTTACTCCACAAGTCGTGAAACTCTTGGCTGAAAAGAGGGTGAGTACAGATAGGGCAGTAGTTATGTGGAGGCATGATGGATGGGCGAAGTATAGGTGCAAGTGGTATTGGAGGTTTAGTAGTATGGGCAAAGTATGGTTGGTATGGGGCATGGAGGGGAAAAAAGAAGAATGAGGGTCCGCGGAGGTCACAAGGAATTCGTTCTCCATGAGTAGTGAGAGGTCAAGGGCTTGGTTGACAGTGGAGGGATGAAGGGTGTGGAAGCGAGCTCGAATATGCGGTTGTAGGTCATGCATAAAATTCCCAAGTAGTGGTCGGAAGGAACACCTGGAACGTGTGACCAACTCGATAAATTCATCCACGTAAGCGTTGATGGAGCCCGCCTGATAGACCGCAAAGGTGTTTGATCGTGTTATTAGAGTAGGAACCAAAGGACCCAATGGAGGGTGGACCCTTCCGTACCAATAAGGGTTGTGGAGACCTTTTATGCATGAGCGGTCTGGTGGATGTCAAAAAACATTTCAGTGCGAAAATCTAACCCAAGCGATCTGTCTCGTTGCAGGTCGGGACGTCGAGGTGAGGAAAAGGTGGTTGGTGCAATCCTGCCAAAGTAGGTTAGTCCGGGGACAATGCACTTTGGAATCCAAAGAAGATGCGTCGTGAGATCCAGATTGCTGGCTTGGATGTATGTTGCAGATCATGGCCATAATTGACGCGAATTGATCGGCTTGAGCCTCAAGGAGAGTGTTGATGGTGATGAGGACATGTTCCAGGGCCTCCACACAATTTTCCATCGATTGTCGGTTCTTGGGCATAAGATGAAGATGGCGCTCATAGTATATGGTAGGATTTACCAAGTTATTGAAGGAGAGGCAAAACTAAGGCTTGAAGCGGAGAGGTGGCAGCGCTTCGAGTCAGGGTAGCAGGAAGAGACAGAATGGACAAAAGCAGTCAGGAGAGTTGAAGATGTCGTTGTGTCTATGTGGTCGCAATTGTCCCGATACGGAGAGCTTGGAATGCGGGATTCAGCGTTATGGAGTGTCGAAGGGGAGTTACGAGGCGGGTGCAAATGAACCAGCACTGGAACACCCGAGAGTGGCCGAGGAGGGAGGACACAGAAGCTACAGGCAGAGATGGACAAAAGTCAACGGTGCAGAAGCAGCAGTTGCGGCGTTGGACGGTCATGGAAGGAAGACCGGGAGAGTGTGGGGTTGGCGTCGTTGAGCGTCGAAGGATCTGACACAGGACCGGCTTCATGAGCTCGAACGGATCCGGGACAGAATCGTCGAGGGCTGGCGCAGCGGAATTGCTCGACGCAAGTTGAGACAGGGGATCTTCGTACGAATTGAGACCGCGCGAGTGTAGCACTGCAGGAACAAACCGAGAGGGATAGGATCTGGCGTCTAAGAGTGGGTGGAAACGGGGAGGTTAGACTAATGTTACGAACTCAGAAAATTAATTGTAATAGAACTAGAAAGTCGGATACAAATCACGAGGGATATTATGTTTAATCTCAAGAGGCTGGTTCCTCCTTAAAGTTCCTCTCAAAATGAGAGATCCTAAACCCTAATGATCCAAGGCTCTCTAATACTCCCAGTCTCCTCCTTATATAGGGTGGGGGGCTCACTTACAAATTGCCACAATGTCTCTAATAAATAAAATTACATAATGACCATACCGAATTAAAATTACATAATGACCATACCGAATTAAAAGGATCCACATCAAAATCGCCGCATATGCGCAACAGATACTATAAGATGCTGAAAAGAAAATGCTAATATTTGAGGATACTGAAGGAAAATGTAGAAAGTTGTCACTAGAGATGGAGATTGTTGGGGCAGATGTATTGGGTTTAGTCAAACATCAATATATAAAAAGAAATTTCAAAGTAGAAACACAAAACGGTTGTTCCTCATGCATAGGTTTAACCTTATTGGACGGGTTTAACCACTAATGTATCAAAGAAAACAATTGCCCTCCTTTGATTACCCTCCCATGTAAAAAGATGTAAATAATAAACTACCAAATAGGTCAAACAAATGAGCTTGCATACAATTATATTGTAGATATTCACCAATTTCTAGCCCTGGAGAGATGCAAGTCTAGTGAACAGCACAGTCACCGCATAACAATTATTTAGACATGTAATAGTTAGATAAATGAATCTAGTTCAGCAACAATAACCTTAAAGAAATAGCTTAAGCACCTTTAAATCCAGGCAATGCTGGAAAGTCTTCATTTTGAATGCTAAATTCCTGGTTCTGCTGAACAATAGAGCTGATTCCTTGCTTCCTTAAAGAACCTGCACCATAGAGAATTAGTAAAGTGCTGAACATACTATTACAAATCAAACAAGACGAGGTTGTATTTTCATAACTAACCCAATTGCCCTTGTTGGCCTCCAGAAGAACTTGGTCGCCCAGTTAATTGAGGAAAGTCATTTATATCAAATGGAGAACTGTCATTTGAATTGACATCATTGAGTATACCCATAGAGGCTAAATGGTTCTGAGATAAAAGTCCTCCAGAGGTCGTATAAGAATTTCCAAGCATGCCCATCATTTGAGGTGCTGCGAATTTAAGGAAACTTCATAAAAACTACATCTAAAGCCAACAAAAAAATATTCATAATAGACCAATACAGCCAAGTAAATATCAGTCGGAAAAACATACTCCCCCGAAATTTAAGAGCGTTATGGATAAAATCACAATTCATAAACTAAGCAAGAAACACTGAAAACTTGGCATGAGGGCAAAACAAATCTTGAACTGAAAGTAAATTAAAAAAACTAATTCATGAATAGCAAAAAAAAAGCTCTTGTTAATTATATGGTTTAAAATATAATTTATCAGAGTATATGATAGAATGACTGATGCCTTGATAGGATCATGGATTGAGAGCGGGTTGATAACTCCGGATATTGTTGAACAAAAAATTAATGCAAAAGAAGATACAAGATTTTGAGACAAGCTCAACATGATCTCTTGAGGGCAGAATCCTTCCAAGAGTCTAGTCTCCAAAGATACCTAAAACCTAATGATCCAAGATAAATAAAAAACTCACTTCCACTCTTATTTATAGGCGGGAGTGGGAATACATGAAATGACGAAAATTTAGTGTGGGCTACTGATAAGAACTCGAGGGAAATCCAGCAAGGGGGAGGGTCGGCGTTGAGAGTGAGAGATGAAGAGAACTAGAAGGGAAGAGGAATTAGGGTTAGAGAGAAGAAGGAAATTACAACATTCATCCACGATGATCTCATAAGTCCAAACCAGCCCCTCTTATAGAGGAGGGGTGCCAACAACAAAAATTATAAATACATAACATAAAACGAATAATAAACTGAATATTAATTATCCTCCGCGCCGACCCCGCTTAGGTCGTCCTCGCCGGTCCAAGTCCCTCCTGACGCGTCCGGTTCATCTTACTCGGTCCGCGCTACGTCCGCCGTGGATATTCGTAACAATGTCGTCATCTGGGAAATATGTCTCGTCTCCAAGGCAGTAGTTTGAGTGTTGGCGACAGCAATAATCCTGGAATAGCCCCGTGGTTTCGGACTCAAGATGGTAAGACCCAGTAATCAGGAGCTCCTACGGGCCAGAGTCCCCCTGAAAGTGGTAGCAGCAACCAAGTAGCTTGGCTGGGTAGTTCGGTGTCAGTTGTCGTCTTTCTTCCGGATCAAAACAGCTAGGCTGGTGGCAATCCCGGAGAGGAATCTGGTTCCTTGCAGAGGGAGAACGGAGAGCATAGGAGGGCGGAGTCATCGACGAGGCGACATGGTTGTCCCTCATGTAGGAACTGCGTGGACATAGTCTCTCAGTTGATGCATACCTCGCCGAGCGTGCGGAGCCAAGTTACTCCCAACACCGCGACGAGGCCGCCTAAGCCAATGTGTAGAAGTTCACGGTCACGGAATAGGGCCCCATAGATAGAGAGACAGTAGTGCAACAACCCTGATTTGGGCGGTGGGGCTCATCGCCCATGCGGACCACAACGTCCGGGGAGGGAAGACGGAGTTGCTACACCGGGTGCTCAGAAATGAAGTTGTGGCTTGCGCCGCTATCCCCCATGATGATGATCGGGCGATCATGCAGGGTTGCCCGGAAGCTGCATGGTCTGCTGGCTAGAGATTCCACCCATCGAGGCGCCAGATAGCTCCAACCGGTGGAATGTAGTTGTGGTGGGGTCGAGGGGGGTAGCTCCAGGGCCTCAAAGTCAGCCAAGGTAACCTCAGAGTCAACGTCGCCGAAGATGGCACGGAACTCCTTGACCGCGCTGGGGTGGGTAGGAGAATAGGGTTGACGGCAGCGAAAACACAACCCCTTGCGACGGAGGTCGTCCAACTCGCGGTTGGAGAATCGCTGAGGCGGGCCCAATCGGCCTAGCAGAGCGGCTGGAAAAATCGAGGAGCTAGTGTCTCTGGAGTAATAGTCTGCCACGGCCGACCCCCCAGCGGAGGTCCGCCTGACGACGGCGGTGGTCGAAGTGACAAATCCTCCTCCATGAGGAGGGTCATGTCGAGGGCATCGGAAACCTTCTGGGGTGGTGAGTGCGGAGAAAGGAGCGGATGTTGGGCAAAGAGGCTCTGCATAAAGAAACCGGGATAATGATCTGGCGGCAAGCCCGAAACATGGGTGACGAGGGCCACAACCTAATCAATGTAATCATCCAATGCACCGGTTTGGCGGACCCACACAGTCGTTCGATGGCAAATCTGGAATAGTGGCTGTCATAGTGGCGGATCATCTCCTGTTTGATCTTCGACCAAGAGATCATCGGGTTGGACTGTCGGAGCCACCGAGCCCACTGAAGGGCGGAGCCGTCGAGTCCCACGACGGCAGTAAAGACCTTATCCTGCTCGGGAGGATGGTGGAGGTCGAAGTACTGCTCAGTCTTGGCAATCCACCCAATCGGGTCCACCCCAGCAAGGCGGGGAAGTCCAAAGCGAGCGAGGGATGGCCTGGAAGAAGCGGGACCGTGGAGTCCCCGATGTACGGGAGGGGTACCTCTACGAGAATGGACGCGCCGGCAACCGGGCACGCAGATCCATTGGCGGAAGAGGCGGCGGAGGGCTGCAGGGCAACGAACTTGGCGTGAAGGGAGAGAAGGGAGGCATGCATGGAGGCGACAAGTTGTTCCTGAACCTCGACGTGTCGGCTAGGTGCTTCGGAGGCAGAATCCAGAGTAGGCTCGCCGGAGGAGCGAGTGGTAGGAGCCATGGGGCTGGTGACAGCGATTGGAAGGCAATCGGTAGGAGGCAGATTTGAGGAAGTCGGCGGAAGAGAGACTGCGGTGTCCGGTCGGTTGCAGAACAGGTGACTGGATCGGAACACAGATCCGTGAATGGCGGACTAGGGCGGAACGACAGGGTGACGACACGGCGTGGATTGTGTACTGGATCGTTTCGACAGAGTCGGGGCCGCCTTAGCCTTGACGCAACGGAGCGAAAACCGCAGACGCTGAATCGGCGCGGGATTAGCGAGACGGTGCAGAATCGGTTGGATCCGCGCTGGATCGGGCGAGGGGCATTGTAGCCTAGCGATAAAGGGCAAGACGGAGCAGAAACCGGCGGATAAGTGCGCAACGAGGGAAATCGGCTCTGTAGCTTTAATTGCACGAAATATCTCGAGTACCGGCGGCGAGATGGCGGGCGCTCCGATGGGTCGGACCAAATTGATAAGAACTCGAGGGAAATCCGGCAAGGGGGAGGGTCGGCGTTGAGAGGGAGAGAGGAAGAGAACTAGAAGAGGGGAAGAGGAATTAGGGTTACAGAGAAGAGGAAAATCACAACATTCATCCACGATGATCTCACAGGTCCAAACCAGCCCCTCTTATAGGGGAGGGGTGCCAACAACAAAAATTATAAAATACTTAACATAAAACGAAACATAAACTAAATATTAAGTATCCTCCGCGACGACCCCGCCTAGGTCGTCCTCGCCGGACCAAGCCGCTCCCGACGCGTCCGGTTCATCTTCCTCGGTCTGCTCCACGTCTGCCGCGGATATTAGTAACAGCTACATAGTTGATAGGGAGGTGCATGGCTGGCATGAATAGTCGTTTTTGTATAACAGTCTCCTCCCCAAATTGGCATTGTCTTCAAGGTCGAGGCCCGTAGGGGTCATCAGCGAGGATCTAAGTCAGCGAAGTCAGGTTCATTGTCTTCAACGTCGAGTAGCAAGCACGGGTCCTTGAGAGAGCATTTGTGGGTGAGCGAGTACGGTTGGTGTCTGATGGAAGCGAAAACAGAGGTCCTTGCGGCAAAACTCGAAGTAATATTGTTGAGCTAAGCGATGAGATGTCGTGAGTACCATCGGAGGCTGAACTGGTGGAACTGGAGGCGGGCCAATTAACAGGGTCCAAGTAGAGGCGGGTGGCCCCGATGACGAAGGGTGGTTAAAATTTCAGCGGTGGAAGCAATTGGTGAGATAGTTAGGTGGAGGATGGCTGGGATGTGTAGAGTTCCTCGTCGATGCAACGTACTTACTCCATGATGCAGGAGAGAGTAATCGAGTTGTAGACCCAAAAGTGTGCCACAATGTGGGACTGGTGGTCCATGAGGAAATACCATAGATAATGGTCATAGGATGGTTCGGTTAAGTGAGTGGAAACTTCGATGAACTTAGTGATAGTTCAACCTTCAAGGTGAACTAAGAGAGATCGAGGACATGTTGGAGCGTCCATCACACCTGGTGGAGCATCAAGTCATCCATATAGATAGTGGTCATGGAACCTTCTGCATGGCGCGGGCAGACTGGAGGTCAAGAAATTGTTAGTCGCAAGCAATCTAAATTGAGAGGGTCAGTGTCGTCAAATACAGAATTTCTAATCCAGCAGAGGGTTGGGTGGATGTCCTTAGCCAAGTGAAGAAACCCGATGTAATCAACGGAGGGTCGAGTGTGCGTAACGATATAGGTACCGGAGGAGCTTGAGAACAGTAAAACGGTGGACACAAGCTCGCAAAAATGAACTGTGAGATCATATAATTGAGCTTCCAGGCGATCCAAGAGGGAGAAATCTAGGGGAAGCCAAAGTGGAGGCATCCTAATCTGCGCGGAAGGCCATGGAATGGATTCAGGGAATAGAGCATAGGGACCGAAGAAGAGGATATAGCATGAAATAGTTGCACAGACGGCGGGCCCAGAGTGGGCGGAAGGCAATAGTGGTGGCTAAGCAGTGGTTGAATACGGCGTGGTAGAAAAGAAGACCAGTGGGTAGAGGAGCCGGTGAGGAGCGTCATCAAGGAGTGGAAAGGGCGGGGTGAAGAACAACTGACGGCCTACTGAGGTTGGAGTCGAGAAGTAGAAGTTAACATGGGGATTGTTGCGGTGTTACGGACTTCTAGAGGCCTATTGGCGGATTGTTGACAGCTAGAGGAGTCACAGAAGTGAAGCAAGAAGCCCCTGCTAGTGCAATCTATGTCGAGCGTATGCGCCACAGGAACAATCGACGAATATTGATCCATCGACGATCAGGAGAGACGAAAACACGCGAGAGCTTATACGGGAAAGAGAATACTGCCATGCAATGTGGATCCCACGGGAGAGGAGACGCAACGAGGAGGTCATCATCTAGAACGGACACAAAGAGGCGACAATGCACAGTTATAACTCGAAAAATAGGTGTGCCGACGAGCACAACTCGATCGACAAAAAAAGGGAGATCGTGCCAATATGGGCATCCAGGAACATTAGAGTATACAATTAGAGTTCGGGAAGGAAACCTAAGTGAGCAGTAGGTCAAACTAGTTGATAGATCTGGCTATCATCAAACAACAAATCAATGCAGAAGAAGATACAAGAATTCGAGACAAGCTCAACCTAATCTCTTGAGGGCAGGATCCCTCTAAGAACCTTCTCTCCAAAGAGAACCTAAAGCCTAATAATTTAAGATAAAGAAAATAACTCTCCTCCACTCCCTTATATATATATACACCATATATATCAATATACATATCTTCAAAGTCACACCAACATTTTAATACCATCCATCCGATTATCTCAACTTCAAGTCATAGCCGTCCAATATTAAGAGAGAGTGGAGAGAGGGAGAGAATATTCATAAGTCTCTTAAATCTATGAGAGAGAGGGAGAGAGAGAGCGGGTGGGCGGCAGCGGGAAGAGAGAGAGAAAGAAAGAGAGAGGGAGAACGTGGGCAGGAGAAAGAGAGAGGGGAAGGAAGTGGGGAGAGAGATAGAGCGGTGGGGCCCACGGTAATGATGAAAAAGAAAGAGAGAGAGAGAGTGGGTGGGGGAGGGACAGCGGGGAGAGAGAGAAAGAGAGAGAGAGGGAGAATGTGGCCAGGAGAAAGAGAGAGAGAGGGAGGGGGAGGAAGTGGGGAGAGAGATAGAGCGGTGGGGCCCTCGACATGATGTAAAAAAAAAGAAAGAAAAAAAGAGGGAGGATGAGCAGCCTCTTTAATGAAGAAAGAGAGAGGGAGAGAGGGGGAGAGAAGACGGTGCATGGCGTTTTCCCTTGACGTTTTGAGTGAGTAGGAGAGAGGAGGAAGAGAGAGAAGAGAGGGCGAGAGAGGCGTGTAGGGTAAGAAAGAGAAGCGTGAGGGGGGGGGAGGGGGAGAGAAAAATAATAATAAAAAACAAAACATGAGAGAATTTAAATTAATTTTTATAAATAGCTCGCAGCCCGCCGGGGCGCGGGCGCCGCTCGCCCGGACGCATTGAGCATTGGCGCTGCCCGTGCGAAGATAATAGTATATATATATATATATACTATACTATATTATATGGGAATTCATCGTTGTTACAATGCCTGCTCGTCACCGCATTAATTTGGATCTCCTGATTTTACCCCCCAGGTAGTTGGCGTCGTTCCTTTATATATAAATCCTGGCAGTATAGGTCGAAGGTGGTATGGCTGGGCCATAGCCGACGATGGCCCATACCGTGAACGCCAGTTTCGGGGGTCACGGTCAGGGCCACCGGTGGCCCTGCCGGAACACCTTCGGCCAATACCTGTCAGGGTCACCGGCGTCCGGCGACCCTGTCAGTGGGGTCCGGTTAAGGCCACCGCCAGTTGTGGCCTCCACCGTCAGGCTTTAAAGATTTTTTAATTTTTTTGCTTTTTAATATAAAAATAAAATAAATAAATAATAAAATATAAATTTAAAAAATTTATAATATATAAAATAAAGGTTTTTAAATTTATTGTTTTTAATATAAAAGTAAAATAAATTAAAAATAAATAAATAATAAAATATAAATATTAAATATAAAAGAAAAATAAATAAATTTAAAAAATTTAAAATAAATAAAAATATTCTCTAAGATAAATTAATTACTTAAAAAATTCTCTAAGATACGAGCATCTTCGCACGAGCAGGGCCTAGACGGGCTATTTCCGGGCCGGGCCACTGGGCCAGGTCTTTTTGTGCACGACTAGCTAACAGCAAGTGTTCATAGCTAGTAAATACATAAAAAGTATTGATCTAAAAATGATTACAACTCAAGGTTTAATTTGGTATGTTGATGTAATTAATTAATACTCATTTAATTTTCAAGGAAGAAACCCAAACACAAATGCACAATCGTAGATTAGTGAGTGCATCAATGTGTTCTCACAAAAATAAATTCACGTTGGGTACACCATACACTCACCACTAGTACAACATGAAGGAGAAACCAAGATAAGAAATTCGAGCAAGTTGATGCAACATCTAGTATACTTCTATGGTGGTATCCTTCGAGGTATATGTCAGATAAATAGAGGAAGAATTGCATCAATAAGCTAGATGGAAAGTGAATTAAGAGAAAGGTTTGAATGCATGAGATCAATAAGCAGTGGAGAGTTTTGTTAAAATTGTGGTGCATGCGTGGAAAGGGACGTCTAGAAAGATAGCTTGAAGTTGAGAGCACTATGACGTAATTGATCTAAAAAGAATTCTTAATTCTTCTGGATAAGCATCCTGCAAAAGCGTGGAAAAAAGAAGATGAAAGAAGAATGGAATGAGCTTATATTTGATTAAAATATGCAATATGATAGATTAGTGACTGAGAATATCAAAATATAGGCTTGGTCAAAAAGCTCGTGGCTGAGTTTAGAAGTTCTGAGATGAGATCGAAGCACAAAAACTATTTTGCGTTGCAATACTTGATGTAAAAAATCTTCAAGTGAACATGATGCAATGCAAGATTGTTTTGTCAAGTAGAAGCTATCAAGACACAAAAAGGCATGGAAAGTTTGTTGATAAATACGCAGGGTTATGCATGGGCATGATAGCAAAGTAAGGGGTGTGGTAACAATTCGGATAGGTTTATCACTTATAGACAAGTGTACTGTAAAGCCTCAGTCATCTACCATTTATAAATAAGAGAAGAAGTTGAACACAGAATCTTTTAGGACAACCACATTAGTAATTAAGATAATAGCACGAATATAAATTGTTTTAAAGTTTGCGGTGATATTTCTTAGTTAAATCAAATCTTTGGATATAATGAATGGATAAAAATTTCTAAGTTGAATTTTGCTGCCGAAAATTAAGGCAACATATCTCAATTTATTGCCCCACACCTACTAAAAATTTAGAGATTTATAATGGTCTAAATCTTACAAAAGGAGGCCTAACAGAGGTATTTTTTATTAGCATAAATTAATGTCAAGTAATTTGTTTTCTTTAAAATGATTGTTAAAGCAAAAGGTCGTTGCGAAAGTAGCTAGTGGCGCACTCGATAGCGGAGCAGGGAGGTGCAAGCATGGTGCATGTAGCAGACGCATATGGACCGAACAAAACACGCAATAAGTGCTATGGACCAAATAAAATATGCAACAAGCGCCAATTGACCAAGCAAAACACGTAACAAGAGTCTAAGGACCGAGCAAAACACGCAGCAGAGTAACACTCGATATGTGCGGTGGTGTGAGCGCAACACAAAACATGCAAGCAATGTCCCAATATAAAAAGTGGAATGCCCATAGAGTATTGAACGTGCAAAGGCAACATGCATAAGCAAGGGGGTGCATAACACGGACGTGGCAAAGTAAAAGTGTAGGAATAGCGTGTTGAGAGGAACTAGAGTTGCATGTGTACGTGAAATAGAGATATGTGTGGGAATTTTAACAAATTGCCGCCGCATGTGTGTGGGGAAGATCAAAGTGCACAAAAAGCTAAGATAGAGCCAGAATTTGTTGTTTTTGGAGAGATGGTGTATCATTTGCTGTTTTTGTACCAGATGGTGCATCTCGTAGGAGAGTACAATGCTATTCAAGTCCACAAGAGCGGGTCAAGGCCATTGGGGTTAATTTCGCCCGTGCAATGATGGTGGGTTAACAAACAAACAAGAAGAGGAAATTATTTTTTGGTCAATTTCTCCTCAAACCAAACAAGTAGTCAGTTCAATTCAATTTCTTTTCTATTTTTATTTATATTACCATCTCACCTTCATTTCCTTCAAATAAACAAAATCTTAACAAGAAAGGAGTAAATGATGTTTATCATTGCAAATACATACAGCAAAGTAATAGTGTCAACCATATGGAATAGTAGTGATTGTATTCTTCGTTGGAATGAATTTCAAATTTGAGAACCTAGTGGCGTAGCTCAAATCTAATCTTTGAGTAACGAAGTAACAAATCAAAACCGTCTCAGGCCACCTCCGGGTCATGCTAACTTGAGGCTAGAGATGAGAAAATTACATGACACTGCCAATTCAAGAATTCAAAAAGTATTTCAGTCCCAAAGGAAGATGCAGTCTAGCTCAAAAGGGTGATGAAGACCATCCAAGATGGCACTGAGAGATTCATGTTGTTCTGGCATGTAACTATTTATTCTTAAATTACAATAAATGATATATATCTCATATTTAGGAATTGTAAAAAAAAGTTGTTAGAGGCAAACAATAATTGGCTATTAGTAAACTAAATGACGCAGGGCGAATCTATAGGTGGCGGGAAACGGTGACCTAACCAACCCTACATGCTATGCAAAAAGTCTGATGGTTAGATCACAATTGGATAATAAATAAAATCATCCCACGCAAATAATTCAAAAAAGTAAAACAGAATAATTTATTTGGGAAAAAGCAAGCTTAGGCTTTCCTCCGCGTGGAAGGTCAAAGCTAGAGCGCACGGCAAATAAAGTCCTGCAAATCACAATTTTATCTAACAAATTACTACCATACGAGATATCCAAACCAATATGATGTCCAATCCGATAAATAAATGTTGAAAAATAATAATCCAATACAACAATACTCACTAAATAGTGAGCTGACCAAGACACTGAAGACTTTGGATCCGGATGCGTATATCGGCGATCGAAGGTGGAACCAGCGGCGTGGAAATGATGGCGGTGGCTGTTCTCGACGGTAGATGATGAGATCGGACAAGAAATGGGTAGATTCGGCCACGTACGAGTAGATACGGGTCGGGGAAGGGCAGATCCACTGTTTTGGGTCGGATCCGGGCTGAACAATCCTAGATCTGAGCTGACCTGGAAGGGGAAGGATTAGGGCTTGTGGTTCCACGTAAAGGGGGTTGTCGTCAAGGGAATATTAGGGTAAGAAGGGGGAAGGGGGTGGCTGCAGGGGATTAAGGGGGAGGAGGAAACTATTTAGGGGGAGAGGGGAATGGTCGGCAACACAGATAGGAAGGGCTGAAAGTGGCGGACAGCAGCGAAAAAATTGAAGCAGGGTGGAAACCGGCGGTGGAGCAGGAGGGTTAACTGTTTTGAAACTATAGGGTAAATAGTAAATTTAATTATTCAACAGCGAAATTAAACATGACTTGAATTCTAGACAGCCAACCGGGCTAGATTTTGGGGGCTGTATGGGGGGCTGCGGGAGGGAGTTTGGAAGGGGAAGGGAGCTTAGGGTTAGGGGTTACCATGGGGAAGAAGATACAAGCCTAGGAGTGGTCACCTAAGGTTCCACGGAGTCAGCACCGTGACTTGATCGCTGGATTCCAGTATTCAATGTCTCCAAAATCTACAATGTCTTCCACCAGCCCACAAACCATCTATTTATAATAAAAGGAAGATTAGGGCATCCTACCATCAATGGCTAGGATTAGCTGAAGGTGGGGCCACATAAATACATCAAAATAAAATGCAAAATAGTGAAATAATATATCAAATCGATTCGCAACGCGAACCGAACACATCTGGGGAGTCCGATCGTCGATCCGGGCACGCAATATATGAAAAGTCGCCAAATCAGCCACGAATTGGCCCAAAATTCGTCATCCACTGCAAGTGCTCGTCCATGCTCCGCATCAATCTCCCCGGCTTGAAAGAATTCATCTCCCGATGAATAGGGATCAGAATTCTCTCACTACATGCCAAGTAAAACTCGAAGAAGTCCACCAGAGGTCACCCAAGTGTCGTCGCTGGAAAAGTGTCCTCGTCAATCAACTCTCCCTGACTGAAAAGTTGTCATCTCCGGTGAATGGAGACGGTCGTGCTGAAGTCGAAGTCCCGGGGCGAATCGATCAAGGCTCTGCTGCAAGTATCCAAGAGTCACCAATGTCTGTAGTGGGACTGCACTGGTGGAGTCTGGTTTCCATGATGCTCTGATCACTCAACTCACGATTGGTGGATCCGGGTGCGATCGGCGATGCCGTTGGTAGAACCAAAGAAGACGAATCCCCAGGTAGGTGGGTGTCAGAAGTCGGTGAGTAGTTGTGGCCATCAGACATAGGTGGGCTATGGGGGTGGCAAGGCAACGGAAGTGGAGGTGGGGGCGGCTGGATAACCCCACTGCTTGGGTCCACATACTCGTGAGGCTCGTAGTACGGCGTCATATCCGCAATACTAAATACCAGGTGGATACATATACTTGTAAGGAAATCAAGATCATAGGTGTTTGCTTCGATCTGTCTCATGATTATATAAGGATTCATCCGTCTAACGCTAAAACCTTTAGCAAGCCTCGCACGGAGCCTCACAACACAGATTCTCACCATCACATGCCCGTCTTCATGAAGTACCTGCTCTTGCCAGTGAACATTTGTATGTGATTTACAACATTTATTATCATTAGGGATTTTCCGTCGGACCGACTCATGCCACATATGCAAACGACGAACAAACAACTCAATCGACACATGCAAATGATGAAGAAATGACTCGACAGACTCATACAAATGATGCAAATGATGCAAATGAAACATGACCGATACAACATACATGCTACGAGAAAGTCTAATAATGACCGGGACGTCTCTAAAATATGGTGGCTTATCAGGGGGCTCTCTCGGTGGAGTGTAGAAAAACTCATCCTGTGTGTGACGAGTGCTCAGATGACCGTGAGAGACATCTATACTTAAATGCGAACTTGTAAAGAGACAAATGTCTCTCGGGGAATGTAGCACATCAGGGGGCTCACCAGAAGGTGTGTACAAAAAGTCATCACGGATAAGACGACCACCTGAGTAAAAGTCATGTACAACGACTAGAAGACGTGACTCTCAAGTGTGGTGCGTGTTCCCGAAAAGAAAGAGCTCGTCTAGTGGGTCAGCGGGTGGAGCGTCCCAAAATTCATCGATGCGCCATAAGGTAGGCCCTCAAAATATGAGCATGCTCAAGCGTACTAAAGGAAGGCCTTACATACATTATGCTTCACGCAAGATCAATTCTTTGGGGCAAGGTTATAGATGATAGCGAAAGAGACGTCAATAACTCAAAGCTCATAAACAAGCGTCTCGCCCGAATTGCATTCTCACAAGGGTATGGCGGCACATCAGGAGGCTCAACAGGGAGTTCATTGATGAGTCCTCTTTATATAGTGTTTTTCGGACTCATCTGGGCTAGTTTTAAAGCTCTTGCACTTCACTTTTAGTATGTTATCGCTGATATTTCTTTCATGCTGTTTTTCACGCTAAGTGCACTATTTTGGCCCGAGGGTGTGCGATTGCACATTCTTTTGTTGGGGGTAAGCACATGGTGCTCCCCATGGTTCTTTTATTTATTTTATGTTGTGTGTTGTTGCTGGGAGCTGGTGCCCCAGTTGGTTTCATTGCTGTACAGGTAGTCGGGTTGTCCCGAAGTTCATTTTCAATTTCTGTGTAAAACGCACGATCGTGCGCGTTTCTTCGCGCACGGTTCCAGTTCGATCGTGCGTTTCACACAGCAATTCTGGGGACTTTTGTTTCTACCCGTACGTTTTGTTCGCGCACGGTTTAGGCCAAACCGTGCGAGAAGGAATCGCACGCCCTGCACATTTTTCTCTGGTTTCCTGCATTTTGAGGTAAATCGTGTGTTTCCTTCACGCACGGGCAAACGCGCCCGTGCGCAAGTAAAACTCACGGTTCCCCTGTTTCTCTTGATTTCCAGCGCTCTGTCGTTACCCGTGCAATTTCCTTCACGCACGGGCGGAATCGCCCGTGCGCGAGTAAAACGCACGGGTCAACGCAGCATCTTCATCGGGCTTGTTCAGGAAGTTAAATACGCAGGGTTAACGCACGGTCGTGCGCCAAACCGTGCGTGCCTATTTTTCTTACATTTTCTATTTAAAGCGCAGATTTCTCTCCGTCGATGATCCATCTTCTTTCCCGCGATTTCCATCTTCTCAAGGGAGAGATCCGCCGTTTTCTTCTCTCTCCACCGTTGGGAGGTGCTCCTGGCAAGCATTCAACGCCAAATCCAAGTCGGAGCTTCCCCTCGGCCTCCTCCTTCATCCTTGAGCTTCAAGAGGAGATCCAACCGAGCTTTCTCCACCAAGCAAGGAGAAGTTTGTGCCATCTTCTTCCGCATCGTGACACGAAGAAGACGGGTCCATTGGGAGTGAGTGACAGCCTCCTCTACCCCGGACGCAGTTGAGGACCGAGCTTGGACGCGGATTGACAACCCGGCGATTCCAACCGTGAATCCTCAACAAGACTTCAGATCCGGTCGATTCCGCGCACTTTTCTCTTCATGATGTTGATAGTTTAGCTTGATCTCTTATACTTGATGAAGAACGTTTATTGTAATTAACGTTTACGCTTAATCATGTCTATGTGATTGTGTGTATTTACGTTTATATATTTGAGGTGCGCCTATTTCCATTTTCGGCCTTCCATTTGTTGTTGGCCGCACTAGCGATTGCTAGTGGCATGCGTTGCGAAGAGGTGCTTGCGACCCTCACTGTTCTCTCGGTTCTTACGCTTGCCTACTCGTCCATTCCGCCTAGCGATTCGGTGCATAGCGGCCAGTGTAGTCTTCCATCCCGCCTGGCGAAACGATGCATAGCGGCATTGCATAGGAGTAGTTGTTAGATTTTTTGCTTTATTTTTCTGCAATTACCAAAATCCCCCTTTTCGTTTACCCCGACCGAAGGACTTCAATCTCAAGTCATCCTCGAAATTAACTCCACCTTACTGTGTTCCTTGAGAGATCGATACTTGGGAAAACTCGCCCACTTTATACTACTTGTGCGACCGGTTCACTGCCGTGATCTTTTGCATCAGTCATCGTAAAACTCGTCACTAGGGTCATGATCCTCCATGTTAGTACCATCGTAAGGGGTCGTGTCCCCGTGAATGGGTGACATAGTCACTACGAGATAAACATCAGGCTCTGGGCTCTCAGTCATGATGTGACTCCGGGTAATGACAATGGGAGAGCGACACAGACCTATACCCAGGAATGGATTTATGGGTGCGGTGTCAGGAAATAGGTCTGTAGTTGGGGTGCTAACAAACCCGGTGTATGGCAGAGGAGGTGTGGGTGAGGGACACAACACTACAGACTCAGTAGGTCGCTAAGGCTCGCTTTCAGTTGGGGTCACAAGAGGCGGGTCAGAAACAAGAGATAGGTCACTCACTGGGCTAAGCATCTCATTGTGGTGAGAGTAATCCACATCTGGTATCACTTCTGTAGTGCCTGACAGGACAGTGGTAGGCGTCGTGGTGACCTCAGTATGGGAGGGACTCGTACTGCAGAGGTTAAGGTGAGAATCTCATCGACCAGCTCTTACAAATCTCAATGACCGTTCATAACGAAGGGCGAGTTGATATGTCTGCTCGAGGGACTCCGAGGTATGATAAACTACCTTAGTACGAATGTCAAATTGAAGCCCAGACCGAAATCTGGTAGTGGCCATGGTTGGGTCCTCTCGGATATCACTCCTCACAATTAACTCATTAAAGCGATCCATGTACTCAGCGACAAACATGGATCCTTGCTGAAGGGAAAATAATTGGTCGGGCAAGCAACTCTGATACGAAGAAGGCAGATACCTCTGACATAATGCACGCTTCATGTCCACCCAACTAGTGATGTGACGAAGATGGTCTCGCTCGCGGGTCCTCTCAACGCTAGCCCAATATGTCCTCACCTGATCTAGAAGTCTAAGTTTAGCAAACTTGACGCGACGCTCACTGAATAACTCAAAATAATCGAGATAATATTTCATATTCACGAGCCAATAACTGAAAGACTCGGGACTCGATAAGCCATCAAAGGAAGGGGCAGCAGTACGAAACTGACTCTCAAGATCTCTCTCGG
The DNA here is from genome assembly GCA_039513925.1 of Platanthera zijinensis. Lineage (NCBI taxonomy): Eukaryota > Viridiplantae > Streptophyta > Magnoliopsida > Asparagales > Orchidaceae > Platanthera > Platanthera zijinensis. The sequence continues at coordinate 190,580,422 of CM077084.1, forward strand.
AATGACTATCCTCATAATAATCATCCCTAAGGTAACCGAGTCGTGTTGAATGATCAATACGATCCGCTCGCGTGTATGAATAAGAACGGCGACAATCATCATACTGATCGTTTCTAGCATAGTGGGGTCGTGTCGGTGGGTCAACACAATCTCAAAAAGTGGTGTGCTGCGATCGAGAATAACTGTTATAGTAATGTGAGGGTCTCCCTGACGGGGCTCTGTGAGAGCGGGTACAAGTGGGCTCGGAACCTCTAAATTGATGGGGTGAATAATTGTGACGCCTAGATATGATGGACAAACCTATAAACTATATAACTGTGTATCGAAAAGTGTGCACAACCTGCCTCTGATGTCAATTGATGCAGGACGAATCTACAGGTGGCGGGAAACTGCGACCTGACTCTTACATGCTATGCAAATCCGACAGTTAAATCATATTAGATAATAAAAATAACATCTCACTCAGTTAATTCACAGCAAGACAAAATAATTTACTAGGACAAAGCAAACTTAGGTTTTCCTCCGCGTGGAGGGCCAAAGCAAGGACGCGCGGTGAATAAATCCTGCAAATCACAATAATAATCTAGTGCAAAATTATACAATAATGTTTCTCCAAGAAAATATAAAATGCTCAACCCAATAAATAAATGCTGAAAATAATAAATCAGTACAACTAACTCTCACCAAATAGTGGGTTGACCAAGTCACTGAAGATTACAGAGCCGGATGCGTGGAACGGCGATCGAAGGTGGAACTGGCGGCGTGGAGATGATGACGGTGGTTGTCCTCGGCAGTGGATAGTGGAATCGGACTGGAAATAGATGGATCCGACCACGTTAGAGTAGATCTGGACAGTGGAGAGTAGATCTGACAATATGAAGGTCAGATCCGGGTGAAAAAACTCAAAATTTGGGCTGATCCGGAAGGGAACGGGGGAAGGCTGGTGGTTCCACATGGAGGGAGGGGGTTGGCGGCTTGGGAGAAGGGGTGTTAAGGGGGCTGTTGTAGCTCGGATGAGGGGCGGCGACTGAGAATTGAGAACAAGGACTAGTCGTCTTGGGGAGGAAAACAGACGGAGGGGAGGCAAACCACAATTTCTTCAAAATGGTATTGGCAATTTTTTATTATTACCAAACTAAATATTTGAAAATTTTGAAAGCAATTTCCACAGCATATAAATAGCCATGTTCACTCATACAAATCTTTTATGACTCATTTATACCTTTTTTTATGAAGGTTTGTTGGTTAAAAATGTGTTTTGAATCTCGAAGACTTCAACTATTTTGTGTCTTCAATGTCACTTCTTTGGCATTGATTATTCTTTTTGTGAGAACTTGAAAATAAGATAGCAGAAATTAACAATGACACAGGTAATTGAAAATAACAGAATTTTTATTTCCAAAAAATCTAAGAATTACAAAGGTATGGCCTCTTTAATATAGAACGAAAGAGACGAAAGAGATTACAATTTGGTAATGTGGGACTAATTTGAATATAATTACATTCAAGCGGTTTATGTCGCTAGCGCGGCTAGAACATCCTGTTCGCAAAGGTCGCGCGGTTAGACAAGTTAACCGTCTGTACAAAACTATCCTTGAACAGGTATTATGGATGAATCTGCCGATCTCCATCACAGCTGCGGATAGACACGACCACCGAAATCATCAGGCACAAATGGTGCGGTTATACAGATTAACCGCCAGACTGCAAGAAGCTACTAACCTCCAGACTGCAAGAAGCTACCAACCGCCTAGCCGCAAGGTGCGGTTAGAAAGGTCTAACCGCATAACTGTGAGGTGCAGTTAGAAAGGTCTAACCGTCGGTCTTCTTATGTTTCAACACTCCCCCTCAAGCTGGAGCATATATGTCAATCATACCCAGCTTGTCACATATCTCTGAAAATAAAGAAGATATAGGTTTGGTGAAAACATTTAATAGCTCGTTTGAAGAAGTGATAAATGGAGTACAAATTTGTTTCTTCAGAATTTCTTCTCTGATGATGTGACAGTCAACTTCAATGTGTTTTATTCTTTCATGAAAGACTGAATTTTGTGATATGTATATGGCAACTTCGTTGTCACAGAACATCAGTAAAGGATAATCATAGACTTCTCCTAAGTCAAACATAAGAGCTCTTAGCCACTTCAATTCGCATGTGGTTGAAGTCGTGCTCCTGTACTCAGCCTCAGCGCTCGACCTGGAGACAAGTGTTTGTTTCTTACTCTTCCAGCTAACCAGATTTTCTCCTACAAAAGTACAAAAACCAGGCATGGATCTCTGATCATTTTTATCATCAACATAATTGGCATCTGAGTAGGCTTCAATTCTTAAGTGTTTATTCTTTTGAAACAGTAGTCCCTTCCCCGGGGACCCTTTCACATACTCCAGTATTTTTAGAGCTGATTGTAGAAGACACTACCTAGTAGCTTGCATGAATTGACTAACCTTGCCCACAGCATAGCAGATATCAGGTCTTGTCACTGTTAGGTAGATGAGTTTGTCCACCAAATGTCTGTACCTAGTAACATTTGGAAGAAGAGGCGAGCCCTCATTCCAACATTTATCTTCACCCACCGCCATTGAATATCGAGTAGGTTTAGCACCAAGTAGTCCTATCTCGTTTAGAAGGTCAATGACATACTTGCGTTGAGAGAGAACCACTGAGTTATGTTTCCGCAAAATTTTAATTCCCAGAAAATACTTAGGAGGTCTCATATCTTTCGCGATAAAGTGTTGAAGAAGATGTTTCTTTGCGAGAACAATGTCTTCATTATCGTCACCAGTTAGGAGCATGTCATCAATATAGACAGCCAGGATGACAAGACCATGAGAGGTTTTGCATATAAAGAGAGTGATTTGCCGAACTTTGTGCAAAGCAATTGATGGAGACAACTTTACTAAACTTGTCGAACCAGGCCCAAGGGCTTTGTTTGATGTCATAGATGGCTTTGTGTAACTTGCAGACTTGAGACTCCCCCTGAACAACATATTAAGGAGGTTGTTTCATGTACACTGTTTCCTGAAGATCCACATAGAGGAAGGCATTCCTGACATCTAACTGGGGCATCTGTCAATCCTTATTGATAGCTACAGAAAAAAAATTTTGTATAGTGCTGATGCGAGCAACTGGGGAGAAAGTGTCAAAGAAGTTAACACCATAAGTCTGAGTGAAGCCTTTGGCCACCAGCCGAGCCTTATAACAAACCATAGTACCATAAGGATGAAACTTCACCACAAAGATTCATCGACAACCAACAACATATGTCCCCTGAGGAGTAGGGACCAAAGTCCAAGCACTCCTCTAGGTTAGAGCGGTCATTTCTTCATCCATGGCAAGCTTCCGGTGTGGAATGGTAAGAGCTTCTCGATATGTTGCAGGGGTGACAGTAGGCAGTAGTTGAGACGGCTAGAGCAAAATCCCTGCAAGAGGAGGTGAGTCGAGCATACAAGACTACATCATGAATGGAATGTTGAGTGCACGTTCGAACCCCCTTGCGAAGAGAATTGGGGAGATCAAGGTCTGACCTGTCATCAGTATCGGATCCATCCGAAGAAGATATAACTTGCCCGATAACTAGTAGAGACGGCCCTGGAGTTGGAGTGGCAGAAGATGGAGAAGAGGAAGGTGGCGCAGGGAGTGGGGTTGGATGGAGTTCAGGTGGAGGTGCGGAAACAAGAGGTGGAGTATCAGTAGGCGGCGAAGATGGAGAACTATCTGGAAAATATGGAATAGTTTCGAAGAAGGTGATGTCAGCGAAGACATATTATTTTCGGAAAAGAGGATCATAACAACGATAACCCTTTTGAGTGGGAGAGTAGTCTAGAAAGATACATTTGATAGCACGAGGGGAGAGTTTGTCCCGTCCAGGTGAGAGTATGGACAAAGGTCGTGCAGCCAAAGGTACGTAGGGTTAGAGAAAATGGTTAGTCATCTGGGTATAGGATGGAAAAGGGGGTTTTCCCTTGGAGAATAGAAGAAGACAGACGGTTGATAAGATAGCAATAGATGAGAATGCATGACCCCAATATGACTGAGGAACATTCATCTGAGTTAAAAGAGTGCGAGCAACGTCCAAAAGATGACGATTTTTCCGTTCAGCGACGTCGTTCTGTTGGGAAGTGTACGCACATGTAGTTTGATATACAATACCATTAGTCACACAAAATTTGGAAAATTGATTACTAGGATATTATTTAGCATTATCTAATTGAAGAACTTTGATAGAAGTACCCAGTTGTGTTCGAATATCATTAAAAAATGTAGTAAATACAGAGAAGAGTTCAGAGTGTTCTTTTAACAGATACACTCAAGTACATCTAGAAAAATCATCAATAAAAATTACAAAATACACACTTCCCCTACCAACATATTTGGTAGGAGATGGACCCTAGACATCCGAGTGAACAAGAGAGAAGGGACGAGAAAAGCTACGCCCATGTTTTGCTGGATAGGTAGAGCGATGATGTTTGTCGAACTGGCAGGCTTCACGATTGAGGGAGGAGTCTTCCTTAGGGAGGTCTGGCAGGAGCTGGTAGAGAAGGTGAGGAGGAGGATGACCCAGGTGAAGATGTTATTGCAGAAGAGTGTTGGATGTAGTAGAGGCTGGAAGGGCAGACACATTGTCAAGGAAGTAGAGGTCGTCACTCTCAGTTCTAATAACAATCGTCTTCTTGGAACAAGGATCTTAAAAAGAACAAGTAGTAGAAGTAAACGTGACTGAGCAATGTAATTGCTTGCAGAGAGAGGTAACAGAGAGTAAATTGCAAGGAAATGTCGGCACGTAGAAAGTGTCCTCAAGTTGAAGAGATTGAGTGACTTGGACCAGACCAGTCCCACAAACAGGGGATGGAGAGCCATCCGCAATCAAGACCGGGGGTGACCGATCATGTTTTTCTAAATGAGAGAAAAGACAAGGATTGTCTGTCATATGATTGGTAGCACTGGATTCAATAAGCCACTTACCCCGGATGACCACATACATGGGCACTACCAGAAGAGGTTGCAAGAGAGGCGGACTTCCTAGTGGCAGAAAGAGACGTGTCACCAACGGTTGGACGGAGATGAGAATGATTTAATCAACAGCGACCTACATAATGACCTGTCTAGACACAATGAGAGCAAAAGAACTGGGAGGGACCTCGTCCACCTGATTGACATCCAAGACCACTTATGTTGCATCAATGAGTCGGATGAGCATAACTGTCAGGAGGTGGCGGGGAGGCAAGCAGAATTCATTGAAGAAGAGTTGTGACCGTGGAGATGCGAGCAGCGATGGCATCGAGAGTTGGAGATTCATCCTCTCCTAATATTTGTTGACGGATCATATCATAGGACTCGGGTAGGCGAAGAAGATAGCACACTACAAGGAGTTCCTGAAAGTGTTTGTGTTGTTCGGTTAGATCAGTTGAGAAGGGGCGATGCTGAAAAAGTTTGGCACCAAGAGTTTGTACCTCTTGGTAAGCAGCAGCAGGTGTCATGGTGGGGCGGGCTAAAAGGTCAGCATACAATGTATATATGCGAGATGTTTGAGCTCCTTTGGAGTAGAGAGCGGCAAGATAAGTCCACGCAGCCTTAATAGCAAGCCATGTTCTAACCAGAGCATTACTGGCGTCCCAGTTGTCAAATGTAGCAGATCCCCTTATTGGAGGGTCATCAGTGAGGTGATGACATTTGCGCTGAGACCTTAATAGAAATGTGAAGAAGACACTCCAATGTGGGTAGTTTGGGATGATTAACTTGGAGGCAGTGCCAAGGTTTCCTGAAGGAGTGGAGGCGGAAGCTGGAGGAGCGGTTAAAACTAGAGGAGAGTTGTTCAGAGTCGCCATAGAGAGCTTGATCTAAGAATTTTAACCGCGCAGTCAAAAGAGAAGAAACCGCACAAACTGAAGAGTTCGTGAAGTCCGCGAAGAGAAGAGCAAGGCAGGAGCGGGCAGTTTGAAGAAATTGAAAGCCTCAAGAGAGCAGAGATGAAGTTAAGGAAGAGATCACAGAAGTGGCTAGGCAAGCGGTTAACAGACAGAGACCGCGAGAGCGCACCGAGACAAGAGAGCGGGCGATTAGGAAAACTGGAAATTGCAAGAAGAGTTCACAACTAAAGGATTGTTGTTAGCTCTGATACAATGTGAGAACTTGGAAATAAGATAGCAGAAATTAACAATGACAGAGGTAATTGAAAATAACAAAAAATTTATTTCCAAAAAAACTAAGAATTACAAAGGTATAGACTCCTTTATATAGAATGGAGGAGATAAGAGATATTACAATTTGGCAATGTGAGACTAATTTGAATATAATTACATTCAGGCGGTTTATGCAACTAGCGTGGCTAGAACATTCTGTTCGTAGAGGTCGTGCGGTTTGACAAGCTAACCGCACGTACAAAACTATCCTTGGGCAGGTACCAAGGATGAATCTGCCGATCTCCAACATCACAGCTGCGGATAGACACGGCCACTGAGATCATCAGTCACAAATGGTGCAGTAATACAGATTAACCGCCAGACCGCAAGAAGATACTAACCGCCTAACCACAAGGTGCGATTAAAAAGGTCTAACCGCCTAACCGTGAGATGCAGTTAGAAAGGTCTAACCGCCTAACCGTGAGGTGCAGTTGGAAAGGTCTAACCGCCTAACCGTGAGGTGCAGTTGGAAAGGTCTAACCGCCGGTCTTCTTATGTTCCAACACTTCTTTACCAATAAAGATAAAAGTTTTTGTTAGTCTGTCGCTCATCTTTCACCAAATCACATATAGTCAGTTCCCTCCTACACTCAGTAGAGATCTCTTTAGTTTATGCTTTGCCACTACATTTTATGTTATTGGAGGGAGAAGCTAGGGTGTTTGGTAGGGCTCTTGCAGACAATATTTGTTCATTAAGACATTAATGCTCTATTTGGGACGGTTTTGGCTACAGGAAAAGCAATGGTGAAAAATTAATGGTGGGATTAGAACTTTCAGAAAAAACAGTAGTAGGAAAAAGAGCATGAAGAATAGAGAGATGTTGATGTCGATCAAGAGGAAGAGAAGTATGAAAATTCAAAAAGCTTTTTTTAGATTTTCAGGACGTGGGAGTTTACTGCTTTCCAACAAGTAATAAAAATACCTTTTTGACAAAGTCAGTTTTCCCAACACAGAGAAACCAAATGCCTCCAAAACAATGATAATAGTAGTAATAGAACCTTTTACACTGCCACCATCATCTCAAACAGAACCTAAGTTAAAGGTTAGTTCATAGGTGGAATCCTCCTAAAATATATTTTTTACTTTGCCAACACCTAATTTGGTCAATTCAAAGAAAAAGTCTCCACAGCTTGCCTTCAAGCTCCATCAACATTAAAATATGTTCTTTACATAATATTGGAGCAGAACAGGAAGCAAATAAGCATAAACATAAAAAAAAGGTCATGAAAAGAAACTGATGAACAGAATCAATGATTCAATCAATCAAAAAAGAGGAACTGAAACAATTACACAGTGATAACATAATAAGAAGAATGCATTCCCTCAACCTGTGTTGGAATCCTCCCAAAGGCCATGAAAAGAAACCCATCAAAACTTCCAGTAGCGGGGGCAATTTTGAATGCTAAATATAGGCGTTGGATGAAGTTGATCTGGCCATTTCTCAACACTGAGCAAGCCGCAGACGAGATCGTAGCCGGCGAGGAGGCCGGAGTGGACAATTCCAGCGAGGTGGAGACGCCAGTGAAGGGTGAACACATGAGGTCTTCTATTTCAATTACAGCACAGGGGAGGGAGTCGCTAGACGGCGAGGGTATCGTTGGAATAGTTTGTGCATAGCTTGTTGTTTGAAAGTGAATAAAATACACAAGATAAATAAATCTAATTTATTTAGGTTTGTTAATAGTCAGTTATAGTTTGCCTCTAACAATTATTTTGTAAAGCTACATGGGGAAACAGATAATGCGCTTATTTCAAGAAAAAAGATCAAGATTATATTGACAAGCGAAAGGAACATGGAAGTAAATTAAATACGGTTATTTCCATGAGAAGCATGATTACCTTGTTGAAGCATGCTCCCCATCAAGCGATTTGCCCCTTGTATATTAAGACTACCTGATCCAATATTTCCTACAAAATTTCCTCGTGAAGCAAGTGCAGGAAGAGCTACTCCACTAGTGCTTATGTTTCTTCCCAAGTTTCCACCACTGACTATGCCACCTAGTGAGTTTGCAGTTCTTGAGGTTACATTTCCCAAAATTGGAGATGTGGCCATGCCAGGGACGGGGTTTCGGTTACCCGAAATAATAGAGTTTGATGAAATTCCAGAGAGTGAACCACCATTTCCACTCATATTACTGCTAAAACCAGGACTTCCTACAATATTGATACCCCCTCTGTTAGTGACTCCTGAGTGTCCATATGAACTTGAAATCTGCATGAAAAGTTAAATAAGAAATCATAAATAAGTAAATTCAAGCACATCTAGAGCTTTTATTGTATTGCAATGCTTCCGGATGTTTGATGACAACCACTAGTACTTAAAAAACCAAACACGTCGTTGCGCAAAACCTGCGACAAAGGAACTGGAAGATTGTTCGATGCAAACCGTCCACCAGAGCTTCCGCCAGGTTGTTGAACACCGCTCGACGGGACACCACTCATAGCTACGTTTCTTGATGTGAGTGATCCTGACATACTTGAAATGTTGAAATTTCCGTTTATGTTGTGTAGACCTTGAATACCAAATACCAATTAGCAACCCTATAAAGAGAACCTAATCATAATCTGATGGATTAAAGGAAACGAAAAATCTACTCACCGGAAGGATGAAATCCTTGTGTCGTTGCAGATTGGGCAGAGAAAGAACTTGTGTATGGCCGGCCAGTGGACTCAGGGAAGTTCGATGTTGAACCATTCAGTTGTGACTGCAATGATATATACAAATAATTAAATTGAGAAGTAGAAGTAAAAATAAGTTCCACAAAAGATAATAGAAAAATTACAGATCATTGTGCATAAAGAATACGTAAATCAAATAATAAATTGATAAATGCAAATATACTCTACATAATAGATCAACCTAACTCAAAATTTCCATATAAACTCGTAGATTAAGAAAATTACAAAGTTGTGTTAGACTTGAAGACAGAAGGATATCAATCCAGCTACGGAACATATGACATTGTCAATTTAGAATAACATCAAGGACAAGAAGAAAACAGGCCATGGTTGTCTACAATAAAAATCAAAACGTTTTTTTAAGTTTGATGACATTGTATGCTTGTACGAGTAGTTAATAAAATTAACATGGAGAGTGAACATGAATAACATAAATGGATTTAGATGTCTTTAAGTAAATCCAAGGATGTGGAAAAAAACATTCAAAAGATTCAAAATGACATAGGGTGGTGACCATTCAAAAGAAATATAATCTTAATACTACAATGTAATTGAAATTGAACTACAACTCATATAAAACTAAAATAAAGTACTATGAACATTTGAATGAATATTCAATCATTTAAATTCAAAAAAATACAGAAGATCCATTCGAATACATGGATTTGAGGCTTCAAAATTGGAATTGGAGCTCAACTCAATGAAAATGGATCTTCAATTCTAATCTCATGGTCCCAATTTCATCCAAATAAACATACACTAAATTGACTTAAAATTTGTGTTTTACTTAGTCACCTAACTATGACTATAAGAGTAATGGAAAAGGATTTTTCCTATGCAAACAAGCAAAGAAATAAATTTCTCAGCCACATGAGGTAAAATTTTAAGGAAGGGTTCAATACAATTTATAGCAAAACAGGGACACATAACATAACCATGGATATTGTATATTAAATTACTAGTATCTTACAATTTTCTATTAGTCCTATGACTAATAGAAAAATATCAGGCCATTACTACAGAAATGTCGCAACAGTAATCAGATATTATATGATTATTCTTGTCTGAGTACAAGAAAAATGGTATATAACAAGAATACTTAGAAGATTAAAACAAAGCCTCGTTAAGATTTCGATCTCTAAACTAGTAAATTTCCTAATAAATGAAAGAAAAGAATGACATTCAGTAGCCCAAACATCTCGCGCATAGAATATTTAAGAGAAATTATGTTTCCTCCACCAGCTGGACTCTTGAATGAAGGGTTTTCAGTGCTCCATCATCTTTTTGCTACTTTCAACCCTTCTGAAAAACTTTAAAAATCAAATTCCAAATTAGAACAAATTGAAGGAATCATCATTCAACAGAAGGTATATGATAACCATGGAATAACTACATTTGTAACTCAACAAGAAAACTACACTTCTTTAGCACCCTTCATTCACGGGTTGCCCTACCACAACCTTTGAGGAACACTCACAACGAACTAGCGCTCAACCCATCAATTTGCGAATGATTAATGATGAAAAACAAGATCAAGGTCAAAAAATTACTCAATCAAACAAGTAAATAGCGGCCAAACTGATTACTCTAGATCTAAAAGGTATAAGAAAAAAAAGTATTGGGTCAACTAAGAGAAACGCAGATTTGAGTAGAACAGGGGCATAAGATAACTCTTGGGGAGAAGGATTCGAGATCAGAACCAACGGAAGCAGAAAAAATCTCCAGCGATGCCGATTAAGCAATTGATAGTGTAAATCATACCTTGAAAGAGGACAAAGTAACACATGTTTAACGTTGAAAGGGGGGAGAAGATGGCCGGCGATGGTCCCGGGAATAGGAGGGTAACTAAAGATTCAAATGGATGACGACGGCAGGTGAAAGGAGATGATTCAAGGAAGAAGGGCTTATGCTTTATACGCCTAAATAAATGGAAAATCGGCTTTTTAGTTTTCTCCCTTGCAAATAGGCGTATAGGTCGGAGTTCATTGGTAATACACAAGGTTTTTACTACGGACTAACATTTTAGATTAAAAATGTATAAAAATAATTTTTTGGTGTAACATTATGGTTTCCGATTTTATTCATTTATAATACGAATGACAAAAGAGGGTGAGGGTTAAGTTATGTAGACGGTCAGCGTAAAATTTAGTCACCCTTATGAATATGGATCATTTTAGAAATTGTGCAAAAGCTAGGTTGTTCCCCTTAAGAAATGCGTCGCATGATCCGAATGCGGCGTCTTGGCAAGAACCGCTGCATCTCCAGGGCTTGGGTGTAGTGTTAAATATGCAAGAGTCCTCGTCGTATGGTCTGAATGCGGCGTCTTGGCAAAGACCGATGCGCCTCCAAGAGGACTTGGGTGTAGTGTTAAATAGGCAAAAGTCTTCACATATTAGACGTCCTAGGGAGATATGTCGTAGAATTTGTGATCGACTTAGGTTTGGAAGTTGGAACATAGGTACGCTAACGGGAAAAGCGATAGAAGTAGTGGATACGATGATTAGGAGAAGGATAAATATTTTATACCTACAAGAGACTAGATGGGTGGGTGAGAAAACCAAAAATTTAGATATTTCAAGTTTTAAATTATGGTACACGGGAAAAAATAAAACAAGCAGTGGAGTAGATATTATTGTGGATACTACTTGGAAGGATGAAATTGTTGGGGTAAGTAGAAAAGATGATAGAATCTTAGCTCTTAAATTGGTCATAAAAGGAAACTATTAATGTGATCAGTGCTTACGCACTACAAGTAGAATTAAGTGAAGCTATTAAAGCGCAATTTTGAGAAAACTTAGATGATCTAGTAAGAAAAAATCTCACAAAGAGAGAAGATTTTCATAGGAGGAGACTTAAATGAACATGTAGATTATACAGTCGTTCATGGAGGATTTGGATATGGAGAAAAAAATAAAGAAAAACGAACCATTTTAGACTTTGCTGTAACGCATGATCTAATTGTGTCAAATACGTTTTTTATAAAGAGAAAAACATTTAATTACATTTAAAAGATGACCAAATAAGTCACAAATTGATTATTTTATGACTCGCAAAATGGATAAAATGATTTGTAATGATTGCAAAGTTATACCAGGAGAAAGTTTGACAACAACATAAATTGATGGTGTTAGATGTACAAATTAAATATAATAAATTTAGGACAAGAACAAAAATATTGCAAAAAATTCGGTGGTGGAACTTGAAGATGGAAAGCAGATTGCTTTCAAGACAATAGTTATGGAACAACTAGTTGATGACCCTTATGTTGATCTTAGTATTTCATGGTCAGTTATGTCTTCACATTTAAGGATAAGTGGAAAGAACGTACTTGGAGTATCAAAAAGTCATGCGCCCCCAAATAAAGAATTTTGATAGTGGAAAGAGCAAGTGCAAGACAAAGTAAGGGCAAAGAGGGTCAGCTATAAATCACTCTACGCTTGTAGGAATGACGAAAACTTAGCCAGGTATAAAGTCGACAAAAAAGAAGCTAAACATGCAGTAAGTAAGCAAGAAGTCAAACTTATGAAGAATTTTATAAGCGATTAGATACCAACGATGGAGAGCGTGACATATCTAAAATTGTTCGAGTTAGAGAAATGAAGACAAGAGATTTAAGTCAAGTAAAATGCATAAAAGTTGAGACGGATACAATTTTGACGGATGATGTCGATATTAAAGAGCGATGGAAAAGATATTTTAATCAATTATATAATAAAACAAAAGACAATGAATTGAACTTGAAAAATTAGGTAAATCGGAGTAGTATAAGAATAAAACGTTTTATCGTAAAATTCAAGTATCAGAGGTAAATGACGCTCTAAAAAGATGAAAATGGAAAGGCGGTTGGGCCAGACGATATACACATTGAAATATAGAAATGTCTAGGGAATGAAGGAATTTTATGACTTACATGTTTTTTCAATAAGATACTAAAGTTAAAGCAAACGTCAGACCAATGGAGAGAAAGTATCTTGATATCTTTGTATAAAAATAAAGGAGATATACAAAATTGTGATAGTTACAGAGGAATTAAATTGATGAGTCATATCATGAAATTATGGGAACGAGTAATAGAAAGAAGAGTAAGACGGAAGACTAACATCTCGGAGAATCAATTTGGATTTATGTCAGGGCGATCGACCATGGAAGTTATATATCTCTTGAGGAGACTCATTGACAACTACCGAGAAAGAAAACAAAATTTGCATATGTTGTTTATGGATCTTGAGAAGGCTTCTAATAGAGTTCCAAGAGAGATCTTACGGAGAGGAGAGTCTTGGAAAAGAAAGGTGTACATGTATCATATATTGATATAATCAAATATATGTATACAAATTCAGTGACAAGGGTGAGGACATATGGAGGATTAACACAGGAATTCCCTATCACTGGTGGATTACATCAAGGTTCAGCTTTAAGCCCTTATCTTTTTACCCTTATCTTAGATGAGCTTACCAGACATATCCAACAAGCAATACCTTGGTGTTTATTGTTCGCGGATAATATTGTTTTGGTTGATGAGACGTGTGAGGGTGTAAAGGCAAAACTTGAATCTTGGCGAGACATTTTAGAAAAGAAGGGTTTTAGGTTGAGCAGGGCAAAGACAGAGTATATGGAGCTTAAATTTAGCAGTACAAGAAGGACGGATGGCATCGTTATTAACTTTGGTGATCAAGATATTTCCCGTAGTGAATGTTTTAAGTATCTTGGATCGATAATTCAAAACGACAGAGGTATTGATAAAGATGTGACACTGAATCCAAGCGGGCAGATTGAAGTGGAGAGGCGCGTCAGGGATCTTATGTGATCGTAAAGTACCATTAAAAATCAAGGGAAAGTATTACCATACTGCAATTAGACCAGCGTTGCTCTATGATTCTGAGTGTTAGGCAGTGAATTGTGTACATGAGCAAAAAATGGGAGTTGCGGAGATGAGAATCCTTAGGTGGATGTGTGGACATACAAGACTGGATAAAATTAGGAATGAATGTATCAGGTTTAAGACAGGAGTAGCACCATTGCAGAGAAGATGGGAGAAGCTCGACTAAGATGGTTTGGACACGTACAAAGGAGACCATTAGAGGCACTTGTTATGCATTGTGAGAGTCTAGTCACTAGGCATGTTGAACGAGGGAGGGTTAGACCAATAAAGACTTGGAATGAAACTATACGGAAAGATATTATGTACTTAGGCATTAGTGAGATTATGACAAAAGATAGGGCACAATGGCGACAAAGGATCCATATAACCGACCCCACTATAGTGGGATAAAGGCTTGAGTGTTGTTGTTGTTGTATAATACGAGTGACGGACACGGGGCTCCATCCCTACAGCCAATCGCGACAATACCTCGACTGTGAAAGGTTCGTGGTTTCGCCTCTATTAATTATTTAATGCATCATAAAATAAATACAATATTAATTAGGCAAAATACCAAATCAGTCATTTAACTTTGATAGTTTTTTAATATTAGTCCTTGAACTTTAAAAGTAAGAAATCAGTCTCTAGATTATGTAACTCATGCAATTTCAGTCCTAAAGACATTTTCATCAGTCATTAAAGACAAAAAAAAAGATTAAAACACCAAAATGCATTCTGTTGCAGCTTATCCTGCACTTGGATACATATTTTATGAGAATAGAACACGCAACAGAACACTACTATCACTAGAACACTAAAACGGATATTGCAATACGTCACTAAATTAGTGTTAATTCAATACGTCACTAAATTAGTGTTAAATATACTATCACTAGAATATGCAATATCTTGCACTTAGATACATATTTTCTTCTCAGTGTTTTATTGCATGTTCTGTTTTCTGGATAAGTTGAGGAAGACTTTTCTGAACACGAAATATTTGTTGTTGCTTATCCTGCAATATCGGTCCTTGAACATTTTTGTTGTTGCTTATCCAGCACTTGGATACATAGTTTTTTTTAACAATTGTATCAAAATAGAAAACATCATACAACAACACTCAAGCATTTATCCCACTATAGTGGGGTCAGCTATATGGATTCTTTGTCGCCATTGTGTCCTATCTTTTTTCATAATCTCATTAATGTCTATGTACATCATGTCTTTACTTATAGTTTTATTCCAAGTCTTTATTGGTCTACCCCTCCCTCGATTAACATGCCTAGTGACTAAACTCTCGCAACTCCTAACAGATACCTCTAATGGTCTCCTTTGTATGTGTACAAAACATCTTAGTCGAGCTTCTCGCATCTTCTCTGCAATTGGTGTTACTCCTATCTTATCCATGATACATTCATTCATAATTTTATCAAGTCTTATGTGTCCACACATCCACCTAAGCATTCTCATCTCCGCAACTCCCATTTTTTGCTCATGTACATAATTCACTGCCCAACACTCAGAAAACATCATATGATGAAGAAATTTTAAACACACAAT
Source organism: Platanthera zijinensis (assembly GCA_039513925.1). Classification (NCBI taxonomy): domain Eukaryota; kingdom Viridiplantae; phylum Streptophyta; class Magnoliopsida; order Asparagales; family Orchidaceae; genus Platanthera; species Platanthera zijinensis. The sequence goes on from CM077084.1 coordinate 190,595,701, forward strand.
GCAAAAAATTTAAACCACTATGTTTACCACCTCATTAATACAAAATGGTGGAAAACAATTGCGGCACTGTATAGTCAAGGGGATTTACAAATGAAATAAACAACTAAAGATAAGAATCTCAAAGTTACAAAATACAATTATCCCAAAATATGATTATCCTTCTCGTAGAATCAAAAAATATAACTAGCCTTTTGCAGCATCTCAAAATAAGTCACAACTTGCAAAAAGAAAATGTGTTACAAGAGTTTCTGATAAAATATAACATAATTAAAAATATTCAAGACGCATAATTACCTGTCATAGTGGACACCCTCTTTTGTTATGTCCAGAAACACCGCACTTGGAGCATGTAATTATCACATTTTTTACGACCTATTTTAGTTGAATTCTTTTCCTCGACAGCATCAACATTTTTTTTCTTTGGCCATCCAGGAGCTCTTCGAAGAAGGGGTGGAAGAATCTGCGTGTTCTCTACCTTTGGCCAGAGATTGGGTTCATTTATGGGCATGATGGTAAGACTGTAACATGCAATATAGGTAGACTTATTGAAGCATTCATGAACATATTCGTGTTTATTTATGTTTAGATAATGTATGCAACTGATAGCATGATGACACGGAAGTTCACTGACTCTACATCTTCCACAAGCACACAAATAAATACCCAAGTCAACAACAAACTTATCAGGGGCATGAATTACTTCAAAAACATTATTATGTGACTATAATGGCATCCACATTTCACTAAGTGTTGCCTCATCGTCAAGTTTTTTCGCAATTTTTATGTTCACTTCGCTAATTTGTTTTTCAATTCTCTATTGATTATTAGCCCATCTACACATTAAGTATACACAAATATCCTCAAACATAGTTAGAATAGGTTTTTCGCACATGTCCAAGATGACACGATTAAATATCTCGGCCATGTTGTTTACAACTACGTCACATTTCGGGTAGCTGTTGAAAGAATGCTTACACCATAAGCTTTTCTCTATAGCTAGTAGATGATCATAAGCTTTAACCAAAATTTCTTTAATTTCACTCTCGATCATTCTTCCTTCCATAGCAAGCATTTTAAATTCTTGCCTGGAAATTTCTTTCAAAAATTATTGTAATGATTTCTTACACATAAGCGATCATCAACACCCAAAAGTAACTCTTTAAACACTTGTACAAGTCCCTACGCATGTAAAACATATATTATGACAAAATAACACATGTTAAAAGTTCTCATAAAAAATAAAAAAGAAGTCAAACCTTTTGTTGATCAGAGATATATGTAATACCAAGACCATGAATCTTTATTTTTTGCTTCAACAATTGCATAAGCAATAGGCAACATTTGATCATTTGGATCCCTGTCGATTGCTGTTAATAACTGGTTGTCATAGTAACCTTTAAGAAAACATTTATCTAACTCAACAATTGTTTTGCATGCCCGAAATGATTTTTTACATGCAACAAGACATACATATAACATTTGAAATCATGGCAATATAGTTCTTGATGGCATACTATCTTCAGCATAAAACTTTTGTGGCCAAGTATAGTTCATGTGAATGGAGCTTCTTTGATTTGATCTAAATAACTCAGCACAATATTGATTTAGAGAATTGTACTGCTCACCAACACTACCTTCGAGTGCTTCATTTGCTTGGTGCTTTGCTCGTACTGCTTTGTTTTTGGAAATCCCTGCAATTCATTTCTCCTTCACTTTATCAACAATTTGTCTTAAATGTATGTTTGGATTTTCTATGACCTTCGACTTTATTTACTTGCTTAATCACTTTGCACTTAATAATTTATTATTGAACTCTCGACTACATGAGTCTACTATAGTCTTCACTTCTCAAGTATCTTGATTTCTCACTGGTGCGGCATAAATTTCTTATTCACAATCAGACTTACATTTGTACCTCGTTCTTTGCTTATTATTTTTTGTCAATTTTTTAAACCTACCCCCATGTGCACAGCATAAGTTATCACAACATCTTTAAATTGTTCCTTTGACTTAAAAAGTAAGTCAGGTTGTCAATGCATTTGTTTTATGTCCTTTAATAGTGTGAACAATGGTTGTTTACGCTTCAATGAGATTGGACTTGTGGCTTCATCATCACTACTAAAATATTGAAGAGAATCAGACTGATAAGGATCTTCATTAATCCTCTCTCCATTGGTATTTAAGTTTTCAATAGCAACATCATCAATACTGTAAAATTATATTTCGGGGGTGTAAAGTGCCAAAATGCCAACCAAAAATGAAGAACATTAAAGCTTGCAGTTTTGAGTGATGTTAGAAATTATAGAAATGTGTTGAAATATGCAGAACTAATCATACAATACTGGAGCCTTTATCCCACTATAGTTGGGTGGGCTATACGGATCCTTTGTCGACATTGTGCCCTATCTTTAGTTATAATCTCATAGGGGAAGAGGAGAATGAAGAAGACGGAGAGCCTTACCATTTTGAAGCAGGAATCGGGAGTGGAGGAGGAATGAACGCCGGCCAAAAGCCCTGAATCTATCTATTTGAAGAAGCCTCTGTCGTTGTTACCATTTTGAATCAGGAAACAGAGGTTGCAGCGGGAGAGTCGCCCGGGTGAGAAGAAAGAAGGGCGTCGGTTGTGGCCGGATAGTCGCCGGCGATGAGAAGAAAGAGGCGCATCGGTTGAGGCGGAGACTCGGGAAAAGCCCTAAATCTACGGAGCCTTATCGCTGTTATGGAAGGAGGAGGCCGCCATGTTAAGCTAGGTAACCGAAACTTTTTTTGTGTGTAATGGAAATGTCTTTGGGATGAAATTGCATGATTAATAGGATTTTTGGCACTTAGCACCCTTCAATTGAGGGTGTTTGGCACATTGCACCCTCAAATTGAATCATTGACACTTTGCACCCTCTAAAATCCTAAATGCACCCTCCTTGCATTTTATTATTGTTATTCTGGCATTTATTATTGTTATAATACATGTTTTAAATGAAAGGATGGTGTATTTAGGGTTTTAGATGGTGCAAAGTGCCAAAGATTCAATTTGAGGGTGCAATGTGCCAAACACCCTCAATTGAAGGGTGTTAAGTGCCAAAAATTCTGATTAATACTTAATAATGCAATTTTTAATTACAGCTTCTCGAAAATACAGTTGATATGTTTAATAACAACCTTTCTTGAATAAATCGTTGGCATGACTAATGACAGCCTACCATAATAAATATAAGAGTTCTATTTTTTTCATCAATACTGTTGCAGACAAACTAAACCCTCCTATTAGACCTACACCTGTCATAGTTCAGATTCGGTTACGGTTCTACTAAAATCGTGAACCGAACCGCTAAGGTAACGATTCTTCAAATTGCAACCAAAACTTTATTTGGTTTGATCGGTTCCAGTTCTGGTTCCGGTTCCAGCATAATTTTTGTAATTGTTATGTCAACGATTCTGGTTCCGGTTCAACAAGAACCAAAATCAAACCGGTCACTAACGATTTAGTCTGATTCTATATGGTTCAGTCTGGTTCCAATAAGTTCTATGTAATAGTTTTAATCATTTTATAATTATATAATTTGAGTCAATAGACACATTCACGAAAATTATTATCTCTTTAAAAATGTATATCTGAAAAGAAATTTGAAATTCAAATTGTTTGAGAAATAATTTCATGATTTCTTATATGTAAATACGTTAAATTGTACTAATACATATTTGCATGCAATAAAATCAGATTTGACGAACTGAATAGAAGAAAAATGTGTAACATTGTATGATTACGATAAATCTGATCCAAAAAAACAATTAACATAAATATGATCATTAGCGCGATGGACAATAAATAACACTGTAATACCCAAGGTTTTAAAAACCGAACCGGACCGGCCGGTCCAATCGGTCAAACCGCTGACCGGACCCCCGGCCGGTCCGGTCCTTGCCTCTGGTTTCCCAATATTGCGGCCCGCCCGAAAACCGAAGAACTGGACGGGCCAACTGGTAAACCGGGAACCGGGCGGGCCGCAAAATCCACCATTGATTTAAATCCAACAGTGTAGAACTAAAGTATCAAGCCATCAAGTATCGCGTTGGGGGGAAGAAACCGAAGAATTGCATAATCGCTTCGCAACCCTAGCATTTCCCGGATGCGGTATCGCAGTCGGCCGCAGATCTACAGAGGAACTGTTCATCTTCTTCCAAAATTACAACCCTAGCTTTACAACCCCATATTCGGCGAGTAGGATCGACAGGAGCAAAAGCAGTCAAGTTCAGCCCAAGCCCCAAGGGGCGGGACATGTGAAGGGCGAGTGGGGCAAGAGGGCTCGCACTCTCCCCAGGGGCTCGACATGTACCAGGCGTGTGGGGCGGGCCAGGTTCGCACTCGCCCAGGGCCAGGCAAAAGCGGTGAGTGCCAGCTCCATCGAGCACTCGCCGCCCCGGGCGAGTGGAGGTATCAGAGGGCCACTCGCCTAGCTATTTTATGAGGCTTCATTTCAATTTTACCCCCGCTGGCGCCCTCCTGGATTTAGCGTTTTGTGATGTTGCTCCACTCGACGCTCTCGGCGCCCTCCTGGCTTTGGCGTTGAGTGATGTTGCTCCACTCGACGCTCTCGGCGCCCTCCTGGCTTTGGCGTTGAGTGATGTTGTTCCACTCGACGCTCTCGACGCCCTCCTAGCTTTGGCGTTGAGTGATGTTGCTCCACTCAACGTCCTTTGGTCTTTTGGCTCCCGCTTGGGGTAAACAGGTCGACTCGAACTTGCCCTAGAGGCATTCGGCAAATAGCAGACGAGTAAGGCTAGTCGGGCCCGCACTAGCCAAAGGCCGAGTAGAAGCGGCGAGTGCCAGCTCCACCGAGCACTCGCCTCCCCGGACGAGTGGGTGTTTTTGAGGACCACTCGCCTAGTGACCTATGATGTATTTTGACTATTTTGCCCCCATTGATCTGCCCCTAGCCTTTCAGAACAGGGGAGTTACGTTGTTGGTAGACCAACCTGGGCAGCACATAGCTGTTCAGAACAGTGGAGGTTTGTTATTTGCAGGGCGTTCTCAGAATTCTATAAATAGACCCAATGAGGTACCTCAAAAGGCATGCTTACATGTGCCCTGATCTTCTTTCGCTTTCTGAGGTATCCTCAGCTCGGCATTTGGCTAAGAGAGGGGAAGCGCTCTAAGACCCTTTTTTTCTTTTTAAACCACGGGGTCTTAGGCCCAAACCGCCGTTTTGCGATGACATCATCACGCCCCGGAAGGTCGTCACTACAAAACATCGATCATGCCGGCCATATCGATCACAGAATAGTAGCAAAAATATATGAGTACATGAAATTATAACTCTAACACATGTCCACAATAATTGCATATATTGTAATAATTCTCCACGAAGAGAGAGTCCACAGCAATAATAATAAAAGTTCTGGAAGTAGGGCTCACGCCCGATACATCAAAGTCCTCACTACAAGTCACTCGTCGCAGAAGCAAATCTATAACAACTACTAGTGAACGGGACTCACTATCCCAGCTGTCTGAACTCCGGTGCTAGATTGTCCCGTCTCCAAGCGTGCCGACCTCCGGTGCTGCACCTCCAAGCTGGGCTCCACGATCCCCTAAAATGATTTGGTCCGAAAACCATTAGTATAAAAGACTAAGTCCTATCATCCCCCACCCCTCTCCCATGACTCCTAGGCACCGAGCGGGGAGAAGGAAAGGAAAGGTAATGAAGGTGGAGAATAACAAAGGTAGCAAATGGCGGCAGAACTAATCTAACAGTTCTATATAAACAGGAAGCAGTAACAAAAGTATGTAGAGCAAGCAGTAAGTATATGAAATACGAGATATGAAATACTTAACCTTAACTTTTATCTAAGCTCATACAAACTTATAAGTTAAGGGGTCTTCTGCAAGGCTCCTATCGTATAAAAAGTCTCATATCAATTTATACGATGGGGTGTCGGTTTTCAAGCAAGCAATATATAATATCCATAGAATAATAACCTTAGCTTATAAGCACGCTCACACAAGCTCATAAACTAAGGGGTCGTTTTGCAGGGCCTATTGTATAAAGAGTCTTATACCAATTTATACAATAGGCGTCAAGGGTTATATGCAATGGTTATGCTAGGTCATGCAAGTATGTTATGATGTGAATCATGCAAGTGCAACACACCCACTCGACTCCATGCACACAGACCTTTAGTTCCCCCTTTCTGGAGCCTAACCTCGCAGGATACCTCCGTAGTGGAAAACGGAAGCAGTGGGTAGGGCCTCACCACCCTCTAAACCAGTAATTGCACTACCAGTCAAACCTATCAGACGCATCGATGCTGGTTGTAACGCCCTAGGTTTTCGTAATTTATTTTATCATGTTGGTGACGTCATATTGACGTAAGGGCGTTACGTTTCCGCGAGTTGACGGCGCGTCGCCGTTAGCGCGTTTTGAGTCCGTTAGGTTTGATCGGCCAAATTTTGGGATTTGCGCCGGAAGTGGAAAATTTTACGTTAGGAAATTAGATTGGCTAATTTTAGACTTGCTCGTCAAATTTCGTCGCGTTCTGAGCAATTTTGGAGCCTCGGCGCGCGTTTGAAGTTTTGTGTATTTTTACGTACGCCGTTAGTTTTAGAAATTAATATCTCGAGAACGGTGCGTCGGAATTCGATTATGATTTCGCCGTTGGGTTCGTAGCGTCGTCATTCGCCTACGCTGCGAATTTCGTTCGAATCGGCACGCGTTAGGCCCTCCGTATTAACGTTACACTACAACGTTATTTTAAAATAGTTCAAATAGTATAAAACAAATAAAAAAAGAAAAAAAAGGAAATATCTTACCGTTCCCGTCGACAGCAGCCCACTCCCGCCGAACCCCTCTGTCTTTCTGCCCGCTTCGTTTTTTTGGATGTTTTTATCTTAACATAATATAATTATATACTATTATTATTATTAATATTATTATTATTATTAATACTATTATATTTATATATAAAGTATCTTCTTCTCCTCTCCCAAACTGAGCAGCCCCCCTGTGCGATGTGTTTTTTTTCCTTCGCCATTACCGAGGCGGAAATCCTTCCGCTCGCTAATCTTCCGGCGGCCGTCACCGCCGTTCCGGTGGACGAAATCGCGATCTGAGCGCGGCGTTGGAAAGCTCTCGGCGAGAGCTTCGATATCGCGGTAAGTTTTTTCGTTTCGTCGACCTTTTCGCCATGGTTTTTTCCGGCCCTAACCTCATTTCGTCCGTTTTTCGTAGATCTCGCCTCCTCGTGTCTTCTTTTGGGCGGACCTACGTTGGGGAGTAGATTGGAGACCAAATTTCGAGGCAAGTGGTGTTTCCCTCGTCAATTTCTTGTCGTTAATTTCGCTCCTAACTCGTAACATTTCGCGTAAAATTATTCGTTAGAAAGTCACGATTTTCTGTAGGTTTCGCCGTCTAGAAAAATTGCCCGTGTCGCCTCGCGAATAAATTAATTTTCGCGAGCGATCTCGTCGGAAACGTAACGGTTTACGGAAGCGCCGTACTAGTTTACGGACGTGTCGTAGTGGTCGCGACGTTTCGATCGTCTCGTTGATTTGACGAGTATAATTTGTGCAAAATGTTTAGTCACACGAATTATTGTCGTACCGTTCCGGTTGACGTGTCGCATTGTCCGTTCAATTCGAACTAATTACACGAACCTTAACTAAAGAAACTGAATAGTAAGTTATGAATTAAAGAAATTATGAAATGGTCTGTGCGCGTGGGGTTTCTCCCACGGCACAAATTTATGAAATGAAGAAAGCTTGATATGGTCTGTGCGCGTTGGGGTTTCTCCCACGGCACAGTGCCTTAGGGCGAAGTCTGTGCGCGTGGTGGATTTGCATCCCCGGCATGTTACCTTAGCTGTAGGACTGTGTGCGTTGGGGTTTCTCCCTCGGCATAGTGCCTTTAGGCTGGGTTTATGCACGTAGTGGACCTACTCCCCCGGCACAACACTCTGTCCCGATGAGCCGATTTGTCTCAATTTAAAATACTGAATAACTAGAATACCGAAGAAAAAGAATAAAGTAGAACTCTGATAGTAGATGTGATAGTTTGAGCAGACTGTTCTAGCCTAGTTTTCCTGACTTGTTAGATTTCCTGTTATGATTTCCGATACCATGTTTCTGACTCCTTTTGCAGCTGTTTGTTTTACCTCGCTCGTTTCGAGGTTTGTTAGCTTTCTTTTTTACTCTTGCACCGCTTGTAGGTTGCTTTCTGAGGTGTTCTTCTTTTGAATACCCCAGGTCCAGGGCAGGAGCAGAGTTAGCTGACAGAGTAGTGTTACAGGTGTGGCGGGTTGCCGCCACAGCTTTTGGTTTCACCTCAGGGTGTTAAGGTAGACTTTTGTTAGACTTGATAGATTTTCTATGGGTTCGTGTCAGCTGTTGACGCCCATAGTTTTAGACTTTCTGTGATAGACTACTTGCTACTTGTGTTGTTTTACTTACTTTTAGCTTAGTACTTACTCTCTGGGAATGCTTTATGTTAGGATACATGTTAGGTATTTTAATATAAAATAAAACTGCTTTTTTTTACATGACGGGTTGCCTGAACGTCTGCAGTTGTCCCCTGCACGGCGTGGCATCACGATCGCGTATTTTCTCTCACTCTGATAGTATTTTAATACTGAGAAAATGCGGGTTGTGACAGTTGGTATCAGAGGGAGGTTTTGCAAGAGGGGTGGTTGGTTTGACAAGACAGTCAAACAACTTTCCCTTAAGCAAAACCTACAGCGTTGAGTTTCATTTCATTGCATACACACACCGATATGTCATCCGTAGATCTTGATGGAAGCATGAACACTATACTCATAGCATAATAAGAAGTATACGCGGCATATTATGTAGTATGGGATGCATAATATGTGTTTGTATATGGATCCACCATAGGTGGCAACATGTAACGGTTATGTAGTATGGGATGCATAACCACCATTACATGGATGCCCATTAGCACGTTTTACTTTTTCGTTGCATACAATATTATGTAGTATGAGATGCATAATATTGTATGTGTACGCCTCTCATAACATGCACTAGGGCCTTTTTATAATGCATAGCACTTCATACATAACATATCATTGCATAAGCACACGTGCCAAGTTAAAGATCTACGTGATGACATATGTACACACATGATTTTTAAAAAAAATATAAAAATTTGATCATTTATGCATTCATATCATTATCACAAGTGTCAGTGAGAGCATAACATCATTTATTGATTCCCAGAGCAAGGTAATAGCTATAGCAAGTATCTGTCTATTCCGATCTGATCTGAGTTAGGATATCTGAGTTTCTAGCTTAGATGTCTTAAACTAGGTATTAATTGTAGTATGTTTGTTCTGTAGAAATGCCGGCAAAGCGTATTGCGACGAGATCGACTCCCCAGTCTGAGGGCGAGTCTTCCGGTGCTCAGAGTGGAGCAGTGATCGAGGGATTGCGTCAAAGTAATGAGGCCTTGACAAGGCAGATGTTGGACATGCAGTCACAGATTCAGTCATTATTAGCTGTCGCTGCTGGGCAGCAGCCTATAGCGCAGGACCCTATCGTAGAACAAGCTGTTCCTACTCCTACTGCGTTAGTACCCCCAGTTGTACTGCCTCCAGCGATGAATTTCATTTCTCATTTCCAGTGTTTGGGACCCCCTACCTATGATGGTAGGGAAGACTTCATGACGTTAGATGATTGGGTCATAGCCATCGAAGAGATGTTCTCTTATTCTGGCATCTCCGCTGATCAGAAGGTAATGATCGGGGCTTATCAACTCAAAGGACTTGCGAAGAGTTGGTGGATCAAAGAGAATGAGAACCTTACAGAAGGATGTACGTGGGATTCGTTTAAGAGTATGTTGCGAAAGAAGTTTCTTCCGTCGGTCGAGCAAGACCGTCTGATGAACAATTTCCTGTATCTTAAGCAGAGACAACTTACTGTCAGCGAGTACGAGATCGAATTCAGTAAGCTCAATCGTTTTGCCCCTGAGCTAGTAGCGTCTGAAGAAAGCAGAGTAAAACGCTTCTTGGGTGGTCTGAGGTTTGACATCTAGCAATTGACAAGTGCGTACAAATCAGAGACCTTCGTAGAAGTGATGGAAGCTGTCTTGAAGGTTGAGTCGATAAAAAATGCAAAGAATCGAGGAATGATGGCAAGGAAAGATAAGAGAAAGTCTGATGACAGTGGTGGTGCAAGGGCATCTGGCCCTGTGGTGAAGAAAGATCAAAAAGAAGTATGCAGCTTCTGTGGCAAGCCTGGACACCCGATAGAAAGGTGATTTAAGAAGCGGGATGCGCAGAAGCAGTCTCAGGTTCACGCGATTCAAGATGCACCAAAAGGAACCCTTGTCTGTACCTATTGCCAGAGGAGCGGGCACGATGTGGCTCATTGTCACAAGAAGGCTGGAGCTTGTTTTCTTTGTGGCCAGAAAGGGCACATTAAGGCTAATTGCCCGCAGGGCCAACCTGCATTGCATGCAGTTCCGTTGCAGACTCTACCGTCGCCCCCTATACTCATGGACAAGGGAAAAGGAAAGTTGAATGTGCTGACACAGGAAGAAGCTCAATCATCGGCTCAAGTGATCTCTGGTTAGTCTCTATCTCAGCTAGTAATCTGTTTTGGTAGTCTTTAAGTTCTTGTATTTTAGTTGTGCGCACATTGTGTTTAGGTGAATTTAAGGTGAAGGATAAGTGGGCGCGCGTTCTGTTTGATTCGGGTGCTACTCACTCCTTTGTAGCGAGGAGTTTTGTAGACCGACATCAATGGGATCTCGACCAGCTTGACACTTGTCTGAATGTCAAATTCCCTTCAGGAGAGTTGGTGATGTCAAGTCAGGGTATTCAAAAATGCCTTATCTTCCTAGGTGGTTTTCTGGCCTTTACGGATTTGAAGTTGTTAGACTTGGAAGACTTCGACGTGATTTTAGGCATGGATTGGCTGTCCAGCTATGATGCCATCATTCAGTGCAAGCAAAAGCGCTTGGATTTCAAAGATGATAAAGGCCAGCCCATAAGTGTGTATGGTATATCACGTCAAGAATCTCCAATCATGTCTGCGGTGCGTGCTCGCAAGTTTCTAGAGTCGGGCTGTGATTCTTTTCTTGTCTCTGTTTCTGTTTTGGAAATTGCACCTATTGTGCCTCGGGTTGAGGATGTTTCTGTGGTGTGCGAGTTTCCGGATGTCTTTCCAGTTAGTCTTCCAAGGCTTCCACCTGTGCGAGAGGTGGAGTTTGTTATAGATCTCGAGCCAGGCACTCGCCCTATCGCAAAAGCACCGCACCGCATAGCTCCGCGTGAGTTAGAGGAGCTGCGTTCTCAGTTAGATGAACTGCTTCAGTGTGGTTTTATTAGACCCAGTTCTTCCCCCTGGGGTGCACCAGTCCTCTTCGTGAAGAAAAAGGATGGAACAATGAGGCTGTGTATAGATTATAGAGAGCTAAACAAGGTGACCATCAAAAACTGATATCCATTGCCAAGGATAGACGACTTGTTTGATCAGCTTCGGGGTAGTTCAGTATTCTCGAAGATTGACCTTTGTTCGGGCTATCATCAGTTGAGAATCCGTGAGTCAGACGTGCCGCGAACTGCTTTTCGTTCCCTATATGGTCACTTTGAATTTCTGGTGATGTCGTTTGGATTAACAAATGCACCGTCAGCTTTTATGGACATGATGAACAGAGTATTCAAAGATTTTCTGGATAAGTTCGTGGTGGTATTCATTGATGATGTCCTCGTATATTCTAGAAATGCTGAAGAGCACGCCTTGCACTTGCGACTGGTCTTGACTACTCTGAGAGAGCACAAAATGTATGCGAAGCTTAGCAAGTGTGAGTTCTGGTTGTCTTAAGTGTCATTCCTAGGACACATTATAAGCAAGGACGGTATCTCAGTTGATCCCTCAAAGATAGCTGCAGTCTTGGAATGGAAGAGGCCTACGACGCCTAAGGAGATAAGGAGCTTTTTAGGGTTGGCAGGTTATTACAGAAGATTTGTGGAAGGATTCTCTGTGCTTTCTTCGTCGTTGACTAGACTCACGCAGAAGAACGCGGCGTTTGTTTGGAGTGAAGCCTGTGAAGAAGCTTTTCAGGAACTCAAGAGAACTTTGTGTTCTGCTCCAGTATTGACTTTGCCTAGAGAAGGAGTGGAGTATGCTGTTTATGTGGACGCCTCGCGAGTTGGACTCGGTTGTGTGTTGATGCAGGACGGCAAAGTGATTGCGTATGGATCGAGACAATTGAAAATTCATGAAAGGAATTATCATACGCACGACTTGGAATTTGCTGCCGTCGTTTATGCTTTGAAGTTGTGGAGACATCTCTTGTATGGAGTTTCGTGTAAAATCTACACAGACCACAAAAGTTTGAAGTATGTATTCACTTAGAAGGAGTTGAATCTGCGCCAGCGTAGGTGGTTAGAATATATTGCAGACTACGAAGTCGATATCCTTTATCATCCCGGCAAGGCTAACGTAGTAGCGGACGCCTTAAGCCGAAAGCCCGCACATATCTTTAATCTCTCGGTGCAATCGCTTGCAGAAGAGTTTTTGCTCATGGATATAACTGTGGGGAATGACGCTTCGCCGAGTAGCTTAGAAGTGGAAGAGTCTTCGTGGATCACTCTCACTAGGCTGCATCAGAAAGATGACCCTGATTTGTAGCACCTCCACAGTAGGACTGAGAAAGGGGAATTACCCGACTTTTCAATTGATGACGTGGGTACCCTAAAGTACCGCGACTGATATTGTATTCCCGCTGTCGAAAACATTCGGGTAATGATATGCAGTGAAGCGCATGGATCAAGTGTTGCTTATTATCCTAGTTCCACGAAAATGTACAGAGATTTGAAGCAGATTGTTTGGTGGTCAGGTATGAAGAATGACATCGCAAGATTTGTATCTGAATGTTATACCTGCCAGCGTGTAAAAGCTGATCACAGAAGGCCGGGTGGTAAGTTAACGCCTTTAGATATACCGAGTTGGAAATGGGAAAGTATATCCATGAATTTTATAACCGGTTTGCCTAGATCGCCTCGAGGGCATGATGCAGTATGGGTCATTGTGGACAAACTGACCAAGTGTGCCCACTTTGTGCCTTTCAAGATTGATTATTCTATGGAAAAGATAACAGAGCTTTACTTGGACGAAGTTATCAGACTGCATGGTGTGCCTATGAGTATCGTGTCAGATAGAGAGTCCCGATTCATGTCTCATTTCTGGCAGAGCTTGCAAGGAGCTCTAGGTACTGACCTTAGGTATTCTACGGCCTATCATCCTCAGACAAATGGTCAGACAGAAAGAGTGAATCAAATTTTGGAAGACATGATAAGATGCTATATTCTGGACCATGGTGGACCTTGGGATAAACGCCTCAGACTGATGGAATTCGCGTACAATAATAGCTATCAGGAGAGTTTGCAGATGGCACCCTTTGAAGCCTTATATGGTAGGCGTTGTAGAACTCCCCTCTTCTGGGCAGAGGTTGGTGAGAAGCCTTTGCTGGGTCCGGAAGCTTTAGAGGAAATGAGCATTTCAGTGACACATATACGTGAAAAGCTGAAGTTGGCTCAAGAACGATATGAAAAGTATGCAAATCAGCGTAGAGTTGATCTGGAGTTTGCAGTTGGGGACATGATGTTTCTGAAGGTCTCTCCGATGCCAGGTGTTAAGAGATTTGGAAGGAACCATAAGCTGGATCCCATATATGTGGGACCTTTTCTGATTCTGGAGCGCATCGGAGTTTCTGCCTATAGACTGGAGTTGCCTATTTCTTTCCCTGGTGTTCACGACGTGTTTCACGTGAGCCAGTTACGAAAGTGTATTCGTAACGATCGTCAAATTCTTGACTCCGTGCCTCGGTTGCAGCCCAATCTTTCTTATGTCGAAGAACCTGTCCGGATTCTGGAATCGCAAGATCGGGTGCTGAGAAGGAAGACAATCCCAATGGTCAAGATTCTCTGGCGCAATCAGGATGCTAGAAGTGCGACTTGGGAATTGGAATCCTCGATGAGAGAATCTCATCCTCAGCTTTTCGCCTAGAATTTCCAGGTTAGTAGTCTGTTTGAGAATTCCTTTTTCTAGCTTGTCTCTCCCTCTGTTCTTTTTGTTTTCGTTCTACGTCTCAAGTTTCGGGACGAAACTTCCTTTTTGGAGGGGTGACTGTAACGCCCCAGGTTTTCGTAATTTATTTTATCATGTCGGTGACGTCATATTGACGTAAGGGCGTTACGTTTCCGCGAGTTGACGGCGCGTCGCCGTTAGCGCGTTTTGAGTCCGTTAGGTTTGACCGGCCAAATTTTGGGATTTGCGCCGGAAGTGGAAAATTTTACGTTAGGAAATTAGATTGGCTAATTTTAGACTTGATCGTCAAATTTCGTCGCGTTCCGAGCAATTTTGGAGCCTCGGCGCGCGTTTGAAGTTTTGTGTATTTTTACGTACGCCGTTAGCTTTAGAAATTAATATCTCGAGAACAGTGCGTCGGAATTCGATTCCGACTTCGCCGTTGGGTTCGTAGCGTCGTCATTCGCCTACGCTGCGAATTTCGTTCAAATCGGCACGCGTTAGGCCCTCCGTATTAACGTTACACTACAACGTTATTTTAAAATAGTTCAAATAGTATAAAACAAATAAAAAAAAGAAAAAAAAGGAAATATCTTACCATTCCCGTCGACAGCAGCCCACTCCCGCCTAACCCCTCTGTCTTTCTGCCCGCTTCGTTTTTTTGGATGTTTTTATCTTAACATAATATAATTATATACTATTATTATTATTAATATTATTATTATTATTAATAATATTATTATATTTATATATAAAGTATCTTCTTCTCCTCTCCCAAACCGAGCAGCCCCCCTGTGCGACGTGTTTTTTTTCCTTCGCCATTACCGAGGCGGAAATCCTTCCGCTCGCTAATCTTCCGGCGACCGCCACCGCCGTTCCGGTGGACGAAATCGCGATCCGAGCGCGGCGTTGGAAAGCTCTCGGCGAGAGCTTCGATATCGCGGTAAGTTTTTTTCGTTTCGTCGACCTTTTCGCCATGGTTTTTTTTCGGCCCTGACCTCATTTTGTCCGTTTTTCGTAGATCTCGCCTCCTCGTGTCTTCTTTTGGGCGGACCTACGTTGGGGAGTAGATTGGAGACCAAATTCCGAGGCAAGTGGTGTTTCCCTCGTCAATTTCTTCTGTCGTTAATTTCGCTCCTAACTCGTAACATTTCGCGTAAAATTATTCGTTAGAAAGTCTCGATTTTCTGTAGGTTTCGCCGTCTAGAAAAATTGCGCGTGTCGCCTCGCGAATAAATTAATTTTCGCGAGCGATCTCGTCGGAAACGTAACGGTTTACGGAAGCGCCGTACTGGTTTACGGACGTGTCGTAGTGGTCGCGACGTTTCGATCGTCTCGTTGATTTGACGAGTATAATTTGTGCAAAATGTTTAGTCGCACGAATTATTGTCGTACCGTTCCGGTCGACGTGTCGCATTGTCCGTTCAATTCGAACTAATTACACGAACCTTAACTAAAGAAACTGAATAGTAAGTTATGAATTAAAGAAATTATGAAATGGTCTGTGCGCGTGGGGTTTCTCCCACGGCACAAATTTATGAAATGAAGAAAGCTTGATATGGTCTGTGCGCGTTGGGGTTTCTCCCACGGCACAGTGCCTTAGGGCGAAGTCTGTGCGCGTGGTGGATTTGCATCCCCGGCATGTTACCTTAGTTGTAGGACTGTGTGCGTTGGGGTTTCTCCCTCGGCATAGTGCCTTTAGGCTGGGTTTATGCACGTAGTTGACCTACTCCCTCGGCACAACACTCTGTCCCGATGAGCCGATTTGTCTCAATTTAAAATACTGAATAACTAGAATACCAAAGAAAAAGAATAAAGTAGAACTCTGATAGTAGATGTGATAGTTTGAGCAGGCTGTTCTAGCCTAATTTTCCTGACTTGTTAGATTTCCTGTTATGATTTCCTATACTATGTTTCTGACTCCTTTTGCAGCTGTTTGTTTTACCTCGCTTGTTTCGAGGTTTGTTAGCTTTCTTTTTTACTCTTGCACCGCTTGTAGGTTGCTTTCTGAGGTGTTCTTCTTTTGAATACCCCAGGTCCAGGGCAGGAGCAGAGTTAGCTGACAGGGTAGTGCTGCAGGTGTGGCGGGTTGCCGCCACCGCTTTTGGTTTCACCTCAGGGTGTTGAGGTAGACTTTTGTTAGACTTGATAGATTTTCTATGGGTTCGTGTCAGCTGTTGACGCCCATAGTTTTAGACTTTCTGTGATAGACTACTTGCTATTTGTGTTGTTTTACTTACTTTTAGCTTAGTACTTGCTCTCTGGGAATGCTTTATGTTAGGATACATGTTAGGTATTTTAATATAAAATAAAACTGTTTTTTTTACATGACTCTTTAGCTTGCTTTTCAAAAGATCAAATCACTATTTTAAGGGCTATAAAACTGTTTTCTTACTTATAGTAAATCTAGAAGTCACATGTTCATTGTATTTTATGCTGAATTTTTATTCTCATATAGGATGATAAATGAATCAAACTAGTGTTTTCCGCTGTGTAAACCTATACTTTCTAACCCGAGGACTAGTTGATCCACTAGACTGAGGGACACGGTCAGCATACCTAATAATAAAACAATGTTTTAAAACATAACTTATAGTCTTTTTATAAAAATAAGTGTTAGGGCAGGGTTGCCTGAACGTCTGCAGTTGTCCCCTGCACAGCGTGGCATCACGATCGCGTATTTTCTCTCACTCTGATAGTATTTTAATACTGAGAAAATGCGGGTTGTGACACTGGTGCACTAAGCGGAGCTCCTGCGTACTCTTTGCCGGCTAGTCTACCAGACTTAATTTGGCGAAGTGCTAAACCACACTTGTCGAGTCAACGTATTGGCGTCGGTGCATCGACCCTCCAACACCGAAGACCCATCACCTTATAATTTATGCACATGCAATCTTAATGTATCAACCACCAAGCCAAAGCTCCCCGGACTAACCCGTCCGTAACAACCAACAACCAAGCCAAAGCTCCCCGGACTAACCCGTCAGTCACAATTATCTACCGAGCCTTCGGCTCGCCGGGCTATTCTGCCCATTTCTACAACCACCGAGCCTACCGCCCGTGTGACCCAACCTAACTTCCCGAGACACTGGGGTGTGTGAAAGTGAACCCCTAGTTATACTAGTTACTCTTAAAAATTGATTATTCTTACGGCTTACGTTAACCTTGGACTGCCCAAGGCATTTCCCGTGAAGGGCTCTCGAGGGCATTAGGAACTACGATGGGCTGAAGCCCAAAGCTCCTTTTCACAAGGCATTTAATGTTATTGGTTAATACCCGATACCCGATCCCTTTTAATATTACTCTGGATCTAACCCTAGTTTGTTTTGATCTTCTCTCTCTCCCTCCATAGGAAAGACGATCTTTCGTCGATCCCGAGCACCCTCTAATTCTAGACAACCCAGCATTTTCCTCATCACAAATTCCAATGATGAACTCAATCTCATCTTACCCAAACCAGCAAACTATTAACCCCAACTCATATGCCCAGTTCAAATGCTATCACATTTTCTGAAGTTTTACTATATGCAGACCAACCTATACTATATGTTGTACATGATAGAAGGTACTTCAAATTTTCATCCAAAAGACTTAAGATATTTAATGGGGCCTATCATGACATGATTAGCCTAACTCCAGAAACTTATAATTTTCCTAATTAATTTGGTATTTAATTAATTTTCCCAAATGTTAGGCCATGGGTAATTTGAACATGAAGTATAATATTTTTTCAATTAATGGCCACACAAAACTTATTGTTGGGATTTGTCTCCACAATACCTCAGATTTGTAGGAAGTCAGACCTTGAACTAAGATGAATTAAGGTGTATTTGATATTGTGTTTGAGTTGTATGTGTGCAGGTTCTTATTGCCAAGTGTAGACCAATATCAGTCTATAATGGGCTACCAAACACAGGACCATACAATGTAATTCCTCATTGTGTGATCCAAGGTGTTGGCTCATGTATAGCCTCTCTATTGGGACACACTTCATCAACATGCACTTGGACTATGGAGTTTTGAAGTCTATCTCAGAAGAAATTTTCTAAGACCACATATTCGAGTACTTCTTTAGTATACTTGCGTAAGTGAGTCTGTACTCGAGTAGGTTGGGCTACTTACTTGAGTGGATTCTCTATATACTCAAGTATGAAAGCTTATACTCGAGTAGATTTTCTTTCACTCGAGTAAGTGATACCTTATACTCGAGTAGATGATTAGTTACTCGAGTAAGCGCTCTGTTTGAACTCGAGTAGATCTGGACTTCTTATCCTAGAAAGTTTCTAAGTCCACATACTCGAGTAGTTCTCTGAAATACTCGAGTAAGTAACTCTGTACTCGAGTAGATTGATTTTCATACTCGAGTAGGTTAGTGATCACTCGAGTAGTTTTCCTAAGATACTCGAGTAGTCTATCTTCCCCATACTCGAGTATCTCAAACTCTTATACTCGAGTAGCTCTTCAAGTCTTATCTGAGAAATTTTTCTAAGTGTTTATACTCGAGTATATTTGCTCATACTCGAGTAGGTTCTCTAAGTCACTTGAGTATTGATCCCTGCAGCACTCGAGTAGTTTCTATCTTGATACTCGAGTATATCCCTCATATCTACTCGAGTATGTAACCTCTTACTCGAGTATGTCTCTGTCTCTCGAGTATGTCTGTTCGAATTTCCTGAATTTCTCTAAGTCAAGTTTCTTTGTGTATTTTCTAAAAGTCCTTTCTGATTGGTCCACGTGTCATCCTTAATATGCTTATGACCGTTGGTGACCGCCTATAAATAGGTCTTTTCAGACTTGACTAAATACACGCGTTTACAGAAATTAATTTTTAAGAAAAACAAAATCCCGAAAACCCTAATCTTTCCTTCCGCCGCCATTAAAGTTTTCGAAAGAAGCTCTGGATCGTCCTCTCTCAGCCGCAGCTATCGATCTATAACTCTCAAGCGATCCAGACTCAAGAAGAATCATCCGATCTCTCCGTGCTTCATCGTCTCTGATTTATTTTCTTGATCGTGGTGATTCCAGATCTCAGAATCGTGGATCTCTCTCTCAAGTCTTCTTCAATCTTTTCTGTTCAAACCGAAAAGCTCTCAAGAAGAAGATAAAGTCAAAGGTCCAGATCTGTGCTAATTGTTGTTTGTGTTTTTCTTTTCAAACAAATTTCATTGTAGGAGATCTATCTCCGAGTGGTAGGAAGTTTTATCTTCCGAGTGTAGATCCGTTTGGGATCGAGTTTTTGTAGGAACATAGTTCCGAGGTGTAGGATTGGTTTGCAATCCGAGAGAGTGGAGTAGCCGAGTCTAGTGATTTGCTAGATCGGTGAGGAAAGTGGACGTACCCAAGATTGGAGAACCACTATAAATCTCTTGTCGTCTGTGTGATTGCTTGATTACTTATCTGTGCTGTGTTATTTTTTTTATTCCGCATTTGGCACGCATTTCACCTATTCACCCCCCTCTAGGTGATTTAGGTTGACAACTTAGTTCTCTCACTTATGAACACTAGATGACAGAGGAATAACAGTATATACCAAATTTCATGATTTTCCAAAAATGATTTGGCCTCTAATTAATTAATTCAATAATAAGACATTAATTATGGGTAAAGAAAAAAGTACTAAAGTTAATCATCAGAAAATTGTAGAAAAATTACTGTATCTCAAGGATGACCAGAAAGGTCCTCTGACCAAAATTCATATTATATCAAGCTTACTAAGTACCAAAATAAATTATAAGAAGAGATCTTCGCAGCCGGATGTGCTCCCTGCTGGGGGAAGGGTTTGCCGCAGGCTACAAAGAAGAATTCCAATTGTTTTCTGATATACACGTGGGACTAAAGAAAGGTGGACTTTACATGTGATTCCCCTTATGGGCACACCATTGCTTCCGCTGATTAGTTTGTCCCCAAACTAAACTCGTACGGGGGTGACCCAAGGTTAGTGGACTGCTACTTTTTCGATCGAGGTCTGCTCTGATACCACTTGTAAGACCCCTTTTTTTCTTTTTAAACCATGGGGTCTTAGGCCCAGAACCGCCGCTTTGTGGTGACACCATCACGCCCGGGAAGGTCGTCACTATAAAACGCCGATCCTGCCGGCCATATCGATCACAGAATAGAAGCAAAAATATGAGAGTACATGATATTAGAACTCTAACACATGTCCACAATAATCACATATATTGTAATAATTCTCCATGAAGGGAGAGTCCACATCAATAATAATAAAAGTTCTGGAAATAGGGCGCATACCCAATACATCAAAATCCTCACTACAAGTCACTCGTCGCGGAAGCAAATCTATAACAACTACTAGCGAACGGGACTCACTGTCCCAGCTGTCTGAACTCCGATGCTAGACTACCCCGTCTCCAAGCGTGCCGACCTCCGGGGCTACACATCCAAGCTGGGCTCCACGATCCCCTAAAATGATTTGGCCCGAAAACCGTTAGTCTAAAATACTAAGTCCTATCATCCGCCACCCCTCCCCCATGGCTCCTAGGCACCGAGCGGGGAGAAGTAAAGGAAAGGTAATGAAGGTGGAGAATAACAAAGGTAGCAGGTGGCGACGGAACTAATCAAGTAGTTCTATATAAATAGGAAGCAGTAACAAAAGTATGTAGAGCAAGCAGTACGTATATGAAATACGAGATATGAAATACTTAACCTTAACTTATATATAAGCCCATACAAACTTATAAGTTAAGTGGTCTTCTGCAAGTCTCCTATCGTATAAAAAGTCTCATACAAATTTATATGATGGGGTGTCGGTTTTCAAGCAGGCAATATATAATATTCATAGAATAATAACCTTAGCTTTTAAGCACGCTCACACAAGCTCATAAACTAAGGGGTCGTTTTGCAGGGCCTATTATATAAAGAGTCTCATACCAATTTATATAATAGGTATCAAGGGTTATGAAAGATATAAGTTGTCTACCTAAATCACCTAGAGGGGGGTGAATAGGTGAGATGTGCGTCTAATGCGGAAAATTTAGCAACTAGCACAAATAAGTAAGCAAGCAATCACACAGACGACAAGAGATTTATAGTGGTTCCCCGATCTTGGGTACCTCCACTTTCCTCACCGATCTAGCAAATCACTAGACTCGGCTACTCCACTATCTCGGATTGCAAACCAATCCTACACCTTGGAACCACGTTCCTACAAAACTCAATCCAAATGGATCTACACTCGGAAGATAAAAACTTCCTACCACTCGGAGAACAACGCTCCTACACTCGGAGAATAATCTCCTACAAGATTTACAAATAGAGTTTGAAAATACAAACAGAAATATTCTCAGATCTAAAAGAATTTGTCTCTAGGTCTTCTTCTTGAATCGTTGCGACTCTTTCAGAATTTGTAGAAGAAGATCCTTTGAAAATCTGACCTGAGAAGGCTTGAATCTACTCGATTAAGGAGAGAAAAATGATTCCTAAATTAGCAGATCTTCTAGATCTAATGCAAAGAGATCGATCTTGATGAGAGCGGTCGCTTCAGAATGTCGTTCTTGAGAATAGTCGACCGAACCAGTAACTTAGGAAAGTACGGAATCCGCTCTTAAAAGATTCTTCTTTTTCTTTTCTGCTTAGGGTTATGTCTTAGTGAAAATACTTTATATAGGATTACCCTTAACAGCTAGAAAAAATATTAATGACGACACGTGGACCAATCACGTCGAGTTATTTGAAATTTCGGCCGTTATGGACTTAGAAAAAAATTTCCTGGAAAGTCGACTTAGTTCTCGAGAAGTGGCTCTAGTTCTCGAGAACTAGGAACTGAGTTCTCGTGAACTGTCAAGACTTCTCGAGAACTAAATTCTTTAGAAGAGGTTTGGACTTCTCGAGAATACAAGGTTTAGTTCTCGAGAACTAATTGACTTCTCGAGAATAAACACTTAGAAACTTTCCTGAACTTCTCGAGAACAAGCACTTAGAAACTTTTCTGAACTTCTCGAGAACAAAGAGGAAGACTTCTCGATAACTGAGGGAGGACTTCTAGAGAACTAAAAAAGACTTCTCGAGAACTTAACTTAGAAAAATTTCTGAGGTAAATCCTGACTATTCAAGAAATTGAGCTTGCAGTTCTCGAGAACTGAAGCCAAGCTTCTCGAGAACAAGTTAGACTTCTCGAGAACTATACCTTAGGCTTCTCATGAACTTTGTAGTTAAGCTTCTCGAGAACTATGAGAGCTTCTCGAGAAATAAACTACACTTCTCGAGAACTCTGAAGTTGCTTCTCGAGAACTGGACTTAGATAATTTTTCAAGAATTTTAGAGAATGTTTTTTCTGGTCCTGTCTTCATCCCATGCTCCCAATATTTGAACATGAAGTGTATCCCAATTGAGAGGCTACATATGAGTCAACACTTTGGATAATACAGTGAGGGATTACATTGTATGGTCCTGTGTTCCTGACCCACTGTAAACTGACATTGGTATACACTTAACACTGAGAATCTGCAAACATTCAACTAGAACAGGATATCAAATACGACTTAATTCATCTTAGTTCAAGGGTGACTTCATGCAAATCTGGGTTATTGTGGATGCAATACCCAATAATCTCCCCCTATTTGTAGAAGTCAGAACCCTCTACACTAAGCTGAATTATCATAATAAAGAAAGATCTGGAAGAAAGGAAATTGAGTATAAATGCAAAGACAGATTAATTAAAGGCACAATTATGCAAAACTAGGAATTGTATATATAAGCAATGTTTTAGAATCAATCAATATCCATTTCCTCAAAAATTCTCAAAAACAAAACATCATGAATCATTCTTTGCTTTGCTGTTGTCTGTCTTGCTTTTCCTGCTGCCTCCTCTGATAACTGAAAGGCTTAGGATAGTACCTTGGGGGCTTTGGAGGAGCTTTAGGATTATTCTTTCCATATTCTGTGTCATATATCCTCCTTTTGGTCATGGAATTTTCATATAATTCCCACTCAACTGAGCTGTAGTGAAGATTTCTATTTTCATTAAAGTCCATGACTAGTTTAAGAGTTTCAAGAATTAGAGCTTTGGAAGTAGGGATCCAAACTTCAGCAAATTCCTTTGCTTTCCTTCTTTCTATCTCTAGCTGGGGAACAGATCTGCTAGCAGAAGGACCTTCCCCATACTTCATTTTCTTGGGGATGTGAACCTCTGGTAGATCTTGAGGAATAATGTCATCCCAAACTTGGGAATAGGAAGCTGGAGGAGGTGCCTGATCTTCTGGTCTAGGAGAGAATGTAGGCATTTGAGGTTGAGGCACTTGGCTGGACTCACCTTGAGCAAGAGGATTTAAGTGATGAGGAATAATGTTGGGGTCAGCCTGAAAATCTGGGAAGATCTGGTTGTGCATCCAAACAGCTATATCATATGTATGGAATTTTACTGATTGAATCTGTTTTAAGATATCCTTACTGATTGCAGTTAATTTCTCATTCCAGATAGTTTTGGCATTTGCAGTAAGCTTTTCTACCTGTTCTTTCACTATGGTCTCCCCTTTCTGATTTATACAGATAGCTTGTCTATGGTGTCTTATTTGAAAGTACCAACTTCATTGCATACTTTCATGACATTCTCTTCAGCTCTCTTGTCCAACTGAATTTGATTGTTTGCCAGGGTGACAGATTGGTCCATGACTTGACCAATGCTAGTTATGGTGTGATCTATGTCTTTGCATCCAATTTTGAACAATCCTTTGAGAGAATCAGTGTTGGCTTGAATCTCTGCAAAGCCTCTGCTCATTTCTTTCTCAAGGGTAGTTACCTGATCTTTGACAGTCTGAAGAGATTCATCAAAATATTTCATCTGGTTAGCTAATATTTCTTCAATCTTTGACAGAATATCTGAATTTGCAATTACAGTAGCAGTAGCAGGAGCAGGGGAGGAAGAATCAATCTGAGGTGGTGGAGGAGATTTCCATGGGGGAATTTCTTCTAGTATTACAGAGCTCCAAGCTCTTACAGTATGAGGTACTATATCTCCCTCCTCATCAACAAATCTAGGAAGGGAGAAATCAAGATTCCTGAGAGGGGCTTCCACCTCCTCTCATCCTCTTCAGATAAAAGGATGGTCTCTAGTGGAGTTGATTCTTTTCTTGGAGAGGGAGAAGGAGTAGCTTGGGGTGAGGGTTCTCTAGATGGTTCTTCATGGAGATCTTTGGAAAGGGGGGAAAGAGGTTCTTCTGAGGTGAGCTCTTCTATCATTTTGTCTATAGCTTCATTTGTGTCTTTGAGAATATCTTGGGCTGGAACATATGATAGGTTTGGCACTGGAGAGACTGCTACAAGGGTCCTGACTGAAGATCTCACTGGGCTTCTTAGAGGAGATCTGGCTGGAGGAGTAGGAATTCTGATACCTGAGGCAGAGTGTGCAGGCTCCCCCTCAGTTGCTACACCAGATGGTTCAGCAACATTATGTAGAGGAGGAGATGGGGTCCTCACCTCTGAGACAGAAGCTCCAACTTCTTTAGCTATTTGCCTTGGGTTCTTCAACTTTAACTACCATCTCTAGATGGAGGCTAAGGAAATCTTCTTAAGGTGGTGAATTGGTGTACCTTTGGAGGTTTTGAAGGTAACAGGATCAATCTCTCGCAAAATCAATGAGATTATCCTTGTAAATTTGGGATCTTGAATGCTGTCGCTGATCAACTCAAATACCATCATGCCAAACTGAAATTTCTTCC
Organism: Platanthera zijinensis; assembly: GCA_039513925.1. Lineage (NCBI taxonomy): Eukaryota > Viridiplantae > Streptophyta > Magnoliopsida > Asparagales > Orchidaceae > Platanthera > Platanthera zijinensis. Next base: position 190,620,409 of record CM077084.1, read on the forward strand.
TTGAGACAATGGCTATCATTACTCCAAATAGATCATTAGTAATGAAACTAATCGACCATGTTTTGCACCATAAGATTTTTCCAATAATGTCTGCAAGAAATTTCCCCACATCATTGAAAAGGTTTCTCCTTAAGGAGTGAAATTCCTCAGAAACTCCACAGAAGGAGTAGGTCCTGTCATAATCTTCCAAAATTAGGTCGTCTTCCTCATCTACAACGGGCATTCTCAGAAGCTGGGAAACTATCGTCTTGTTCAACTTTATCTTGATCCCTCTGACTTGAGTTTTCAGAATCTTACCATTCCTTTTCACCTTAGCATTTTTGAAGAACTCCTCGACATCAGGAAAGAGAATCTTGCAGGGTTCTGTCAAAACAAACATGAGGCCGGTGGTTTCGAGAAGAATGGGAAGGTTCTGGAAATCGTCTGAAATCTCTGCAATTCCTGCGACTACCAGTTCGCTGCCGACTCCAATCTTGGAAACCTGCGCCATGAAAGCTGACGGTGGCGATGGACTGAGTGCGAGACTGCGGCGGAGACAGAGGTTTCTTACGGCGGAAGACGAAGAGTTTTGAGAGAAATGATTTTGAAGTGGCGGTTGATTTAAGATTTCTAAAATATTATATATATAGAACCCTAGTAATGTCAATTATGAGTCTAATTAACCTTGGATTAGGACAGAAATCAAGAGGTTTGCGAAAAAGAAGAGTTAGCAAAAATCGGCAAAAAGACGGGCCATTTCTCGAGAGGCAAGCTTTGGTTCTCGAGAAGTGGCAGATAGTTCTCGAGAAGCGAGGATGTTCTTAAGAACTGGCAAATAGTTCTCGAGAAGCAAGCTTTAGTTCTCAAGAACTGGCAGATAGTTCTCGAGAAGCAAGTATGGTTCTCGAGAACTGGTTTCTCGGGAAGTAAGTATGGTTCTCGAGAGCTATCCTTCTACTTGAGAAATTCTGACCTTTTTTGAGATTCCCCGATTCTTGAGCCTTTGAACTGATCACCTTGGCCTAATCTTCCTTGTTCAGCAGCCCAAGTTCAGTTTTGAAGAAATTGAACTCGGTCTCGTCCAACAGCTTTGTGAAAATATCTGCAACCTGCCGATCTGTTGGCACGTACTGCAGATCTACATCCCCTTGCTCCACATGCTTCCGGATGAAGTGGTATCTCAGCTCAATGTGCTTTGTCCGGCTGTATGAGACTGGCTTGTTTGCGATTGCGATTGCGCTAGAGGAGTCACAGAACAATGGAATGTCCTTGACCTTCATATTGTAATCCTCTAGCTGGTTCTTTAGCCAAAGCAACTGTGCACAACAACTACCAGTAGAAATGTATTCTGACTCTGCCTTTGAGATTGCGACACAGTTTTGCTTTTTGCTGCTCCAAGAGATAAGCCTTCTTCCAAGGAACTGACACATCCCGGAAGTGCTTTTCCTGTCATCTTTGCTTCCTGCAAAATCTGCATATGAAAATCCAATCAGTTCACTGTCATTACTTCTTGGGTACCATAAGCCAAGATTTTGTGTACCTTTAAGGTATCTCAAAATTCGCTTTGCAGCAATATAGTGAGATTCCTTATAGTTCACCTGGAATCTAGTGCATACACATGTTGAAAACATTATATCTGGTCTACTTGCGGTAAGGTAGGGCAAGGACCCAATTATGCTTATGTACTTGGTTTCATCAAAAGGTTTCCCTTTCTCATCCTTGTCCAGAGACATAGCTGAGGCCATTGGAGTCCTCATAGAGGTTGCATTCTCCATTCCGAATTTCTTAAGTAGCTCTTTGGTGAACTTGGTCTGTGAGATGAAAATTCCATCCTCAGATTGTTTCACCTGAAGCCCTAAGAAATACTTCAGCTCTTTCATACTGCTCATTTCAAACTTCCCTTGCATAAATTTAGAAAACTTCTTGCAAAAGTTGTTATTCGTAGAGCCAAAAATAATGTCATCGACATATATTTGCACTAGCAAAATCTTGCCTTTTATTTCCCTAAGAAATAATGTCTTGTCTATCTTTCCTCTTGTGAACTTGTTCTCAAGAAGAAAGCTAGACAGCGTCTCATACCAAGCTCGAGGAGCTTGTTTAAGACCATATAATGCTTTCTGAAGTAAATAAACATGATTAGGAAAAGTTGAGTCAACAAAACCTGGCAGTTGCTCTACATACACTTCTTCCTTTATGTCACCATTCAGGAAGGCGGATTTTACATCCATCTGATAGACAGTAAAGCCCTTAAGTACAACATAAGCAAGGAATAACCTGATCGACTCCAGTCTTGCCACTGGAGCATATGTTTGATCGAAGTCGATTCCTTCTTCTTGACGATAGCCCTTGACAACGAGTCTGGCTTTGTTCTTTATAATAGTTCCATCTTCGTCCATCTTGTTCTGGTAGACCCATTTTGTCCCGATGACGTTCTTACTCTTGGGTCTAGGAACAAGTGTACAAACTTTGTAACGTTTGAACTGATTTAACTCTTCTTCCATGGCTAGAATCCAGGATGCATCCGAGTTTGCTTCCCCGAACTTCTTAGGTTCAACCTGTGATAGAAAACTTAAGAATAAATTCTCGTTAGCTGTACCTTGACGAGTTCTGACACCATCCTGGGGATCTCCTATGATCTGGTCCATTAGGTGATCCTTCAAATGTCTGAGCTCTAGGTTCCTCGCATCTGGAGCTTCTTCAGCCACTGGAGTGACTTCATCAACTTGGACTGTATTTTCATCTTGATCCTTTACCTCTCCAATAGGGGTTGGAGAGGTGATCTTGATAAACTTTTCATCTTTACCTTCGGTCGATTCATCTAAGCTGATTTCTTTGAGCCTTGAACCTGCATATTCAACAAGCACAATAGATGATTTGCTTTGCAGCAAGCTCGTCTCATCAAATACAATGTGTATCAATTCTTCTACCACCAGAGTTTTTCTATTAAATACTCTATAGGCCTTACTATGGCTACTATAACCTACAAAAATACCTTCAAAGCTTTTCTCGCTAAACTTGGTAGTGTGATACTTACCGTTGTTAAGTACGAAGCACTTACAACCAAAGATTCTAAAATATGAAATGGTTGGTTTCCTGCCTTTTAGAAGTTCGTAAGGAGTCTTATCATAGTTCTTATTGATGAGTGCTCGATTTTGCACGTGACAAGCGGTGTTGACGGCTTCAGCCCAGAAGTACTCTGGAAGTGAGGCATCACTCAACATAGTCCGGCAAGCCTCTATGAGTGCTCTGTTCCTTCTCTTAGCTACTCCATTTTGCTGTGGAGTGCGAGGAGAGGAAAATTCATGAAAGATACCTTGACCTTCACAGTATTCTGTCATGGCCCCAAACTCGAATTCTGTTCTATTGTCACTTCTGATTTTGACTACGGAACAGTTGTATTCATTCTGGACTTGCCTAACAAAATTAGTGAAAATATTGAAGGTATCTGACTTGTGTTTCAGAAAGAACACCCATGCAAAGCGCGAGTAATCATCCACAATAACTAACGTATATTCCTTACCTCCCAAACTTTTAACTTGTAGTGGACCGAATAAGTCCATATGAAGAAGCTGTAAACTTCTATTAGAATCCTTGCCTATAATGCTTTTAAATGAACTCCTTGTTTGCTTTCCTTTTATACATGCATGACAAAGGGCTATCCTTAACGAACTTGACATTAGGAGCATCACGTACTAAGTTCTGAGAGAATTGTTTATTAATAGTTTTGAAATTAATATGTGCTAGTCTCTTGTGCCATTGGTCAGCAAGAGATGCACTACTTTTTGCTAAAAGACATACTGGTGTAGAGGAGTCAATACAGATGAAATTTAAACAGAAAATATTTCTGCTTCGAGTCCTGATAAAATAGTTTCCATGTTGTCAACCGATTTTATCAAACACTTGTCAGCATGGAATTCAACAATGTATCCTTTGTCGCATAGTTGGCTTATGCTGATGAGATTGTGTTCCAATCCTTTAACATATGCTACATCTGAAAAGGATACGTTACCGTTAGTAATCATACCGTAGCCTTTGGTAATTCCTCGGTCTGAACCTCCAAAGATGACCTTTGGTCCGTTCAACACCGGTGAAAAGTTCTGGAGTAGGCTCCTTGTCCCGGTCATATGCCGAGAACATCCACTGTCCAAATACCAGATTGGCATTTTAATGGCCTTTGGACGTACCTGCAATTATAATCACTTTGCCTTAGGAACCCAAACACGTTTGGGTCCTTGGTCTCGAGTTAGAATACTCCCCCTACGAGTATTAGCCTCATGAGTGGTCATTCTCACGTTGCTAACTTGAGGAGTTGCAGCATTTCTAGGATTGAACCAATAATCTATGGCAAAGTGACCAACTCTACCACAGCACCAACAGTCGAATCTGTTGTATCTTTGCCTTATAATCTCTTGCTTTACCTTCTTGAGAGGAGGTCCAGCATGGGTAGCATTCTGATGATGACAACTACATGAAGTATTCTCCTTGATAGGCTTTTCCACAACAGGTTTTACCTTTGGTGCCTTCTTGATGTTATGACCATGAGTATAAGGTCCATAGCTCTGAAGTTGAATCTCTTCATAAGGTGCCTTGAAGACACTCTCGCCAAAGTTACGAGAGCGAGTCCAACCTTGGTACCTTGACTTAGGCTTCTCCGGGATCGGCCTAATGAAGTGTCCATAGGTGGACTCATAGTCAAATTCGTTCGCAGGAAAGATAACTTTCTTGAACGAGACTGGCTCCAAAGGAGCTTTCCCTTTTTCCTCAGCCAAGGCCTTCTTGACATCCTTATTCTTTCTCTTGGCCTTGTTTCTCCTAGAGGATTTACTAGGAGCACCTTTGTGGGCTAGACCAGCACCCTTGGCCTTAGCTGAGGATTCAGCAATCAGAGGAAGTACAGTCTTAGGCTTAGAGAAACCTTCTACAAGTTTCTTTTCAGTCGAGAGTTGTTCTTCCAACTCCTTGATGATTTTCTCCTTAAGGTCAAGGTGCTCAAGAGCCTTGTTATATTCTTCAATAGATTTATTGAAGTCTTCCTTGAGAGAGTCAGTCTTTGAGACTTCTTCTCTTAAGGTGCTCTCTGTAGCTTTTAGGGATTTTATCTCATTAGCTTGAGTTTTCACGACTCGACGACATTTGTCGTAAGCCTTGAGTAACTCCTTATATTGTCCCATGAGTTCAGATTCTTCCTCAGAGGGATAGCCCTCTTGCTCATTATCATCATTAGATTCTGAAAGAGGGGTGTGAGATTTTACCTCCCTAGTGAACTGGGGGACTTGTTCATCATCAGTTAGAGCCATTAGCCCAAAGTAGGCTTCTTCCTCTTCTACACTCGACTCAGATGAGTCAGAGTCACTGAGGGTTTTTCCCTTCTTGGCTAACAGGCTCTTTTCTGTCCTCTTTTTATTGTAGGACTTCTTCTCTTCTCTTTTTCCGCCCTCTTTCTTCTTGTGGGGGCAATCCGCAATGACGTGACCTGGCTTATTACAGCAATAACAAACAATGTCAGTCGAATAATGTTTATTCGGTTTAGAACCATACCTGTCGTGGTTGCTTAAGCCTTTTCTTTGGCGATCACCATCATTGCGTGATCTTCTATAGGAGGCATCCTTGCCTTTCCATTGCTTCTTCTTATTCAAGATTCTTGAACTGCCTTGAGAGTAGAGAGAACTCTCCATCAGATTGCTCTGAGCCAGAGGAGCTTGGCTCAGATGATTCTTCTTCATCAGCTTCAGGAGCTGGGGCAGGAGAGCTAGCCTTTGTCTTCCTTGAGCTATCTGCCTTTAGAGCGATAGACTTCTCCTTGGATGCAGACCTACTCATCTCTTCTTCAGCTTTTCTTGAGTTGATTTGAAGCTCGTAAGACATAAGATTTCCAAACAGATTCTACGGGTACGTCTCGGCTAACCTTCCGAACTCCCGAATGGCGCATACCTTATTATCCCATTCCTTGGTCAGGGATCTTAAGAATTTGTCATTCTGTTCCCCATTTGTGAAGACTCGGCCATAAACTCTTAGACCATTGACTATCTTGAAGAAGTTCTCAAAGGTATCAGCTATGGCTTCCTTGTGACCTTGCCTGAAGGCTTCATACTTCTGATTTAGAAGGGATCTCCGATCATCCCTAACTTCTTCAGTACCTTCCATCAGAGTCACCAGGGATTGCCACATCTCCTTGGCAGACTGGAAATGAATCAGATTTTTCAACATCGAGTCATCGACTGCACTTGCTATAATATTTTTAGCTTTCTTGTCCAGGGAGACAAGTGCAATTTTGTCCTTATTCAAGTCCAACTTCTTTGGGACTTCTCTGGTTGGATCTATTGTAGATGCAATCATAGGAACATACAGACCTTCTTCAACAATCATGAAGATCCGAGGGTCCACTGCTTCCATGAAGAATTTAACTCTTTCCTTCCACATTGTAAAATTGTTCTTGGTGCATATAGGGAGCTTAGAAAAATCCTTGGTCTTACTCATGCTTGATACTTCACTAAAGACAACTTGGAAAGGATCAGATCAAGGTGTTAACCTTTTAACGATCAACCTGCCTCTGATACCAATTGAAAGATATAAGTTGTATACCTAAATCACTTAGAGGGGGGTGAATAGGTGAGATGTGCGTCTAATGCGGAATAAAAATTTTAGCAACTAACACAAATAAGTAAGCAAGCAATCACACAGATGACAAGAGATTTATAGTGGTTCCCCGATCTTGGATACGTCCACTTTCCTCACCAATATAGCAAATCACTAGACTCGGCTACTCCACTATCTCAGATTACAAACCATCCTACACCTCGGAACCACGTTCCTACAAAACTCGATTAAAATGGATCTACACTCGGAAGATAAAAACTTCATACCACTCGGAGAACAAAGCTCCTACACTCGAAGAATAATCTCCTACAAGATTTACAAATAGAGTTTGAAAATACAAGCAGAAATATTCTCAGATCTGAAAGAATTTGTCTCTAGGTCTTCTTCTTGAATCGTTGTGTCTCTTTCAGAATTTGTAGAAGAAGATCCTTTGAAAATCTGACCTGAGAAGGCTTGAATCTACTCGATCAAGGAGATAAAAACGATTCCTTAATCAGCAGATCTTCTAGATCTAATGCAGAGAGATCGATCTTAACGAGAGCGACGACTTCAGAATGTCGTTCTTTAGAATAGTCGGCCGAACCAGTAACTTAGGAAAGTACGGAATCCACTCTTAAAAGATTCTTCTTTTTCTTTTCTGCTTAGGGTTATGTATTAGTGAAAAGACTTTATATAGGATTACCCTTAACGGCTAGAAAAGATATTAATGACGACACGTAGACAAATCACGTCGAGTTATTTGAAATTTCGGCCGTTCTGGACTTAAAAAAAAATTTTATGGAAAGTCGACTTAGTTCTCGAGAAGTGGCTCTAATTCTCGAGAACTAGGAACTGAGTTCTCGTGAACTATCAAGACTTCTCGAGAACTAAATTCTTTATAAGAGGTTTGGACTTCTCGAGAACACAAGGTTTAGTTCTCGAGAACTAATTGACTTCTCGAGAATAAACACTTAGAAACTTTCCTGAACTTCTCGAGAACAAGCACTTAGAAACTTTTCTGAACTTCTCGAGAACAAAGAGGAAGACTTCTCGAGAACTGAGGGAGGAATTCTCGAGAACTAAAGAAGACTTCTCGAGAACTTAACTTAGAAAAATTTCTGAGGCAAATCCTGACTATTCAAGAAATTGAGCTGGCAGTTCTCGAGAACTGAAGCCAAGCTTCTCAAGAACAAGTTAAAATCGTGACTTATCACAACATGAAATAACCTGGGCTATAAGATCAAGAATGAAGGAAACGAACGACCATAAATCTCCCTCAAAAGTCTATTTTTTGGGGTTACACGGCCTGTGACACGCCCGCGTTACAGGATGTGGACTGAAGGCGGTACACGAACAGACTCATCCAGATTAGGACACGGGCTTAGACATGCCCGTGTCAAGCCCCTGACACGCCCGTGTCAGTTAGTATACGCACGTGTTGAGGGACGTGTTCCTCAAATGACACAGGATCATCATTCTTGAAAAGGAAACGGCTGAGGCACATTCCCGTGTCATTATCCGTGTGCCAAACATGCCCCTATGACACGCCCGTGTCATAGGCCATGTGCAATACTCAACGCTGCCCAGTTACCAACCCGAGAAGGACACGGCCTCGGACACGCCCGTGTCCCTGGCCGTGCCGCCTCTCGACGATCATCTACTGTACTGTGTCGAGAACTCGACACATATAGTGAAGGACTTGCCCTGGGACACGCCCGTGTCCCAGGCCATGTGACTCACTCGAGACACACTCGAGCCCCACTCGAGTACTACTCGACCCACTCTAGTACCCAGAGCTGGACATGCCCTGGGATACGCCTGTGTCCCACACCGTGTCACCCAGCCTGAACTCCAAATTGTAATTTGGGGTGTTACATCATCCCTGGCAAGTACATGCTCCTTCACAGATCCTCTATTATCTTGGTGATATGGGGGTGCACTGAGTACTAAGAATAGTGTGCCTCCCTGATTATATCCAACCAGACACCGCCTCCTGCGGGTATATTGACACGGTCATGGAAATGAACGAGGTTATCATGCATAGAAAAGTCCTCCGACTTTCTCCATTCCAAGGCTATAAATACTAGCTCCAAATCCTAATCTCGCCTCTATTGTGTCCTGATGCGCTCCCGTATGTCATAATTGATGACAAAGGAGTTCAAGTACTCCTGATAAACATCCAGCTCAGCTCTATAAATCATGGTAATGTGCATATTCTTCACCATCCATACCAGCTCCATAGCCATCACCCGGGGCTCTGGTTTAGTAGTGTCAGCTCTCCTACTCAAGTCATCTGCCACAGTGTTCTCCTTCCCCGAATGACAGATCATCTTGTAGTCATAGTCGCATGGAACTAAAGCCATCTCCGCTGGCGCAGAATTAGATCCTTCAGTGTGTCAATATATTTGAGGTTCTTGTGATCATAGAAGATATCACAATGAACCCCATATAAGTAATGCCTCCATGTCTTTAATTCGAATATCACAGCCCCGAGATCCAAATCATGTACGGGGTAGTTCTGTTTGTGTTTTTTCAGCTATCTTGAAGCATATGCAATAACATGTCTATGCTGAATCAGGACTGCTCCCATCCACCGATATGATGCGTCAGTATAAATGTGAAATCCTTCCTTCCCAGATGGAAGTGCAAGGATGGGGAAAGAGGTGAGCCTGTCCTTCAACTCCTGGAACACTGCTTCACAATTCTTGGTCCAAGTAAATGCCTCATCCTTCTTCGTTAAGGAAGTGAGGGGGAGTGCTACCCTTGAGAACCCATCCACGAACTTGCGATAATATCCCGCCAATCCCAAGAGTCTGCGTATATCTGAAGCTGCCTTTGGTCGCGGCCAATCTCGAACTGCCTATACCTTTGCCGGGTCCGCAACCAATCCAACTCCACTAATTATATTCCCAAAGAATGCTACCTCCTGCATCCAAAACTAGAACTTGGAGAACATTGCGTACATTTGATGCTCTCTCAGCTTGCCCAACACAAGTGCCAAATGCTGGGTATGCTCCTCCTTTGTCTAGGAGTAGATCAGAATTCGTCAATGAAAACTATAATAAATATATCCAGGAAGGTCTCGAAGGCATGGTTCATCAGACTAATGAAAGCGAAAGGTGCATTCGTGAGTCCAAAGGGCATCACCAGGAACTCGTATAGGCTGTAAAGAGAACTAAAGGCTGTTTTCGGGTTATCCTCCTCCTGAATGCGCAGCTGATAGTACCCGGAACTCAAATCCATCTTGGACAACCAAAAGGCTCCTTATAACTGTTAGAAAAGCTCATCGAACCGGGGCAACAGATACGTGTTCCTGACTGTCAACCGGTTCATCTCCCGATAGTCGATACAGAGTCGTAATGATCAATCCTTCTTCTTAATGAATATCACCAGTGCTCCCCATGGTGATGAGCTAGGTCTGACAAATTATGATCCCACTAGCTCCTGTAACTAGGTCCTGAACTCCGCTAGCTCCTTGGGGGCCATCCTATATGGTATCCTAGATTCGGGCTTCGCTCCCAGCACAACCGGAATCCGGAATTCCATATCCCTAGTTGGTGGCAATTCGGGCAATTTCTACGGAAATACATCGGAGAAATCCTTAGCACTACAAGAAAATAGGCTTTTAGTGATGAAAATTATGTGACAAAATATTTTTCGTCATTAAAAATATATTTTTTGTGACAAAATTTGAGGTTGGTCACTAAATGATGATCTTCAATTAATTAGTGAGAAAAACAATATTTGGTCCCTAAAAAGTTTTTATTTGCAACCAAAATAATGTCAAGTCACTAAATTTTTTTTTATCTTATATATATTTGTCTTCAATTTAATATCAAATAAATTCATTTATTTAAAATCTATTATGTGAACAATTATAAAATATTAGTGATAGATATTTTTAACTAAAAGTGACATTTAGTGATTAAACAAACAATCACTATTGTAATGAACAATGAGTGACTAAATTAATTTGGTAGAAAAAGTTGTTTTTAGTGACAAAAAATTTGGTCAATATTGCATTAAATAATTAGTAAATAAATTAATTAGTGACAAATAGTATAGTCACTAAAACAATTAGCAACGAAAATTTGTTTTGTCACTAAAAGAATACATTTAGTGACGAAAAATAATTTGGTTATTAAATACATTTAGTAGCGGACATTTTGCAACCACCTTGTGACAGATTAATTTTAGTCATTAATGGTTTTAGTGACCAACCCACAATATTTAGTGACAGAAATTTTCATCACTAAAAGCTTATTTTCTTGTAGTGAACCACCGGGATATAACCAATAGAAGATTCTACTCCCGCCATCTCGATGATCTGCATCGAAGTGCCATGGGAAATGAACAGTATAACCTTCCTTGTAGAGTCCTTAAGCCCCTGCTAGAACCTCTTTTCATATCTCTAGTGATCCAGATCATGTATCCCCAGGAACCTGGCCAGATGGGAAAATTCCCTCTGGTACTCTGTCACTGATCTGGTCCCCTGCCTGAGGTTCAAAAATCTCTCCTCCAACTCATCTCTATCTGTAATGGAAATGAAGTGATCCAAGAAGGACTCACTGAACTCATCCCAAGAATATCTGACAACACCTTATCTGCTTACGTGGAGTCCCGCATGTACTTCCACCATCTCTTCGCATGAGCATCAAGTGCAGAAGCCGCCACAGGAACTGCTTGCCTAATAGGGCAGCTGATGCCTCCAAGCATCTCCTTAATGGCCTCGAGCCACTCCTCCATCTTTACCACATTCTCTGTCTGGTGGTACATTGGGGGGGGATAGATTCTTGAAGGAACTCATCTAATTTGATCCCGGGTTTGGCTGTTGGGTCGGGGCCTGCTGATCTCTGAAGGCATCGAGGATGGCCGTCAGAGTTTGTCCAATCTCTGTCTGTTGGAAGGGTGTGGCAGGCGGAGGGGGAGGGATCATATCTTGTGATACAGCGACCTGTGGGGGCTGCATAAATGAAGGGTTTAAATTATGATTGGCCTAACTCATTGCTTAAATGGACTATTTTTTGTGACTTTTACACATGTGACTTTTACATATGGGCACACCATTGCTTCTGCTGCATAGTTTTGCCGCAAACTAATGCCCATGCGGGGTGGCAAGTGGAGTGGACTTCTTTTCAATGATCATTGGTTGAGTGATACCAGTTTGTAAGACCCCCCCTTACCAAGGAGGGAACCTAGTCTTATGCCAAGAATCACCGCCTAACGATGACACTTAGCGCACAGGGGCTAGTCGACACCGCAAGACGCTGATCTTGCCGGCTAGTACGATCATTCAACCTATCGTCCAATCGAGAAGTGAAGCAAAATAAGTAATTATACATCAAGTCCACATCACAGCATCATCATAATATAAGTAAAATAAAAGATCCAATAGTCAACAACGAGTATAGAATGAAAGAGAAAAGGGCTTATGCCTAGTACATAGTAATCAATCAATCTCTCACAAAATCTAACCAAGTGGAAGCTAATCTATCATCAGTACATGCGCCATCACCTAACGATGGGTTGTATTAGAAGTTGTAGTAGGTGGTGTCAGCTCCTCATGTCCTGCCACCTCGTCCCGCTGGTGCTCCATCTTCTCGAGCTCCTAAAATGATACGGTCACAACCGACCATTAATCATATATACTAAGCCATTTTTTCCTTGCCTTACCCCCGTGACTCATAGGTACCGAGCGGGATGACGAAGCGGAGAACAACAAGGAGTATAAAAGTAAAGCAGGTGAAAGTGAAACGAATCTATCAAGATAATGTTATCATAAGTATATCTCATCTCTAACAGTTATATATGGTACAATTAAAGTAAGAAAGAACTGTACTGAAAGGAAATGATTTAAGCAAAGTAGAGAACAGAGCAGGAAATAAACTATCTAATGCTAAACTATCATCACAGGAGTACCTTAACTTATATAAATGCCTATACAAACTTATAAGTTAAGGATTCACAAATTTAACTTATCATATAAAAGAGCCTATACTAATTTATATGATAAGGATCTATGGTACATATGTCCTAAGTCTGTATATATGATATGGTATGCGCGTTATAATTCTTACAAGTGCAACTCACCCATACAACTCTATGCGCACAGACCTTTAGTTCCCACTTTTTGGAGTTAGCTTAACTCTCAGGTACTACCATTGTGGCTACGACAGCAGTGGAGCGGGCTTTTCCACTCCTAGGAGGGTATACACACTACCCGGTCTAGACCTTCCGTACGCATCTTAATAACACACCAGAGTCACCACATACTAAACCGCTAGCTAGTTTACCATACTTTTAGTTCAGGTGTGTATCTTTGGGGATTGTCCTTCAGGCCGTAGTCTAAACAACCTACTGGCCCCTAAAACCCTCACACCTAACCTGAGTAACCGTACTGCCATTGGTGTGACGATTGGCCCAGTACCGCATGACCAACCATTAATATGTTTTATGCACAAGCATTTTGTTTCCAACCCGAGACTCCAGCTAACAGGACAAAACCCATCCTGTATACAAACATTCGAGCCTCCATCTTGCAGGGCAAAACCCGTCCTGTAACCTCCAACCCTATACGGGTGAGATTATCACATCACTCCCTTAACCTATTAGACTATTCATATCTAATGCTTATAAGGCATAACAACTTATGTTTAGTCCTTGGACTGCCCAGGGCATACCCGGTCAAGTGCTCTCGGGGGCATTATGAATTATGATGGGCTGAAGCCCAAAGCACCCTTTCTCAAGGACACTTGCTTTTATTAGTGTTTACCCATTATTAATACCCAGCTCTCTATGTTGCTCTTGAGTGAACCTGATGACTTAAGTTATTATAAGGATAACGATGGTCTTTCGCAGGTCTCCATTCTGCTTACTTTCCTTGGGATTTGTACTCTAATACTCATTACTACTTGACACCAACAAGGGTTCAAACTTACCAATATGCTTCTCAATCCAACATCCTATCATATCTCCTCTGGGTCCTAGTGTTATATGTTACTTTACCTAAGCGCAACCCATGACCTAATTTTTGCCTAAACAAAATGACTTCCATTTTCTTGGGCCAAATGCCCATAATTATTTATCATGGGTTTGTTATGTATGTAATTTTGATCATTCAGAATTTCATCATCTTTTTAATTATTTTGGACGATAATTTAAATTAATTAATAAAGTGACCTAGGTCACTTTGAACATGAAGTACTCTAACCAGTGGTCCATTATGTCTAAATAAATTATTTGAGGTTCATCTAGGTTAAAAATGTCTGTTCATCAAAAATCATGATTTTCCAATTTGAATGTCCATATATTTTCTATTTATGATTAAATCCATAAATAATCCATTTTCTAAATGAAGTACTTAAAATATACAATCAAAAATTCCTAGAAAACTAGTGGTGATCAAAATTAATATAATAATACTCAAGACAGAAATTCAAGATCTTAGTCAGTTATTTGGCCTAACATTATTTCATATGGACATCATTACCAAAATTCCACTACTAGGGTTTTCAGCATATGCAATCATCCAAAAATTCTCAAATAATTATATTGGGTTTTAATCACATAAATAGGATGCTATAAATTTTTAATAATTTTCAACAATATTTTTCCTTACATTTAAATTAATTTCCCAGAAGGTTAAAATTGTAAATCTACTATATACACAAGATATAATCCTCAAATAGACATATTACTTTTTCTAGAGATGTAAAATGTCCTATTAGGGCATGTATCAAAATTTTATAATTTTACAAGGTCAGTAGACCTATATCTTATTTTTATTTCCAAAAGTTCTTATTTTGCATTAATTCAAAATAATGGGATTTTTGTTCCCAAAAATCCCACTCCTTCCATGGGAGGTGTAATTCATCCCTATAGGCCTCTTTCTAAAATCCCATGAACCTTCATTTTGTCAAATGAGCTAACTTCCTATTTTTACATTTTGACACAATATTTACAAATCTACCTCCACCATGCATGTTGGATTTCCCCAAAATAAGGAGGTCCAAATGACCTGCAACTTTTACCATTGTCATATATTGACCCAATAGCCATGCCACCTAAATTTGGAGGTATTTGGAAGAGAGAATCTTCCTATATTCCATTATTTAATAAATGATATTTCTATTAAAACTATAGAAAAATACATCCGAAAAATTCTGATTTTTGGAATAAACCTTAGTCTAACATAAACACATGTATGTCCAAAATTTTATGACATGTGAACATAGGGTTTTGCTTGGGCACTCATTTAAACATTTTCCCTTGCCTCGGACAAGTCTTAGTAGAATGGCCCTACATGGAGCAATAGTGCTCCAAATTTCATGTTTAAGGTGTCAAATTAAAGGTAAGACCTATATCTACCTTTTTTATGCTGGGCATCATTTCTAAAAATGAATCTAAGAGGCATTACTAATCTATACTAGGTGACTGTTTAAACTCGGACAGAAAATAGACTTTTTATTATTCCATAAAAATTCTTGGATATCTAATAATATTCTCCAATGAGCCTACGGTCCAAATTGCCCCAACCTGGACCAGCTAGATATTATATTTCATTGCCTTCTTGCTGCCACCACCACCGGCGATTGTCACCACCACCTCCATTGAGGTGGTGGCTTATATTTCCCGGCGGCATGGCTGCCGAAGGTGGCTCCTCCGGCGAACTTGAGAAAGGAGAAATGCTCGGCATGCTCCCTCTCACATGGCATCAAGCTCATTTGAGCCCAATATCTCTCCTAAAAGAGCTAGACAACTAGCACAGACGAAGGGGAGGAGAAACAGACTCTTAGACGAGCCTGACGACGGGTTTGGTGGTGATGCCCCATGGCCGACCCTTGCTCCAGCGAGCAAGCTTGTTTGCTATTTATTCCGAATAATCCTTTGATCCTTAGGGTTCACTAAAGGTGATGGTTGGGTGGAATGGAGGTGAGGCTGGCTTGTTTAATGGCTTTGACTTAAGAGGAGTGGCTAGTGGTGAATTCAATGACTATCAACCTGAACAGGCAAGTGTACCTATCGAATTGCAGTACCAAGTTCATATTAAAAACTCGTTGTTGTCAATTACTATTAATCATGCTCCTACTATTATCCTACTATACGATTGATGGGTGTTTTGAGGAATTTTGAATTAAACCAAAAATAAAATTAAAATGAAAACTTCAGATTCAAAAGATAGCAATCGATCATTGATTCACCATGAAAAGAGATAAGAAGGACAAAAATAAAGTTTTATAATTCCAAATCGTACTCGACCATGGCGGATCCGAAAATAAGAAATAATCTCGCTAGAGCATTAAATCTCCTAACTTCTGGACGTTTTGACCCAAATCTCTTTACAAATCAAAAGGCCTAAAGATGCATTATTGAAGTGATCCGAACTATTGGATTTGACTCCAATCCGGAGGATTTACATCATCCTATCTATAGGATTGCGTGCAACTCCTTCCTTCTTTGATTGATCTTTCAAATAAACGAGTCTCTCTACTACTATAAAATGAGACCAAATTGCATACTACCGTATATTGGAAATACGGATTCGACACGAGAAAAATCAAAGAAGGATCGAGAAAAAATTTAGCAAAAATAAAACTAAGAAGCAAAGAAAAATCTCGTCTAATTTCATGGATCCTCATGATCAAATGCTAAAAAAATTAGCTACGCATATTGAAGAAGGAAACCACAATAAGATAAAGAAATTTCATTTTCATTGATTGATTAAAAAAGAGTTCACAATAATAATAAAAGAGACAATATTATTCCACCAAGAAAAAGATTACACTAATAAAAAGAAGTTAACAACAAGACAAGAAAATAAAAGAACTCTCTTGCACTAGCAATCTACTTGCTCTCCAATGTCCAACCTTCTCAAAGCTTGAGGCAAGTGCTCCTTATATTGATGAGTGGGAAGGTTCTAGAGGGAGGTGGAGATGAAGGGGCACAAGGGGGGGGGGGGCGGCCATGCATGGGTGGAGAAATGCATGAATGAAATTAATGAGGGGGAGAGAGAAGGGGAGAGAGAAAACAAGGTTCAAGGCATGTTATTTAAAGAAATAAAAATAAAAAAATAGAAAAATAGGAATAGAAGAAGGTGGGATGAATGAGTAATAAAAGAGGGGAGAGAAATATAAAAAAGGGGGGAAGAGAGAGAAGGGAGGCCGACCATGCATGGATTTAAATGGGCCTCATTATGTGGGCAGCCTTGCAATGGCGGCGAGTGGACTTGAAAAGGGTCGGCCATGCATGTATGGGCTTCATTATTGGATCGGGTGGATGCACTTGAGCTCACGGGCTAGACTTGTGCTAAGGCTGCTTCAAGGAGGGGCTCGGGTTGGCAGCACCAAGGGCTCGTGATGCATGTGGATGGTTGGCTTCTTAAAGGATTGCATCATGGGATCGGGTTGAACCAAGGAGGGGCTCGAGTTGCTTCAAGGATTTCATCAAGGGCTCGGGTAGAGCCAAGGAGGGGCTCCGATTGCTTCTAGGATTGCATGAAGGGCTCGAGTTGAACCATCTTGGAGGCTTGAACCTACAAAAATAAAATAAAACATAATGTTAGTTACTGAACATAAAATATAACATAACAAACATAAAATACATAAAAACATAAATAAACCTAGGAATTTTTTTATGCTAAACTAACCCAAAAAACGATGACTAAAACTAGTCATCAAATTCCCCCATACTTAAGTATTTGGTTTCCCTCAAGCAAATGAAATTTAAAATTAGGGAACAAGAATAAAAATAAAGAAAGCAATTTTAAGTTTCATAATTAAAAAAAATATAAAATATTAAACTATCCTAATTTCTATGTTAACAACTAGTGGGGTGAGAAGTCTACAATAGAAAACAAAGTAAATGGAGACCTAAATATATCAATGGAACTTAAGGAAAAATTACACATTTCTAAATTCCTAAATTAAGGCATCCAATATTTAGGAAATTAAGAAAAACAAAAGTAGAGACTCTAAATTAACGGCGTATTGAACGAACTACTAGGTTGTTAGGATAACAATTACCCCTAAATCACCTCAAGATAACCTCCAAGGAAATCCATCAATGATGGTTTCCAAAGGCTTGACTTTTCACACTCTCTCCAAAGCAGGTTTCTGTCATGTTTTAAAGATCAAAAGGACTTTTTTAGGCGTAAAGACTTGGCTTAGGTAAATTATTTGGAATAGAAAATCAAGGATAAAAATGATGGTAAAATCACACTAAACCAAGGATGAGCTTTAAATAAACATAAAAACACAATAATGAGAAATAACAAGTGCGCCATTTTCTCCAATCCAAACTAAAGAAAATAATAAGGCCATGTATTTTTCTTTTCACATAATTGGCCAAAAATAAACTTCTTCTTTTTCTTTTTTTTGATTTCACATTTTTGGATAATAATATATATATTTTTTTCATAGGAAAGCTCCAAATGTACGCTTATAATTTCCTTTTCATTTTTCAAAGATGATAACCCATCACAAAAATAATATTTAAGTAAAGCTCAAATCTAGTGTGATAATAGGAAGGGTATATTGTCTTTGGTGAAAAATGAAAGGTGGAGATAAAAAAAAGAAAAATGAAAAAAGGTCCAAAGTTGTTTTAGCAAAGGTGAAATATTTGGGTGGGCAAAAAGGCTC
Source organism: Platanthera zijinensis (assembly GCA_039513925.1). NCBI lineage: Eukaryota > Viridiplantae > Streptophyta > Magnoliopsida > Asparagales > Orchidaceae > Platanthera > Platanthera zijinensis. The sequence continues at coordinate 190,638,600 of CM077084.1, forward strand.
AAACGTATCAAAGGGTGGCCTAAATTATTTCTAAAGTTCGTGAAAAACGGCGCAAATGCTTCGAGAGTCGCTAGAGATAAGTTCTTGACACCAAGAAAGAATTACCCCAAAATGAAAAGTGATAATGTTATCTAGCAACCGTTCATACACAATTAAACCTAATAAAAATAAAAACTACAATTTGCTAACTTACAACGTAGAAAATAGATGCTTATATTTAAGAACTAGAAAATAGTAAAACTAAGCTATGTTAAAATAATAGATTTATAAAACCGATTCAAAGAAATTCTAAATAGAACTGAATAACCGCAGGGACATACACACCACTAGAAGAAACATAAAAAATAAAGATAGAAAATAATTTTTTATTCCGATTTCCAAATAGATTTTATGAATTTTTTGGATTTTTGAATTTTTTGTTTTTTTGGGGGTTTTGTATTTTCTATTTTTTTTTATTTTTGATAAAGTTAAAGAAAAAGTAGTACTCGTAGGAGGCTTAATATAATTTTTTTCTTTTTTTGTTGTTTTTGTAAAAAGGAAAGAAAAGAATGAAAATAACGAAACCCTCCACCATGCTTAGATTTTTTATTTCCCTCAATGAAAAATAAAGAAACGAGAATATGAAGGAGAAGAGGGGGGATAGAAAATGTCGTAAAGTAAAAATAAGAAAAAAAACAGGACTTCTCCGGGTTTTTGAGGCCAAAAGCGGATGTCGCTCCCCCATGCTTGTGCTTTAATTCACTTGATCACCAGCAGGATTAAATTGATCCTTCTTGAAATCAACAACGTTGGAGCGGCAATCACGAACTTGCACTTGTTTGGCCACCGGGACGAAGAGAAAAATACAAAAATAAAAGAAGAAAAAATACTTGGGCAGGATTCCAAGAGTGTTCTTTATTTAATAATATAAAGTTCGAATAATAATAAAAGTTTGATAATAATAAGATGTCCATAATAAGAAAGAGTTTCAAAAGAATATAAATATTAAGAGACAAAAATAAGATGCTCCTTTGCAGGAGATACTGAATCATTTGAAAAATACAACTTCAGTCTTTTACCAGTAACTTTGATGTTACCCTTGTCAAGGTGCGAGAGCAAAATAGTTCCATAGGAAAAAACTTGCTTGACCATAAACGGTCCAGACCACCGAGATTTAAGCTTTCCAGGGAAAATACGTAAGTGCAAATTAAAAAGAAGAACCTGATCACCTGGTTTAAACGTTTTAGGGTAGCGCAAGTTCTTATCGTGGTAAAATTTCGTACGTTATTTATAGATTTTTTTGTTCTCATAAGCGTTTGCTCGCCACTCATCGAGTTCATTTAATTTATTTTTTCTGTGCTCACCGACCGAGTGCGGATCGAAATTAAAAAACCTTGGCGCCCGATACGCACGGTTTTCTACTTCTGCCGGGAGATGACATGATTTTCCATAGACAAATCGGAAAGGAGTACAACCAATAGTGGTCTTGTACGCTGTCCGATATGCCAAAAGAGCATCGTTTAACTTAAATGACCAATCTTTACGAGAAGTAGAAACGGTTTTTTCCAAAATTCTTTTAAGTTCAAGATTTACTACCTCGACCTGACCGTTCGTTTGGGAGTGATAAGCAGTGGATAGTTTATGCATAACGCCGTATTTAGATTAAGCTTTAGTGGCTGCGTGTTGCAAAAATGACTTCCCCTATCACTAACGATCGCTCGAGGAAAACCAAAACGAGAAAATAATTTTTTAATAAAAGAAACTACGACTCGAGCATCATTATGGGTAAAGCTTGGGTCTCCTCCTACCTAGAAAAATAATCTATGGCGACTAAAATATATTTATTACCTAAGCTTGAGTGAAACAGGCCTACAAAGTCGATGACCCACAAATCAAAAACTTCACACTTAAGAAAATAATTTTGTTTCATTTCATTTTTATTGGATATGTTTCCAATCCGCTGGCACCGATCACACCCGCTCACAAAGATTTGTGCATATTTAAATATGCTTGCTTAATAAAAGCCAGCACTAAGCACTTTGTGGGTGGTGCGGTTTGCTTGAGAATGCCAACTAGTCAGACCTTCATGAACATTCTTCAATATTTGTTGACCTTCTTCCAAGGAAACACATCTTCTTACCATCTGGTCCGCACAAATGCGGAATAGAAAGGGTCCTCCCAAAAATAATATTTCAACTCAGAAAAGAATTTCTTATTTTGCTGAGATGAGTACTCTTTTGGAAGGACCCGAGACATGAGATAATTGGCCAGATCAGCAAACCAGGGGGTAGATGAAGAAACGTTTAATATTTGTTCATCTAGAAAAGAATCATTAATAAAATTTTAAATTAAAACACCGATTTCAGGATTTTCCAGGAAAGAAAGATGATCAGCCTCAAGGTTTTCCGCTCTATTCTTATCCCGGATCTCCAAGTCAAATTCTTGTAGTAAGAGGATCTAGCGAATAAGATGCGGTTTGGCATCCGGTTTATAAAGGGGGTACTTCAAAGCGGAATAATCCGTAAAAACGATAACCTTAGAAAGTGTAATGTACGGTCGGAATTTATTAAATGCAAAAATAACAGCTAAGAGTTCCTTTTCGATTGTGGTATATTTTTCCTGCACCGAATTAAGCATTTTGCTTGCGTAATAAATTGGGTAGAAATTCTTAACTATTCGTTGTCCTAGCACCGCACCGACCGCAAAACTATATGCATCGCACATTATTTCGAAAGGCAAATCCCAAACTGGGGCGATCATAATTAGAGCTTTAATAAGTTCAGATTTAATAAATTCAAAAGTAGCTAGACATGATTCGTCAAAATTAAATGGGGTGTCTTTTTCCAGAAGTTGGGTTAGAGGCTTGGTGATTTTAGAATTCATGAAGCACCTATAAAACCCCGCATGGCCAAGAAAACTCATATTCTCTTTAATATTCGTAGGCGGCGGCACCATCTCAATCACCTTGATCATAGCTCCATCGACCTCGATTCCCCTAGCAGAGATTTTATATCTTAAAACTAGACCTTCTCTCACCATAAAGTGGTATTTTTCCTAGTTTAAAAACAGGTTAGATTCCTCACATTATTCTAAGACCTTAGCAAGATTTTGCAAACATAAAGAGAAAGAGTCACTGAAAATAGAAAAGTCCATAAAGACTTCCATTATGCTCTCAACGTATTTATCAAAAATTGCTAACATGCACCGCTGAAAGGTAGCTTGTGCGTTGCAAAGAACGAAAGGCATCCTATGGTAGGAAAAAGTTCCGAAGGGGCAAGTGAATTTTATCTGTTCTTGGTCCTAGGGTGAGATAGGTATTTGGAAATACCCCGAGAGACCGTCGAGAATGCAATAGAAACTATGCCCGGATAACCGTTCTAAAATCTGATCGATAAAGGGGAGGTGGAAGTGATCTTTACGAGTGGAATTGTTTAGCATACGGTAGTCGATGCACATCCTCCATCCCGTTACCGTCCTAGTTGGAATTAAATCATTGTTCTCATTCGTCACTACCATGATCCCACCCTTCTTGGGGACAACCTGGATCGGACTTACCTACTTATTATCGGAAATTGGGTAAATTATCCCCGCATCTAATAATTTAAGCACCTCTCCCTTCACGAACTCTTTCATGTTAGGATTTAGATGACGTTGAGGTTGGACTATGCTTTTATAATTATTTTCGAAAAATATTTTATGGGTGCAAAAAGAGGGGCTTATGCAAGAAATATCATATATTTGCCATGCTATAGCTCGGCGATGCCTTTGTAGCACTTCGATCAATTGATCATTCTAAGATTGAGAAAGAAAGGCCGAAATTATATCAGGCAATTTAGAATTTATTTCAAGAAAAGAATATTTAAGATGTTCGTGGAGTGGTTTTAATTCAAGGTTGGGTGGTTCATCATAAGAGTTTTTCAAAAATCTTTCTTTTTCAAAAGTAAGATTTTCAATTTTTTTGTTTAAAAACAGGTTCATTTTCAAAGTTTGCTTGCACGGACATAACCGTGTCTTCAAAAACATTTGATGAAATTCCAGAAAAAGAAGAGGAAAAATCATTAGAAGAACCATTGGAAAGGGAAAGAGAGGAATCTTCATTTAACACATCAAGTAAAAAACAAGAATCTTCATTTTTCAAAGAGTTTTTCATAGATTGATTTATAGAACAAGTAACCTCTCCATCTCCCACACAAAGAAAGAGCTTCCCATTTTAACATCGATGACCGCTCGAGAAGTGTCTAAAAAGGGATGACCAAGGATAAGAGGGACCTCAACGTCCTCTTCAATATCAAGAATAACAAAATCCATCGGGAAGATGAATTTGTCGAGCTTCACTAGCACATCCTCTACAATACCTAACAGATACTTGATTGATCGATCAGCTAACTGGATACTTAGATGCGTAGGGCCGAGAGTGCACAATCCTAGTTTCTTAAATAAGGAAAATGACATCAAGTTGATGCTCGCACCTAGATCCGCTAATGCATGCTTTATGAAAAGATTACCAAAAACACAAGGAATAGAAAAGCTACCCGGATCGTTTATCTTTTTCAAAAAGATTAGAATTATTAATGGTCGTCGACCACTCTTTGATCAACATTACATGAGATAGATTTTCCAGTTTCTTTTTATTTGTCAACAAATCCTTAAGATATTTTGCGTACTTAGACATTTGACTAATAGCTTCGTTAAACAGTAGATTAATATGGATTTGTTTGAACATCTCGAGAAAGAGTTGTTACTGATCATCTAATTTTTCTTTCCTAAGCTTAGCGGGATAGGGAGGTGGCGTAAATTAGTATATAATCTCCGGAGCATAATTTTGAAAATTATCGTTTTCTTTTTCAAAAACAAAATTTTCTTTTTATTTGTCAGAATTGTTATCATTCATTTCCATAATGATGGTTTGTTCAGTAGTAGGAGAGGCAATGACCTCTGGTCTTTCCTGGTGGTGGTCTCATGGATTACTTTACCGCTACCTTGGGATGGGTTCAGTATTTGAGGGAAGAGTCACAGGTGGCCTCTCGGAGATAACCTTAGCGAGTTTCCCGACTGTGTTTTCTAGATTTTTCATTGACCCTGTTGAATTTCTAATGGTCGCCTCGTTCGCGCTTATATATCTAGAAAACATTTCCTCCAAATATGGAGGTTTTTGAAAATTTTTCTTTTGATTTTGATTTTTATATGGTGGTGGTGGTGGTGGAGTGAAATCGTGTGGTGGATGTGTGGCATTTGTAGGGTTACTCCACAAAAAATTTGGATGGTTACCCCATCCAGGGTGATACGAGTTCGAAGCATTATTAAAACCAGGAGGAGGAGAAATATTAGAAAAATTAGAAAAATTATTTTGAGAAGGCCGGGGTATGTTCCCAAGATAATCCACCTGCTCGGGAGCAACATTTGCACTTTGATATACCTGTGGGGTGGAGGCAGCAGTCATCTCTGTTACTTTCTTGCTCAGCATCTCCACTTAAAGGTCTAGTTGGGACACAGAGTCCACTTCATAGATACCTACAGGTTTATTTGGGCGAGTCCTAGGCGAGTTACCCTTATAAGTGTTCATCGCCATGTCCTCGATAAGCTCAAGATCGGCCTCAGGGGTTTTACGGTCCAAAGACCCACTGAAAGAGGCATCTATCATCTGCTTGGTCCCTTGATTTAGCCCATTATAGAATGTCTGGACCTGTAACCATACAGGTAGATCATGATGACGACAACGTCTCAAAAGTTCTTTGATCCTCTCTCAAGTGTCATAGAGGGTCTCATAAGAAATTTGAGAAAAAGAAGTAATATCATTTCAAAGTTTCGCAGTTTTAGCTGGAGGGAAATATTTAGCGAGAAATTTATCTGTTAAAATATTCCAGGTGGCGATTGATCCTCTTGGAAGAGAAATAAACCATTATTTGGCTTTTATTCTTAAGGAGAAGGGGAAGAGTCTTAGCCTAATTGCGTCATCTGAGACACCATTGATTTTGAAGGTATCACAGATATCGAGAAAACTAGCAATATGCAAGTTCGATCTTCATCTTGCAATCTATCAAACTATACATATTACTGCACCATTTGTATGATGCTAGGCTTAAGCTCAAAGTTATTGTTCGCAATTGCAGGTCGAAAAATACTTGTTTCTATACCCTCTAGGTTGGGTAGTGCATAATAGGACATGGTCCAATGTTGGACCATTTCTGAGTTGGGTTCTCTCATTTCAGAGTTGAAATTACAATCACCGTCGGAATCCTCAACCGTTTTTTGAGAAGTGGAACCCCCGAATTGCAAGTTTCTCCGAAAAGAGCGCTCGATTTCTGGGTCCAATTCAATATGTAGCAACGTATTCGTGTGGGTCATGCAATAGAAAACAAAATAGAAGGAGAATGGAAAAGAGAAGAACGAAAATAGAAAGTAGAAGAAGAAAAAGATAACGATTAACTTTTTTTTCCAGAAGTAATAGCGAAAGCGTTTTCAAAATATTGACGAAAAAGGGTCCCCGACAACGGCGCCAAAAATTTGGTGAATTGAATGACTATCAACTCGAACAGACAAGTGTACCTATTGAATTGTAGTACCAAGGTCGTATTAAGACCTCGGGGTTGTCAATTACTATTACTCACGCTCCTACTATTATCCAACTGTACGATTGATGAGTGTTTTGAGGAATTTTGAATTAAACCAAAAAAAATATTAAAAAGAAAACTTCAGATTCAAAAGATAGCATTCGATCATAGATTCACCATGAAAAGAGATAAGACGGATAAAAATAAAGTTTTATAATTGCAAATCGTTCTCGACTGTGGCAGATCCGAAAATAAGAAATAATCTCGCTAGAGCATTAAATCTCTTAACTTCTAGACGTTTTGACCGAAATCTCTTTGCAAATCAAAAGGACTAAAGTTGCATTATCGAAGTGAACCACACTATTAGATTTTACTCCAATTCGGAGGATTTACGTCATCCTATCTCTAGGATTGCATGCAACTCCTTCCTTCTTTGAGAGATCTTTCAAATCAACGAGTCTCTCGACTACTATGAAATGAGACCAAAAAGCCTACTACCGTATATCAAAAATATGGAGTCGACACGAGAAAAATTAAAGAAGGATCCAGAAAAAATTTTCAAAAATTAAAACAAAGAAGCAAAGAAAAATCTCATCTCATTTCATGTATCCTCATGATCAAATGCTAAAGAAAATTAGCTACGCATATTAAAGAAGGAAACCACAATAAGATAAAGAAATTTCATTTTCAATGATTGATAAAAAAAGAGTACACAATAATAATAAAAGAGACAATATTATACTACCAAGAAAAGATTACACTAATAAAAAGAACTTAACAACAAGACAAGAAAAGAAAAGAACTCTCTTGCACTAGCACTCTACTTGCTCTACAATGTCCAACCTTCTCAAAGCTTGAGGCAAGTGCTCCTTATATAGATGAGGGGGAAAGTTCTAGAGGGAGGTGAAGATGAAGGGGCACAAGGAAGGGGGTGGCCATGCATTGGTGGAGAAGTGCATGAATGAAATTAATGAGGGGGAGAGAGAAGGGGAGAGAGAGAAAAAGGTTCAAGGCCTGTTATTTAAAGAAATAAATATAAAAATATAGAAAAATAGGAATAGAAGAAGGGGGGATGAATGAGTAATAAAAGAGGGGATAAAATATAAAAAGGGGGGGGGGAGAGAAGGGAGGCCGACCATGCATGGATTTAAATGGGCCTCATTATGTGGGTAGCCATGCAAAGGTGGCGGGTGGACTCTAAGAGGGTCGGACATGCATGTATGGGCTTCATTATGGGCTCGAGTGGCTGCACTTGAGCTCATGGGCTGGACTTGTGCTAGGGATGCTTCAAGGAGGGTCTTGGGTGGGCTGCACCAAGGGCTCGGACTGCATGTGGAGGGATGGATGCTTCAAGGATTGCATCAAGGGCTCGTGTTGAACCAAGGAGGGGCGCGTGCTGCTAAAAAGATTGCATCAAGGGCTGGGTTGAACCAAGGAGGGGCTCAGGCTGCTTCAAGGATTACATCAAGGGCTCTGGTTGAACCATCTTGGAGGCTTGAACCTACAAAAATAAAATAAAACATAATGTTAGTTACCAAACATAAAATATAACATAACAAATATAATATACATAAAACATAAATAAACCTTTGAATATTTTATGCTAAACTAACCCAAAAACCGATGATTAAAACTAGTCATCAGTTGGGCATGGCCAGCCATCATTGAGCATGATTATCCCCCAGGCCTCCACGTGTAAGACATGTAATGGACTGCCAATGATTGCCATAAATTTATTTTATTTAAATGGGAAATAGTTTTGCTATAGAGATTGATCCCAAATGTCCCATCACTATTTTATCCTCAACCATGTTCAGTTGGTATAAAAATGAACCAGCCAATACAACTATTTAGACTGAAGATTTCTCCAAGTCCAAAAGATTTGATTGTGTTGACACAACTCAACGCCGCATTTTGCAGTGTTGACACCACTCAGCGCCTCCAGCGATGCTAAGTCAAGGTGTTGAGTGGTGTCGACACAAATCAACTCCGCATTGAGTGGTGTTTACACCACTCAACGCCACAAGCAATCTTAAGTCAAGGCATTGAGTGGGGTCGACACCACTCAATGACGCGTTGAGTGGTGTTAACACCACTCAATACTGCCAACAATCCTATGTCAAGTCATTGAGTGGTGTTGACACCACTCAATGCTGCCAGCAATCCTAAGTCAAGGAGTTGAGTGATATCGACACCAATTAATGTCGCGTTGAGTGGTGTTGACACCACTCAATTCCTCCATTAATCCTAAGTCAAGGCGTTGAGTGGTGTTGACACCAATCAATGCTGTGTTGAGTGTTATTGACACCACTCAATGCCGTCAGCACTCCAGACTTTTCCAAGTTAAGGCGTTGAGTGGCATTGAGAACACCCAATGCCACATACAGTGGCGTTGAGACCACTCAATGCCAACATCATCACATAGCGTCTGAGTAATATAATGTCGAGTGCATAGAGACTACTTAATGCCGTGTTGAGTGGCATTAAGTTCACTCGACACATCGTCAAATGGCATCGAGATCACTCGACGCCTAAAGTTTCTCGAGTATTTTTTTCGTCGAGCTCACTCGACGCCTTTTCAAATATGTCGAGATCACTTGACGCCTAAAGTTTTTCAAGTATTTTCTAAGTTAAATTTGTTGAGTGGCGTCATGTTCACTCGACCCACTCGACACTGCCCAAGCCTGAGTCAATTATATTGACTCAAAATGTGTTCAGGGGGCCAAGCATAAAATTTGATGTTATAGCTCGAGAAGAGCTTGAAAAAGATTCATGCCGTCGAAGCAAGGATCTATGTCCATGACAGAATATCAAAGAGAGTTTCAGCACCTCGCTAGGTTCGCTGATTCCTACAAGTTGGATGACTGTGGTTATGCAAAGCGGTTTTACAAAGGCTTGCAAGATCACCTAAGGCAAGCCCTTTTAATTATAGCGGACTCGAGCCTGACAGAGATAATAGATATGGCGAAAGGGCTGGAAGCGGATCATTTTGGAGTCAAAGCTAGCGGTAAGAGACCCGTTTAGGGAGTAATGGAAGAAGGCCCCAATTATAGAAGGAGGCAAGACAACAGAGGAAGAGGAAATAATAGAGGTGGTGGTTGTTTCCATTAGAATTTTAGAATGGAGCGTCCGACCCCGCATCCAACACTACCTCCACCGCAACAACTGTACCTGGAGCCTAGGGAGCAGTACGAGCGAGTTTGCTTTTATTGCAATCAGCCAGGCCACATGTTGGAATACCCCTTTTACTGATTTGGGCTAGGATCACTATTATTTGATTAGGATGCTTTATTTGACCCAACTTGTATAGACTAGGTTCATAGGATTATTTCCAGGGTTGTTACTTTAGAAGGAACTTAGAGAAGTTTAGTTCGACGAACGCAGAACTCAGATCGACGAACGTCTTGCTCAATTCGACGAGCGTCGAGTTCAGTTCGATGAACCCAGATTCCTAACTCTGATTTTAGCTCGCCAAACGCTTAGCTCCATTCAATGAACTTTGTTCTCAATTAAAAATCTTAACTCGACATAAGCCAAGCTCAGTTCAACGAACTCTGAGCTATGATCGACAGAACAGAAAACTCAGTTTGACAAACTCCATGCTCAGTTCGACGAATTCCTTTCTATGTTCGACGATCAGGAAGTTTTCTTATTTAGAGGCAGAATGTTTTCAAATGCTTAATTTCAATCAGTTAAACTCTGATATTTAATGCTAAATATTTTTATTTAATATAGCTGTTTAAGGTTGCATTAAATATGGATTTATCATAGAGTTTTAATTCTAATTAATTACCAGGGCAGTTATATTTCTCTTAGATTCTTAAGGCGTTTTAGAATGGTTTTAATTCAAATGTTTGAATTCTTCTCAGATATTATATATTCAGAAGATTGCAGTTTAATGGTGTTACAGAGTATGTGGTTATAGATTTAGGAGTTACAAGATCAATATAGATCAACACATATACATATACATATATTCTACTTCAGAGTCTTTGAGTGCAAAATCTTCAATCAATTAAAAACAAAAAGGCCTACCCCTTGAAGAAAAAGTTTCCTCTCCTAATCACAAATCTCTACTCAAATCAGGGGGAGATTTTTGCATCATAATCCACTAGTCTTCTCAGATATTCATGATAGATAAGACAACATCATTTCTTATAGTTTATTTCTAAACTGTGTACAGGGTTTTTAACTCCCTTGAAAAGTTAACTCTTGGTTCCTAAGTCACCTGATCAAACGACTTAATCTTGGTTTTTGGGCACCCGGTCAAAAGCTCAAAGGGTTGCTAGATCTACCTTAGAAAATAGATTTTGTGGTGGCAGGGCACCTGAGCAAAAACCTATAGTGGATACCTACAAGGATGGTAGAAGAGTAGACATACCCAGATTTATTGGGATACTACTATACAAATCCTTTTGTCTTCTGTGATTTCTTTACTTTTATTGTGTGCTGTGATTTTCATATTTATATATGTATAACACTTACTTTAAATCCACTATAAAAATAAATTAAAGTTTTTTTTAAAATACTCTATTAACCCCCCCTCTAGAGTAAAGTAGATATATCCCTTACTTTAAATTGGTATCATGGGTTGGTTCTTTGGTTTTACAGGCTAAGACCTAAACCAACAGATATGATAGATCTTATTTTACTTAAAAAATTTTCATAGCAAAAAATATGAAGTACACAAGCACTAGACCTCTTGTTTGCAATCTTAATAAGTTTTCACTATAGAAAGCAAGGATTTGATTATATATGAAGTCTATTGATGAGGATATATAAAATTCAATTTTTACAAGTCCACCTCAACCACAAGAAGTTGCAAGCTCCAGTGCTGTACCTCCTCTAGAGTGGACAAAAGCTAAGAAAAAGCTGAAAAAATGATGATGCAAATACTATGAACATTCTAGCCCAAATAATATCTGATGACATTTTTCAGAAGGTTGCTGAATGCACCTCAGCTATAGACTTCTGGGACTCCGTTAATGCATTGATAGCTGGATCCGCTGATGAAAGAAAAGACAGTAGATCTAACATGGTTTCTCAATATGATAATTTCAAAAAGGGTGAAATTCAATCTATTGCTGAAATGTATTCAAGACTTAGTCTCATAATTAATGAACTGAAGACCTTAGAGAAGGATATTACGTTTACATAAGTCAATGAAAAGATTCTCACGTGTTTCCCTATCATATTGGATTTAAGAATCTGGCCAATCAGAGAAGCCAGAAGTGTAAATGAAATCTCAATAGAAACTTTGTTGGGCAAGCTCAAATCTTCTGAGCAGCTCATCAAAACTAGTGAAGCTGAACAAAAGACTTTACATTCATTTAAGAGAGAAAAGAGTATTGTTTTTCAAGAAACTAAAGAGGAGGAATAACTTCCTAAGAATGAAGAACTCATGAGTCTACTAGCTAAGAGATTCTACAAGATGGCCTTGAAAGACTTCAGGAGAAGATTTTTCAGAAACTAGGATAAACCAAGGTATGATAAACACTAACAAAAGAAATTTTTTGTTATGGTTGTAGGAAACTAGAACACATTCATCCAGAGTGTCCTAAAAATCAAAAGAAATAAAAGAAGAAGGAGAAAGACTACAAGAAGCACTCCAACAAACCTTCTTCTTGTAAACACAAAAAGAAGGAGAGAGGTTTTGTAGCTGAAACATGGAGTAAATCAGATACTGAATCTTAATCAAGTTCATGTAATGATGAAGAAGAATCAAACGCAAAAGATGTTTGTCTGATGGCAATCAATGCTTCATGCAGCAATTCTTATGATAAATACGAGTCTGAAGAAGACCAGGTAATTTGCACCTTTGATTTTACTTTAGAACAATTTAAAAAAGATTTTAAATTACTTTTTGAATATTTAATACAATCTGAGAAAGAAATAAAATTTCTCAGAGAAAAATTAATTAAATTAAATAGACTATTTTCAGAAAATATTAAACTTGAAGTAGATTTAAAAATTCTTAAGGCACAAGAAGTTTTTCTAGAAAACAAATTATCTAAGGATAAGAAGTTTGAAGAATCTCTTAATGGGAGAAGTATCAAATTGTTGAATATCACAAGCACAGTCAATATCAGACTAAATGGTAAACATGGCTTGGGAGCTTCATCTACTCAACCTCACCTCTTTTAGAAAAGTATTTTATCTACTCTAGTAAAATTTATTTCTGTTAAAGGGAAAAAATAGAAGTTATAGATAAAGTTAATGAAGTTTTATAATAGAATAAATCCAAACAAAATGAAAAGTTTCAGAAAAATTATGTTCAACAAAATTCATCAAACCGAGATCGACGAAATCCATATGATTCGTCGAACAGAGATCGAGGAACTCCGTACACAGGATTTGAGTATAACAATTCAATGAATGGTGCTCGACGAAATAAATATGATTCGTCGAACAGAGATCTATGAACTATGAACACAGAAAATGAATACTACTATTCTATTAATGGAGCTCGACGAACTCACTATAATTCGTCGAACGAAGCTCGAAGAAATCAATATAATTCCTCGAACTAAAATTTTTCAAACAAAAATTTTAATTCTTTTCAAAAGAATAATCAGACACAAAGATTTATAAATCCTTTTACTGAGTGGATCATCCCTCCGAGTAGATATAATCCACTTGGTTATAAAGATCAACCTGAATGTTCTTATATTTCAAATTATTATGAAAGAAAATTAGGACCAAAGGTAACCTGGGTCAACAACACCTAATTTGTTTTTAAATAGGAAAAGAACTGTCCTACCATAGAGGAACAATGGTTTTTGGTTAGTGGGTGCTCAAAATACATGACAGGAAGCAAAGAAAACCAGAGTGACTTTAAAGCAAAGCTTGGACCAAAAATAATATTTGGAGACTCCAACTATGGCAAGACAGAGGGCTATGGAAATGTCAAAGTTGGAGTAGTTACCTTCAGGAAGGTAGTTTATGTCAGTTGTCTTAAGCATAACCTTATCTACATCAGTCAACTATGTGATGAAGGTTATAAGGTATCTTTTTAAAAAGGCTTTATGTTTTATTACATCAGATAAAAACAAATTTTTTTAACTGAAGTTAGACAAGGTAACATTTATTTAGTCAAAATTAACTCTGCTAAATTAGAAATAAATTTATTTAATCAAATTAGTAAATCTAATGAACTTTGGCAAAAAGGTTAGGCCATATAAACCTTAGAACTATTGCTAAATTGTCTAAGGAAAACCTTGTCAGAGGACTACGTTCTAGATCTTACAAGAAGGAAGAAATTTGTAGGCCTTGTCAGTTAGGTAAGCAAACTAAAAATAGTTTTAAATCCACATCTAAAAGTGATTCTCCCAGAATTTTTTTATCTACTACATATGGACCTTTTTGGACCTAATACAATACAAAGTTTGGGAGGAAATTCATACACTTTAGTTATTATTGATGATTTCTCTAGATTCACTTGGGTGTTCTTTCTTAGAAACGAGTCAGATAACTTCAAAGTTCTTACAGACTTTCATAGGAACATCAAGATTGAGTACACTACTCTTATTTCATTGATTAGAAGTGATCATATCAATGAGTTTGAATTTCTTCTGATGAAATAATTCTGTGAGAAAGAAGGAATCAGGCAATGTTTCTCTTCTCCTTGAACTCCTCAATAAAATGGGGTGGCTCAAAAGAAAAATTGAACCCTAATTGAATCTACTAGAATATTACTTGTAGATGCTCACTTGCCCATATCCTTTTGGGCAGAGGCAATAAGCACAACAAATAATGTTCTTAACAGAAGTCTCATTCATAAACTGAAGGGTAAGACTCCCTATGAATTACTTAAAAATAAGAAATATAATGTAAGTTACTTTAAAGTTTTTGGATGTAAATGTTATATTCACAATAATGATAAGAAATACTTAAGAAAACTTGAAGCCAAAGATGCAGAAGGAATATTTCTTTGATATTCCTTTGATAGTAAGGCTTATAGGGTCTATAATAAGTCTACCCTTAAGATAGAAGAATATGTAAATGTATCTTTTGATGAAACTAACATGTTTTACAAAGAAAGGAATACCTATACCATAGACTATTTTCATGTACTAATTTTGTGTGAGAAGTTAGATGAATTAAACCTTAAACAAGAGGATACATTGCATCCTTCTCAACAAAATACTGAAGACAGTGATGAAGACAATCCAGAAATTTATGATAAAAAAGATGTAACTAATGTAATTCCACAATAGGAATTAGCAACACAAATAATTGAAGAACCAACTCTACATGTTTATTCTTTCACACTTAGAGATCATCCTAGATCTCAATTAATTGGAGACATATCAGCTGGTGTGCAAACACGGCATCAAATCAATCAAGATCAGATGAATACTTGTTTTTTTATCTCAGATTGAACCTTAATCCATAAAAGATGCAAAATAAGATCCCCACTCGATCATTGCAATACAATAGGAACTCAATTAGTTTGAGAGATATGGAGTTTGACACTTAGTTCTAAGACCCAAAGACCATCTAGTCATTGGAACCAAATTATTCATTAGGATTAAATTGGATGCTGAAGGAGTCATAGTGAGAAATAAATCTAGACTGGTAGCTCAAGGATACTTACAGGAGCAAGGAGTAGACTAAGATTAGACTTTTGCTCTTATTGCAAGATTAGAAGCTATCAAAATATTTCTTACATTTGTAGCATTCAATAAATTCAAGGTATATCATATGGATGTGAAGAGTGCATTTCTACTCATGTCTTTAAACTTAATAAAGCTCTTTATGGTCTTAAACAAGCCCCAAGAGCTTGGTATGAGACTCTTGCTAGTTTCTTATTAGAACATAAATTTCGTAGAGGCATGGTAGATAAAACTTTATTTTTTTGACATCATAAATCCAAAATTTAACTAGTTCAAATATATGTTGACGATATAATTTTCAGTTCTTCTGATTCTAAACATTGCAAAAGGTTTTCTGTCCTAATGCATTCAAAGTTTGAAATGAGTAGCATGGGTGAATTATCCTACTTCCTTGGTTTACAAGTGAAGCAAACACCTGATGGCATTTTCAAATCTCAATCCAAATATACTAAAGAGCTAATTAAAAGATTTGGGATGTCAGATGCCTCCTCTATGAAAATACCAATTCCATCAAATGTTGTAGTCTATAATGATGAACAAGGCAAACCTATTGATCAGAAAACATATATTACTATTATTGGGTCTATATTGTATCTAACAACAAGTAGACCAAATATTATGTTTGTAACATGAATTTGTGCTAGGTTCAAAGTTAATCCTACAGTATCTCACCTAGTTTTAATAAAAAGAATTTTGAGATATATAAAGGGTTGTCCTAATTTAGGACTCTGGTATCCTACTGAGTCAGGATTTAAATTAACTGGATTCACAGATGCTGACTATGTTGGATACAGATTTGATAGAAAAAGCACATCAATAACTTGTTAGTTTCTTGGTGATAGGCTTATGTCATGGTTTTGCAAAAATCAAACATATGTTTCCACTTCAACTACTATAGCTGAATATATTGCAGTAGGTAGTTGTTCTTCACAGATTTTGTGGATTCAAAATCAGTTACTAGATTATGGTTATAACTTAAATAATTCAACTATATTTTGTGATAATACTAGTGCAATATCAATTGCACAAAATCCAGTCCTTTGTAGTAGGACTAAGCATATTAAAATTAGGCATCATTTCATCAGAGACAATGTAGACAAAAATAAAATTAACCTAGAATTTATTTCTACTGATTTAAAAAGAGCTGACATTTTCACCAAACCATTAGATGAAATGAAACATATTTTCTTCTAAAATTAATTAGGAATGATTAATCGTGAGTCTTTAAATTGATTTTTGTTCTGAGAACGACGAATTGTGCACCTTTCATCAAACGGAGCTCGACGAATTGTGAACTTTTAGTGAAACTTTTGTCGAACAAAGATCGACGAAATTTCTCTATGAAACTTTCGTTGAACGGAGATCGACGAATTAGTTTCGAGTACATTCCGTCGAACGAAGCTCGAGGAATTGTAATCCTTTCAAAAAACCTTTCGTTGAACGAAGATCGACGAATTGTTTTTCATTTGTGAGATTTTCATCGAACAGAGTTCGAGGTTTTATGTTTTTGTCGGACGGAGTTTGCCTTTTCAACTTCTGAAAACATATATTTAGGTGTTCATTGAACACTATACCATGCATTCTTGATTTCTCTTGCACTTGATCTCTCTATTTTGCAGGACAATGGCGATTTCACAAGCGATTTTGTCAGCGATGATGTTCAATGCAGGATTCGATATCGACCTAGAATCTTTCCACAATCAGATCGAATCTTCTAGGACATCTTATAGATCTTTGAGGCATAGAATATGCGACACTTTATGACTATTAGAATCAAACTCCCAGTCACAGAGATTAAAGATCGGATTCATACAACAAAGGTTCAGGATATCTAGACAATTACATGATCAATCTCAGGACATCAGGTTCCTCTAACACCTGAAATTCTTTCGAAAATTTAAGGTTTGTTAATGGAGAAGATGATATAGAGCTATCTAGTACTCAATTTGATATCATGCTAGATATATTGGGTCACTCTCAAGGAAACCCTAATCATTTTTTGAAAAAGATCTTTTCTATAGATTATAAGTTCTTAGCTGATGTAGTAGGCAAGGTCTTGTTGGGAAAACATTCAACCCATGATTATGTTACTAGGCACCAGTTCTTGTTGATGTGTGCTCTGGTGGATCAGAAAAATATTGATTGGGGGTCAATTTTATTTGATTCTATTAAGAAGCAGATCACCAACAAGTATGGATGATATGGCAGGATTTTGGGCATCTGTTTACAGGCTAAATATCAAGATGTGTTGGTCTCTCAAACCATACACATCAATGCTTCCAAGAGGCTAACTTATGCCCAATTTGGAAAATAGGATAGGGTGATTCCTAAGCCTCCAAGGGCAGCTCCCTCTAGGGGAGCTTCTGAAAGCAGCAGGGTTGTTCCATCCACTCTCCCTACTGCTGTCTACTAATCATGAAGAGAATAAGAACCGAACTAGCAATCCATCTAGGTAAGTATACCTATCGAATTGTAGCTAGGGGACACAAGTGTCGTATTAAGATCCGGGAACTGTTGGGTAATCTTACTCACACGAAAACTATTATCTTGTCGAAGGATTGTTTTAGGATTTCTTAAGAGAAAACTAATTGCAATTAAGAAAATAAATATAGCGCTAGAAAGAGAAATACTTGTAGTTAAATAAAGAGCTACTAAAAGCGAATACAATGATGGGTTGAAATGAAGAAATAGAAAAGCACTCGATTAAGAATTAACTTGGCAAAAGCTGATTAAAAATGGGATAATAAACCCTATCTTAAAAAGGTAAAGATCCTTGACCGTGGTGGTTCCTAAAGCTTGAACATGCTTCTCTGGAAGTCATGCCCAAATGAGTTTAGGAAGGCCCCACCAAACTATCTTCCAAATCGGAGACCTAAAGCTCTCTTTACGCGGTGAACCCCACTATTGGATTTCACTCCAATATAGGAGATTTAACAACTGCCTCTTTTGAGGGGTGCGTGCAACTCTCTTTACTCTTGAGCGTTCACTTCAAACTACGAGGCTCTCATCTAGCTAAGAGTGAAAATAAATATGGAAATTATATATCGATGATATAACTCCAATCATGAATTTTGAAGAGTAAATCGAAGGCCAAAACCCTAAAAAGAAAAAGTAAACTTAAAGCATCAAAACTTAATCAACTTGAACCTCGGATCATCAAGTTCAAGTGACAGGAGGATTAGTTAATCACGAGGAAGTGGAGGAAGAGAGATGGGTAGAAGACCATTATGAAAACAAAGAGAAAGGGAACTTTTTTTAATGTTAAAAGAGATCTACAACTTGAAATAAAAGATTACAAGTGCATGGAAATTAAAAACCTAAGCTAGCATTAACATTAAGCTACTATGAAAATTAGAAGAGCAATTTCAAAAGGGGTGCACTAAGCTAGAATTAAACAAAGCTTTAAATGAGAAAGAGAGAGAGAGAGGAAGAGCATGAGAAACTTCAAGAAATAAAAGGGTAGCACCTCCCCTCTCACCCAAAACTCTTGATGGATAGAAGTGGGAACCCTTGAATTTTTAGAATTTTTTCAGGTCGGTCACGGTCACCTATCACGCCCGGGGAGGGCATGCTAGGGGGGCTTGACAGGTATGGGGTTGACTTCGAGAACAGATTTCTGGCGAAAATTATTATTTCTCCTATACAACGGTGGACACGCCCTAGGACATGCTCGTGTGTGTGTGTGTGTGTGGGGGGGGGGGGGGTAAGGCACGTCATATCACAATCATTGGTCAGAAATCCGTCAATCATCGAAATGGCAGTCCACGCCCGGCGACATGCCCGTGTAGGGTGGCTTGTAAGTACTGTTGACGTGCAGTAACAGGAATTCTTTAATTGCGACAACATGATTCGGGATCGGGGTAACACTCATAGAGACACGGCCACAGGGGTGGTGGCATGTAAGGGGGCGTATCATGTGTTTTTCTCAAGATCTGTCATCTACATTATTTCTGCCTCAGGAATGGGTTACACGCCCCAAGTACACGCCCGACTAGGGCATGACCCATGGCGTGAGACAGGAAAATTTGCAGAAAGCAATGAAAACCTAAAAAAAAGATCAATATACATTAGTGGGATTAATATATAAAAAAGGAGGTCAACAAATAAGCTTAAAAGACATGATTCGTGTGTAAAAAAACTTAAAATATCCTAATAGTTTAGACTAAAAAACATACTATTAAATTCCACCAAGCTTAAGCTTTGCTTGTCCCCAAGCAAAGTTATAAAAACTAGCTAACATAATAAGTGACTAATCCAAAAGTTCTAATTATTCTTACACAGGTACTATGCGAAATTCTAAGTACGGAGAAGGTGAAACGTACACCTAAAACAATTACTTAAACATGGTTTAACAATTTATAAGCTTTAATAACAAAATTAAATCATCCAAAATTTTAACAAAATTCTTTAAATAAATTTATGCAAAGCAACAAAATAAAAAAGCACATTGAGTTGTTACTAGATCCAAAGACACATTATAACTATATCAATCAAATAACAAAAATCTAAATTTAAATCCAAAACTTTACTATTTTAGTTTTCTTCTTTACTTAGCTAAAAAATAAAATTCATAAACATGAATCAAAAGGGCTTTTTAGGACCGAAATGTTTGGTTTAAGATTATGATTAGGAGTGGAATTCAATGATAAACAAGGAGCTTTAAAATCACACTAAACAAAAATAAAGAGTTTAAAAAAATTTATCATTAATAAATATTCT
The DNA here is from genome assembly GCA_039513925.1 of Platanthera zijinensis. Taxonomy (NCBI): domain Eukaryota; kingdom Viridiplantae; phylum Streptophyta; class Magnoliopsida; order Asparagales; family Orchidaceae; genus Platanthera; species Platanthera zijinensis. The sequence continues at coordinate 190,658,464 of CM077084.1, forward strand.
TCTTTCTTTTTCTTTTCCATTTTCTTTTCTTTCCTTTTTTTCAAAATAAAGGCCATAAATAGTTTTTCTATTCATTTTGAAATTGGCCAAATAAAAGTAAACAGTTCTTTTAAGCATACTTTTTGAAGAAATTCTCCAAATATATCATAAAACAATACTATCATAATCAATTTTTTTAATGAAACTCAAAAGGTTAGTGTGATTAGAAAGGTTGGAAAAGTTTAGCTTTCGTGAAAATGAAATGATAAGTGGAGCTATCAATTGAAATCAGAAAAAGGCTCAAAAGCGGGTAACTAGGGATTCAAATTTTTAGTTTGGCAAGAAGGATCAAACGAAAACAAAAACGGCCTAAATTATTTTCATGTTTCAATTTATCTAAAGCATAATGTTACGGACTAGTCTCCTTGACCACGTCGCGCACGGCCTTAGCTCCTCTTGCCACCACTTGCGGCTAGCTAAGTCAGCCTCACTCAAGAGAACGGTGGTGGGAATGCAACGAAAACTAGAACACAAGAGCACAGAGAGTAAGAGAGAGCAAGAAAGCAAGAGAACTCAAATGCTATTCCAAACTTGGTGATTTACAAATGAGGGGGCCTCCTCCTTATATAGGGCCCCAAAGAATTTCCCTCCAAAAGTTGGAAGGATCTAGAATATAGCCTACTCTAGAATCTTCTATACACTTCCAATATGTACAAGCATCCTGAATCATCTAGAATGTTCCCGAGAGATCATTCTAGACTTCTCTCCAACCTTCCCTCTAGAATTCACTAGAATCCTCTATGGGCTTAACCCCATCTAGTCATGATCGAGACATCCAAGCGAATTCGTGACATTCTCCCCCACCTATCCTGACGGCGTCCTCGTCGCCTCGAACTGCTGAATGAACTCCTTGAATTGCCACAAGTCTTCAAGGGTTTCCCATGTTGCCTCCGAATCTGGTCGCCCCTTCCATTTGATGAGGAATTGAGTGCTCGGCGGGACTCCTCGTCGCCGTATCACCCTCTTTGACAACACCTGATCAATCTCCCTCTCAAATGACTTGGTCATGATCGGAGGTGCTCTATGTGATTCTCCTCGCCCCGGGTCTTCCTGATCTTCATGATAAGGCTTCAACATGCTAGTGTGGAAGACCGGATGAATCTTCAACGAACTTGGTAGATCAAGGCGATATGACACCTTGCCCACCTTGCCGATCACCTCGAACGGCCCTTCATACTTCCGCAACAATCCCTTGTGCATGCTCCGCAACACCTTGAATTGTTGGGGTAGAAGCTTTACCATTACTTTGTTGTCGAGGCCAAACTCCTGCGGCCTTCTTTTCATGTCAGCCCATTTCTTCATGCGCTTCCTGGCTTTCTCCAAGCAAGCCTTGGCCAAGTCATTCTGCTCCGCCCATGACTTGGCCATCTGAAATGCTCCTGGGCTCCTTCCTTCTCCTTGGCTGATTGCCAATGCATGTGGTGTGAGCGGTTGACGTCCTGTCGCCAGCTCGAAAGGACTCCTCCCCGTCGACTCGCTCCTTTGCAAATTGTAGGAGAATTGGGCAACATCCAAGATCTTGGCCCAATCCCGCTGATTGGCACTGACAAAGTGCCGCAAGTAGCACTCCAACAAGCCGTTCACCCGCTCGGTCTGCCCATCTGATTGCGGGTGGAAACTAGTAGAGAAGTTCAACTGCGAACCCATCATCTTGAACAGCTCCGTCCAAAGCTTCCCCGTGAAGCGAGGATCCCGATCGCTGACGATGTTTAGTGGTAGCCCCCAATGCTTCACCACTTCTTTGAAGAACCCCTGGGCTGCCTCCTCTGCAGTGCAATCCTTTGTTCTTGGGATGAACGTCCCGTACTTGGAGAATCTATCTACAACCACCATGATAGACCCAAATCCTTCCGACTTTGGCAACGCACTGATGAAGTCCAATGTCACGGTGTGCCATGGATGATCTGGCACAGGCAATGGTTCTAACAATCCCGCTGGTTGCCGGTTCTCCACCTTGTCTTGTTGGCATACAAGACAGGTCTTCACGTAGGTGTCCACGCTTTCCTTCATCCTTGGCCAATAGTACATGATCTCCACAAGCGCCATGGTCCTCTTTTGGCCTGGATGTCCTGCCCATCGAGTGTCATGACACTCCTTGATCAACTCCCTCCGCAGGTTGTCCCACTTCGGGATGTAGAGTCTCTTCCCTTTGGTGTAGAGGTGTTGGGTACATTGGAAAATGTGTACCTGATTTGAAGAAGCCCAACCTAGCTCAATGATATACATCAAGGTGTATTTGATGTTGTTTTTGAGTTGACATGTGCAGGTGAAGAATTGATAAAGTATACAGATAAATTCTAAGTCCAAGTGTCGACACAGAGGAAGCAGTGTCGACACATAGAAGAAAATAGTCGACACAACACTGGGAAGCAGTGTCGACACATAGCAGTTAGTCTACAACTACACTGGGAAAAAGTGTCAACACAGAGGAAGCAGTGTCGACACATAGCAGTTAGTCTACACTGGGAAAAAGTGTCAACACAGAAGAAGTAAGTCGACACAACACTGGAAATTTGTGTCGACACAGAAGAAAAGTGTCGACACAGAAGAAAAGCGTCGACCTCAACATTGGGACAATATGTCGACACAAAAGAATATAGTCGACCTCAAGTTTGTCGACACCAGCAGAGTGTGTCGACACATTGTGATTGAGTCAACACATTATAGCAAAGTTAAAAGAAGACTGTGTCGACACCTGAAGGCTAAGTCGACACTTACTAAGTTATGATTCTACAATAACTGTGTCGACACACAGGACTTGTGTCGACACACTGAAGAATCAAGACCAAGTTATTTTCAGAAGAATCTGTGTCGACTCAAAGGCAACTTAGTCGACATCACTGAAGACTGTATCGACACCAAAGTCAATTATGTCGACACAAATAGACAGATGGTCTCGACACTTTCTGACAGACTGTCTCGACAATTTATGGTTCAAGACTAAGGCACAGGACTTGTTTGAAGACTTGACAGCTGTGGGTTGCCACCAGTTAACTGAAGCTGTCAGACTTGTCAGAAAACGGTTAGAAACCGGATCAGCCGGTTACCATGAAGAAAGTCTATAAATAGACAGATTCAGAAGGAGAAAGTAACTTTTGAAAACATTGATAAGAATCAAAAAGTTGAGAAGGATTACAATCCAATTCATTTCAAGAAAGTGCTAGGCACTTAAGAAGATCTTCTCCGAAAGATCAAAGAAGACTATCTAAGGATAGATCAAAGAAGAGTTCTAATCAGAATTCAGAAGAATCATTCAAAGTGCTGGATAGAGAGAGATCAAGCCAGAATTTGAAGAAGAAGAAAGAAACCACCAGTGGATTCTCAAGAAGCTGTTTGGAAATCAACTCAGCTAAGTTCATATTCAAGAAGCTTTGAAGAAGGCTCAGATACAGTTGATTGCATCAGCTGATCAAGAATTGTCTTGGTCTTTTCTCTCTCAATTCAGGCAAGACAGTTAAATAATATTTTCCATATTTCTGTAGGATCTGTTTACACAGATCTGAGTTGTAAGCCTGTGTTATAAAGGCTGAGTGTAGGAGTGTTGAACTCTGAGTGGTAGGGCAGTTTGCCTGAGTGTAGGAGAAGGAACTTCTCTGAGTTGTAGGCCTTGGGGCAAGGCTGAGGTAGGGCTGTTGTGCCTGAGTTGTAGGAACCAGTTGGGTTCTGAGTTGTAGGATCTGTTGATCTGAGATTAGTGGAAGTTTGGCCGAATCTAGCATACTGCTAGATAGGTGAAGGGGGAAAGTGGATGTACCCAGACCTTGGGGAACCACTATAAATCATTGTGCAATCTGTGATGTTTTATTTTCTGTGATTGCTGTGATTATTGTGTTAGCCATTGAATTGAATTCTGCCTAGAAGTTTTTATAAAAAAGTAGAACCTATTCACCCCCCCTCTAGGTGTTTAGGTTGTCTTGAAAGTAAAACTATCAAGTGGTATCAGAGGGAGGTTCCTCAAAAAGGACTTAACAGTCTGAGGTAGATCTGAAAGGCAGATTCAAGATTCAAGAAGATGGGTTCTGGAGAGAATCATAAGGAGCTAGGGTCTATGAAATTACCCATATGCAAGAAAGAAATTTTTGGAATTTAGAAAGAAAGAGTCAGACTGTTTATGGAAGCATCTGACCCAAGAATTTACATCACAGTACAGGAAGGCCCCTTCATTCCAATGAAGATATCTGTTCTTGATGCAAATATCCAAATACCAAAGACTTATTCAGAAATGACCAAGGATGAAATCATCTTGGCAACCATGGACAAAAGGGCACAGAACATCATTGTTAGTGCCATAGATGATTCAACATTTTAAAATCTGATTCACTGCAAGACCTCCAAGGAGATGTGGGACACATTGATTGTCTACATGGAGGGATCTGAAGAAGTAAGGCTGGACAGAAAGTCTATGCTAAATTAGGAGTATGAAAGCTTTAGACAAGGAAAATCTGATAGCATAACTGAGTGCTATAAGAAATTCTATAGGATTGTGAATGAGCTAATATCCTATGGAAGAGTCTTCAGTACCTATGAACTGAATGACAAATTCTTAAGATCCTTATCAAAGGATTGGGATACAAAGATCTGTGCCATAAGAGAAGTGGCTAAATTGGCAGAGATATCTCCTCCAACCCTGTTTGGAAAGTTGCTATCCTATGAAATGCAACTTATGGTGAGGAAGGAGGAGGAAAGAAACTCAAGAGGAGATCACAGAGAAAAGACTGTGGCATTTAATGCTGAAGCCACTAGAAAGAATAGGAGGAAATCACCATCTCCTCCTAAAGAAGTTGAAGAAGATAGTTCTGAAAATTCAGATAAGGGTTCAGAAAGCTGTGATTCAGATGCAGACTTTGCTGCATTCACAAGGCAATTCCAAAGGTTCTTGAAAAAGAAGCAATGGAAGTCTAGGCCTTCCACATCACAGCAAGTTGATGACTATTATCAGAAGAGAAGGTCATCAAGGAAAGAGAAAAGCAGATCAAAGCCCAGCAAAGCCACTACTTCAAAGATTGTCTGCTATTGTTGCAATAGGCCTGGACATGTAGTGGCTGATTGTCCTGACAAGAGGAAGGAATCTTCAGAAAAGAAGAAGACTTATCAGAAAGGCAAGAAGGAGAAATCCTTTGTAGCAAAGAAAGATAAAAGTCTGTCAGACCAGTCAACTTCAGAATCAGGATCTGAAGCTGAAGCATATATTGGACTATATGCTGCATCTGAGGAAGAGGAGTTTATGCAGTTGCTAGACTCCATCAATGAATATCAATGCATGGGGTTGATGACAAGATCAGAAGAGGACATATGCCAGAATCAGTCTGGTCCTAATGAGGTAAACTGTCCTTCCAGTACATCTGTTTGTAGTACAAGTGAAGAATCAGCTACATCTGCATCAAGTGATGAAGATGCATCTGGATCTGAAGGAGATGTCTATCAATTGATAGACAAGTATGGGGACTTGTTGCAGGCCCTTAAGAAAAGCAAGAACCTGGTTAAAACTCAGGCTCAGGAAATTGCTGAACTAAGGGTTGCAACAACTGAATTAGAAAAAGTCCTTGATCAAAAATTAAATGAAATTGCCAAGCTGAAGAATATAACTATTATTCAGATGGGCACAATTAATTATACTAATGATCAAGTGAAGAGTCTGGAGGCCAGACTTAGAATTGAAAGGGATTTAGTGGCTAGTTACTCTAAGCCAAAATCTGTCTTACCCTTGATAGATGAATTTGTCACTCAGAAGGGTAAGGCTGGATTAGGATTTAAAGGTAACTCCAGGGCTGGCAGATTCAAGAGGAGAGGCAAAGCCCCTATTCAGCCACTAAACCACTCAGTCCCCATAAAGTTTAGTAAGGTGAAAGTGCCTTCTAACATATATGATCATGAAGACATTCAAGGTCATATTAAGACTAATGTTCTGAAGAACAAGGGTGTAAATGCAAGCAGGCCTACCTATGGTCATAAACCCAATGGTTTTAAGAAATCAGTAGGTGAAGTTGCAACAGCACCAGCAATGAACAGAAATTCTTCTGACAAGGATGTATCTAGATCTAGATACAATAAGTTTGAATGTTGGTGCTGTGGCAAGAGAGGCCATTTTGCATTAGACTGCTGGTATAACACAAGTGTTATAAAGAATAAGAGTCTACCTGTTAGAAGAGGCTATGTTAACTTTATTAATGCTAACCTGAACCAAGGACCCAAGACTTACTTGGGTTCTAAGGGTAAGTAATTCTGTATTGCAGGTGAATCCAAGTAACCATGCCCCTATATGGTACTTGGATAGTGGTTGTTCCAGGCACATGACTGGAACAAAGGGGCTGCTGAAGGAGTATTCATCTGTCAAAGATGGACCTAAAGTGATCTTTGGTGGATCTGAGAAGGGAGTCATCAAAGGGTTTGGTAACATTTCTTCTAACCTTATTACTATCACCCAAGTGGCCCATGTAAAAGGTTTGAAACATAATCTAATAAGCATAAGCCAGCTGAGTGATCTAGGATATGACATTTCATTTAGTAAGGATGGTTGTCATATCAAAAGGTCAAGTGATCAAGAGATCATATTGACTGGGTATAGGAAGAGAAATGTGTATTGCCTTAATTTTGAATGTGAAAATAAGGCTTTCCCCATTTGTCTTGTAGCTGATGACAATGCTTCCCATTGTGTTAAGTGGCACAAGAGATTGGCTCATCTAAACTACAAGACAATTGGCCAACTCTTTAGTAAAGAACTAGTGAGGAATGGGCCTCAAGTTAAGTGTATAAAGGAAGGGGTATGCTCAGCTTGTCAAAAGGGCAAGCAGACAAAATCCTCATTTCAAAGCCTTGAAAACAAGGATTCTGTGAGGTGCTTATACCTCTTGCATATGGATCTTTTTGGTCCTATGCCAGTTCACAGTCTAGGTAGGAAGGTCTACACTCTAGTGGTTGTAGATGACTACTCTAGATTTACATGGGTGTTCTTTCTGAGACAAAAATCTGAAACCCCAAGTGTATTACTAAATTTTGTAAAGCAAATTCAGAATGAACTGAATTGTACAGTGGTCAAAATCAGAAGTGACCATGGTACTGAGTTTCAATCTGAAAGCATAACAAACTTGTGTATAGACTTTGGGATTTTCCAAGAGTTCTCCTCACCTAGAACACCTCAGCAAAATGGAATTGCTGAAAGAAAGAATAGAACATTAATTGAAGCTGGTAGAACTCTATTGAGTGACACCTCTCTCCCAGAATATTTTTGGGCTGAGGCAGTTAACACTGCTTGTCATGTCTTCAATAGGGCTTCTATCACCAAAAGCCACAGAAAGACTCCCTATGAGATTGTGAAAGGCAGAAAACCAAATCTATCCTATTTTAGGATCTTTGGTTGCAAGTGCTATATACTTAACAATGGCAAGTCATATTTGACTAAGTTTGCTGCCAAATCCCAGGATGTGATATTTGTTGGGTACAGCACAAATAGTAAGGCCTATAGAGTCTTCAACTTAACTACTCAAGTTGTTGAAGAATCTGTGCATGTTGTATTTGATGAAACAAGATTAATCAATTGTGAGTTGTCTTGTAGATCAAATGACTCAACAGGTATAAGCAAGAAGATGGACAAGCTCTCCATTGCTGAAGCTTCAAAGGAAGATGGAGCATTGGAAAATGAAGGCTGCTGTCCAGGGGGAGTACAAGAGATAATGGAAGCTGATGAAAACCAAGAGGTTCAGCAGAATGAAGAAGCTGGAGATGCTCAACCTGAAGGGAATCTTCCTCCAGCTATAAGATATCTAAGAGATCATCCTACTGATCAGATAATTGGTGATCCAAGACAAGGAGTGCAAACTAGAAGCAGAAATCAAAGCACAGTTTTGCATTCAAGTTTCTTGTCCCAAATGGAACCTAAGAAGTTTGAAGAAGCTATCCAAGACCAGCACTGGATTGATGCAATGCAAGAGGAGCTGAATCAATTCAGAAGGTGCAAAGTCTGGGAGCTTGTTCCTAAACCAAGAGGCCACAACATAATTGGCACTAAATGGATCTATAGGAACAAGCTAGATGAAAGTGGGATAATAGTGAAGAATAAAGCAAGGTTAGTTGCAAAAGGATACAGGCAGGAAGAAGGGATTGACTTTGATCAAACCTTTGCTCCAGTAGCAAGGCTGGAGGCAATCAGAATGTTCCTTGCCTATGCAGCCTACCAAGACTTCAAAGTATACCAGATGGATGTGAAGTCAGCATTTCTGAATGGTGATCTTAAAGAAGAAGTATATGTAGAGCAGCCATCAGGTTTTGTAGATCCTCTTAAACCTGATTCTGTGTATAAGCTTAGGAAAGCTTTGTATGGGTTAAAACAAGCTCCAAGGGCTTGGTATGAAACCCTGTCTACCTTCCTCATTGAGAATAAATTCTCAAGAGGAAAGATAGACAAAACTCTATTCCTTAGGGAATCCAAAGGAAAGATCATCTTAGTCCAGATCTATGTTGATGACATAATCTTTGGATCTACTGAAAACAACCTTTGTAAAAAGTTTGCCAAACTTATGCAAGGGAAGTTTGAGATGAGCAGTATGGGAGAACTTAAGTTCTTCTTGGGACTCCAAGTAAGACAGACTGATGATGGATTGTCCATATCCCAGTCTAAGTTCACCAAAGAATTAATTAAGAAATATGGTATGGAGTCATCCTCCACCATGATAACTCCCATGGGAACAAGTATGCCTATATGCAAAGATGAGGCAGGTAAACCTGTTGATGAATCATTGTATAGAGGAATAGTTGGGTCTCTACTATATCTCACTGCTAGTAGACCTGACATTATGTATGCAACATGTGTCTGTGCTAGGTACCAAGCCTGCCCTAAAGAATCTCATTATACTGCAGTCAAAAGGATTCTGAGATATCTAAAGGGCACTCCTACTCTAGGTCTTTGGTACCCTAGGAATAGAGATTTTTTACTAACAGGCTATTCAGATGCAGATTTTGCAGGATGTAGAGAGGACAGGAAAAGTACTACAGGTACTTGTCAATTCCTGGGAGGAAGACTAATATCATGGTGTAGTAAGAAGCAGACCAGTGTGGCAATCTCCACAGCTGAGTCAGAGTATGTTGCTGCTGGAAGCTGCTGTGCACAGCTATTATGGATGCAGCATCAGCTTAAGGATTATGGTATTCAGGTAAGTAGAACACCCCTTTTATGTGATTCAAAGAGTGCTATTTCTATTGCTAATAATCCAGTTTCTCATAGTAGAACTAAGCATATAGAAATCAAATACCATTTTCTTAGAGAACATGTAGAAAGAGGAGACATCTCATTGGAATTTGTAAAAACAGATTATCAAATAGCAGATGTATTTACTAAGCCTTTAGATGAAACCAAATTCAATAAATTCAAAATTGAATTAGGTATGTTAACCATTGATTAATGTATTAACAAAATCATTAACAATGCAATTGAAGTGGTATATAAGTAAGTAAAAGTAATAACAACATAATCAAGTGTTAAAAAGGACACATTGAAGTTACAGAAATTGGCTAAGTAAGAATGTGTCGACACATTCAGTAATAATGTGTCGACTCAGAGAAATTATGTCGACAAGTCAGAAATATTGTGTCGACACAGAGAATATGTGTCGACACTTAAGAGTTATATTGTCGACTTAACCAGAAATGTAATGTCGACTCAACCAGGAAAATGGTGTCGACACTTACAGAATATGTGTCGACACTTATCCTTAGAGTCGACACAGAATTTCTGTCTATCTAAGGTGTCGACATAACCACAAATTGGTGTCGACACATAGTAGGCTGAAGTAATGTCGAGACAATAGAAGTTTGTGTCGACACATTTTGACTGTTTTTTGGCGCCTTTTGAACTTCTTTCAACTGAGGCTATAAATAGGTCAAAAACTCTTTCTGTCGACACGCTTCCAAGGTTTTCGAGACTAAAACCCTGTGTCGACAGTCTATCTTTCTCTCTTCTCTCAAGCATTCTCGACGAATCGATGGCGCCAAGGATTGAAGACAACATTAATGAAGGGTATGAGTTGGTGCGCTAGGCCTTTGCAGAGGCGCCGCCAGATGTTCAAGGAGTTATCACCCTCCTCTCTGAGTCAGGGTTAGAATTTCTCATCTCAGAACCAACAAAAATCTGGAAGAAGGAGGTGCACGAGTTCTTTATCTCTGCATCAGTCCACTCGACTGGTCTCAAGATTAGGTCCACTGTTCAAGGGACTAAGGTGAAGATTAATCAAAGAAGTTTAAGAAAGATCTTTCAATTACAAGTAGTTGAGAATGAAGAGGAAGTACCTAGTTCTAAGACAAGGGAAGCCCTTCAATGGTGTGGACTAGACTCAGGCTTGAAGATTGGAGCTGCATTCAACAGGAAGGGTATGAATCAGCAAGGGAAGTTCTTGTCTGAAATAGTTGGGAAAGTGATCCTCTGCAAGACAGGTGGACATGATAGGATTTCTGCCTATATGTTCAGCCTTATGACCAGGATTGTTTTTACAATCCCTACTGATTGGTCAGGAGTGATCTTTGACAAGATCAAAGAAGGAATCAAGAAGCCTAACATGGCCAGGATCATGAGCTTATACCTCACTGGAGTGATTCCTGAAGTAATGCAGCAACTGCAAGGGACTAAGATTAATCATATGAGAAGAATGGATATGAGACTGTTCTCAAGGTAGGATAGGGTGCTGTCCAAGGAAGTGCCTGAAGAGAGCAGGCCAGACACCCTTGTGAAATCCCCTTCTCAACATCAAGAAACTGAACAACTACAAGAAGACCCACTCAGGACACAGGTTGAAGATCAGCCTGACTCAACTATAGTCCAGCAAGTGTCAACACCTGCACAAATGCAGGTGGAGCCAGTTTCCTCTCCTGCTCAAAATGTATCTGCACCTGATCAGGTATATGTGTAGGGGGAGCTAATGTATTTTACTATAAAAGACTTTGCTCATATTCTTATTAATGCACAGGTTCAGGAAGAGCTAGTGTCCACTCCTCCTCTAGATACTACAAATACTGAAGTACAAGTGCAAGAGGAAGCACAGTTAAACTTATCTCAAGATTTAACTGCTGCAGAGGTTACAGCTCAACAGGAATTTACTCTGGAGGAGTTATTCCCTGATGATGATACTACTACTGATAAAGTAGGAGGTGGACAAGAAATTGAGAAGTCAATAGGTATGGAAATTGATCAGGAAGCTGAAGTTGAGGCACAAGTTGAGGGGGAGCCATTGGCTGTTGAAGCTGAGCAACAGGTCACTGGGACAGATACAATTAATCCTCCTCAAGAGAGAATTCATTTAGATACTTCATCTGAAACTGAAACTGAAGATGCCAGGATGGCAAAGAAAAGAAAACTTGTTGTATTTAAGAGAAGAAGCAAGAATTATAAGCAGGCTTTACAGACCACACCTCTACAGGTATCTCCAGCTTTTGATTATAACAAGTTTATGGTAGATCTACAGGTAAAATTGGATGAACAAAGGATGACTTTGGAAAAGTATGTTGATGAAAATAGCAAGTCACTTCAGTTTGACTTAGCACAGGATATAAAGTCCATCCAGTTTCAAGTCAACATGCATAAAAAGGAAATGACAGATTGCTTCCACAAGGGTGGCAATGCTGTGGTTTATCTAGCTCAACAACAGGTGGCTATTACTACAAAGGTGGATGACATTGCTCTGAAGCAAAGCTATGTATTGGAAAATCAGTTAAGAATGAATGATAATTTAACTGAATCTCATAATGAGATCATTGAAGAGGTAAAGAAGATTGTTCCAGGTCTGCCTGCAGATAGAGCCAAAGAAAGGGAAGAATTTGATAAGAATTTTCAAGCTGCCATTGCTTCTGTTAAGACTGCCATCACAACCTCTCAAAAAGAAATATCTGAAAAGCTTCAAAAGTTAAAACCATTTTTTAAAGAGGGTGTGAATTATTTGGATGGCCAAATCAGATTTCAAAAGTAAGATCTAAGAGATCATGTATCTAGAGAAGCCATAAAGGGGGAGAGGATGCTAATTCATGCAGGCTCAGAGCACTCCAAATGGGTGACCAATAGTATCCGAGCCACTTTGGGATATCCCCCATTGTGTGATGATGCTATGGTGGCTGAGTCAGGAATACAATCAAATCTACTTGAAGGCAATCAACCTGAGGTTGCCCAAGTCATTTACCCCCCTCCAGATTTTGACATGATTGATCAGCAGGTTCACGGCATGTATAGTCCTCCAAAGGAGGTTACTAATATTGTCATTGGGAAGGTTGATAAGCCTGAGGCTACTCTGAAAGAACAGCAAGAAGCTCTATTAGCAAAGAAGAGATTCAGAGAGCAGGCTGTACTTAAGCCAGATTATGAGCAGTGGAGTCCTACTTCAAGGAACATAATACTCACTGCATGGAAAGCTGTACAAGACAAAGTTCATGAGAGAGGGAAGTGGTACAATGAAATAGAATGGCAAAAGTATGAGGCAAGACAGGAAGCAATAGTACAATTCAGAAGGAAAGCTAAGCTGGGAAGACTGCCATCAGATGCTAAGGAGCCAAGCAAGTACTTCCCAAAGCCTTTTCACTATTTTGAAAGGCAAAGGATCAAGGAAGAAGCTCAGAAGAAAGCTGATCAAAAAGGAAAGAAGATAGCTGAAGAATCAGAAGCTCCTGTGACAGCTACAATTCAATCTGGCAAAGGGATTATAATTAGAGAGCCTGATAAATCCTGATTATGTTTTAAGTTCCTTCATAGTGTTTTGTAATGTTGTGATGTAATCATTAAATGTAAAACAATGTAATCAAACATTACCCAATTCTAAACAAAATGTTGTTTGGCATATTATAATGTGCATTCTGTGATGGATTGTTTTGTTTATGTTTTGTTTATATTAAGTATTCCTGTCATGTCATATATCATCATTTAGTACTGTTTATAAATGGTGTATATCATTGGCTAGAAGGGTTATGACTTCTCCAAATAGGGGGAGATTGTTGGGTACATTGGAAAATGTGTACCTGATTTGAAGAAGCCCAACCTAGCTCAATGATATACATCAAGGTGTATTTGATGTTGTTTTTGAGTTGACATGTGCAGGTGAAGAATTGATAAAGTATGCAGATAAATTCTAAGTCCAAGTGTCGACACAGAGGAAGCAGTGTCGACACATAGAAGAAAATAGTCGACACAACACTGGGAAGCAGTGTCGACACATAGCAGTTAGTCTACAACTACACTGGGAAAAAGTGTCAACACAGAGGAAGCTGTGTCGACACATAGCAGTTAGTCTACACTGGGAAAAAGTGTCGACACAGAAGAAGTAAGTCGACACAACACTGGAAATTTGTGTCGACACAGAAGAAAAGTGTCGACACAGAAGAAAAGCGTCGACCTCAACATTGGGACAATGTGTCGACACAAAAGAATATAGTCGACCTCAAGTTTGTCGACACCAGCAGAGTGTGTCGACACATTGTGATTGAGTCGACACATTATAGCAAAGTTAAAAGAAGACTGTGTCGACACCTGAAGGCTAAGTCACACTTACTAAGTTATGATTCTACAACAACTGTGTCGACACACAGGACTTGTGTCGACACACTGAAGAGTCAAGACCAAGTTATTTTCAGAAGAAGCTGTGTCGACTCAAAGGCAACTTAGTCGACATCACTGAAGACTGTGTCGACACCAAAGTCAATTGTGTCGACACAAATAGACAGATGGTCTCGACACTTTCTGACAGACTGTCTCGACAATTTATGGTTCAAGACTAAGGCACAGGACTTGTTTGAAGACTTGACAGCTGTGGGTTGCCACCAGTTAACTGAAGCTGTCAGACTTGTCAGAAAACGGTTAGAAACCGGATCAGCCGGTTACCATGAAGAAAGTCTATAAATAGACAGATTCAGAAGGAGAAAGTAACTTTTGAAAACATTGATAAGAATCAAAAAGTTGAGAAGGATTACAATCCAATTCATTTCAAGAAAGTGCTAGGCACTTAAGAAGATCTTCTCCGAAAGATCAAAGAAGACTATCTAAGGATAGATCAAAGAAGAGTTCTAATCAGAATTCAGAAGAATCATTCAAAGTGCTGGATAGAGAGAGATCAAGCCAGAATTTGAAGAAGAAGAAAGAAACCACCAGTGGATTCTCAAGAAGCTGTTTGGAAATCAACTCAGCTAAGTTCATATTCAAGAAGCTTTGAAGAAGGCTCAGATACAGTTGATTGCATCAGCTGATCAAGAATTGTCTTGGCCTTTTCTCTCTCAATTCAGGCAAGACAGTTAAATAATATTTTCCATATTTCTGTAGGATCTGTTTACACAGATCTGAGTTGTAAGCCTGTGTTATAAAGGCTGAGTGTAGGAGTGTTGAACTCTGAGTGGTAGGGCAGTTTGCCTGAGTGTAGGAGAAGGAACTTCTCTGAGTTGTAGGCCTTGGGGCAAGGCTGAGGTAGGGCTGTTGTGCCTGAGTTGTAGGAACCAGTTGGGTTCTGAGTTGTAGGATCTGTTGATCTGAGATTAGTGGAAGTTTGGCCGAATCTAGCATACTGCTAGATAGGTGAAGGGGGAAAGTGGATGTACCCAGACCTTGGGGAACCACTATAAATCATTGTGCAATCTGTGATGTTTTATTTTCTGTGATTGCTGTGATTATTGTGTTAGCCATTGAATTGAATTCTGCCTAGAAGTTTTTATAAAAAAGTAGAACCTATTCACCCCCCCTCTAGGTGTTTAGGTTGTCTTGAAAGTAAAACTATCAAGTGGTATCAGAGGGAGGTTCCTCAAAAAGGACTTAACAGTCTGAGGTAGATCTGAAAGGCAGATTCAAGATTCAAGAAGATGGGTTCTGGACAGAATCATAAGGAGCTAGGGTCTATGAAATTACCCATATGCAAGAAAGAAATTTTTGGAATTTGGAAAGAAAGAGTCAGACTGTTTATGGAAGCATCTGACCCAAGAATTTACATCACAGTACAGGAAGGCCCCTTCATTCCAATGAAGATATCTGTTCTTGATGCAAATATCCAAATACCAAAGACTTATTCAGAAATGACCAAGGATGAAATCATCTTGGCAACCATGGACAAAAGGGCACAGAACATCATTGTTAGTGCCATAGATGATTCAACATTTCAAAATCTGATTCACTGCAAGACCTCCAAGGAGATGTGGGACACATTGATTGTCTACATGGAGGGATCTGAAGAAGTAAGGCTGGACAGAAAGTCTATGCTAAATTAGGAGTATGAAAGCTTTAGACAAGGAAAATCTGATAGCATAACTGAGTGCTATAAGAAATTCTATAGGATTGTGAATGAGCTAATATCCTATGGAAGAGTCTTCAGTACCTATGAACTGAATGACAAATTCTTAAGATCCTTATCAAAGGATTGGGATACAAAGATCTGTGCCATAAGAGAAGTGGCTAAATTGGCAGAGATATCTCCTCCAACCCTGTTTGGAAAGTTGCTATCCTATGAAATGCAACTTATGGTGAGGAAGGAGGAGGAAAGAAACTCAAGAGGAGATCACAGAGAAAAGACTGTGGCATTTAATGCTGAAGCCACTAGAAAGAATAGGAGGAAATCACCATCTCCTCCTAAAGAAGTTGAAGAAGATAGTTCTGAAAATTCAGATAAGGGTTCAGAAAGCTGTGATTCAGATGCAGACTTTGCTGCATTCACAAGGCAATTCCAAAGGTTCTTGAAAAAGAAGCAATGGAAGTCTAGGCCTTCCACATCACAGCAAGTTGATGACTATTATCAGAAGAGAAGGTCATCAAGGAAAGAGAAAAGCAGATCAAAGCCCAGCAAAGCCACTACTTCAAAGATTGTCTGCTATTGTTGCAATAGGCCTGGACATGTAGTGGCTGATTGTCCTGACAAGAGGAAGGAATCTTCAGAAAAGAAGAAGACTTATCAGAAAGGCAAGAAGGAGAAATCCTTTGTAGCAAAGAAAGATAAAAGTCTGTCAGACCAGTCAACTTCAGAATCAGGATCTGAAGCTGAAGCATATATTGGACTATATGCTGCATCTGAGGAAGAGGAGTTTATGCAGTTGCTAGACTCCATCAATGAATATCAATGCATGGGGTTGATGACAAGATCAGAAGAGGACATATGCCAGAATCAGTCTGGTCCTAATGAGGTAAACTGTCCTTCCAGTACATCTGTTTGTAGTACAAGTGAAGAATCAGCTACATCTGCATCAAGTGATGAAGATGCATCTGGATCTGAAGGAGATGTCTATCAATTGATAGACAAGTATGGGGACTTGTTACAGGCCCTTAAGAAAAGCAAGAACCTGGTTAAAACTCAGGCTCAGGAAATTGCTGAACTAAGGGTTGCAACAACTGAATTAGAAAAAGTCCTTGATCAAAAATTAAATGAAATTGCCAAGCTGAAGAATATAACTATTATTCAGATGGGCACAATTAATTATACTAATGATCAAGTGAAGAGTCTGGAGGCCAGACTTAGAATTGAAAGGGATTTAGTGGCTAGTTACTCTAAGCCAAAATCTGTCTTACCCTTGATAGATGAATTTGTCACTCAGAAGGGTAAGGCTGGATTAGGATTTAAAGGTAACTCCAGGGCTGGCAGATTCAAGAGGAGAAGGCAAAGCCCCTATTCAGCCACTAAACCACTCAGTCCCCATAAAGTTTAGTAAGGTGAAAGTGCCTTCTAACATATATGATCATGAAGACATTCAAGGTCATATTAAGACTAATGTTCTGAAGAACAAGGGTGTAAATGCAAGCAGGCCTACCTATGGTCATAAACCCAATGGTTTTAAGAAATCAGTAGGTGAAGTTGCAACAGCACCAGCAATGAACAGAAATTCTTCTGACAAGGATGTATCTAGATCTAGATACAATAAGTTTGAATGTTGGTGCTGTGGCAAGAGAGGCCATTTTGCATTAGACTGCTGGTATAACACAAGTGTTATAAAGAATAAGAGTCTACCTGTTAGAAGAGGCTATGTTAACTTTATTAATGCTAACCTGAACCAAGGACCCAAGACTTACTTGGGTTCTAAGGGTAAGTAATTCTGTATTGCAGGTGAATCCAAGTAACCATGCCCCTATATGGTACTTGGATAGTGGTTGTTCCAGGCACATGACTGGAACAAAGGGGCTGCTGAAGGAGTATTCATCTGTCAAAGATGGACCTAAAGTGATCTTTGGTGGATCTGAGAAGGGAGTCATCAAAGGGTTTGGTAACATTTCTTCTAACCTTATTACTATCACCCAAGTGGCCCATGTAAAAGGTTTGAAACATAATCTAATAAGCATAAGCCAGCTGAGTGATCTAGGATATGACATTTCATTTAGTAAGGATGGTTGTCATATCAAAAGGTCAAGTGATCAAGAGATCATATTGACTGGGTATAGGAAGAGAAATGTGTATTGCCTTAATTTTGAATGTGAAAATAAGGCTTTCCCCCATTTGTCTTGTAGCTGATGACAATGCTTCCCATTGTGTTAAGTGGCACAAGAGATTGGCTCATCTAAACTACAAGACAATTGGCCAACTCTTTAGTAAAGAACTAGTGAGGAATGGGCCTCAAGTTAAGTGTATAAAGGAAGGGGTATGCTCAGCTTGTCAAAAGGGCAAGCAGACAAAATCCTCATTTCAAAGCCTTGAAAACAAGGATTCTGTGAGGTGCTTATACCTCTTGCATATGGATCTTTTTGGTCCTATGCCAGTTCACAGTCTAGGTAGGAAGGTCTACACTCTAGTGGTTGTAGATGACTACTTCTAGATTTACATGGGTGTTCTTTCTGAGACAAAAATCTGAAACCCCAAGTGTATTACTAAATTTTGTAAAGCAAATTCAGAATGAACTGAATTGTACAGTGGTCAAAATCAGAAGTGACCATGGTACTGAGTTTCAATCTGAAAGCATAACAAACTTGTGTATAGACTTTGGGATTTTCCAAGAGTTCTCCTCACCTAGAACACCTCAGCAAAATGGAATTGCTGAAAGAAAGAATAGAACATTAATTGAAGCTGGTAGAACTCTATTGAGTGACA
Organism: Platanthera zijinensis; assembly: GCA_039513925.1. Taxonomy (NCBI): domain Eukaryota; kingdom Viridiplantae; phylum Streptophyta; class Magnoliopsida; order Asparagales; family Orchidaceae; genus Platanthera; species Platanthera zijinensis. The sequence continues at coordinate 190,676,508 of CM077084.1, forward strand.
CCTCTCTCCCAGAATATTTTTGGGCTGAGGCAGTTAACACTGCTTGTCATGTCTTCAATAGGGCTTCTATCACCAAAAGCCACAGAAAGACTCCCTATGAGATTGTGAAAGGCAGAAAACCAAATCTATCCTATTTTAGGATCTTTGGTTGCAAGTGCTATATACTTAACAATGGCAAGTCATATTTGACTAAGTTTGCTGCCAAATCCCAGGATGTGATATTTGTTGGGTACAGCACAAATAGTAAGGCCTATAGAGTCTTCAACTTAACTACTCAAGTTGTTGAAGAATCTGTGCATGTTGTATTTGATGAAACAAGATTAATCAATTGTGAGTTGTCTTGTAGATCAAATGACTCAACAGGTATAAGCAAGAAGATGGACAAGCTCTCCATTGCTGAAGCTTCAAAGGAAGATGGAGCATTGGAAAATGAAGGCTGCTGTCCAGGGGGAGTACAAGAGATAATGGAAGCTGATGAAAACCAAGAGGTTCAGCAGAATGAAGAAGCTGGAGATGCTCAACCTGAAGGGAATCTTCCTCCAGCTATAAGATATCTAAGAGATCATCCTACTGATCAGATAATTGGTGATCCAAGACAAGGAGTGCAAACTAGAAGCAGAAATCAAAGCACAGTTTTGCATTCAAGTTTCTTGTCCCAAATGGAACCTAAGAAGTTTGAAGAAGCTATCCAAGACCAGCACTGGATTGATGCAATGCAAGAGGAGCTGAATCAATTCAGAAGGTGCAAAGTCTGGGAGCTTGTTCCTAAACCAAGAGGCCACAACATAATTGGCACTAAATGGATCTATAGGAACAAGCTAGATGAAAGTGGGATAATAGTGAAGAATAAAGCAAGGTTAGTTGCAAAAGGATACAGGCAGGAAGAAGGGATTGACTTTGATCAAACCTTTGCTCCAGTAGCAAGGCTGGAGGCAATCAGAATGTTCCTTGCCTATGCAGCCTACCAAGACTTCAAAGTATACCAGATGGATGTGAAGTCAGCATTTCTGAATGGTGATCTTAAAGAAGAAGTATATGTAGAGCAGCCATCAGGTTTTGTAGATCCTCTTAAACCTGATTCTGTGTATAAGCTTAGGAAAGCTTTGTATGGGTTAAAACAAGCTCCAAGGGCTTGGTATGAAACCCTGTCTACCTTCCTCATTGAGAATAAATTCTCAAGAGGAAAGATAGACAAAACTCTATTCCTTAGGGAATCCAAAGGAAAGATCATCTTAGTCCAGATCTATGTTGATGACATAATCTTTGGATCTACTGAAAACAACCTTTGTAAAAAGTTTGCCAAACTTATGCAAGGGAAGTTTGAGATGAGCAGTATGGGAGAACTTAAGTTCTTCTTGGGACTCCAAGTAAGACAGACTGATGATGGATTGTCCATATCCCAGTCTAAGTTCACCAAAGAATTAATTAAGAAATATGGTATGGAGTCATCCTCCACCATGAGAACTCCCATGGGAACAAGTATGCCTATATGCAAAGATGAGGCAGGTAAACCTGTTGATGAATCATTGTATAGAGGAATAGTTGGGTCTCTACTATATCTCACTGCTAGTAGACCTGACATTATGTATGCAACATGTGTCTGTGCTAGGTACCAAGCCTGCCCTAAAGAATCTCATTATACTGCAGTCAAAAGGATTCTGAGATATCTAAAGGGCACTCCTACTCTAGGTCTTTGGTACCCTAGGAATAGAGATTTTTTACTAACAGGCTATTCAGATGCAGATTTTGCAGGATGTAGAGAGGACAGGAAAAGTACTACAGGTACTTGTCAATTCCTGGGAGGAAGACTAATATCATGGTGTAGTAAGAAGCAGACCAGTGTGGCAATCTTCCACAGCTGAGTCAGAGTATGTTGCTGCTGGAAGCTGCTGTGCACAGCTATTATGGATGCAGCATCAGCTTAAGGATTATGGTATTCAGGTAAGTAGAACACCCCTTTTATGTGATTCAAAGAGTGCTATTTCTATTGCTAATAATCCAGTTTCTCATAGTAGAACTAAGCATATAGAAATCAAATACCATTTTCTTAGAGAACATGTAGAAAGAGGAGACATCTCATTGGAATTTGTAAAAACAGATTATCAAATAGCAGATGTATTTACTAAGCCTTTAGATGAAACCAAATTCAATAAATTCAAAATTGAATTAGGTATGTTAACCATTGATTAATGTATTAACAAAATCATTAACAATGCAATTGAAGTGGTATATAAGTAAGTAAAAGTAATAACAACATAATCAAGTGTTAAAAAGGACACATTGAAGTTACAGAAATTGGCTAAGTAAGAATGTGTCGACACATTCAGTAATAATGTGTCGACTCAGAGAAATTATGTCGACAAGTCAGAAATATTGTGTCGACACAGAGAATATGTGTCGACACTTAAGAGTTATATTGTCGACTTAACCAGAAATGTAATGTCGACTCAACCAGGAAAATGGTGTCGACACTTACAGAATATGTGTCGACACTTATCCTTAGAGTCGACACAGAATTTCTGTCTATCTAAGGTGTCGACATAACCACAAATTGGTGTCGACACATAGTAGGCTGAAGTAATGTCGAGACAATAGAAGTTTGTGTCGACACATTCCGTCTGTGTCGACACATTTTGACTGTTTTTGGCGCCTTTTGAACTTCTTTCAACTGAGGCTATAAATAGGTCAAAAACTCTTTCTGTCGACACGCTTCCAAGGTTTTCGAGACTAAAACCCTGTGTCGACAGTCTATCTTTCTCTCTTCTCTCAAGCATTCTCGACGAATCGATGGCGCCAAGGATTGAAGACAACATTAATGAAGGGTATGAGTTGGTGCGCCAGGCCTTTGCAGAGGCGCCGCCAGATGTTCAAGGAGTTATCACCCTCCTCTCTGAGTCAGGGTTAGAATTTCTCATCTCAGAACCAACAAAAATCTGGAAGAAGGAGGTGCACGAGTTCTTTATCTCTGCATCAGTCCACTCGACTGGTCTCAAGATTAGGTCCACTGTTCAAGGGACTAAGATGAAGATTAATCAAAGAAGTTTAAGAAAGATCTTTCAATTGCAAGTAGTTGAGAATGAAGAGGAAGTACCTAGTTCTAAGACAAGGGAAGCCCTTCAATGGTGTGGACTAGACTCAGGCTTGAAGATTGGAGCTGCATTCAATAGGAAGGGTATGAATCAGCAAGGGAAGTTCTTGTCTGAAATAGTTGGGAAAGTGATCCTCTGCAAGACAGGTGGACATGATAGGATTTCTGCCTATATGTTCAGCCTTATGACCAGGATTGTTTTTACAATCCCTACTGATTGGTCAGGAGTGATCTTTGACAAGATCAAAGAAGGAATCAAGAAGCCTAACATGGCCAGGATCATGAGCTTATACCTCACTGGAGTGATTCCTGAAGTAATGCAGCAACTGCAAGGGACTAAGATTAATCATATGAGAAGAATGGATATGAGACTGTTCTCAAGGTGGGATAGGGTGCTGTCCAAGGAAGTGCCTGAAGAGAGCAGGCCAGACACCCCTGTGAAATCCCCTTCTCAACATCAAGAAACTGAACAACTACAAGAAGACCCACTCAGGACACAGGTTGAAGATCAGCCTGACTCAACTATAGTCCAGCAAGTGTCAACACCTGCACAAATGCAGGTGGAGCCAGTTTCCTCTCCTGCTCAAAATGTATTTGCACCTGATCAGGTATATGTGTAGGGGGAGCTAATGTATTTTACTATAAAAGACTTTGCTCATATTCTTATTAATGCACAGGTTCAGGAAGAGCTAGTGTCCACTCCTCCTCTAGATACTACAAATACTGAAGTACAAGTGCAAGAGGAAGCACAGTTAAACTTATCTCAAGATTTAACTGCTGCAGAGGTTACAGCTCAACTGGAATTTACTTTGGAGGAGTTATTCCCTGATGATGATACTACTACTGATAAAGTAGGAGGTGGACAAGAAATTGAGAAGTCAATAGGTATGGAAATTGATCAGGAAGCTGAAGTTGAGGCACAAGTTGAGGGGGAGCCATTGGCTGTTGAAGCTGAGCAACAGGTCACTGGGACAGATACAATTAATCCTCCTCAAGAGAGAATTCATTTAGATACTTCATCTGAAACTGAAACTGAAGATGCCAGGATGGCAAAGAAAAGAAAACTTGTTGTATTTAAGAGAAGAAGTGTAACGACCCCATCCGTTAGATGACGTATAGTAGAAGGTCCGGCCGGGGCCCCACACTATATGCCACAAACAGACGGTGAGGTCACAGGATAATACCAAACCAAATACGAATCCTAACTCAGAGCATTCTAGCAGAAGCTTTAAGTTACAACTTTGAACTCTTAACCGGAATGTCCATATATATAAAACCACCTTTATATATAAATACCACGGAATGTACACAACCACAAGAGTTTGGCCTTAAGGCCTTACAGTTCCTCTGAACATACATCATGTTTTACAAACCTCGGCGCGCAGGCCGGCCATACATGAGTAAAAAGAGAAAACAAAACAAAGCCATTCGCTTAGCCTTCCAGGCTAGCCGCAGCAGCAGCAGCAACAGCAGTAGGGCTTCAGCCCATCATTTACCACTTGGCTCTCCAGCACCTGCACGGGAACAATCCACCCAACCGGTGGCAAACAATGCAACGGTCAGCATTCAGCTGACCCAATTATAACAATCCTACCCCTTTCTCGGGGCATGAGCATTCTTTCCCTGCAAGCATGGCATCATCAATAGCAACTATGTGCGCGCAGGCACATTCAAGCCATCACAACCATCGGCCACCCGGCCCGACAGTCCGTGCACTCAGGGCACATTTTCGGTGTACCGGAATACCAGGGTCAACACCACCGTCTACACGGTATTTGAGCATTTCTAGTCTTTCCGGCGCGCGGGCCTAAGACTCTCATTAGGCGCTCCAACAAAACCTAAACCAGGCTTCCAAGTCGGACGGACCTAACGCAGGTACGGATCAGCCACCCCCCGTTGCTCAAGTCGCCGAGCCACCTCGAATACGGAAGTATCCATGGCATTTTATAGGCGCGGGTCGGTTTCACCTTTCCTGTTCGGCAATTTGCCTTTTCATCGAGTTGCAGCCCAACGGCTCAACTACTCACAAAGTGGCAACGCACGGCCACAAGAGTTGCCGCCAACCCTCTTCATTTCCTGGACATCGTCCAGTACTTCCTGCCGCACCAAGCAACAGGTAGGAACAAGGCATCACAAGCCATTATCACGGAGCCTTCTCCGATATGCAAACAAGCATCACCAATCCAGATTCCATCCAGATGGGCTTCACACAGCATGCCTAGAGCCGTACTCCAATTCCGGCCTCTAACAAGGGGGACTTCACATATCTACCCCAAGGGACACCACAACCCACCGCACACTCGCGGGGAAGGGCTTTCCCTATGCAATGCAGAAAAGAAGGACTTCACATGTCCAAGGAGGGAGATCGTTACCCTTGTCGATTTCTTCGGTGCCATCGAAAACTAGCCGGTGAGAAAGAACCGCAGCAGCCTTGCCTTCACAACGCCGGCTTCGGATCACGAATTGGACCACGGGAGCTCCGCCGGTGGCTTGCTCCCCTCCTCCTTCTTCTCTTCCTCTCTCTTTCTCTCTTCCTTAAGCCAAATGAAGAATGACCTCTTCATTCCTCTCTTCTCGTAATAACCCAGCCAGGAAACCACCTGGACCCTTGGATCAAAAGAGAGAAAACTGAACGGCCAAGATTTTCCCAAAACTTCACTTTTTGGCCGACACGGCCTGTGACACGCCCGTGTCACAGGCCGTGTACCCCTTAAGCGGTACACACAGCTTGAACCGACTGAACAACACGGGTCATCGACACGCCCGTGTCGGACCTGACACGCCCGTGTCAAACCTGAGACACGCCCGTGTCTCCTGCTCCATCGAGCTGCAACCAGTACACGGGTCGGAACACGGCAGCTGACACGCCCGTGTCCAGCCTGACACGCCCGTGTTCCTGGCCGTGTTCAAGGCCGTGTCCGGCTCTGACCTGAATAGGCCAATTTCGCAAAATAAATCGAACACGCCCTGGGACACGCCCGTGTCCCAGGCCGTGTACACCCGACACGCCCTGGGACACGCCCGTGTCCCAGGCCGTGTAAACCAGCCTGCTCCTAAAACTCATCTTGAGTCTTTTTGGGGCCTTTTTGGGGTGTTACAACCCTCTCCCCCTTAACAAAATTTCGTCCCGAAATTTGCACGGTAAGGAAACAAAACCAGCAATGCTATAACTCTGTTATAACAAAAAGTACACGGTCTACAGTTTATACAAATAACTCGGGAAACTCAGCTCGCATGGTCTGCTCTCGCTCCCATGTTAGCTCTTCACGGCCACAATTGTCCCATCGGACCTTGACCATCCCGATCACTTTGTTCCGCAACTGTTTCTCGGCTCGATCCTCGATCCGAATGGGTCTAACCCTCGTCGTTAGCCCATACTCGACCGGTACCCGATCAGCCTCCACTACTTGAGCTGGATCCGTTACCGCCTTACGAAGGACTGAGATGTGAAACACATCATGTAATCCACCCAAGTCCGCTGAAAGTGCTAGTCGATAAGCAGCCTCCCCAACTCGCTCCACCACCTCAAACGGACCAAGATACCTCGGACTTAGCTTTTTCAAACGCCGAATCCTGGACACACCTTTGAAGGGTTTGATCTTCAAATATACCCAATCCCCCACCGCGAACTCCACGTTCCGGTGCTTGGCATTGTAGTACTTTGCTTGACGATCTTGGGCTATCACTAGCCTCTCCCGAATAGAGCGTATGAGCGAAGTAGCTTCTTCGACTTCCTTTTTCCCACTCAGCTTCGATTCGCCTGCTTCTGCCCAAGCTAAGGGTGTACGGCATTTCCGACCATACAATGCCTCAAATGGTGCCATACCAATACTCGCTTGGTAGCTATTATTATAGGCAAATTCGACGAGAAATATATACTCTTCCCATCGTTTACCAAAGTCTAGGGCGCACATGCGGAGCATGTCCTCCATCGTCCTGTTGGTTCGTTCAGTCTGGCCATCCGTTTGGGGATGAAAGGCCGTACTAAACGCTAACTTTGTACCCAACATTTGATGAACGAGCCGCCAATCATTCGATGTGAACCGCCCATCACGGTCACTAACGATGCTCCGAGGAACACCGTGCAGTCGAACAACCTGCTCCACATACAGCTTGGCCAAGGTTTCCACTGAATCGTCTCTTCTGTTTGGAAGGAAGTGCGCCACTTTCGTCAACCGGTCCACAATCACCCAGATTGAATCATGACCGCGTTGAGATCTCGGTAATCCGTGCACGAAATCCATCGAAACATCATCGAACTTCCACTCCGGAATAGGTAACGACTTCAGAAAACCGCCAGGCTTCTGGCATTCTGCTTTCACCAACGCACAGGTGTTGCATTTCGCCACATAACGAGCCACATCTTTCTTTAGTCCGGGCCACCAGAACAGCTTTTTCATGTCCCTATACATCTTTGTGCTCTCTGGGTGAACTGAGTACTTTGCAAAGTGAGCTTCGTACATCAACTCTTCCCTCAGTTTACCCACACTTGGGACGCACACTCGACCATTTCTCCGTAACAACCCGTTATCCCAAGAGAATTGGTCATCCGGCCCATCTTTAGCATAGCGCTGGAGACTTTCATCAAGCTCCATTGCTCGCCGAACTCTGTCCGTAAGGTCATACTGCACCTCCGTCCAGTTCAAGCACGCATCGGTTGACGCACCCTTATCAACACACGATATCTCCATTGCTTCCAATTCCTGGATTAAACGCTGATCATGCCTCTGCAACCAGCTTGCCCGTACCGGAGTCTTCCGACTCAAAGCATCAGCGACCACATTTCCCTTCCCGGGAGTATAGTGAATCTCGAAGGTGTAGTCCCCGAGGAACTCCATCCATCTTCGTTGTCGCATATTCAGATCCTTCTGATCCAACAAATACTTTAGGCTCTTATGATCTGTATAGATATCCACTTTCACGCCATATAGATAGTGCCGCCACAACTTGAGCGCAAAGATTACCGCCGCCAACTCCAAATCATGGACGGGGTAATTCCGCTCATGCACTTTCAACTGACGCGAGCCATAAGCAATCACTTTCCCAAACTGCAGAAGAACGCAGCCTAAGCCGCTCCCTGATGCATCACTATAGATCTCATACCCATCGGTACCACATGGCGATGTCAACACAGGCGCCGTGGTCAAATGACTCTTCAAGTCTTCAAAAGCTCGCGCGCACTCCGGCGTCCATATGAACTTTTGATCTTTTCTCGTCAGAGTGGTGAGAGGTAAAGCAATCCGTGAGAAGTTTTCCACAAACCGTCTATAGTAGCCCGCAAGTCCAAGGAAGCTCCTGACCTCGGCCACTGAAGACATCACTGGCCAATCTCGGATGGCACTTATCTTCAACGGATCCACCGCGATACCCTCTCCGCTTACCACATGGCCTAAAAAAGCTACTGAAGAGAGCCAGAATTCACACTTTGAGAACTTGGCAAAAAGTTTGTTCCTCCGCAGGGTATGCAAGACCAACCGCAAATGGTTTGCGTGATCCTCTTCCGACTGAGAGTATACTAAGATGTCATCGATAAACACAATAACAAACAAATCCAAATACTCTCGGAACGTTCGATGCATTAGGTCCATAAATACCGAAGGCGCATTACATAGGCCAAACGACATTACCGTGAACTCATAATGACCGTAGCGTGTTCCAAACGCTGTCTTGGGAATGTCACCTTCCCGAATCCTTAGCTGATAATATCCCGATTTCAAATCCAACTTGGAATAGACCGTTGATCCTGCCAGCTGATCAAAGAGGTCATCAATCCGTGGGATCGGATACTTGTTTTTCTCCGTCAGCTTATTCAACTCGCGGTAGTCAATACACAACCGTAAGCTACCGTCTTTCTTTTTCACAAAGAGAACAGGCGCGCTCCAAGGTGACATACTTGGGCGTATATATCCCTGCTCCAACAACTCTTGCAGTTGGACTTTCAACTCAGCCATTTCTTTTGGCGCGACGCGATATGGAGAGCGGGCCACAGGTTTCGCACCTGGCACCAACTCAATAGAGAAGTCAATCTCCCGCTGGGGTGGTAACCCAGTTAGATCTTTAGGAAACACATCGGCAAATTCTGACACAACCGGCACTTCACCGACACTAGCCTTTGGCTCAACAGCCTGAATTAGCGTGAAGAATAACTCCGCGCCCTTCCGAACAGCATTGACGACTTGGAGTGCAGATAACAACGTTCCGCCAACTCCTCGCATACCAGCGAACTTCGTCACAAGCCCGGTATTCTGGCCTAGTGTAATCTCTTTGGAGTTGCAATCAATAAAGGCACGCTGCTCCGAGAGCCAGTCCATACCAAAGATCACATCAAACTCCGATAACGGTAGCACAGCTGCACTCAAACCGAAATCCCGACTTCCTATTTGCACATCCACATCGCAAGCCCTATCCGCAAGCATCACACAGCCATTCGGCAATAGCACCCTTGTACTATCCACCGTCACATGACTTGGTACCCCAATGCGAGATACAAAATCCTCAGACAGAAAAGAATGCGAAGCACCCGTATCAAACAGGGCTCTCGCTAAATTATTCCGAATCAGGACAAAGCCTGCAGCACACACACATCATGCACAAGCTAAACAAAACCAAAACCAAAAGCACAGCAAGTAAACTAAATCAACTCGTACCTGTGACGACGTCACTTTGCTTAATCGCTTCCTGTTGGCCAAGTTGATAGATTCGGGGCTGCGCCTGGGAAGCAGAGGAATCCACCACCGCTTTGCCCTTCTCAGCATACGACGCACCCGTCTTCTTTTCCCCTTTGGGCTGCACAACCCGACAGTCACGAGCAATATGCCCCACCCGGCCACAGTTATAGCATGTACGAGCATCCGGCCTTGATGTCGCTCCCGACACCACGGTCGTAGTCACTTGCCCAGATGGCTTGGACCTCTTGCCCCCTTTCTTCTGGTAAAACGACTTGCCTGGGCGAGGTGCTTGAAACTCTGGCTTAGACACCACCAAGCCCTTATTCCCTTGCACTCGCCTCATGTCCTTCTCCAACGCGCACGCAGTATCAACCAACGCCTGAAACCCTTGGCTCACAGAACTAGAAAGCAGGAATCGCAACTCATCCCGCAATCCTTCATAGAACCGATTCGTTTTCCTTTGGTCATCCGCGAAGATTGTTCCCGTATATCGTCCCAACCTGGTAAACTCGTGCAAGTAGATATCCACACTATCTTCCCCTTGCTTTAACCGTTGGAACTCATTTTCCATAGCAATACGCTGCGCCGCTGGGACATGTTTCGCCAGAAATATCCGAGAGAACTCCTCAATCGACACTTGTGTTAATTGCCTGCCCGCCAAATGGTGTAGCTCAACCTCGTCCCACCACAACCGCGCCTCCCCTTCAAGTATGAAGGTGGCTAAGGTGACCTTGAGAGTTTCCTCCGCCCTGATCGCTGTCATTATCCTCTTGACACGCGATAACCAATCTTCCGCCTGCGTTGGGGATCCCATTCCCGCAAACGTAGGAGGACTGAAGCTCATGAATTGCTTCAACTGTCGGTCAGCTGCTCGTGGATCTACAGCCTCAACCGGCTCGGGTCTTACATCAACACGAACTGGCACTACCGCCGGCTGCGCTTGCCCGGTCGGCTGAATCATGGCAAATAGCGCCTCAGCCACTAAGCGAACAGTTTCCGCAGATGGAGGAGGTGTTGGCACCTCAGCTGGTGCCGCACTCTCATCAGAACGCTGGGGCTCAGACTGCCCAGCACCACTACGTGTCACCTATAGGTGGACAAGACACACATTAGCGAACGTATGCAAGCAAAACAACACAAAAAGGAACGCGCAGATTCCTCAAACAAGATTTTGTACATTCCTTAATGGACATTCCAGAGTTCATTAGCGTTACAGCAGGTCGCACAAACACGTGCTCGCCACCCCACAAAAGAATTCGACCACGAATTCGAAAGAGGAAGACCGACGAAAAGCCGATACCAAAATGTAACGACCCCATCCGTTAGATGACGTATAGTAGAAGGTCCGGCCGGGGCCCCACACTATATGCCACAAACAGACGGTGAGGTCACAGGATAATACCAAACCAAATACGAATCCTAACTCAGAGCATTCTAGCGGAAGCTTTAAGTTACAACTTTGAACTCTTAACCGGAATGTCCATATATATAAAACCACCTTTATATATAAATACCACGGAATGTACACAACCACAAGAGTTTGGCCTTAAGGCCTTACAGTTCCTCTGAACATACATCATGTTTTACAAACCTCGGCGCGCAGGCCGGCCATACATGAGTAAAAAGAGAAAACAAAACAAAGCCATTCGCTTAGCCTTCCAGGCTAGCCACAGCAGCAGCAGCAACAGCAGTAGGGCTTCAGCCCATCATTTACCACTTGGCTATCCAGCACCTGCACGGGAACAATCCACCCAACCGGTGGCAAACAATGCAACGGTCAGCATTCAGCTGACCCAATTATAACAATCCTACCCCTTTCTCGGGGCATGAGCATTCTTTCCCTGCAAGCATGGCATCATCAATAGCAACTATGTGCGCGCAGGCACATTCAAGCCATCACAACCATCGGCCACCCGGCCCGACAGTCCGTGCACTCAGGGCACATTTTCGGTGTACCGGAATACCAGGGTCAACACCACCGTCTACACGGTATTTGAGCATTTCTAGTCTTTCCGGCGCGCGGGCCTAAGACTCTCATTAGGCGCTCCAACAAAACCTAAACCAGGCTTCCAAGTCGGACGGACCTAACGCAGGTACGGATCAGCCACCCCCTGTTGCTCAAGTCGCCGAGCCACCTCGAATACGGAAGTATCCATGGCATTTTATAGGCGCGGGTCGGTTTCACCTTTCCTGTTCGGCAATCTGCCTTTTCATCGAGTTGCAGCCCAACGGCTCAACTACTCACAAAGTGGCAACGCACGGCCACAAGAGTTGCCGCCAACCCTCTTCATTTCCTGGACATCGTCCAGTACTTCCTGCCGCACCAAGCAACAGGTAGGAACAAGGCATCACAAGCCATTATCACGGAGCCTTCTCCGATATGCAAACAAGCATCACCAATCCAGATTCCATCCAGATGGGCTTCACACAGCATGCCTAGAGCCGTACTCCAATTTCGGCCTCTAACAAGGGGGACTTCACATATCTACCCCAAGGGACACCACAACCCACCGCACACTCGCGGGGAAGGGCTTTCCCTATGCAATGCAGAAAAGAAGGACTTCACATGTCCAAGGAGGGAGATCGTTACCCTTGTCGATTTCTTCGGTGCCATCGAAAACTAGCCGGTGAGAAAGAACCGCAGCAGCCTTGCCTTCACAACGCCGGCTTCAGATCACGAATTGGACCACGGGAGCTCCGCCGGTGGCTTGCTCTCCTCCTCCTTCTTCTCTTCCTCTCTCTTTCTCTCTTCCTTAAGCCAAATGAAGAATGACCTCTTCATTCCTCTCTTCTCGTAATAACCCAGCCAGGAAACCACCTGGACCCTTGGATCAAAAGAGAGAAAACTGAACGGCCAAGATTTTCCCAAAACTTCACTTTTTGGCCGACACGGCCTGTGACACGCCCGTGTCACAGGCCGTGTACCCCTTAAGCGGTACACACAGCTTGAACCGACTGAACAACACGGGTCATCGACACGCCCGTGTCGGACCTGACACGCCCGTGTCAAACCTGAGACACGCCCGTGTCTCCTGCTCCATCGAGCTGCAACCAGTACACAGGTCGGAACACGGCAGCTGACACGCCCGTGTCCAGCCTGACACGCCCGTGTTCCCGGCCGTGTTCAAGGCCGTGTCCGGCTCTGACCTGAATAGGCCAATTTCGCAAAATAAATCGAACACGCCCTGGGACACGCCCGTGTCCCAGGCCGTGTACACCCGACACGCCCTGGGACACGCCCGTGTCCCAGGCCGTGTAAACCAGCCTGCTCCTAAAACTCATCTTGAGTCTTTTTGGGGCCTTTTTGGGGTGTTACAAGAAGCAAGAATTATAAGCAGGCTTTACAGACCACACCTCTACAGGTATCTCCAGCTTTTGATTATAACAAGTTTATGGTAGATCTACAGGTAAAATTGGATGAACAAAGGATGGCTTTGGAAAAGTATGTTGATGAAAATAGCAAGTCACTTCAGTTTGACTTAGCACAGGATATAAAGTCCATCCAGTTTCAAGTCAACATGCATAAAAAGGAAATGACAGATTGCTTCCACAAGGGTGGCAATGCTGTGGTTTATCTAGCTCAACAACAGGTGGCTATTACTACAAAGGTGGATGACATTGCTCTGAAGCAAAGCTATGTATTGGAAAATCAGTTAAGAATGAATGATAATTTAACTGAATCTCATAATGAGATCATTGAAGAGGTAAAGAAGATTGTTCCAGGTCTGCCTGCAGATAGAGCCAAAGAAAGGGAAGAATTTGATAAGAATTTTCAAGCTGCCATTGCTTCTATTAAGACTGCCATCACAACCTCTCAAAAAGAAATATCTGAAAAGCTTCAAAAGTTAAAACCATTTTTTAAAGAGGGTGTGAATTATTTGGATGGCCAAATCAGATTTCAAAAGGAAGATCTAAGAGATCATGTATCTAGAGAAGCCATAAAGGGGGAGAAGATGCTAATTCATGCAGGCTCAGAGCACTCCAAATGGGTGACCAATAGTATCCGAGCCACTTTGGGATATCCCCCATTGTGTGATGATGCTATGGTGGCTGAGTCAGGAATACAATCAAATCTACTTGAAGGCAATCAACCTGAGGTTGCCCAAGTCATTTACCCCCCTCCAGATTTTGACATGATTGATCAGCAGGTTCACGACATGTATAGTCATCCAAAGGAGGTTACTAATATTGTCATTGGGAAGGTTGATAAGCCTGAGGCTACTCTGAAAGAACAGCAAGAAGCTCTATTAGCAAAGAAGAGATTCAGAGAGCAGGCTGTACTTAAGCCAGATTATGAGCAGTGGAGTCCTACTTCAAGGAACATAATACTCACTGCATGGAAAGCTGTACAAGACAAAGTTCATGAGAGAGGGAAGTGGTACAATGAAATAGAATGGCAAAAGTATGAGGCAAGACAGGAAGCAATAGTACAATTCAGAAGGAAAGCTAAGCTGGGAAGACTGCCATCAGATGCTAAGGAGCCAAGCAAGTACTTCCCAAAGCCTTTTCACTATTTTGAAAGGCAAAGGATCAAGGAAGAAGCTCAGAAGAAAGCTGATCAAAAAGGAAAGAAGATAGCTGAAGAATCAGAAGCTCCTATGACAGCTACAATTCAATCTGGCAAAGGGATTATAATTAGAGAGCCTGATCAATCCTGATTATGTTTTAAGTTCCTTCATAGTGTTTTGTAATGTTGTGATGTAATCATTAAATGTAAAACAATGTAATCAAACATTACCCAGTTGTAAACAAAATGTTGTTTGGCATATTATAATGTGCATTCTGTGATGGATTGTTTTGTTTATGTTTTGTTTATATTAAGTATTCCTGTCATGTCATATATCATCATTTAGTACTGTTTATAAATGGTGTATATCATTGGCTAGAAGGGTTATGACTTCTCCAAATAGGGGGAGATTGTTGGGTACATTGGAAAATGTGTACCTGATTTGAAGAAGCCCAACCTAGCTCAATGATATACATCAAGGTGTATTTGATGTTGTTTTTGAGTTGACATGTGCAGGTGAAGAATTGATAAAGTATGCAGATAAATTCTAAGTCCAAGTGTCGACACAGAGGAAGCAGTGTCGACACATAGAAGAAAATAGTCGACACAACACTGGGAAGCAGTGTCGACACATAGCAGTTAGTCTACAACTACACTGGGAAAAAGTGTCAACACAGAGGAAGCAGTGTCGACACATAGCAGTTAGTCTACACTGGGAAAAAGTGTCAACACAGAAGAAGTAAGTCGACACAACACTGGAAATTTGTGTCGACACAGAAGAAAAGTGTCGACACAGAAGAAAAGCGTCGACCTTAACATTGGGACAATGTGTCGACACAAAAGAATATAGTCGACCTCAAGTTTGTCGACACCAGCAGAGTGTGTCGACACATTGTGATTGAGTCAACACATTATAGCAAAGTTAAAAGAAGACTGTGTCGACACCTGAAGGCTAAGTCGACACTTACTAAGTTATGATTCTACAATAACTGTGTCGACACACAGGACTTGTGTCGACACACTGATGAATCAAGACCAAGTTATTTTCAGAAGAATCTGTGTCGACTCAAAGGCAACTTAGTCGACATCACTGAAGACTGTGTCGACACCAAAGTCAATTGTGTCGACACAAATAGACAGATGGTCTCGACACTTTCTGACAGACTGTCTCGACAATTTATGGTTCAAGACTAAGGCACAGGACTTGTTTGAAGACTTGACAGCTGTGGGTTGCCACCAGTTAACTGAAGCTGTCAGACTTGTCAGAAAACGGTTAGAAACCGGATCAGCCGGTTACCATGAAGAAAGTCTATAAATAGACAGATTCAGAAGGAGAAAGTAACTTTTGAAAACATTGATAAGAATCAAAAAGTTGAGAAGGATTACAATCCAATTCATTTCAAGAAAGTGCTAGGCACTTAAGAAGATCTTCTCCGAAAGATCAAAGAAGACTATCTAAGGATAGATCAAAGAAGAGTTCTAATCAGAATTCAGAAGAATCATTCAAAGTGCTGGATAGAGAGAGATCAAGCCAGAATTTGAAGAAGAAGAAAGAAACCACCAGTGGATTCTCAAGAAGCTGTTTGGAAATCAACTCAGCTAAGTTCATATTCAAGAAGCTTTGAAGAAGGCTCAGATACAGTTGATTGCATCAGCTGATCAAGAATTATCTTGGCCTTTTCTCTCTCAATTCAGGCAAGACAGTTAAATAATATTTTCCATATTTCTGTAGGATCTGTTTACATAGATCTGAGTTATAAGCCTGTGTTATAAAGGCTGAGTGTAGGAGTGTTGAACTCTGAGTGGTAGGGCAGTTTGCCTGAATGTAGGAGAAGGAACTTCTCTGAGTTGTAGGCCTTGGGGCAAGGCTGAGGTAGGGCTGCTGTGCCTGAGTTGTAGGAACCAGTTGGGTTCTGAGTTGTAGGATCTGTTGATCTGAGATTAGTGGAAGTTTGGCCGAATCTAGCATACTGCTAGATAGGTGAAGGGGGAAAGTGGATGTACCCAGACCTTGGGGAACCACTATAAATCATTGTGCAATCTGTGATGTTTTATTTTCTGTGATTGCTGTGATTATTGTGTTAGCCATTGAATTGAATTCTGCCTAGAAGTTTTTATAAAAAAGTAGAACCTATTCACCCCCCTCTAGGTGTTTAGGTTGTCTTGAAAGTAAAACTATCAAGTGGTATCAGAGGGAGGTTCCTCAAAAAGGACTTAACAGTCTGAGGTAGATCTGAAAGGCAGATTCAAGATTCAAGAAGATGGGTTCTGGACAGAATCATAAGGAGCTAGGGTCTATGAAATTACCCATATGCAAGAAAGAAATTTTTGGAATTTGGAAAGAAAGAGTCAGACTGTTTATGGAAGCATCTGACCCAAGAATTTACATCACAGTACAGGAAGGCCCCTTCATTCCAATGAAGATATCTGTTCTTGATGCAAATATCCAAATACCAAAGACTTATTCAGAAATGACCAAGGATGAAATCATCTTGGCAACCATGGACAAAAGGGCACAGAACATCATTGTTAGTGCCATAGATGATTCAACATTTCAAAATCTGATTCACTGCAAGACCTCCAAGGAGATGTGGGACACATTGATTGTCTACATGGAGGGATCTGAAGAAGTAAGGCTGGACAGAAAGTCTATGCTAAATTAGGAGTATGAAAGCTTTAGACAAGGAAAATATGATAGCATAACTGAGTGCTATAAGAAATTCTATAGGATTGTGAATGAGCTAATATCCTATGGAAGAGTCTTCAGTACCTATGAACTGAATGACAAATTCTTAAGATGCTTATCAAAGGATTGGGATACAAAGATCTGTGCCATAAGAGAAGTGGCTAAATTGGCAGAGATATCTCCTCCAACCCTGTTTGGAAAGTTGCTATCCTATGAAATGCAACTTATGGTGAGGAAGGAGGAGGAAAGAAACTCAAGAGGAGATCACAGAGAAAAGACTGTGGCATTTAATGCTGAAGCCACTAGAAAGAATAGGAGGAAATCACCATCTCCTCCTAAAGAAGTTGAAGAAGATAGTTCTGAAAATTCAGATAAGGGTTCAGAAAGCTGTGATTCAGATGCAGACTTTGCTGCATTCACAAGGCAATTCCAAAGGTTCTTGAAAAAGAAGCAATGGAAGTCTAGGCCTTCCACATCACAGCAAGTTGATGACTATTATCAGAAGAGAAGGTCATCAAGGAAAGAGAAAAGCAGATCAAAGCCCAGCAAAGCCACTACTTCAAAGATTGTCTGCTATTGTTGCAATAGGCCTGGACATGTAGTGGCTGATTGTCCTGACAAGAGGAAGGAATCTTCAGAAAAGAAGAAGACTTATCAGAAAGGCAAGAAGGAGAAATCCTTTGTAGCAAAGAAAGATAAAAGTCTGTCAGACCAGTCAACTTCAGAATCAGGATCTGAAGCTGAAGCATATATTGGACTATATGCTGCATCTGAGGAAGTGGAGTTTATGCAGTTGCTAGACTCCATCAATGAATATCAATGCATGGGGTTGATGACAAGATCAGAAGAGGACATATGCCAGAATCAGTCTGGTCCTAATGAGGTAAACTGTCCTTCCAGTACATCTGTTTGTAGTACAAGTGAAGAATCAGCTACATCTGCATCAAGTGATGAAGATGCATCTGGATCTGAAGGAGATGTCTATCAATTGATAGACAAGTATGGGGACTTGTTACAGGCCCTTAAGAAAAGCAAGAACCTGGTTAAAACTCAGGCTCAGGAAATTGCTGAACTAAGGGTTGCAACAACTGAATTAGAAAAAGTCCTTGATCAAAAATTAAATGAAATTGCCAAGCTGAAGAATATAACTATTATTCAGATGGGCACAATTAATTATACTAATGATCAAGTGAAGAGTCTGGAGGCCAGACTTAGAATTGAAAGGGATTTAGTGGCTAGTTACTCTAAGCCAAAATCTGTCTTACCCTTGATAGATGAATTTGTCACTCAGAAGGGTAAGGCTGGATTAGGATTTAAAGGTAACTCCAGGGCTGGCAGATTCAAGAGGAGAGGCAAAGCCCCTATTCAGCCACTAAACCACTCAGTCCCCATAAAGTTTAGTAAGGTGAAAGTGCCTTCTAACATATATGATCATGAAGACATTCAAGGTCATATTAAGACTAATGTTCTGAAGAACAAGGGTGTAAATGCAAGCAGGCCTACCTATGGTCATAAACCCAATGGTTTTAAGAAATCAGTAGGTGAAGTTGCAACAGCACCAGCAATGAACAGAAATTCTTCTGACAAGGATGTATCTAGATCTAGATACAATAAGTTTGAATGTTGGTGCTGTGGCAAGAGAGGCCATTTTGCATTAGACTGCTGGTATAACACAAGTGTTATAAAGAATAAGAGTCTACCTGTTAGAAGAGGCTATGTTAACTTTATTAATGCTAACCTGAACCAAGGACCCAAGACTTACTTGGGTTCTAAGGGTAAGTAATTCTGTATTGCAGGTGAATCCAAGTAACCATGCCCCTATATGGTACTTGGATAGTGGTTGTTCCAGGCACATGACTGGAACAAAGGGGCTGCTGAAGGAGTATTCATCTGTCAAAGATGGACCTAAAGTGATCTTTGGTGGATCTGAGAAGGGAGTCATCAAAGGGTTTGGTAACATTTCTTCTAACCTTATTACTATCACCCAAGTGGCCCATGTAAAAGGTTTGAAACATAATCTAATAAGCATAAGCCAGCTGAGTGATCTAGGATATGACATTTCATTTAGTAAGGATGGTTGTCATATCAAAAGGTCAAGTGATCAAGAGATCATATTGACTGGGTATAGGAAGAGAAATGTGTATTGCCTTAATTTTGAATGTGAAAATAAGGCTTTCCCATTTGTCTTGTAGCTGATGACAATGCTTCCCATTGTGTTAAGTGGCACAAGAGATTGGCTCATCTAAACTACAAGACAATTGGCCAACTCTTTAGTAAAGAACTAGTGAGGAATGGGCCTCAAGTTAAGTGTATAAAGGAAGGGGTATGCTCAGCTTGTCAAAAGGGCAAGCAGACAAAATCCTCATTTCAAAGCCTTGAAAACAAGGATTCTGTGAGGTGCTTATACCTCTTGCATATGGATCTTTTTGGTTCTATGCCAGTTCACAGTCTAGGTAGGAAGGTCTACACTCTAGTGGTTGTAGATGACTACTCTAGATTTACATGGGTGTTCTTTCTGAGACAAAAATCTGAAAACCCAAGTGTATTACTAAATTTTGTAAAGCAAATTCAGAATGAACTGAATTGTACAGTGGTCAAAATCAGAAGTGACCATGGTACTGAGTTTCAATCTGAAAGCATAACAAACTTGTGTATAGACTTTGGGATTTTCCAAGAGTTCTCCTCACCTAGAACACCTCAGCAAAATGGAATTGCTGAAAGAAAGAATAGAACATTAATTGAAGCTGGTAGAACTCTATTGAGTGACACCTCTCTCCCAGAATATTTTTGGGCTGAGGCAGTTAACACTGCTTGTCATGTCTTCAATAGGGCTTCTATCACCAAAAGCCACAGAAAGACTCCCTATGAGATTGTGAAAGGCAGAAAACCAAATCTATCCTATTTTAGGATCTTTGGTTGCAAGTGCTATATACTTAACAATGGCAAGTCATATTTGACTAAGTTTGCTGCCAAATCCCAGGATGTGATATTTGTTGGGTACAGCACAAATAGTAAGGCCTATAGAGTCTTCAACTTAACTACTCAAGTTGTTGAAGAATCTGTGCATGTTGTATTTGATGAAACAAGATTAATCAATTGTGAGTTGTCTTGTAGATCAAATGACTCAACAGGTATAAGCAAGAAGATGGACAAGCTCTCCATTGCTGAAGCTTCAAAGGAAGATGGAGCATTGAAAAATGAAGGCTGCTGTCCAGGGGGAGTACAAGAGATAATGGAAGCTGATGAAAACCAAGAGGTTCAGCAGAATGAAGAAGCTGGAGATGCTCAACCTGAAGGGAATCTTCCTCCAGCTATAAGATATCTAAGAGATCATCCTACTGATCAGATAATTGGTGATCCAAGACAAGGAGTGCAAACTAGAAGCAGAAATCAAAGCACAATTTTGCATTCAAGTTTCTTGTCCCAAATGGAACCTAAGAAGTTTGAAGAAGCTATCCAAGACCAGCACTGGATTGATGCAATGCAAGAGGAGCTGAATCAATTCAGAAGGTGCAAAGTCTGGGAGCTTGTTCCTAAACCAAGAGGCCACAACATAATTGACATTAAATGGATCTATAGGAACAAGCTAGATAAAAGTGGGATAATAGTGAAGAATAAAGCAAGGTTAGTTGCAAAAGGATACATGTAGGAAGAAGGGATTGACTTTGATCAAACCTTTGCTCCAGTAGCAAGGCTGGAGGCAATCAGAATGTTCCTTGCCTATGCAGCCTACCAAGACTTCAAAGTATACCAGATGGATGTGAAGTCAGCATTTCTGAATGGTGATCTTAAAGAAGAAGTATATGTAGAGCAACCATCAGGTTTTGTAGATCCTCTTAAACCTGATTCTGTGTATAAGCTTAGGAAAGCTTTGTATGGGTTAAAACAAGCTCCAAGGGCTTGGTATGAAACCCTGTCTACCTTCCTCATTGAGAATAAATTCTCAAGAGGAAAGATAGACAAAACTCTATTCCTTAGGGAATCCAAAGGAAAGATCATCTTAGTCCAGATCTATGTTGATGACATAATCTTTGGATCTACTGAAAACAACCTTTGTAAAAAGTTTGCCAAACTTATGCAAGGGAAGTTTGAGATGAGCAGTATGGGAGAACTTAAGTTCTTCTTGGGACTCCAAGTAAGACAGACTGATGATGGATTGTCCATATCCCAGTCTAAGTTCACCAAAGAATTAATTAAGAAATATGGTATGGAGTCATCCTCCACCATGAGAACTCCTATGGGAACAAGTATGCCTATATGCAAAGATGAGGCAGGTAAACCTGTTGATGAATCATTGTATAGAGGAATAGTTGGGTCTCTACTATATCTCACTGCTAGTAGACCTGACATTATGTATGCAACATGTGTCTGTGCTAGGTACCAAGCCTGCCCTAAAGAATCTCATTATACTGCAGTCAAAAGGATTCTGAGATATCTAAAGGGCACTCCTACTCTAGGTCTTTGGTACCCTAGGAATAGAGATTTTTTACTAACAGGCTATTCAGATGCAGATTTTGCAGGATGTAGAGAGGACAGGAAAAGTACTACAGGTACTTGTCAATTCCTGGGAGGAAGACTAATATCATGGTGTAGTAAGAAGCAGACCAGTGTGGCAATCTCCACAGCTGAGTCAGAGTATGTTGCTGCTGGAAGCTGCTGTGCACAGCTATTATGGATGCAGCATCAGCTTAAGGATTATGGTATTCAGGTAAGTAGAACACCCCTTTTATGTGATTCAAAGAGTGCTATTTCTATTGCTAATAATCCAGTTTCTCATAGTAGAACTAAGCATATAGAAATCAAATACCATTTTCTTAGAGAACATGTAGAAAGAGGAGACATCTCATTGGAATTTGTAAAAACAGATTATCAAATAGCAGATGTATTTACTAAGCCTTTAGATGAAACCAAATTCAATAAATTCAAAATTGAATTAGGTATGTTAACCATTGATTAATGTATTAACAAAATCATTAACAATGCAATTGAAGTGGTATATAAGTAAGTAAAAGTAATAACAACATAATCAAGTGTTAAAAAGGACACATTGAAGTTACAGAAATTGGCTAAGTAAGAATGTGTCGACACATTCAGTAATAATGTGTCGACTCAGAGAAATTATGTCGACAAGTCAGAAATATTGTGTCGACACAGAGAATATGTGTCGACACTTAAGAGTTATATTGTCGACTTAACCAGAAATGTAATGTCGACTCAACCAGGAAAATGGTGTCGACACTTACAGAATATGTGTCGACACTTATCCTTAGAGTCGACACAGAATTTCTGTCTATCTAAGGTGTCGACATAACCACAAATTGGTGTCGACACATAGTAGGCTGAAGTAATGTCGAGACAATAGAAGTTTGTGTCGACACATTCCGTCTGTGTCGACACATTTTGACTGTTTTTGGCGCCTTTTGAACTTCTTTCAACTGAGGCTATAAATAGGTCAAAAACTCTTTCTGTCGACACGCTTCCAAGGTTTTCGAGACTAAAACCCTGTGTCGACAGTCTATCTTTCTCTCTTCTCTCAAGCTTTCTCGACGAATCGATGGCGCCAAGGATTGAAGACAACATTAATGAAGGGTATGAGTTGGTGCGCCAGGCCTTTGCAGAGGCGCCGCCAGATGTTCAAGGAGTTATCACCCTCCTCTCTGAGTCAGGGTTAGAATTTCTCATCTCAGAACCAACAAAAATCTGGAAGAAGGAGGTGCACGAGTTCTTTATCTCTGCATCAGTCCACTCGACTGGTCTCAAGATTAGGTCCACTGTTCAAGGGACTAAGGTGAAGATTAATCAAAGAAGTTTAAGAAAGATCTTTCAATTGCAAGTAGTTGAGAATGAAGAGGAAGTACCTAGTTCTAAGACAAGGGAAGCCCTTCAATGGTGTGGACTAGACTCAGGCTTGAAGATTGGAGCTGCATTCAACAGGAAGGGTATGAATCAGCAAGGGAAGTTCTTGTCTGAAATAGTTGGGAAAGTGATCCTCTGCAAGACAGGTGGACATGATAGGATTTTTGCCTATATGTTCAGCCTTATGACCAGGATTGTTTTTACAATCCCTACTGATTGGTCAGGAGTGATCTTTGACAAGATCAAAGAAGGAATCAAGAAGCCTAACATGGCCAGGATCATGAGCTTATACCTCACTGGAGTGATTCCTGAAGTAATGCAGCAACTGCAAGGGACTAAGATTAATCATATGAGAAGAATGGATATGAGACTGTTCTCAAGGTGGGATAGGGTGCTGTCCAAGGAAGTGCCTGAAGAGAGCAGGCCAGACACCCCTGTGAAATCCCCTACTCAACATCAAGAAACTGAACAACTACAAGAAGACCCACTCAGGACACAGGTTGAAGATCAGCCTGACTCAACTATAGTCCAGCAAGTGTCAACACCTGCACAAATGCAGGTGGAGCCAGTTTCCTCTCCTGCTCAAAATGTATCTGCACCTGATCAGGTATATGTGTAGGGGGAGCTAATGTATTTTACTATAAAAGACTTTGCTCATATTCTTATTAATGCACAGGTTCAGGAAGAGCTAGTGTCCACTCCTCCTCTAGATACTACAAATACTGAAGTACAAGTGCAAGAGGAAGCACAGTTAAACTTATCTCAAGATTTAACTGCTGCAGAGGTTACAGCTCAACTGGAATTTACTCTGGAGGAGTTATTCCCTGATGATGATACTACTACTGATAAAGTAGGAGGTGGACAAGAAATTGAGAAGTCAATAGGTATGGAAATTGATCAGGAAGCTGAAGTTGAGGCACAAGTTGAGGGGGAGCCATTGGCTGTTGAAGCTGAGCAACAGGTCACTGGGACAGATACAATTAATCCTCCTCAAGAGAGAATTCATTTAGATACTTCATCTGAAACTGAAACTGAAGATGCCAGGATGGCAAAGAAAAGAAAACTTGTTGTATTTAAGAGAAGAAGCAAGAATTATAAGCAGGCTTTACAGACCACACCTCTACAGGTATCTCCAGCTTTTGATTATAACAAGTTTATGGTAGATCTACAGGTAAAATTGGATGAACAAAGGATGGCTTTGGAAAAGTATGTTGATGAAAATAGCAAGTCACTTCAGTTTGACTTAGCACAGGATATAAAGTCCATCCAGTTTCAAGTCAACATGCATAAAAAGGAAATGACAGATTGCTTCCACAAGGGTGGCAATGCTGTGGTTTATCTAGCTCAACAACAGGTGGCTATTACTACAAAGGTGGATGACATTGCTCTGAAGCAAAGCTATGTATTGGAAAATCAGTTAAGAATGAATGATAATTTAACTGAATCTCATAATGAGATCATTGAAGAGGTAAAGAAGATTGTTCCAGGTCTGCCTGCAGATAGAGCCAAAGAAAGGGAAGAATTTGATAAGAATTTTCAAGCTGCCATTGCTTCTGTTAAGACTGCCATCACAACCTCTCAAAAAGAAATATCTGAAAAGCTTCAAAAGTTAAAACCATTTTTTAAAGAGGGTGTGAATTATTTGGATGGCCAAATCAGATTTCAAAAGGAAGATCTAAGAGATCATGTATCTAGAGAAGCCATAAAGGGGGAGAGGATGCTAATTCATGCAGGCTCAGAGCACTCCAAATGGGTGACCAATAGTATCCGAGCCACTTTGGGATATCCCCCATTGTGTGATGATGCTATGGTGGCTGAGTCAGGAATACAATCAAATCTACTTGAAGGCAATCAACCTGAGGTTGCCCAAGTCATTTACCCCCCTCCAGATTTTGACATGATTGATCAGCAGGTTCAAGGCATGTATAGTCCTCCAAAGGAGGTTACTAATATTGTCATTGGGAAGGTTGATAAGCCTGAGGCTACTCTGAAAGAACAGCAAGAAGCTCTATTAGCAAAGAAGAGATTCAGAGAGCAGGCTGTACTTAAGCCAGATTATGAGCAGTGGAGTCCTACTTCAAGGAACATAATACTCACTGCATGGAAAGCTGTACAAGACAAAGTTCATGAGAGAGGGAAGTGGTACAATGAAATAGAATGGCAAAAGTATGAGGCAAGACAGGAAGCAATAGTACAATTCAGAAGGAAAGCTAAGCTGGGAAGACTGCCATCAGATGCTAAGGAGCCAAGCAAGTACTTCCCAAAGCCTTTTCACTATTTTGAAAGGCAAAGGATCAAGGAAGAAGCTCAGAAGAAAGCTGATCAAAAAGGAAAGAAGATAGCTGAAGAATCAGAAGCTCCTGTGACAGCTACAATTCAATCTGGCAAAGGGATTATAATTAGAGAGCCTGATCAATCCTGATTATGTTTTAAGTTCCTTCATAGTGTTTTGTAATGTTGTGATGTAATCATTAAATGTAAAACAATGTAATCAAACATTACCCAGTTGTAAACAAAATGTTGTTTGGCATATTATAATGTGCATTCTGTGATGGATTGTTTTGTTTATGTTTTGTTTATATTAAGTATTCCTGTCATGTCATATATCATCATTTAGTACTGTTTATAAATGGTGTATATCATTGGCTAGAAGGGTTATGACTTCTCCAAATAGGGGGAGATTGTTGGGTACATTGGAAAATGTGTACCTGATTTGAAGAAGCCCAACCTAGCTCAATGATATACATCAAGGTGTATTTGATGTTGTTTTTGAGTTGACATGTGCAGGTGAAGAATTGATAAAGTATGCAGATAAATTCTAAGTCCAAGTGTCGACACAGAGGAAGCAGTGTCGACACATAGAAGAAAATAGTCGACACAACACTGGGAAGCAGTGTCGACACATAGCAGTTAGTCTACAACTACACTGGGAAAAAGTGTCAACACAGAGGAAGCAGTGTCGACACATAGCAGTTAGTCTACACTGGGAAAAAGTGTCAACACAGAAGAAGTAAGTCGACACAACACTGGAAATTTGTGTCGACACAGAAGAAAAGTGTCGACACAGAAGAAAAGCGTCGACCTCAACATTGGGACAATGTGTCGACACAAAAGAATATAGTCGACCTCAAGTTTGTCGACACCAGCAGAGTGTGTCGACACATTGTGATTGAGTCAACACATTATAGCAAAGTTAAAAGAAGACTGTGTCGACACCTGAAGGCTAAGTCGACACTTACTAAGTTATGATTCTACAACAACTGTGTCGACACACAGGACTTGTGTCGACACACTGAAGAATCAAGACCAAGTTATTTTCAGAAGAAGCTGTGTCGACTCAAAGGCAACTTAGTCGACATCACTGAAGACTGTGTCGACACCAAAGTCAATTGTGTCGACACAAATAGACAGATGGTCTCGACACTTTCTGACAGACTGTCTCGACAATTTATGGTTCAAGACTAAGGCACAGGACTTGTTTGAAGACTTGACAGCTGTGGGTTGCCACCAGTTAACTGAAGCTGTCAGACTTGTCAGAAAACGGTTAGAAACCGGATCAGCCGGTTACCATGAAGAAAGTCTATAAATAGACAGATTCAGAAGGAGAAAGTAACTTTTGAAAACATTGATAAGAATCAAAAAGTTGAGAAGGATTACAATCCAATTCATTTCAAGAAAGTGCTAGGCACTTAAGAAGATCTTCTCCGGAAGATCAAAGAAGACTATCTAAGGATAGATCAAAGAAGAGTTCTAATCAGAATTCAGAAGAATCATTCAAAGTGCTGGATAGAGAGAGATTAAGCCAGAATTTGAAGAAGAAGAAAGAAACCACCAGTGGATTCTCAAGAAGCTGTTTGGAAATCAACTCAGCTAAGTTCATATTCAAGAAGCTTTGAAGAAGGCTCAGATACAGTTGATTGCATCAGCTGATCAAGAATTGTCTTGGCCTTTTCTCTCTCAATTCAGGCAAGACAGTTAAATAATATTTTCCATATTTCTGTAGGATCTGTTTACACAGATCTGAGTTGTAAGCCTGTGTTATAAAGGCTGAGTGTAGGAGTGTTGAACTCTGAGTGGTAGGGCAGTTTGCCTGAGTGTAGGAGAAGGAACTTCTCTGAGTTATAGGCCTTGGGGCAAGGCTGAGGTAGGGCTGTTGTGCCTGAGTTGTAGGAACCAGTTGGGTTCTGAGTTGTAGGATCTGTTGATCTGAGATTAGTGGAAGTTTGGCCGAATCTAGCATACTGCTAGATAGGTGAAGGGGGAAAGTGGATGTACCCAGACCTTGGGGAACCATTATAAATCATTGTGCAATCTGTGATGTTTTATTTTCTGTGATTGCTGTGATTATTGTGTTAGCCATTGAATTGAATTCTGCCTAGAAGTTTTTATAAAAAAGTAGAACCTATTCACCCCCCCTCTAGGTGTTTAGGTTGTCTTGAAAAGTAAAACTATCAAGAGGAGTTCATCCTCCACCCAAAACTGTTTGGTCTTCCCCTCCTTTGCCGCTTGCATCCACTCCTTTGCCAACGGATCTTGTTGCAGCCCTTCCTTGATCCTGGCTAGCAACTCTCCCTTCACCGTTGTCATAGTGGCAAGTCCAGCTTTGCGGCTTAAGGCATCTGCAACAACATTTGCCTTCCTGGGCTTGTACTCCAAGGTGTAATCGACTTCTGCCAGGAAGTCTTGCCACCGTGCCTGCTTGGCAGACAGCTTCTTCTGCGTCTGGAAGTAGCTTGTAGCAACGTTGTCCGTCTTGACTACAAACTTCGCTCCCAGCAAGTAGTGTCGCCACACCCGTAAGCAATGGATGATGGCTGTCATCTCCTTCTCCTGGACGGTGTATCGCCGCTCCGTCTCATTCAGCTTCCGGGTTTCATAGGCAATGGGATGCCCATCCTGCATCAAGACTCCGCCAATGGCAAAGTCCGAAGCATCCGTTTGCACCTCGAACTCCTTCCCAAAGTCCGGCAATAACAACACCGGCTCGGTGCTCATCGCCAACTTCAGATCTTCGAAAGCCTGTTGACATCCTTCATTCCAAGCCCAAGTCTTGTCCTTCTTCAGCAAGTCCGTCAATGGGACCGCTCTCCTTGAGTAGCCCTGAATGAACCGCCGATAATAGTTTGCAAGACCAAGGAACGATCTTAGCTCGGTTACCTTCGTCGGTGGCTCCCAATCAACGATCGCCTGAATCTTGGCTGCATCCATCTTCAACCTTCCATGGCCAATGACATGTCCAAGGAAGTGAACCTCCTCTACTCCGAATGTGCACTTCGATCTCTTCACATACAGCTCGTTCTCCCGCAAGGCCTGAAAGATGATGCGGAGATGTTCCACATGCTCCTCCATAGAATTGCTGTAGATTACGATATCGTCAAGATAGACCACCACGAACTGATCAAGATAAGGATGGAATATCCTGTTCATCAAAGTGCAAAACGTCGCTGGAGCATTTGTTAAGCTGAACGGCATGACCATCCACTCATAGGAACCATAACGAGTGATGCACGTTGTCTTCGGCTCATCCCCTTCAGCAATGCGGACTTGGTAATAGCCCTTTTGCAAGTCCATCTTGGAATAGATCTTCGCACTCCCCATCCGGTCGAACAAGTCAGCAATCAATGGAATAGGGTATTTGTTCTTCACAGTTACCTTGTTGAGTGCGCGATAGTCCACACACATCCGCAAGGACCCATCCTTCTTCTTCTGGAACAGCACCGATGCCCCATACGGTGCTTTTGACGGTCGGATCTTCCCCGTGTCAAGTAGCTCCTTCAACTGCTTGCGAAGCTCTTCCAATTCTGGTGGAGCCATGCGATATGCCGCCATTGCAGGTGGTTTCGCCCCTTGCTCCAACACGATCTCGTGATCCACCTCCCTCCGAGGTGGTAGCTTGTTCGGCAGCTCCGCTGGCATCACATCTTGATTATCCTTCAAGACTTGCTCCACCAAAGGATGTACCTCCTCATCCTCCGCTGCCGCTGCTTCCTCCTTCAAGGTGGCTAAATAAGTCACCTCCCCTTTCTTTATGCCTTTGGCTATTTGCATAGCCGATAGCTGCTTCCCATTTGTTGGTGGCCCTTCCACCGCCGGGATCATGCACGGAGACCCTTCCTCCATGATGCACATAGATCTACAGAATGGCATCGTAATAACACGCACCTTCACAAAGAAATCCATGCCAAGCACGACTTGGAAGTCATCCATCGGAGCAATGGAGAAGTCGACTTGGCCCTTCCAAGTTCCTATCTGCAACTCCACTCCGCGTGAAGCACCTTGCAGCGGTCTCGCCACTCCATTCACCGTCTTCAACCAGCCGTCAACCTTGGAGACATGAAGACCAAGCCTCTTTGCCTGCTGCTCGGTCATGAAGTTGTGCGTCGCTCCCATATCAAGCAATACTTTTGTAACCTTCCCATTTGCTCTTGCCTCGACAAACATCAACCCTTTTGCCGTTGGAGAGGGTTTGACGTTCAAAGCATTCAATAATTGCAATGAACCCATTTGTGCGGACGTACCTTCCTCTGTCGCCGCAACATCGCCTTCAACCATTGCTGAAAGCATTCCCGCTTTTGGACAACTGCTCATCGCATGCGGTCCCTTGCATAAGAAGCATCCTCCCTTTGGAACGAAGGCCTTCTTCTTCTCTTCGTAGTCCTTCCTTGCATCCTGTCGCTGGAAGTTGGGCTTCTTGAAGTCTCGCTTCTCTCCCCCACCTTTTCCATGATCACCCTTATCCTTGGCTTTGCCGCATCTGGGTGTCGTTGGAATTCGACAAGGGACTCTGCTGCAGCAATTGCTTCATCCAATGTCTTGACATCTCGCCGCTGCAACTCCTGCCTAGCCCAATGTTGAAGACCATCCACGAAGAAGAAAAGGAGATCTTCATCCGACATATTGGGAATTTGCAGCATAATGGTAGTGAATTCCTTGACATACTCCGCAATGCTTCCCTTATGCTTCAATTCCCTTAGCTTCTTCTTTGCTTCATAGATGACATTTTCCGGATAGAAATGTCGCTTGAGTTCACGCTTGAACTCATCCCAAGTATCGATGCGGTACAAGCCCTTCTCGATGTCACCTTGCTTCCTTCGCCACCAAAGTGAAGCAACATCTATCAGATAATAAGAAGCTTGTTTTACCTTGACTGCCTGATCCTCAACACCGCATCCCTCGAAGTACTGCTCCATCTGCCAAATGAAGTTCTCCACCTCTTTGGCATCGCGCTTGCCTCCAAACGCCTTGGGCTTTGGAACCTCCATCCTCGGGTTGCCAATCGCCATATTGCCTCCGCCGTTAGCCACTGCTCGTCGGCAAAGAGTTACCTCCTCCCGCATTTCATCGAAGCCGTTACGCATCGCTTGGATGGCCTCCTCCATCTTAGCAAGGCGTACCTCCAATGTCGGTTGAGCATCAAGCCAAGTCTGGGTAGACTCCTTGATGGACTCAAATTCTTCAAGGACATGAGCTTCAAGGGTTTCAAAGTTACCTTCCACCCTTTCCACTCGATTTGCCAGCAACATGAGGGTCTGATCCATTGAAGTTCCTTCTCGCTGCCTGCTATGATCCCTCTTCTTCCCGCGGCCTTGGTGTTCCACGACTTCCCTATCGTCAACAACACTCGAGTTGTTTCCCTCGTTCACCATTGCAGCACCACACGATCAACCTGGCTCTGATACCAACTGTTACGGACTAGTCTCCTTGACCACATCGCGCACGGCCTTAGCTCCTCTTGCCACCACTTGCGGCTAGCTAAGTCAGCCTCACTCAAGAGAACGGTGGTGGGAATGCAACGAAAACTAGAACACAAGAGCACAGAGAGTAAGAGAGAGCAAGAAAGCAAGAGAACTCAAATGCTATTCCAAACTTGGTGATTTACAAATGAGGGGGCCTCCTCCTTATATAGGGCCCCAAAGAATTTCCCTCCAAAAGTTGGAAGGATCTAGAATATAGCCTACTCTAGAATCTTCTATACACTTCCAATATGTACAAGCATCCTGAATCATCCAGAACGTTCCCGAGAGATCATTCTAGACTTCTCTCCAACCTTCCCTCTAGAATTCACTAGAATCCTCTATGGGCTTAACCCCATCTAGTCATGATCGAGCCATCCAAGCGAATTCGTGACAATAAGCTTTGAAAAATTTCAAAAAGCAAATCCTAGATAATAAATGAAGACTAATGAAATTATCTTGAAAATATAAATAATAAGCGACTTAAATCGTTCACATCTACTACGCTAATCAAAATTTTACATTACAAAAGTTATCTAAAATGAAAAGGAAAATAGTGGATGAAAGATTTTAAAAAAATAAAGAACGAAAACCATAACAAAAATGAGAGTTTTAGAAAAATGTTTCACATTAACATGCTACCCTGAATTAGAAACACAGCATAACCAACATTTTAATTGTGAAATATAATTAAAAATAACGATTAAAAATATTATAATTAGCTAAGTTGTTATAGGGAATATTGAGAAAAACAAAACACAAAATAAGAGGTACTATTGAAATACCAAAATTTGTTTAAACTATTAAAGTAAAAAACAAATAGTATATATATATATATATATATATATATATATATATATATATATTGAAATATTCTTTATTTTTTTTGAATTTTTAAGATTATTGTTGCGCGCTAGGGTTCGAAGAAAATAAACGCAACCGAACTAGCAACCCGATGAGGCAAGTATACCTATCGAATTGTAGCTAGGGGACACAAGTGTCGTATTGAAATCCGGGAACTGTTGGCTATGCTTACTCATACGAACGCTATTATCTTATCGACAGAAAAACTAGGGTTTAGAGAATCTAATTAAGATTAAGGAAATAAAACTAATGCTAGAAAGAGAAATAATGCAATTAAGTAAAGTGCTATTAAGTAAAACGATTACGACAGAAGGTTGAAACTATGAAATGGAAATGCACTCGATCAAGAATCACCTCGGCTAAAGACGATTAAGAAAATGCGATAAAAATCTAAACCTAATAGGATAAAGGTCCTTGACCGTTGAGGTTCCTAAAGCTTGAACACGCTTCTCTCGAAGTCGTGCCCAACTGAGTTTAGGAAGGTCCGACCGACTCTCGTCTAAATCGGAGGCCTAAAACTAGCTTTATGCGGTGAACCCTACTATTGGATTTTACTCCAATCCGGGAGATTTAGACGTCTGCCTCTCTCGAGGGGTGCGTACAACTCCCTTTACTCTTGAATGCTCACTTTATTCTTTCGGCCTCTCGGCTAGCCCAGAATGAAAGCAAAGGCGGAGGGTATATATCGATAATATACCTCCAACCCGTGATTAATCAAGAGTAATTCAAGACCCTAACCTAAAAAGAAAAGATTAATTAAAACATCATAACTTAATCGCTCTAACCTCGGATCATCAAGATCGAGTACAAGGAGGATTAGTTAATCATAATGGAGTGGAGGAGGGGGGATGAGTAGTAAAGCATAAAAAAACACAAGCTAAACAAAGAACAATTCTATTAATGAAAAGGGGCAATTTACACTAATGAAAACAAAATTACAAGTGCATGAAAATGAAATCCTATTCTAGCCCTACAATTAGCACTAAGCAAGAGCAAGATTACAACAAAAGCATAAACAAGCTAAGATTAAACTAGGGTTAAACAAAAATTACAAAGAGAGAGAGAGAGAGAAAAAGCATAAGAAAGGATCAAGAAACAAAGGGGCAGCACCTCCCCCTCTCAACCAAAGCTTGCTGAAATGGAGAGGGGGGGGGGTCTCAATTTATAAATTTTTTCTCGGGTTGGTCACACCCTCCGACACGCCCTAGGGGGGCGTGTCAGGGGGCATGACAGTACTATATTGACCTCGGGCTCTAGATTCTGGCAGGAGGGATGATTGCTTCGGTACGTCGGTGGTCACGCCCTAGGTCACGCCTGTGTAGGGGGGCGTGACAGGCACGTCATGTCCAAATCATTGGTCGGAAATCCGTCAGTCGTCGAAAAGTTGATGTCACGCCCCAGGTCATGCCCGTGACTGGGGGCGTGACAGTACTGTTTTCGTGCTGTGGAGAAACGGCATTTAATGCGGCGGCAGGCTTTGCGGCAAAGGGCCACACGCCCATGGTCACGCCTTGTGACACGCCCAGGGAGGGCATGTCAGGGGGCGTGACAGCGGTTTTGTCCGTTTTCCTGTCCCTTCCAACAAAAGTCCTCGGGATCGGGTGACACGCCCTAGGTCACGCCCAGGGTGGGCGTGACAGGGGGGCGTGCCAGGTCATTTTTGACCAATTTCCTGAAAACCTACAAAAGGACAAGAAAATGTTAGTGGCAATAATATTTACATAAAAGGATAAAAATAATCTAATAATAGACATGATTTGTACACTATAAAATAGAAAATACGATAATAGTTTAGGCTACAAAACATATTATCAAATTCCCCCAAGCTTAAGCTTTGCTTGTCCCCAAGCAAAAATATAAAAATTAGATAATCATAAAAAAAAGACTAATCAAAAAGTTCTAATTATGCCTACACAAGTACTATGCGAAATTCTAAGTAGAGAAAAGGTGAAATGTAAGTCTAAAACAATTATTTAGGTATGGTAAAACTTTTATAAACTTTACTCAATAAAAACAAATCATCCAAAATTTTAACGAGATTTTTTAAATAGACTTAAGCAAAGCAACGAAAATGAAAAACACGCATTGAGTTGTTACTAGATCCAAGCAATGCATTATAATTATATCAATTTAATTAACAAAAATCTAGGTTTAAATCCAAAACTAAAACTGATTTACTTTTTTTCTTTTCTTAGTTGTTAAATAAAAATCAAAAAGCGTGAATCAAAAGGACTTAAATAGGACAGAAACGTTTGGTTTAGGAATATGATTAGGAGTGGAATTCAAAGATAAACGTGAAGGTTTTAAAATCACACTAAACCAAAGCAAAGAGTTTCAAAAACTTTCATAAAAATATATACACATTTTTTTTCTTTTTCTTCTTTTTTTTTTCATTTTTTTTCTTTTTTCAAAACAAAGGCCATAAATATTTTTATTTTCCTTTTTGAATTGGCCAAACAAAAATAAACAACACTTTTGAACATACTACTTTTTTTTTGAAAACCTTTCTCCCATAAAAATCACAAAATACCCTATCAAAATCGTCAAAATAATTTATGAAACTCAAAAAGGCTAGTGTGATTCGATAGGTTGGAAATTTTGGCTTTGGTGAAACTGAAATGAAGGGAGGAGCTATCAAATGAAATCGGAAAAAGGCTCAAAAATGGCTAACTAGTGGTAAACGTTTTTAGGTTGGCAGGAAAGCTCAAACAAAAACAAAAACGGCCTAAATCATTTTCACGCTTTTGAATTTATTTAAAACAAAGGTTTGAAAATTTTCAAAAAGCGAGTCCTAGATAATAAAAGAAGATTGATGAAATTAACTTGAAAATAGAAATAATAGGTGACTTGGATCGTTCACATCTACTACGTTATTCAAAAGTTGACTTTACAAAAATTATTCAAAAATGAATAAGAAAATAGTGGATGATGAATTTTCGAGAAAGTAAAGGAAATAAAAAACAAAAAACCATAATAGAAATGCGAGTTTTAGAAAAATATTTCACCTTAACATGCTACCTACCGTGAATTAGAAACACAGCATGGCCAACATTTTACTTGTGAAACATAATTAAAAAGGACGATTAGAAATATTATAATTAACTAAGTTGTTTATAGGAGATTTTGAGTAAAACAAAAACAAAAACTAGGGGTACTATTGAAATACCAAAATGTCTAAACTATTCAAAAACACATATATATATATATTTTAATTTTGAGAAATATTCTCTTTTTTTTTGGATTTTGGAAATTTTTTCTCTTTTTTTTTGGAATTTTAAGATATTCATGTAAATATTTTTTATTTTGGAAATATTTAAAATATATACAAAAAAAAATATTTACACTAAGCAAAAATGAAGGAGGAAGTCCTCCCCCAAGCTTAAAATAGACATTGTCCTCAATGGCTAAAGAAGGGGAGTGGAGAAGGAGAGAAAAATAAAGTACAGAATTGAAAAATATAATTGAAATACAGGTACTTCCCCGGATTTATTTGCTGCGAAAGCTGAGTGATGCCGCCCCCCGAATGTCTTCTTTGGACTTCGTGATGGATTCAGCAATGTTGGAGCTGGCGATCGCAGAAGCTTCAGCTTGTCAGAGCCGTCCAAGGCAAAAAATTGTAAAATAAAGAAAATAGAAAAAGATAACTTGGGTTGCCTCCCAAGAGCGCCCTTTGGTTAAAGCGTCGTTGAGCTCGACGCATCAAAAGAATAATATTGTCCAAAAATATTGTTGTCCAGAAATAAAATTATTTTTAGCAAAAAAATAAAAGTTCAAGATTAGAGTTCGTGAAGCAGAAACTTAATAATGTTTGGACTGACATCATCATCACCAGAGAAATACAGTTTAAGACGCTGACCATTCACTTTGAAATTACCCTTATCAGGGTGAGAAATTAAAACAGTTCTTCTAAAACAGAAAACGGGCCAGACCAGCGAGATTTTAATTTCCCCGGAAATAAATGTAAACGAGAATTATATAAAAGGACTTGGTCGCCCGGCTTAAAGTTTTTAGGGTGCCTTAAGTGTTTATCGTGTAAACGCTTCGTCCGCTCTTTATAAAGTTTATTATTTTCATAAGCATAAGAGCGCCACTCATCGAGTTCATTTAGTTGAAATTTTCGAAGGTCACCGACTGAGTGGGGATCGAAGTTTAAAAATTTTAGGGCCCAAAAGGTGCGGTGCTCTAACTCTACAGGCAGATGGCACGATTTTCCATAGACCAGCCGATACGGCGTACATCTGAGGGCGGTTTTGTATGCTGTTCGGTAGGCCCATAGAGCATCGTCAAGTTTGGCTGACCAGTCTTTTCTAGAAGTTGAAACAATCTTTTCTAATATTCTTTTTATTTCTCTATTAACTACTTCGACTTGTTCGTTAGTTTGAGGGTGGTAGGCAGTGGAAAGCTTATGCGTAACGCCGTATTTGGTAAGGATTTTTGAAAATTGTGCGTTACAGAAATGAGAACCCCTATAGCTAACGACCGCGCGTGGCGTACCGAATCTAGAAAATAATCTTTTTAGAAATGTGACTACAACTCGGGAGTCGTTCGTAGGAAGAGCTTGGGCCTCAGCCCATCGTGAAACATAATCAACAGCAACTAAAATATATTTGTTTCCGAAGCTAGAAGGAAGGGGGTCAACAAAATCAATTCCCTAGAGGTCGAAAATTTCGCACTCTAAGAAATAATTTTGCGGCATTTCATTTTTATTAGAAATGTTGCCCGACCATTGGCAACTATCACACCTGCTCACAAAGGCTTGCGCGTCTTTAAATAGGCTAGGACAGTAAAAACCTGCGCAAAGCACCTTGTGAGCGGTGCGAGCAGCTTGATAGTGCCCACCTGTCGGACCTTCATGCAAATGTTTTAGAATATCAATTCCTTCATCATAAGAAACACATCTCCTTATCACTTGATCCGCACAAATTTTGAAAAGATGCGGGTCTTCCCAAAAGTAGTTCTTCAGCTCAGAAAAGAATTTCTTCTTTTGCTGAGAGGAGAACTCTTTTGGGAGCACACGGGCCACTAGATAGTTGGCGATGTGCGCGAACCAAGGA
Organism: Platanthera zijinensis; assembly: GCA_039513925.1. Classification (NCBI taxonomy): domain Eukaryota; kingdom Viridiplantae; phylum Streptophyta; class Magnoliopsida; order Asparagales; family Orchidaceae; genus Platanthera; species Platanthera zijinensis. The sequence continues at coordinate 190,712,964 of CM077084.1, forward strand.
GAAGTAGATGTATTAACTAAAAGCAGCTTCTCATCAGGAAAATAGTCATTAAAAGATTTTTCATTTAATTTTTCTATAAAGGGGTTATCTAATCTTGATAGATGGTCGGCGGCCAAGTTCTCGGCTCCTCGCTTATCACGGATCTCTAAGTCAAACTCCTGGAGGAGTAAGACCCAGCGAATCAAGCGAGGCTTGGCATCCGTTTTGGCAAGAAGGTACTTGAGGGCTGAGTGGTCCGTAAAAACAATGATTTTTGAAAGTGTAATGTAAGGGCGGAATTTATCAAAGGCGAATACTACAGCTAAGAGCTCCTTCTCGGTTGTGGTGTAATTTTCTTGTGCAGATGTGAGGGTTTTACTAGCGTAATAGATGGGGTGGAAGTTTTTAGATATGCGTTGACCTAATACGGCTCCCACCGCAAAACTACTTGCATCGCACATAATCTCGAAAGGAAGGTCCCACACCGGAGCTATCATAATCGGTGCGTTAATTAACTTTTCTTTAATTGATTCAAAGGCAGAAATACAAGAGTCATCAAAAATGAATGGAGCGTCTTTTTCAAAGAGATGGGTGAGGGGCTTTGTGATCTTGGAGAAGTCCTTTATAAAATGATGATAAAAACCAGCGTGGCCTAGGAAACTTCTTATAGCTTTTATGTTTGTAGGCGGCGGCAACTTCTCAATAACTTCTATCTTGGCAACATCTATCTCAATACCTTTAGCAGAAATTTTATGACCCAAAACTAACCCTTCCCTCACCATAAAATGGCATTTTTCCCAATTTAGGGCAAGGTTAGTTTCTTCGCATCGTTCTAAGATTTTTTCGAGGTTTTGTAAACATCTATCGAAGGAATCACCGAACACGGAGAAATTGTCCATGAATACCTCCATAATGCTTTCTATGTACTTGTCAAATATTACGAGCATACATCGCTGGAATGTAGCTGGTGCATTGCATAATCCAAACGACATTCTTCAGTAAGCGAAGGTGCCGAAGGGACAAGTAAACGTAGTTTTCTCTTGGTCCTCGGGAGAGATGGGTATTTGAAAGTACCCCGAGAGGCCATCGAGAAAACAATAAAAGCTATGGCTGGAGAGACGTTCTAAAATCTGGTCGATAAACGGTAATGGAAAGTGGTCCTTGCGGGTGGCGTCATTAAACTTATGATAATCTATACACATACGCCAACCCATCACCGTACGTGTCGGGATTAATTCATTATTCTCATTACTAACTACGGTTATCCCTCCCTTCTTAGGAACTACCTGAACAAGGCTAACCCACTTACTGTCCGATATAGGGTAGATAATTCCCGCGTCTAATAGTTTCATAACCTCGCCCTTAACTACTTCTTTCATATTCGGGTTTATACGGCGCTGAGGTTGGATAGAGTTACGCGAATTATCTTCCATTAAAATTTTATGGGTATAGAAAGATGGGCTTATGCCCTTGATATCAGAAATTTGCCAAGCAATAGCCCGACGATGCTTACGTAGAACTAGAAGAAGTTTATCGTTTTGCGTATCTGTGAGGTAGGCCGAAACGATAACTGGTAACTTGGAATCTTTTTCTAAGAAAGCATACTTAAGGTGTTCGGGAAGTTCTTTAAGTTCTAGGGTAGGGGGTTCTTCATAAGAGCATTTTGAGATTCTTTCTTTTTCAAAAATAATATCTTCATAAACTTTTTTATAAGGAACGTAATAAGGGGTGGGGCTAGCAGCCAAGACGGCTTCTTGTAGCGATTCAGTGGGAAGAAAAGAGGAAGAACAAAATCAGAAAATTCTTTTTCAAACTCAGAAAGACAATAAGAAGATTCATCACTTCCTTGCAGTGATTTAGTTATAAGAGAAGAGGAGCAAAAAGTAGAAAATTCTTTTTCAAAGTCGGTGAGGTAGTAGGAAGAATCATCACTCACGGCGTCTACGAAAAAGCATGAGTCATCGTTTGCTAAGGTGTTCTTCATCGAAGGGGTGATAGAAAATGTGACTTCGTCATCGCCTACTCGAAGAAAGAGCTTACCATTGCTTACGTCAATGATGGCTCGGGAGGTGGCAAGGAAGGTTCGGCCAAGGATCAGGGGAACCTCGACGTCTTCTTCGATGTCCAAAATGACAAAGTCCACCGGGAAGATGAACTTGTCGACTTTCACTAGAACGCCCTCCACTATTCCTAACGGGTACTTGACTGATCTATCGGCTAGCTGGATACTCATACGCGTGGGGTTAAGGCTACCAATCCCTAACTTTTTAAACAACGAAAAGGGCATCAGGTTTATACTCGCGCCTAAGTCGGCTAACGCATGTTTAACAAAAAGATCACCGAAGACACACGGGATAGAGAAACTACCCGGGTCACTGATTTTCTTCGGCAAACCGTTTGTTAAAACGGCAGAGCACTCGGCGTTTAGCGTGACGTGCAAAAGATTCTCTAACTTCTTCTTGTTTGTGAGGAGGTATTTAAGATACTTGACGTATTTCGGCATCTGCGAAATAGCCTCGTGGAAGGGAAGATTAATGTGGAATTGTTTGAAGATCTCTAAGAAGCGGGAGTACTGATCATCTTGACGTTGTCTATTAAGTTCAAAGGGGTATGGAGGATTTGAATTATTTTTGAAGATGGGTGGTGGAGTGAGATTATTTTCTAAAATAGGGGTGATAACTCTTCAGCAGAGGGTGGAAGCGGAGCGGAGCTTTGATTTTTAAAAGCGGGAGCGGAGCATGCCTTGGGCTCTTCACTTACCATACCGGAGACTAGCTTCCCACTCCGAAGAGTTATAGCTTTCGCTTTCTCTCTCGGATTGGGTTCAGTATTGGAAGGAAGAGACCCCGTGGGTCGCTCAGAAATTATTTTCGCGAGCTGTGCTACCTGATTTTCTAGACTTTTTACGCTTTCGGTTAAAGTTCTTATAGTGGCGTCATTTATGGTGATATATTTAGAAAGTAATTCCTCCAAGCTTGGAGGTTTTGGGTAATTTTGAAGAGGTGGTGGTGGTGGTGGTGGTGCAGAAAAATCATTTTGCGGGGTGGGCGCATCGCATTCGATGGATTACTCCATGAAAAGTTCGGGTGATTTCTTAAAGCGGGGTTATAACTATTCGGAAAATTAAAACCAGGCGGATGAAAATTCGCAGCAGAAAAATTAATAAAAGCAGTTCTAGGCATATTATTAACATAATCTAAATGTTCTGGAGTAGGGGTTGCAGATTCCCATACTTGAGGGGCGGAGGCAGCAGTCATCTCCGTGATTTTTTTGCTTAGGATTTCTACTTGCAGAGCGAGCTGGGAGACGTTGTCCACTTCATAGATACCTGCAGGCTTGTTTGGGCGGGACCTATGCACATTCCACTGATAAGTGTTCAAGGCCATGTCCTCGAAAAGATCAAGAGCTGCTTCCGGGGTCTTATGATTTAAAGTACCGCCAGAGGCTGCGTCTATCATTTGCTTTGTATTTTGATTTAGCCCGTTATAGAACGTCTACACTTGTAACCATACAAGCAGCGCGTGATGTGGGCATCATCTTTATAATTCTTTAAATCTCTCCCAGGTTTCATATAAGGTTTCAGAGTCTATTTGTCCGAAGGCAGAGATGTCGTTCCTAAGTTTTGCAGTTTTAGCTGGCGGAAAATACTTTGCCAAAAATTTTTCAGTTAATTCATTCCAAGTGGTTATGCTATTTTTCGGAAGTGTGTTCAGCCACTGCTTAGCTTTAGTTCTTAGAGAGAAGGGGAAGAGTCTCAGCCTGATTGCATCATTTGTGACACCATTTATCTTGAAGGGGTCATAAATTTCAAGAAAGCTAGCTATATGTGTGTGCGGATCTTCATCTTGAAGTCCGTCAAATTGCACATATTGCTGCTCCATTTGATTTATGCTAGGCTTTAATTCGAAGTTATTATTTGCTATAGCAGGGCGGACTATACTTGATTCTGTTCCCTCGAGGTTCGGTCGTGCATAATAGGACATAGTCCTTTGCACGGCCTCATCTACGTTGGGTTCTTCCATTCTTAAAGTAGCAAATGACTCGGAGTCCTCAACCGGCACTTGGATAGTAGGACCTTGAAATCGCGATCTTCTCCGAAGAGTACGCTCAATTTCGTGGTCCAAGTCCAAAATAACCGACGAACTCCCGCGGGTCATGCACTAAAAGAACAGAAAAGAAGAAGAGGAAGAGAAAAAGGATAAACTAGAAAAAAGATTAAAATTTTTTTTCTTTTTGAAATAGATTTTTTATATAGATTAACTCCCGAACTTCCTAAGGACTACCCCGTGAAGGGTTCATAAGGTACTAGACAAGACAGCGACGCTTAAAGCCCTTTGCCCTTTTCGAGAGAATTAGGTGGCGTAGAAAAATTGTGAGGTTGGTTACTATTAAGAGCGGTGATAAATTTTTTTTGATTTTTAAAATTTAAAGAAGGAGGATGAGAAAGAGAAAAGATAAAATTAATAGGTTCGTGTTTTCAATATATCAACGGAAATTCGGTCCCCGGCAACGACGCCAAAAACTTGGTGCGCGCTAGGGTTCGAAGAAAATAAACACAACCGAACTAGCAACCCGATGAGGCAAGTATACCTATCAAATTGTAGCTAGGGGTCACAAGTGTCGTATTGAAATCCGGGAACTGTTGGCTATGCTTACTCACACGAATGCTATTATCTTATCGACGGAAAAACTAGGGTTTAGAGAATCTAATTGAGATTAAGGAAATAAAACTAATGCTAGAAAGAGAGCTAATGCAATTAAGTAAAGTGCTATTAAGTAAAACGATTACGACAGAAGGTTGAAACTATGAAATGGAAATGCACTCGATCAAGAATCACCTCGGCTAAAGACGATTAAGAAAATGCGATAAAAATCTAAACTTAATAGGATAAAGGTCCTTGACCGTGGAGGTTCCTAAAGCTTGAACACGCTTCTCTCGAAGTCGTGCCCAACTGAGTTTAGGAAGGTCCGACCGACTCTCGTCTAAATCGGAGGCCTAAAACTGCTTTACGCGGTGAACCCCACTATTGGATTTTACTCCAATCCAGGAGATTTGGACGTCTACCTCTCTCGAGGGGTGCGTACAACTCCCTTTACTCTTGAATGCTCACTTCATTCTTTTGGCCTCTCGGCTAGCCCAGAATGAAAGCAAAGGCGGAGAGTATATATCGATAATATACCTCTAACCCGTGATTAATCAAGAGTAATTCAAGGCCCTAACCTAAAAAGAAAAGATTAATTAAAACATCATAACTTAATCGCTCTAACCTCGGATCATCAAGATCGAGTACAAGGAGGATTATTTAATCATAATGGAGTGGAGGAGGGGGGATGAGTAGTAAAGCATAAAAAAAACACAAGCTAAACAAAGAACAATTCTATTAATGAAAAGGGGCAATTTACACTAATGAAAATAAAATTACAAGTGCATGAAAATGAAATCCTATTCTAGCCCTACAATTAGCACTAAGCAAGAGCAAGATTACAACAAAAGCATAAATAAGCTAAGATTAAACTAGGGTTAAATAAAAATTACAAAGAGAGAGAGAGAGAGAGAGAGAGAGAGAAAGAGAAAGCATAAGAAAGGATCAAGAAACAAAGGGGCAGCACCTCCCCCTCTCAACCAAAGCTTGCTGAAATGGAGAGGGGGGTCTCAATTTATAGATTTTTTCTCGGGTTGGTCACGCCCTCCGACACGCCCTAGGGGGGGCGTGTCAGGGGGCGTGACAGTACTATGTTGACCTCGGGCTCTGGATTCTGGCGGGAGGGATGATTGCTTCGGTACGTCGGTGATCACGCCCTAGGTCACGCCCATGTAGGGGGGGGGGCGTGACAGGCACATCATGTCCAAATCATTGGTCGGAAATCCGTCAGTCGTCGAAAAGTTGATGTCACGCCCCAGGTCACGCCCGTGACTGGGGGCGTGACAGTACTGATTTCGTGCTGTGGAGAAACGACATTTAATGTGGCAGCAGGCTTTGCGGCAGTGGGCGACACGCCCATGGTCACGCCTGGTGACACGCCCAGGGAGGGCGTGTCAGGGGGCCTGACAGCAGTTTTGTCCGTTTTCCTGTCCCTTCCAACAAAAGTCCTCGGGATCGGGTGACACGCCCTAGGTCACGCCCAGGGTGGGCGTGACAGGGGGGCGTGTCAGGTCATTTTTGACCAATTTCCTGAAAACCTGCAAAAGGACAAGAAAATGTTAGTGGCAATAATATTTACATAAAAAGGATAAAAATAATCTAATAATAGACATGATTTGAATACTATAAAATAGAAAATACGATAATAGTTTAGGCTACAAAACGTATTATCAACAACCCAAATGACATTCTTCGATAAGCGAAGGTGCCGAAAGGGCAAGTAAATGTAGTTTTTTCTCGGTCCTCGGGTGAAATAGGAATTTTAAAAATACCCCGAGAGGCCATCGAGAAAACAGTAAAATCTATGGTCGGATAATCACTCTAAGATTTAATCAATGAATGGAAAGGGAAAGTTGTCTTTGCAGGTGGCATTATTTAACTTACTATAGTCAATACACATTCGCCACCTCGTCATAATCAGTGTCGAGATTAAATCATTATTTTAATTCACAACTATAGTTATCCCTCCCTTTTTCAGAATTACTTGAACAGGGCTAACCTACTTACTATCTGAAATAGGATAGATAATTAATGCGTCTAAGAGTTTCATAACCTCGCCTTTTGCGACTTATTTCATGTTTGGATTTATAAAGCGCTGAGGTTGGATGGAGTTACGTGAATTATCTTCCATTAAGATTTTTTGGGTGCAGAAAGATGGGTTGATTCCCATCATATCAGAAATCTTCCAGGCTGAAACTTAAAGGAGTTACGCGATGTTTTCGTAAAACTAGAAGGAGATTGTCATTTTGTTATTCAGTTATGTAGACTGAAACTATCACTAGTAGTTTGATATCTTTTTTAGGAAGGCATACTTGAGATGTTCAGGTAGTTCTTTTAATTATAAGGTAGTGGGTTCTTTATAAGATGTTTTGGAAGTTCTTTCTTTTTCAAAAATAATATCTTCGTAGACTTTTAACTTATAGGAAAATTTTGAAGGGGGTGAATCAATGGCCATGGCGGTTTCTTGTAGACTTTTAGTAGGAAAAGTTGAGGAAGAACAAAAATTAGAAAATTTGTCTTCAGAAATGTTGTAGGAAGATTCATCACTTAAGGTATCTGAGAAGAAACAGGAGTCGTCATTCTCCAGGGTATTTTTTATCGAAGGGGTGATAGAGAAGGTCACTTCATCATCACCTACTCATAGGAAGAGCTGTAATTGCTTACATCAATGATAGAGTGGGAGGTGGCAAGGAAGGGTCGGCCAAGGATCAGGGGAACCTCGACATCTTCTTTGATATCCAATATGATGAAATCCACCGGGAAGATGAATTTGTCGACTTTGACTAGAACATCCTCCACTATTCCTAACGGGTACATAATGGATCTATCGGCGATCTAGATACTCATACACATGGGGTTGAGTCTACCAATTCCTAACTTCTTAAATAACGAGAAGGCCATTAGGTAGATACTTGCACATGAATCTGCCAATGCATGCTTGACAAAGAGAACACCAAAGACACATGGTATAGAAAAACAACCCAGATCACTGATCTTCTTTGGTGAACCATTTGTCAAGACAACAGAGCACTTAGTATTTAACGTGATGTGCGATAAGTCCTCTTACTTCTTATTAGTAAGGAGGTCCATTAGGTACTTAACGTACTTCGGCATCAGGGAAATCGCTTCATAAAAGGGTAGATTTAGGTTGATCTACTTAAACATTTCTAAGAAGCAGGTATACTGATCATCAAGACATTGTTTGTTAAGTTTGGAAGGCTATGGTGGAGTTGGGTCATTTTTAAAATTGGGTGGTGGAGCGAGATATTTTTTCTAAAGTAGAGAGTGGAGTGATAATATCTTATTCAGCAGGTTGTGGAATATTCAAAGTGGGGGCGGAGCTTGCCTTGAGCTCTTCATTAATCATACCAGAAACTTGCTTCCCACTCCGAAGAATAATATCTTTCACTTCCTCTCTCGAGTTGGGCTCGGATTGGCAGGAAGAGACTCGACGGGTCGCTCAGATATAATTTTAGCTAGTTGTCCTTCTTGATTCTCTAGATTTTTAACAGATCCGGCAAGGCTTCTTATAGTTGCGTCATTAACATTCATATATTTTGAAAACATTTCCTCCAAGCTTGGAGGTTTTTGATAATTTTGAAGGGGTGGAGGTGGTGCAGAAAAATTATTTTATGGTGGCGGGCGCATCATGTTCGAAGGGTTACTCCACGAGAAATTTGTTTGATTTCATAAAGCGGGATTATAACTTTTTAGAAAAGGAAAGCCCGACGCAGGAAAATTTGCAGCAGAAAATTTATTAAAAGCATTCCTAGGCATATTGTTAACATAATCTATTTGTTCGGTGGCAGCAGTTGTAGATTCCAATACCCGAGGGCTGGAGGAAGCAGACATCTCTGTTATTTTTTTTCTTAGTATTTCCATTTGTAGGGCCAGCTGGGAAACGTTGTCTACATCAAATATAACTGTAGGTTTGTTTGGAAGAGGTCTAGGAACATTCCACTGATATGTGTTCATGTCCATGTCCTCAAAAATCTCAAGAACTCCTTCCGGGGTTTTTTTGTTTAAAGTACCAACTGAAGCTGCGTCTATAATTTGCTTTGTATTTTGATTTAGCCTATTATAAAATGTTTGCACTTGTAACCATACAGACAGCGCATGATGGTGGCATCGTCTTAAGAGTTCTTTAAATCTTTACCAGGTTTCATATAGAGATTCAGAATCTATTTGATAAAAGGCAGAAATATCGTTCCTAAGTTTTGCAGTTTTTTAGTTGGCAGAAAATACTTTATCAAAAATTTTTCGGTTAGTTGATCCCAAGTGGTAATGCTCCCTCTTGGAAGAGTCATCAACCACTATTTAGCTTTGGTTCTAAGGGAGAATGGGAAGAGTCTTAGCCTAATAACATCATTTGTAACACCATTTATTTTAAAGGTGTCACAAATCTCAAGAAAGCAAGCAATGTGTGCATTCAGGTCTTCATCATGAAGTCTGTCATATTGCACATACTGCTGCACCATTTGAATTATGTTACGCTTTAGTTCGAAGTTATTATTAGCTACAGTAGGGCAAACTATGCTTGATTCTATACCCTCTAGATTCAGCCTTGCATAATAGGACATAGGACTTTGTAGGGATTCCTCTACGTTGGGTTCTTCAATTCTTAAGGTAGAAAATGACTCGGAATCCTCAAACGGTATTTGGAGAGTATGGCCTTGAAATCACGATCTTATCAAAAGAGTACGCTCAATTTCGTGGCCCAAGTCCAAAATAACCAACAAATTTCCGTGGGTATTGCACTAGAAGAAGAGAAGAAGGAAGAGACAGAAAAAAACTAGAAAAAAGTGTTAAAATTTTTTTTTGAAATAAAATTTTTTTATGCTTTAACTCCTGAACTTCCCAAGGACCACCCGATAAAGGGTTCACAAGGAATTAGACAAGATAATGGCATTTAAGCCACATTGCCCTTTTCGAGAGAGTTAGGCGGTGTAGAAAAATTGTGATGTGGGTTTCTATTAAGAGCATTAATATGTTTTTTGAATTTTTAATTTTTAATAAAGAAGGTGAGAACGAGAAATGATAAAAATAATAGGTTCATGATTTGGAATTATCAACAAAAGTTGGTCCCCGGCAATGGTGCCAAAAACTTAGTTTCTACTAATCGTGAAGAGAATAAGAACCAAACTAGCAATCCATCTAGGCAAGTATACCCATCGAATTGTACCTAGGGGACATAAGTGTCGCATTAAGATCCGGGAACTGTTGAGTAATCTTACTCACACGAAAACTATTATCTTATCAAATGATTGTTTTAGTGTTTGTTAAGAGAAAACTAATTGCAATTAAGAAAATAAATATAGCGCTAGAAAAACAATAACTTACAATTAAATAAAAAGCTACTAAAAGCGATTACAACGAGGGGTTGAAATGATGAAATAGAAATGCACTCGATCTAGAATCACCTCGTCAAAAGCTGATTAAAAATGCGATAATAAAACCTATCTTAATAAGGTAAAGGTCATTGACCGTGGAGGTTCCTAAAGCTTTAATATGCTTCTCCTTAAGTAGTGCCCAACTGAGTTTAGGAATGTCCGACCGAACTCTCGTCCAAATCGGAGACCTAAAGCTCGCTTTATGTGGTGAACCCCACTATTCGATTTCACTCCAATCCGTGAGATTTAACATCAGCCTCTCTCGAGGGGTGCGTGCAACTCTAATTACTCTTGAGCATTCACATCAAACTACGAGCCTCTCGACTAACTAAGAGTGAAAACAAATATGGAAATTATATATCGATGATATAACTCCAACCATCAATTTTCAAGAGTAAATCGAAGGCCTAAACCCTAAAAAGAAAAAGTAAACTTAAAGCATAATAACTTAATCAACTCGAATCTCGGAACATCAAGATCGAGTACAAGGAGGATTAGTTAATCATGGGGAAGTGGAGGAAGAGAGATGGGTAGAAGAGCATTATGAAAACAATGAGAAAGGGCACTTTTTATTTATGTTAAAAGAGAGCTACAACTTGAAATAAAAGATTACAAGTGCATGAAAAACAAAAACCTAGGCTAGCATTAACACTAAGATACTAAGAAAATTATAAGAGCTATTACAAAAGGGGTATAAGAAGCTAGAATTAAATAAAGCTTAAAATGAGAAAGAGAGAGATAGGAAGAGAATAAAAAACTTCAAGAAATAAAAGGGCATCACCTCCCCTCTCTCCCAAAACTTTTGCTGGACATAAGGGGGAACCATTGAATTTATAGAATTTTTTTTGTGTCGGTCACGCCCCCCTGTCACGCCCGGGGATGGTGTGTCACGGGGTCGTGACATGTACGGGGTTGACTTCGGGAACTGAATTCTTGACGAAATGATAATTTCTTCTATATAACGGTGGATACGCCCTAGGATATCCCCGTATAAGGGGGTGTGTAAGGCATGTCATGTCACAATCATTGGTCAAATATACATCAATCGTCGAAAAGGCAGTACATGCCCGACGACATGTCTGTGTAGGGCAGACGTGTTAGTACTGTTGACATGCAACAACGGTAATTATTTAATTGCGACATCAATCTTCGACATCGGGGTGACATGCCCATAGACACACTCAGGGTGGGGCGTGTTAGGTGTTTTTCTCGGGATCTGGCTTCTGGATCGTTTCTGCCTCGTGAATGGGCTACACGCCCCATGTACATGCCCGGGTAGGGCATGACCCGTGGGTGTGTAACAATAAAATTTGTCGAAAGCTATGAAAAATTGCAAAAAAATAAAAAAACACATTAGTGGAAATATTATATACAAAACGAGGTCAACATATAAGATTACAAGAGATGATTCGTGTATAAAAAACCTGAAAATACCCTAATAGTTTAGACTACAAAATGTATTATCACTTACCCAAAAAGAGGTTTCTGCTCCTCTTGTTTCTTCTCCTCCACCATCTCCCCACCATTCCCCTAGATCTTCCACTCCACCTACTCAACACCCTATTTTACCTGAAGCAGTTCCATCTTCACCCTTCACTACCACTTCACTAATTCATCAGTCACCTCATCAATCACCACCTTCATCTCCACTTCTTTCATCTCCACCTAATTTCTCTCTATTTCGTTCATCTTCTCCTCACCAATTTTACTTCATATATCTCCTCCTCTCACACCCATCCAGGAGATAATTCCTGATGACATTCCCACTGTCATCAATCTTCCATTTATACCACAACCTTTCTATATTTGTCGAAACTATGCAAACAACTCAGCTCCCTCTTCATCTACTCAAAATCCTTCCTCTATATCTACTCAAGCTCCACCTTAGTTTATGTATCTTGATTTCTCTTTCATTTATTCTAACCGTCTTGGATTCATCACTCCAACTCTCAAGAAACTCTTGGATGAAGCTTTAGCTCCCTTTGTGGCTTCTATATCTGAACTTTCTTTTTAAACTAGCCTCTTCCAAATCTGTCCCTCTTCTGGGGGCCTTGATTCAGCATTCTCGGGATCTAGGCAGGGGGAGATGCTTAATGAAGAAGCTCTAATTATTGTAGAAGTTCTAGTTACAACTATTTTAGAAGCTCTAATTATTTTAGTTTAGGATTTTGAAATGACCAGTGAAGTTGAGGATGAGTTGTTAGTAAATCCAGTGGACATCACTGTTGGTGATGTGATTAGTAAACCCACAGTCAATTTACATTCTTTATTATCAGTTTTTGATTTACTACTAAGTTATTCTCCTAGCTTACCAGCTTATGAAGAAGATCAATCAAGAGCAGTAGTTTGCTACTCTGCTCCCATTGATGTTTCAGTTTTAGAAGAGCTTAGATCTTATTTCAGAGTTGTTTCTACTAGTTCTACTCAAGTCTTACATCCTTTAATATTTGATAATATAATGGATATTATAGAACAAGCTTCTTACCCTCCTACTTTTTAATTTGATGAGACTCCTATGCCAAATTTTGATGATGTTCTTAATGAAGATATGAAAGAGGCAGCAAAGGTAAATGATGTTTATAAACAGCCAGAGGATCAGTTTGATGATCATACTGATATATATAAATAGACTGATTCTTTATATGATCAGCCTGAAGAGCAGTCAGATGTAAAAATAGAGTCTGATGAGTCAAAAGATTCTGCTTCTAAGAAAAGAAAGTTAAGGAAAAAGGCTCCAGCTAAGGTTGCACCTCAACCATCTTCAATAGCAGACATTCCTTATTACATTCTTCATGGGATACCTGTCACTCCATACCTTCTACATTGGATGAGGTATTCCAAAAGTGAGCATAAGAATAGGAATAAAATTAAAAGATATCATTCTCCACCAAAGTCCTAGAGAGGACATCCTCCTCCTCCTCCTCCAGCAACATGATCAGTTGGTAATGTTTCTTCTTCTCAGAAGCCTACTTCTCATTCTTCTAGACCAACTCAGCACAGGCAGGATAGACCTACAAGGTCTTATTCACACAGCAGTCAAAGCAGCTAGTAACACTCAAGTCAAGAAAGGCTTGCTACTCCAATATTTGATCCAGAAATAGATTCAGTCTACAGAATGACAAGGTTCAAAGAGCAAGGGTCTCTTTCTCAGATTAGGAAACCAAGGACAGAAGGTAAGGACACCTCTCAATTCACTACTATGTCCTCATACAGGAAACAAGTACTAGATAGATATCAGAAGAAGAGCAAATTTAATATTGACAAGTATATGAGTTTGCTTCCTAAAGCAGTTGTTCCAAGAACTACTTCCCTGAAGTTCATTGGTTCTCAAGATCTTAAAATGAGTAAAAGAGAACCTAAAGAACCAACCAGGAAGCTAATTTTTACCAAATCATCTTAAGATTCTCCTTCAACTGCACCTAAGAATGACTCCTAATTTTTGTTTATAACTTTAATATTTGTTGTTGTTTATAAACATTCTCAAAGCACCTTTTATATATCTGTTGAAAATTTTATTTCTACTAGATATTTATGATTTGTGTTTTTTTGTTTAATAGTATCAACACCCAAATTGGGGGAGATGGTTGGAACACACCTTTTACTTATTTGGGCATGGATCACTATTATTTGTGTAAGATGTTTTATTTGACCCAACTTGTATAGACTAGAGGCATAGGATTATTTTAAGGGTTCTTACTTTAGAAGGAATCCAGAGAAGTTCAGTTCGACGAATGCATAATTCAAATCGATTAACACCGAGCTCAGTTCGATGAATGTCGAGTTATGTTCAATGAACTTAGATTCCTAACTTTTATTTTAGCTCGACAAACGCTAAGCTCCGTTCGACGAACTTTTTTCTCAATACAAAAGCTTAGCTCGATGAAAGCCAAGCTTAGTTCGACAAACTCTGTGCTTAGATTGACGGAATAGAAAAATAAGTTCGACGAACTCCAGGCTCAGTTCGACGAATTCCTTACTATGTTCGACGATCATGCATTTTTCTTATTCAGAGGCAGAATGTTTTCAAAAGCTTAATTTCAATCTGTCACAACTCTGATATTTAATGCTAAATATTATAATTGAATATAGTCATTTAAGGCATCATTAAATATGGATTTATCACAAAGTTTTAATTCTAATAAATTCCCAGGAAAGTTATAATTCTCTGAGACTCTTCATGCATTTCAGAATGGTTTTAATTCAAATGTTTGAATTCCTCTCGGATATTATATATTTAGAAGATTGCTACTTAATGGGGTTATGGACTATGTGGTTACAGTTTTAGGAGTCAAAAGATTAATATAGATAAACACATATACAAATACAAATATTCTGCTCCAGAGTCTTTGAGTGCAAAATCTTCAATCAATCAAAAACAAGAAGGCCTAAACCCTAAAGAAATGTTTCCCCTCCTGATCAGAAATCTCAACTTAAATCAGTGGGAGCTTTTTGCGTCATCAGCAACTAGTCTTCTCATAGATTCTTGACAGAGAAGACAACATAATTTCTTGTAGTTTATTTCAAAACTGTGTAAATGGTTTTTAACTCCCTTCAAAAGTTAACTTTTGGTTCCTAAGTCACCTGATCAAAAGAATTAAGCTTTGTTTTTGGGCACCTGGTCAAAGGCTCAAAGGGTTGATAGATCTCCCTTAGAAAATAGATCTTGTGGTGGAAGGGCACCTGAGCAAAAACTTGTAGTGGATACCTACCAAGGTGGTAGAAGAGTAGACGTACCCAGATTTATTGGGGAACTACTATAAAAATCCTTGTGCCCTCAGTGATTGCTTTACTTTCTATTGTGTGCTGTGATTTTCCAATATTTATATATATATATATATATCTTACTTTAAATCCGCCATAAATATAAATTGAAGTTTTTTTTAAAATACTCTATTTAACCCCCCCTCTAGAGTAAAGTTATATATATCCCTCACTTTCACCATATCTGGTGCTATTACTAACAACTAGGTGGGCATGCTCCCCTGCTCTTCCTTTGGCATCACCATGAGGATGGGGAAATGTGTGTGGTCAAGTACGAGGACTATGAGGAATTAATCTTGGACCTACTATAACGCCCCCAATTTTTTTATAATATTATTTGAATTGGTATCGTCATATTCTTGATGTCGAGGCATTACATTTTCAACGTCATGTTGACAGCACTGCACCGTTAGTGCATTTTTTGCGTCTGTTGGGTCTGTTTGATCAGATTTTCAGATTTTGATTTGGATTGCAAGTTTTCCCTGATTGAAAGGGGCGCAGTTTTTAGATTTTTGGACTTATCCAGTTTTAATTGTGATCCGAGCATTTTTGTAGTCTCGGCGCGTGTTTGGATCTTTGTGATGATTTTTTCTTGAGTAAGCATTTGATGATTATGTCTCAAGATTGGTGCGTAAGATTCTAGGGTAGTCCTCGCTTGGGGTCCACTGGTTGCATTTGGTCTCTGTTTTGAACTCTTATTTTCGAGGTTCAAACTATTATGAGTTTGATAAATTATTTTAATTATTTCAAGCCTTATGCTGCTTTGATTCTCGGGAAGCCCTCCTTTGGGTAGGTTTTTGTCGACCAGAGGAGGGAGATGAAGTTTTTTGTGTGCTGCATGGAGTTTTATGCAGTGTCAATCGGAGCTCGACGATCGTCGAGCGGAGCTCGACAAAGTGTCGAGCGGTTCTTAGATCGACGAAAGTCGATCGTGTTTTCCATTGTGTTCGACGAACTCAGAATAGAAGTCATCAAACTGGTTTTGTGTTCGACGAACTTTGAGCAGAATTCATCAAACAGAGTTGTTCTTCCCTTTTGTTCTCAAGACGTCCTCTTGTTCTCGAGAAATCGACTCTTGTTCTTGAGAAGATTTGCTAGTACTCCAGAGCTGCCTTTCGATTTTTGAAAAGTTTTGATGTACTCGAGAAATATCCTGCTAGTTCTCGAGAAGTTTATTTCTGTACTCGAGAAGTCTTCTTTCATCTCGAGAAATCCGCTTCTTCTCGATATGTCCGGTCCAGCAAACCCCCTCTCCCGATTCTTCTCTTAGAAATATAACTGTAAGGTAATGTTATTTTAATATTATAATTATACCTAATATATATACTTCTTCATCCTCTTGGACCAAAACTCCTGTTCATTTCCCGAACCAGAGCGCCGTGAGCAGGAGAGAGAAAGTTCTTCCGTGGTTCTTCCAATGGCCGCCGACGGTGCTCCGGTGCTCGAAATCTTCAACCGATCAAAGATCCGGAAATCTCTCAACAAGAGCTTCGTCGTCGTTGTAAAATCTTCCCCTTTTCTCGAGTTTTCTCATTAGGTTTTTTGTCCCTAACATTTATATCGGCTATTTCTTGTTAGATTTCGACTTCCCTTGTCTTCTTTAGCCCCGATCTTCGACACAGAGTGATTTGGAGAGTTTTTCCGGCAAAACTAAGGCAAGTGGTGGTTTTCCCTCCTTCCCCCTTTTTCCTGATCTTGATGGTAACTATTTAACTTTTGTTTATCCTTCTGTACTTTTGTCATTCTAACTGTAGATATGTTTAATCCCACTTAGAATCTACTTGAATTTATAAGTTCTTGTCATGATTATTCAACTTCGTAGCATTATAGTGATTTGATGAAATGATATATTGTTGGTTTTAATCGCCCCTATCTATTGTGTGGAGTGTGTTAGAATTTATCTAGGATTATAAATCCTTCCTAAAGGTTGATCAACCTCTTCTTAATCTAGAAATGTCTAGTAGAATCCAATGGGATGAGTCTTGAGATATATCATGATTCTCTGGTTGCGGGAGTTAGTGGATGTAACAACTCCGCGATGTCTGAGATTTATATCATGGTTTTCTTTGTTTCCGGTGTTAGTGGGTGAATCCACCGACACAAGGTTTGCTTCCTTTATTAGTACCTTGTGAAACTCTACCGGGTGTTTGGGCGTCTGCGGTGAATGATGGAGTGTATGAGTCTCCCCCGAAGTTATATGGATATTATATATATTTATGAGAGTGTGTCCAGATGAGTGACCACCTCGCCTGTTTTTTTCGGTAGAGTTGACCACATGTGGCTAATAAATTATTTGAGTATTCTTTCTTATGATTTAATCTTGCTTCCACCTTTTTAGCCTTGTGCATCTGGTGTGATTTGTTGTACGTGATGATTCATGTAAGTTCTATGATTCTGATTTTGGTACTTTACCTTTGTACTTTACTTCAGCACTTTTGGTCTTGGGTTGGTACCCCTTTTGACCAAGGTTTACTTTTTGTCATACTTTTTTGCCACCGCTCGTTCCTTCTTGTTGAGGTGTTCTGTGTTTGGAATACCTCTAGTTCGGAGCTTTAATAGGTAGTGGAGTTGGTTTTGGGAGTTCATGGGTAGCAGTGTTGGCTGTGTTTTTCACCTCACCATTGCGAGGTAGTTTGTTGTTTTAGTTTACTTTACTTAGTTCAGACATACTTTTGATTTATGTGGGTTCGTGTCAGGTTGTTGATGCCCACATGGTTGTTGATTTTGGATACTTGCTAGCTGCTAGTTGTTTTCTTTGTGATTAATTGGATTACTTGCTCTCTGGGATGATTTATGCTCGAAATGCATGTTAGGTATTTTCAAGTTTAAAATTTACTTTTATTATTTCATGCATAACATTTTTTAAAATTATAACTCATTATATTTAGCGACCGTAAAAGCTAATTTTACTAGTATTATAAACCTAGAGTCTTGTTTATCATGAGTTGTTCCCTCGGGAACGTCTAAACTCATTTAGGATGTTTAATCTCATGAATGAAGTATTTTTTTCCGCAGCGTATAAACTATTTTTCTTTTATGGACTTGATTAGCCACTAAGCCGAGGGATACGATTAAATGCTTAACTTAAATTGTATTTTCACTAAATCACATAAAAATCTCTCTTTTATGTCTAGAAGGAGTTTTGCCCGAGCGTCCGTAGTTACTCCTACTGACGTTGCATCATGACGTGCATTTTCCCTTACTTAGATAAATTATTAAATGCGGTGAAAATTCGCGTTGTGACACATTCTCGGGATGTGATTGCAGGTATGCCATTATTTAATTAAAATGTTTTTAGCAATTCTCTTAAATTGCCTATGTTATGCTTGGAATCTAGCTTTGAGTCTCTATAATTGATACTTAGGCACTATGTCTGTTAGTGGGAAACTAGCTTATATTATATTTGATACCGGTGCCACTCACTCGTTCATTTCAGAGGACGTTATTAAAACCTAGAAGGAGTGCAATACTTCACCGGTATCATATGCAGAGTACGCCTCCTAGATGGCTCTGAGATGACGTCAGCCACCAAGTGTGACCTGGAAGTACATATCGGGGGAAAAATTTTTTAAACCCCCATAATGGTGTTGGGAATCCCGGAATTTAACCTCATATTTGCCATGTCTTGGTTGGATTGTCATCACGATAGGATTGATTGCACAAAAAAGTAAATCATCTTGAGTCTTGAGACTTTGAGGTCATCTTCCAAGGTATTAAGTTTATACCTCGAATTTTATTATCTTCGATTCAGGCCCTTAAGGCCTATATAAATGGGGACCAAGTATATATGATATGATTTGAACTAAAAGAGATGGAGACAATCATGAAGGTGTGTAGGTAGTGCGGTACTTCCCTAAAGTATTTCCTTAGAAGTTGACTGGATTACTCCCACATAGATAGGTGGAATTTAAGATTAATTTAGTACCAGGTACTAAGCCCGTATCTCGGACCCCTTATCGTATAGATGCAAAGGAACTCGCCCAGTTTAGCATTTAGTTGCAGGGGTTGGTAGAATCAGGGTTTGTTTGCTCCAGTTCAACACCTTGGGGAGCCCCTATTCTATTTGTCAAGAAGAAGGACAGAATATTAAGATTGTGGATAGACTATTAGGAGCTCAATCGGTTAATGGTACGGAACTCCTATCCTCTACCCTATATTGACGTGTTGTTCGATCAATTTGTGGGAGCACATTGGTTTTCAAAATTGGATCTGCGCTCGGTGTACTAAAAGTTAAGAATACAAGAGGAAGATATCCCAAAGGCAGCGTTTAGCTTGAGATATGGTTTGTACGAGTTCAAGGTGATGCCATTTGGACTCACAAACGCCGCTTCTGCATTCATGAGTTTGATGAACAGGGTGTTTGAGCCGTATTTAGACATCTTCGTCATCATCTTCATCGATGATATTTTGGTCTATTTGAAGAACGGATGAGTAGCATGTTCAGCACTTGGCCCTAGTTTTGAAGAAGCTAAAAGAGCATGCCCTATTTGCTATGTTCAGCAAATGTGAATTTTGTATCCGAGAATTTGCCATCTTTGGTCATGTGATTAGTAGAGCTGGGTTAGAAGTAGACCCCACTAAGGAGTGTGCCATGAAGGAGTGGTCACCTTTGAAGTCGGTGGTCGATATACGGAGTTTCCTTAGACTTGCCAGATATTATCGTAAGTTCGTGAAGGGATTTTCAAGGATAACCCTTCCCCTAACTGCACTAACAAAGAAGGGTGTGCCATATGAGTTGACACCTCAGTATGAAGCAATGTTTCAAGAGCTGAAGGATCGACTTACCACCGCACCCATCCTAGCTCTTCCGTCGGGGAAAGAAGGAATTCTTGGTTATATTGATGCATCCTATCAAAGTATGGGAGCAGTATTGATGGAGCATGGCCGCATGATCGCTTACGCTTCATGGCAGTTGAAGAAGCATGAGGTTAATTACCTAGTGCATGATTTAGAGTTAGGAGAAGTGTTGTTTGCCTTAAAGGTTTGGAGGCATTATTTATATGGCATCCACTATGAGATCTTTTTCAGATAATAAAAATTTTAAGTATATTCATACCCAAAAGGAGTTGAATTTTAGGCATCGACGGTTGTTAGAATTTTTGTGTGATTACGAGTTTACATTAAACTGCCACCCTAGGAAAGTAAACTTCGTAGTAGATGTTTTGAGCAAAAAAGTTCCAGAGTCGAGCCTTGAGTATCGGATGATACGTATGAAATTGGCTCGAGTGCTTGAGAAGATGGTGATCACATTGGTGTGTATGTATTATTCCGAGACATATATTGAATATCTAACTACCATAAGTATAATCTGTGACATTCGAGATCGAATTCGGGTAGAGCAAGGGAAGGATGCTGCTCTAGACCTAATGATTAAAGCTAAAGAGGATGGATCTACTGAAGGGTATACTCTAAAGGACGGCCTCATTCATTTTTGTATCCGCCTCTACATTCCCAAGGGTGGTGAATCCGGGAACATGTATTTAGTGAGACACATTGCTCCAAGTATTTAGTGCATCCCATTATTTCCAAGATGTATAGTGACTTAGGAAAAACCATTGTTGGGTATTGTATCCACAATATCCTAGATTTGTATTAAGTCACCCTTAAACTAATATTAATTAAGAATGTATTTGATTTTTTTTCTTTAGTTAAGTGCTTGCAGGTCATTATTGCAAAGTGTAGACCAATGTCAGTTCATAATAAGTCACTAAACACAGGACCATGCAATGCAATTCTTCATTGTGTTATCCATGGTGTTGACTCATGTGTAACCTCTCTATTAGGATGCACTTCATTTTCAAGTACTAAAGAAATGGAAGAAAGGAAGGGTTCCTGGTCATCAAAAAAGAAGAAAAGAAAATTTCTCTAGAAAAATCACTAAGTCCATTTCTCGAGAAATGAAGTTTATTTCTCGAGAAGTCTGAGTTTATTTCTCGAGAAAACTAAGCTTTCTCGAGAAAGCTAAAGACTTCTCGAAAAATTCTCAAAATCTTTCTAAGTCCTTTTTCTCGAGAAAAGCCCTGAAGATTTTTCGATAAACCAAGTACATTTCTCGAGAAAGGAAAGTAGTTCTCAAGAAATCAAAAGTCATTGACGAGAAGCCAAGTTCTTTCTCGAGACATCAAGTTCTTTCTCAAGACATAAGTGCTTCATTCCACAGAATTTTCTTTAAGTAAATTTCTCGAGAAGGTCAGGCCATTTCTCGAGAAAAGAATTTATTTCTTGAGATATCATATCCTTCTCGAGAAATCTTTCTTAAGTTCTAAATTTGAGCTAAGTACTTTTCTCAAGAAATCAGGTTTTCTTTTCAAAGAAATTTTATTAAGTCTTTTTTCGAGAAAGCCATGTCTTTTCTCGAGAAAGCAAATGATTTCTCAAGAAATCTATATCTTATCGAGAAATGGAGTTGCTAAATTTTGATTTTAATTGTTTGACGTGATTTCAAATTTAAACTAAGTTCCTCATGATTTGAAAAACTTTGTTTCAAGAGCCTAAACACCTAGAGGGGGGGGGGGTGTGAATATGTTCTAATCTTTTTGTGTCTTTTTGATTTTAAGGCAAACAGATATTTGTAACTTCTTTTAGCACAAAATAATTTTATCTACAGAAATTAAATACAACACAGCAAACACCAGATCTATAGTGGTTCCCCAAGATATGGGTACATCCACAATCCCCATTCGCCTATCCAGCAGATACCTGGATTTTGCCTAACTTCCTTCCACTGGCTTGGATCCGCAGATCTTACAAACTCGGAACCCAAAATTATTCCTACACCTCAGACTTTACACAAGTCCTATCTCAGATTCTTCCCTGAATCCTTCCTCAGGCCTCAGCCCTACCTCAGCCTTTATAATTAGGCTTACAACTAAGACTTTCCACAAGTCCTACCTAAGGAACACTTCCCTACCCCAGCCTTTATAATTTTATGCTTACAATCTTAGATCTAACAATAGATCCTATAAGAATTTGTGAGTAATAAGTATCTGAAAACTTCCCTGGTTAGATTTCTCTATTGATGTTGTCTTCTAGATCAGTTCTTGTATAGACTGATCCTTCTGATCCAACCTAACTTAGCTTTTCAAAGCTTCTTGATTAGGAAAAATAAGGTGGATCTTCTCTTAAAGTTGAAGTTGATCTTCAGTCACCTTCTTCCTTAAATTAAGATCGAACTCTAAATCTATCTAGCAGACAACCCTTGATCTGTCAGAATTCTTCTTATTAATGCATCACATTGTTATTCATGTCTTTGTCGTTTCCGATCTGTCTCTTATATAGAGCTTGCTTCATGGTTACCGGCTCATCCAGTTCATTACAACTTCATACAGTTCTGACAGTGGTGTCAGACCAGTTAGTTATGACAACTATCAAGTCACCAGTTACGTCACCAGGTTCTTCAATGTCTTTTCAACTCAGCACACAACACTCAGCAAACTGCTTCACATGTGTCGGCACATATAGACTAAGTGTCGACACAAGTCTTCATGGTGTAGACACAATTACTCCAAGTGTAGACACAATCATACTTCTGCTTCTCGACACTGCTTATGTTGTATGTGTCGACACAAGTCCTGTGTGTCGAGACAGCTGCTTCTTGTCTCGACATTTCTATTGCAGATAGTTTGTGTTGAGTGTTTGTTAAATGGCGTTGAGTGTGTGTCGACACAAGTCCTGTATGTCGACACAATTACTTCTGAATTCGACACAGCCTCTTGAAAGTTGGTGTGTCGACACAAGTCTTGTTTATCGACACAATTGCTTCAGGTGTAGACATAGCTCCTGAGTGTCGACTCATCTTCTGTTTTAAGTGTCGACATAATTCTATTTTAAGTTGTCGACACAATTATGTATGTCAACACAACTGCTTCTTTAGGTGTCAACACAACTTTGAGTGTCGACACAATTCTGTTTTAAGTTGTTGACAGAATTCTGGATGTCGACACAACTGCTTCTTGAGGTGTCGACACAGCTTTGAGTGCCGACACAACTTCTTTATAAGTGTCGACACATTTTGCCAGTGTGTCGACACAGCTTTCCTGAGTGTCGACATAGCAGCTGGGTGTCGATATAGCTTCTTCAAAAGTGTCGACATATTTCGCTTATGTGTCGACACAGGTTGCCTGAGTGTCGACACAGTCTCCTTAAGTGTTGACACAGTTTCTTCATAATTGTCGACACTTGTACTTAGAAAATTTTCCTTCAAAATTTTAAACCTGCATAATGAAACTCAAACTTCTATCAAATACACATTGATGCATATCATTGACTAAGTTGTGGCTTTTCCAAATCTAGTACACATTTTCCAATGTACCCAACAATCTCCCCCTATTTGGAGAAGTCATAAACCTTAGTCAAAGATATACATCTCTTAAGATAAAACAAAATTATAATAGAAGTAAAAACATTTCAGAGCAGGTTATTACATAATCATTGTAAACAACAAACACTTAATACTGAAATAGATTTCATTAATCAGAAAAACATTTGTTTACATGAATTTCTTATAGAACAAAATAAACAAAAAAAATTAGTACATTATTATATTACATAAACCTAGCAATCCTATTACTGACTAGGCTCCTTAATAACTATTCCTTTGCCAGACTTGATTTTAGCCTGCATAGAAGGTTTGGGAACCTCAGCTGGCTTTTTCCCTTTTAGAGCTTTCTTCTTTAATTATTTAGCCTTGATCTTCTGTCTTTCAAAATAGTGGAAAGGTTTGGGGAAGTACTTTTTTGGCTCTTGATCGTTAGCAGGTAGCTTCCCAGCCTTAGCACTTCTTCTATGTTGAAGAATTGCTTCTTGTCCTGCTTGATATTTATTCCACTCTTGTTCAGAATACCACTTACTCCTGTCATGGGTTTTATCCTTTACAGCTTTCCAGGTTGTAAGTATGATGTTTCTAGAAGTTGGGCTCCACTGCTCAAAATCTGGCTTCAGCTCAGCCTGCTCTCTGAATCTCTTCTTGGAAAGTTGAGTTTCCTTCTGAGCTTATAATGCAGCTTCTGACATTTCAACCTTTTATAGAATTACATTTTGTGCCTCTGGTGGAGGACTATACATTTTAAGCACTTCTTCTTGAACAATCTCAAAATCAGCTTGGGGGTAGATCACTTGAGCAACTTCAGGCTAATCTCCTTCAAAATATTCAGGTTGTATCCCAGACTCAGCTACATTAGCATCATCACAAAGAGGAGGATATCCAAGAGTAGCTCTGATGCTATTGGTAGTCCATTTAGAATGGTCAGAGCTGGCTTTGACTATTAATCTCTCCCCCTTTATGACTTCTCTTGCAACATGATCTCTTATATCTTCTTTCTATAATCTGACTTGATAAGCTATATATTTAGTTCCCTCTTTAAAATAAGCTCTGAATTTTGTCAGGAAAGTTTTAATTTTCTCCTGAGATTCTTGAAATGTGGCTTTGATAGCAGATATATCTTCCTGGATTTGCTTGGAGATTTCAGCCTTCAAAGTAGTGCTATAATAAGTGAGCTTTGTCAATATTTCATGATGTGAATCCTTGAGATTTTCATTCATCCTTAACTGATTCTCTAGTACATATCCTTGCTTCACTTCAATTTCATCCACTTTAGCTTGGATATCTTACTGTTGCTTGGCCAGGAACACCACAACATTACCTCATTTATGGAAGCAATCTATCATCTCCTTCTTATGTTGATTCACTTCAAATCTAATGGATTTGATTTTCTGGGCCAACTGAAACTTTAACTTCTTATGAGTTTCATCCACATATTTTTCTATATTCTGCCTTTGATTATCTAATTTTATCTGCATCTAGACCAGTAAAGAACTGAAGTCTATGCTTGATGTAGATGGTACAGTTCCCACTTGTAAAGCTTTCTTATATCCAGAACTCTTCTTCTTTAACACAAACAGCTTTCTTCTCTTAGCCAATGTGGCTTCTTCATCTTCAGAAGATTCAGATGTACTTTTAATATCCACATTTTCTTTTCAGCTGGGGTATCCTTTGATAACTCCCCCTCAGTCCTTGGAATTTCCTTTTCTTTTTCAATTTCCTCCCCCTCAGTCCTATCAGTAAGAGGATCAGGAAAAAATTCTTCCATTGTAAATTACTGTTGTATCTGTTCAGAAGGAATACAATTTTTTTTTAAAAGAACTACTTAAATGACTAATACTACATGAAAGACCTCTTTTTTGTGTAAACAAAAGTGTCCCTTTGAATAATTTTTTAGGAGAATACTATAATACATCACTAGTCTGTGGAGAAGATACTTACTGGCTCATTTTGAGAATCATTCTTATCAATTACTTCAGCTGCAGTGTTGATTTCAGATACAACATCCATTATTGTGTCTGCAGCTAATTCACTATCCAGGATAGCATAATCAATACCTCCCCCTTGGGCACGCAACTCAGTTTCTTTTTCTAGGTTTTCTCCCCCTGGAGTATAGTCAATTTGTTGCTCTTAGGGCTCACAGTCCTTTACTTGAGCATGAACATCTTGTTGTTGCTGGTCTTCATAAGAACTGAAGACCACTAACTCTTCAGAATCATTGGAGGAGTCAGCCTGTACAACCACCATTTTTTTCTTCTTGTCTTTGTTAGTTTTCTCCTTAGGAGCAGGGACTTCCTTGGTTAGAACTCTATCCCACCTTGACAGTATCCTTACATCCATTTTTCTCATATGATTTATCTTAGAGCCATTTGCTTGTTTCAGAACATCTGGAATTACTAATGTGAAGCATAGGCTGAGGATCCTTCCCAGGTTAGGTTTCTTTATTCCTTCTTGTAGTTTATCAAACACTACTGCTGCCCAGTCAGTATTTATCTTGAATATGATTCTCACCATCAGATTGAACATGTGGGCAGAAATCCGATCATGTCCACCTATTTTGCAGATAATCACTTTGCCCACTACTTCTGAAAGAAATTTTCCTTGGTAATTTATCCATTTTCAAAAGATAGATGAACCAATCTTAATATTGGGATTCAGTTCACACCAGCTTAATTCTTCAGTTATTTGGGATGGAGAAATTTCGTCTGTATCCTTAATCAATGGCAGATATAGTGCTTTCCTGATTGATTTGAAAGTGAGCTTCACCTGGGTACCTTGAATAGATGCCTTGATTTTCTTTCCTTAGTGTCCAATGAAGCGGTTGTGTAGAATTCCATGACTTCCTTCTTCCAAATTTTAGTCGGTTCTGAGACCAAAAATTCTAGTCCATTTTCAGAAATTAGGGCAATAATTCCCTGAATTTCGTTAGAAGTAGTTGTGAAACCTTCGCGAACCAGTTCGTAACCTTCATTAACCTTTTCTTCTTTGTTTGGTGCCATTGACATAAGTGCTAGAGGAGAAGAGAAGAGAAGGTCTATGTCGATAGAAGGTGTAGAGTCAAAAATTCTGATAGCGTAGTCGACCAGATTTTGATTCACCTTTTTATAGTACTTGAGTCAGGGGCAGATAAAAAGTCGGGCTTAAGTCGACAAATCAGTTTTTGTGTCGACAAAAATGACCTAGGTCTTGACAGAACTTAAGTTAAGTCTACATGACTATGTGTCGACATACTAATGTCTTAGTCGACAAAACGTATTTTAAGTCGACACATCTATGTGTCGACAAACTTGAGTCTGTGTCGACATACTTGCGTCTGTGTCGACACTGACAACTTAAGTCTCGACAGACTTGTGTCGACACCAACTTTTTGTGTCGACATATATATCCTCACGACTTATAGTCTCGACAAGGTTGTGCCGACACCTATTCTCTTGTCGACACAGATACTGTTTTTGTGTCGACACATCCTTTTCCTGTGTTGCCTCAACATACTGAGTGTGTCGACACAACTTGCTTTTGTCGATAAAAACTTTGTAATTAGACCAATTTAAAGAGAAATTTGGTGCTTACTGATGCTACTCATGGAAACTTATGTTAACCTATTCTAGGTTCAACATACCTAATTCAATTTTGAAATTATTGAATTTAGTTTCATCTAGTGGTTTTGTGAAAATATCAGCTATTTGATTATCTGTGTTTACAAACTATAGACTAATATATTCCTTTTCAACATGTTCTCTAATAAAATGAAACATTATTTCTATATGCTTGATCCAACTGTGTGATACAGGATTCTTAACAATAGAAATAGCACTTGTAGAATCACAAAATAGTGGAATTCTACTTACTTGGATGTCATAATCTTCTAGTTGATGCTTCATCCACATCAATTGTGCACAACAGCTACCTACAGCTATATACTCTGATTCAGCTATTGATAAAGCTACACTGGTTTGCTTATTGCTGCTCCATGACACCAGCCTCCCACCAAGGAATTGACTGGTTCCTGTAGTACGTTTTCTGTCTTCTTTGCATCCAGCAAAATCTTCATCTGAGAAACCTGTTAATAGAAAATCTCCATTCTTAGGGTACCAAAGGCCTAGATTAGGTGTGCCCTTAAGATATCTCAAAATTCTTTTAACTGCAGTATAATTAGATTCCTTAGGGCATGCTTGATACCTAGCACAAACACATGTTGCATACATGATGTCAGGTCTACTTGTAGTCAAGTATAGTAGGGAGCAAATTATCCCTCTATAAAAGACTCATCAATAGGTTTCCCTACTTAATCTTTGCATATAGGCATACTTGTTCCCATTAGAGTTTTCATTGTAGAAGTTGAGTCCAAACCATACTTCTTAATCAACTCCTTGGTGAACTTAGACTGGGATATGGACAACCCACTCTCAGTCTGTCTAACTTGAAGTCCCAAGAAGAACTTCAGCTCACCCATACTGCTCATCTAAAACTTCCCTTACATAAGTTTGGCAAACTACCTACAAAGGCTATTTTCAGTAGAACCAAAGATAATGTCATCCACATATATCTGGACTAGTATTATCTTGCCTTTTGATTCCCTATAGAATAGAGTTTTGTCTATCTTTCCTCTAGAGAATTTATTCTCAATGAGGAAGGCAGACAAGTTTTCATACCAAGCCCTTGGAGCTTGTTTCAAACTATATAGAGCTTTTCTAAGCCTATATACATAATTAGGAAAGTGAGAGTCTACAAAACCTGAGGGTTGTTCTACATAGACTTACTTCTTTTAAGTAACAATTCAGAAATGCTGATTTCACATCCATTTGATATAATTTGAACCCTTGATAGGCAGTATAGGCTAAGAACAACCTTATTTCCTCTAGCCTTTCCACTGGAGCAAAGGTTTGATCAAAATCAATACCTTCCTCTTGCCTTTAGCCTTTTGCTACCAGTCTAGCCTTGTTCTTGACTATAGTGTCATTCTCATCAAGCTTGTTCCTGTAGATCCACTTAGTTCCTATTATATTGTGATCCTTAGGTTTTGGCACCAGTTCCCAGACCTTACACCTTTTGAACTGACTGAGCTCTTCTTGCATTGCATCAATACAGTTGGTGTCTTGCATGGCCTCTTCAATCTTCCTGGGTTCTATTTGAGACAGGAAGTTAGAACATAAATTTGTGTTCATGCTCATGCTCCTTGTTAGAACACCCTCACTTGTATCACCAATGATCCGGTGAGCTGGATGATCCTTCAGGTGTATCCATGCATGAGGAATTCTGTCAGCATTATGGCTTTCTCAAGTTTCCTCATCTTGATGCTCTACATTTTCTTATTCACCTAGAGGGACTTGATCTCCCCTTGGATAGCTGACGTCTTTATCCTCATCCAGTTTAGCAGGAACATCTTCATTGATGGTCAGCTTGTCCAGCTTATCTGTTAGTCCTGTAGAACTAACTGAAGAACTAGACAATTCACTATTAATAAACATTGAATCATCAAATGCAACATGCACAGATTCTTCTACAACTTGAGTAGTCAAGTTGTAGATCCTGTATGCTCTACTATGGTTGTTGTACCAACAAATATCCCTTCTAGGGATTTGGCAGCAAACTTAGTTTGGTAGTGTTTACCATTGACTAGTACAAAACACTTACTACCAAAGATTCTAAAATAAGATATATTTGGTTTTCTGCCTTTTAAAATCTAGTAGGGAGTAATCTTGTGTTTCTTGTTGATGGAGTCCCTATTGAGAATATGACATGCAGTATTTACTACCGCAGCCCAGAAGTATTCAGGGAGAGTAGTGTCATTCAGTAGAGTTCTACTGGCTTTAATTAGAGTCTTATTCTTTCTTTCAGCAACACCATTTTGCTGAGGAGTTCTAGGTGAAGAGAATTCCTGATGAATCCCAAGTTCTTCACAGAATTTTCTCATACATTCATACTAAAATTTAGTTCCATGGTCACTTCTGATTTTGATAACTGAGTTGTTGTATTCATTCTGTATTTGTCTGACAAAATTCTTGAAAATTGTTGGGGTTTAAGATTTCTGCCTCAAGAAGAAAAACCATGTAAATATAGAATAGTCGTCCACAACAACAAGTGTGTATGCTTTCCTACCAATACTATGGACTGACATAGGACCAAACAAATCCATATGCATGAGATACAAACATCTCTTTGAATCTTTGATGTCAAGTGACTGAAAAGAGAACTTAGTCTTCTTGCCTTTTTGGCAAGCTGAGCACACACCCTCTTTTATGCATTGAACTTGAGGACCATTCCTCACTAATCCCATGCTAAACAGCAGTCCAATTGACTTATAGTTCAAATGAGCTAGCCTCTTGTGCCATTTGACACATAGAGAAGCTTTCTCTCCTGCAACCAAACAAATAGGTGAGTTGTTAGACTCATAGTATAGGTTAAGACAATACACATTTCCTTTCCTAGTGCTCGTCAAAATGATCTCTTGATCACTTGACCTTTTTACTAGGCACTCCCCATTGAGGAAAGAAATATCATAACCTAGGTCACTAAGTTGACTTATGCTAATCAGGTTATTTTTTAAACCCTTTACATAAGCCACTTTAGTGATAGTAATTGAATCACAAGAGATGTTACCAAATCCTTTTATGATTCCCTTTTCTGATCCACCAATGATAACTTTCGGTCCATTCTTTATGGGCACATAGTCCCTCAACATTCTCCATGTTCTAGTCATATGTCTGGAATAGCCACTATCCAAGTACCATATAGGGGTATGATCACTTGGATTCACCTTACTTGGTCCAGCCTGATCCTGGCACTTATCTTCTTTAGATTAAGCCATCAGCCCTTTACAACAATATTCTCCCACTCTATTTATGGAGTCCAGCATCTGTAGGAATTCTAGTTCCCTAGAATCCTCTTCTGTTGAGAAAACTCCAACATATGCTTCAGCCTCGTCTTCTCTAGATTCTGAAGATGAAGAGTCTATCCAAATCTTCTCCTTCTTAGCCACTAGAGACTTCTCCTTCTTTCCTTTGATTTGCTGCTTCTTCTTGTCCTTTGATTCCTTTTTTTGTCAGGACAGTCAGCTATGGCATGCCCAGACCTATTACAGCAATAACACACAATCTTAGAATTAGATTGTTTACCAGGTTTAGAAACATACCTGTCCTCCTTAGGTGTTTTCTTCTTCCTGTAGTATTCATCCTTGGAATAGGATGCTGATGACGGCCTGGTTCTCCAATTCTTTTTCTTCATGAACCTTTGAAATTGTCTTGTGAAGGCAGCAAAGTATTCATAAGATGTATGACTATCTGATGTACTTGTTTAAGGATCACCTTCTTCTGCTTCATTACTCCTTCTAGGTGGAGAAGGAGATTTTATCCTACCCTTCTTTTTGCCCTCAGCCTTGAAGGCTACTGACTTTTCTTTATGTTTAGATCTGCTACCCTTCTCTTCATCTTTCCTAACAGTAAGCTGCATTTTAAATGAAAGCAGCTTTCCAAAAAGTATAGGTGGTGGTGTGTCAGCCAGTTTGGCCACTTCCCTGATGGCACATATCTTAGTGTCCCAATCCTTTGTTAGGGACCTAAGAAACTTATCATTCAGTTCAAAAGTACTGAAAGCCTCTTCCATATGTCATCAGTTCATTCACTATTCTGAAAAACTTTTTATTACATTCAGTTATGCTGTCAGTTTTATTTTGCCTAAAGCTCTCATATTCCTGATTTAGCATAGACTTTTTGTCATCTCTGACTTCTTCTGTGCCTTCCATATAGACAATCAATGTATCCCACATTTCTTTGGAAGTTTTACAGTGCACAAGATTCTGGAATGTTGCATCATCTATGGCACTTATAATTATATCCTGAGCTCTTTTATCTAATATAACAAAGATTATTTCATCCTTAGTCATCTATGAATAACTATTTGGTGTTTGAATGTTTGCATCAAGAACTGAAACCTTCATTGGGATGAAGGGGCCTTCCTATACTGTGATATAAATTCTTGGATCAGATGCTTCCATAAATAGCCTAACCCTTTCTTTCCAAATGCCAAAAGATTCTTTCCTGCATATAGGAAATTTCGTAGAACCAAACTCCTTTTGATTTTAACTTGAACCCATTCTTTTTGTCTATTATTTGCCTTGGAGAAATCCTCTGACTATTAGGTATAATTTTGAGGAACCTCCCTTTGATACCACTTGAAAGACTTTGTTTCAAGAGCCTAAACACTTAGAGGGGGGGGGGGGTTAATAGGTTCTAATCTTTTTGTGTCTTTTTTATTTTAAGGCAAACAGATATTTGTAACTTCTTTTAGCACAGAATAATTCTATCTACAAAAATTAAATACCACACAGCAAACACCAGATCTATAGTGGTTCCCAAAGATATGGGGACATCCGCTTCCCCCTTCGCCTATCAAGCAGATAATTGGATTCAGCCTAACTTCCTTCCACTGGCTCGGATCTGCAGATCTTACAAACTCAGAACCCAAAATGGTTCCTACACCTTAGACTTTACACAAGTCCTACCTCAGATTCTTCCCTGAATCCTACCTCAGGCCTCAGCCCTACCTCAGCCTTTATAATTAGGCTTACAACTCAGACTTTCCATAAGTCCTACCTCAGGCACACTGCCCTACCTCAGCCTTTATAATTTTAGGCTTACAATCTCATATCTAACAATAGATCCTACAAGAATTTGTGAGTAATAAGTATCTAAAAACTTCACCAGTTAGATTTCTCTGTTGATGTTGTCTTCTTGATTAGTTCTTGTATAGACTGATCCTTCTGATCCAACCTAACTTAGCTTTTCAAAGCTTCTTGATTATGATAAATAAGGTGGATCTTCTCTTGAAGTTGAAGTTGATCTCAGTCAGCTTCTTCCTTAAATTCAGATAGAACTCTGAATCTTTCTTACAGACAGCCCTTGATCTGTCAGAATTCTTCTTATTGATTCTTCACGTTGTTGTTCATGTCTTTGTCATTTCCGAGCTGTCTCTTATATAGAGCTTGCTTCATGGTTACCGGCTGATCCGGTTCATAACAAACTTCTGACAGTTCTGACAGTTTTGTCAGACCGGTTAGTTATGACAACTGTCAAGTCACCAGTCACATCACCAGGTTCTTTAATGTCTTTTCAACTCAACACACAACACTCAGCAGACTGCTTTACATGTGTCGATACATATAGACTAAGTGTCGACACAAGTCTTCATGGTATCGACATAATTACTCCAAGTGTCGACACTGTCATACTTCTGCTTCTCGACACTGCTTATGTTATATGTGTCCACACAAGTCCTGTGTGTCGACACAGCTGCTTCTTGTCTCGACATTTCTGTTGTAGACATTTGGTGTTGAGTGTTTGTTGAATGGCGTTGAGTGTGTGTCGACACAAGTTTTATGTGTCGACACAATTACTTCTGAACTCGACACAGCCTCTTGAGAGTTGGTGTGTCGACACAATTCTTGTGTATCAACACAACTGCTTCAGGTGTCGACATAGCTCCTGATTGTCGACTCATCTGCTGTTTTAAGTGTCGACGCAATTCTTTTTTAATTTGTCGACACAATCTTGGATGTCGACACAACTGCTTCTTTAGGTGTCGACATAGCTTTGAGTGTCGATACAATTCTGTTTTAAGTTGTCGACACAATTCTGAATGTCGACACAACTTCTTATTTAGGTGTCGACACAGCTTTGAGTGTCGATAAAACTTCTTTATAAGTGTCGACACATTTTGCCAGTGTGTCGATACAGCTTTCCTGAGTGTCGACATAGTAGCTGGGTGTCGACATAGCTTCTTCATAAATGTCGACACATTTCGCCTGTGTGTCGACACAGCTTGCCTGAGTGTCGACACAGTCTCCTTGAGTGTCGACAAAGTTTCTTCACAAGTGTCGACACTTGTACTTAGAAAATTTTCCTTCAAATTTTTAAACCTGCACAATGAAACTCAAACTTTTATCAAATACACATTGATGCATATCATTGACTAAGTTGTGGCTTCTCCAAATCTAGTACACATTTTCCAATGTACCCAAACATGATTGATCTACGTTGATCTTTCCTTAATGAATTTTGACCGTTAGACAATGATCTATAAATAGTCGTATCAGAGGATTAACTAACCCTAATACTAATAATAATAATTATAGTAATAAGAATCGCATTTGCACTTTCCAAAATTCGGGCAAAGACGTACCGACTTCATCGCAATTATTCTCTGCCGCTCCTCTTTCGATCCAGTGATTCTAAAGGAGAAAAGATTCTATAGATCCAAGATTAAAAGATTCTTAAATATATATTTGATTGTGTCAGGATTCTAATTTTTCAGATCGAGCCTTCTCCGGTTATCTTCCTCAACCTTCTTTACCGAGAATTTCAGTTTTCAAGAAGGAAGATCCCTGAAGATTTAAAATCTGGAAGAGTAAAACTTTTATTATTATTGTAAAATTGATTTTACATTTGTAGGAGATTTGTCTCCGAGAAAATTGTAGGAAGTTTATTTTTCTGAGTGTAGATCCGTTAGTGGATCGAGTTTGTAGATCTGGTTTGTGGATCGAGGTTTAGATCCGATTGTGGATCGAGGCTTAGGAGAGTTTGTTCTTCGAGGTGTAAGAGAGTTGCTTCGAGGTTTAAGATTGTGATAATCTAAGAAAGGTTAAGTAGCCAATTATTACCCTTCATGGTAGATAGGAGAGGCGGGACAGTGGATGTACCCAATACGGGGAACCACTATATATCTCTTTGTTTGTGTGCTTAAATGTTTAAATATTTTTTATTTCGCAAAAAGACACAAATATCACTTATTCACCCCCTCTAAGTGATTTAGGTAGACGCTAGATACTTTCAATTGGTATCAGAGGGCATTTTGTTCGATAAGGCTAACACCTTGAACACGATCCCTGATCTAGCGTTCATACATTCGTTATTTTCACCATGGATCAAAGAAAAGACATGTCATCCATGAAACTACCGGTATGCACCAAGGAAAACATTTCCATGTAGAAAGAACGAGTAGGGTTCTACATGGAAGTTGTTGATCCGAGAATTTTTCAGATCGTGTAAGAAGGACCACACATCCCTACACAGGCTTCAATGATAAATCCAGCAATTATGATTTCCAAGAAGATTATGGATCTCACTAAGGATGAGATAGCCTTAGTCTCCCTAAACAAGAAAGCAAAGAATATCATAGCAATTCAAGTGGATGATTCAAAACTCTAGAACATATTCCACAGCAAATCTGCCAAAGAGATGTGGGACTATCTTGTTGTTCTTGATGGAAGGTACAGAAGAAGTGTGAGATGATCGCTGATCATTATGGAACCAGGAGTACAAAGCCTTCAAGCAAGGGACCAATGACTCTATAGCTGACAGCTTTGATAAGTTCTTCAAGATCGTCAACAACCTCAAGAACTTTGGTTGTATATTCACTCATGGTTCACTGAATGACAAGTTCCTTAGATCCCTCACAAAGGACAGGGACATAAAGGTCGTTCCCATTAGATAATTTGAAAAGTTGTTGGAGATCGACCCTCAGTATCTTTTTGGCAAATTGCTCTCCTACGAACTCAAAATGAATACCCAAAAAAAGGAGGAGCAAGCCAACCGATCTTCAAGCAAAGAGAAGTCTACAACCCTAAAGGCTTAAGGCTCAAGGAAGTCTAAAGTCGTATCACACATAAGGACACGAGCTCCAGACACTTTTGAAGAGGCTAAGCCCAGCACAACAGGCCCCGAGCTATCGGACGGAGAGTTCTCCCTTATCACCAAGAAGTTCAAGAAACTGCTTAATAAGAGAAGGAAAATGAGGAATCCATCCTCCTCCTCTGACTACAATAGATCACATCGTGACAGTGATCGTACCAAGAAAAGCTACAACAAGGAGGACAGGTATAAATCAAAACCTAATAAATTTTCTTCCTCTGACGTTGTTTGCTACTGATGTAATAAATCAGGTCACATGATTGCAGAGTGTCCGTATAAGAAGAAGGATAGCTCCAGGAAGGACAAGAAGAGATCCTTCAAAGGGAAGAAGAAAGTAGAAAAGTCATTTGTCTCCAAGAAGTCGAAGACTCTCAGTGACAGTGACGCGAGTGAGTCGAGCTCTGAGAACGAAGAAGCTACTTTGGGCTCATGGATCATACAGACGAGGAATTTTACGACTCTGAGTACCGGGGGAAGGTAAACTCGCATACGATACTCTCTGAATCTGAAACATCCTCGAATGGTCTTGATGGCTACTCTTCTGAAGAGGAAGGTAATTCTTAGTTGATGGCTCAGCACAATAACCTTTTAAAGGCTTTTCACAAATGTCATAGGGTAGTCAAAAAAAAGTTAAAAGAGATTGCCTCCCTCAAAGCAGTGGAAACAAATCTGAAGGAGGAAATTGCAAAATTGCTTCCTCTTAGAGATGAAGTCCACTCCTTGAAAGAGGAACTCAAGGGCTCTACTGAGACGTTAAGTCTAAAAGAGAAATATCTTGATGAGCTAGAAGAAAAGCTTTTGGTAGAGAGGAAACTTGTTGAGGGCAACTCCAATCCAAAGACTATCCTCCCTCTTATTGATGATTTCTCCGCACCAAAGAAGGGAAGTGGTCTTGGCCAGAAGGTTTAAAAGGGTAAGGCTGCTAAGAAAGCCTCTTCCAAAGAAAAGGGGAAGGCACCCATGAGTCAACTCTTATTTAGGAAGGTAATCTTCCCAATGAATAGGTTTGACCTTGAGTCGTCCTATGGTCATAATGCTAGGACTACTCATATAGAGCCCAAGAATAAATACCAGGGATGGACCCGTCCCCATGACTTTGCTGTCAGCGTGTTCAAAACACCTTATGAAGAGATTCAGATGAACATTTATGGTCCATATGTTCATGGCCAAAATAATAAGATGGCACCAAAATCCAAAACTGATGTGCGTAAGGCTAAGGATATGGGAAGATCTTGTGTATGCTTCAACCAGGAGGCTTCCACATCAAAAAATGCTGCCTCTGCTAGACCTCAGCTCCAAAAGGTAAAGCAGGAGAAAAAAGGAGGTACAACAGATTTGACTATTGGTGTTACAACAAAGTTGGTCACTTTGGCGTAGATTTCTGGTACAACCCAGCTAACTTTGTGACCCCACAGGTTAGCTATGCAAGACAAACCACTCGTAAAGTTAATTTTCCTAGTGGTGGTATCTGACCAGGAACCAAGGACCCAAATACGTTTGGCTTCCTAAGGTAAAATGATCTGTTTTTGCAGGTATGTCCAAAGGCCAATAGAACTCCGATCTGGTATTTTGATAGTGGATACTCTCGGCATATGACCAAGACAAGAAGCTTTTGGCATGATTATACCCCGGTCAAAGAGAAACCAAAAGTCATCTTTGGAGATTCAGACAGGGAAACAACAAAAGGTTTTTGTATGATTTCCAACGTCATAGTCTCTTTCACAGATGTGGCTTATGTTGAAGGATTACATCATAATCTCATAAGCATAAGTCAACTATGTGACAAAGGCTACATCATTAGGTTCTACAAGGAAAATTGTTTGATAAAGTCATCTGCAAATCTTGAGACAGTTTTAACAGGCACTCAGAGCAGAAATATTTTTTGTTTAAATTTCCTTTGCTTAGATAATTCTACCCCAATATGTTTTATTGCTTAGATAATTCCTTTGTGTCTAATGGCACAAGAGATTAGCACATATTAATTTCAAAACCTTAAGTATGATATTTTCTCACCACTTAGTGTGCGATGCCCCCAGCATTAAGTGCCTTTAAGAGAGTCCATGTCACTCCTGTCAAATGGGTAATCAGTCACGGGCTACCTTAAAGGGTATTGCTGAAAAGGATTCTTCACGAAGCTTATACTTGCTTGATATGGACTTATTCGATCCTATGCTTATTCACAACTTAGGAAGTAAGGTCTATATGTAAGTAATTGTTGATGATTACACGAATTTTACTAGGGTGCTCTTTATGAAACACAAGTCAGACACCTTTGATTCTTTCACTAATTTTGTCTGGGAAATTCCGAACGATTTGGACTGCTCAGTGTTCAAAATCAAAAGTGAGCACGGAATAGAGTTTGAGTCTTGTTCCATGACAAAATTCTGTGAAATACAAGGTATCTTTCATGTGTTTTCCTCCCGCACACTCCAGATCAAAATGGAGTTGCTGAAAGAAGGAATAGAACCCTAATTGAAGCATGTACAACAATGTTGAACGACACTTCACTTTCCGAGTACTTCTGGGCTGAAGCTGTCAACATAGCTTGTCACGTGCAAAAAAGAGCACTCATTAACAAAAGCTATCGTAAGACCTCCTATGAGCTATTGAAGGGCAGAAAAACAACTGTGTCCTACTTTAGAATATTTTGAAGTAAATGCTTCGTACTTAATAATGGGAAGTATTACCGCACAAAGTTTAGTGAAAAATGTCTCGAAGGTATTTTGTAGGATATAGTAGCCATAGTAAGGCATATAGGATTTTCAATAAGAATACTCTTGTGGTAAGAGTCGATATATGTTATATTTGATGAGACTAGCATGCTTCATAGCAGATCGTCTAGTGTTATTGGTATAGATGTATGTACCAGACTCAAGGAGCTAAGCTTGGATGAAGCTATTAAGGAAGAAGTTTCAAGCTCAATCAAGCTCGTCGATCTAGGATTTGTGTATGGAGAACCCATAGAGTAAGAATTGCCTCAACCTATAGAGGCAACACCTGATGTTGTAGAGCCTGCTAGAGGGAGAGCAAGGAATCTAGTGCTTAGACACCTAAGAGATCACCCAGCTAATCACATCATTGGAAAGCCAGGTGACGGCGTTAGAACCAGAAGAGGTACAACTAATGAAATTTTGCATCTCAGATTTCTGTATTTGGTTGAATCGAAGAAGTTTGAGGAAGCGAACACAGATGCCTCTCGGATCATGGCAATATAAGAGTAGCTCAACCAGTTTGAACGATGCAAAGTCTGTGAGCTAGTGCCCAAGCCAAAGGGACAGAACGTTATTGGCACCAAGTGGATATTCAGAAACAAGCAGGATGAACATGGAATAATTATCATGAACAAAGCCAGGATTATAGCTCAAGGTTATAGATAAGAAGAGGGGATCGATTTCGAACAAACATTTGATCCAGTGCCTCAGCTCGAAGCTATCGGGTTATTTCTTGTGTATGCTGCCCACAAAGGCTTCACCGTCTATAAAATGGACGTGAAGTAAGCATTCCTCAACAGGTATCTGAAAGAGGAAGTATAAGTTACACAACCCCAAGGTTTTGTAAATTCTATATTCCCTGACTATGTTTATTTTTAAAATAAAGCTTTATACGGGTTAAAGCA
Source organism: Platanthera zijinensis (assembly GCA_039513925.1). NCBI lineage: Eukaryota > Viridiplantae > Streptophyta > Magnoliopsida > Asparagales > Orchidaceae > Platanthera > Platanthera zijinensis. The sequence continues at coordinate 190,751,357 of CM077084.1, forward strand.
AGCTCCCCGGTCTTGGTTTGAGACGTTTACTAGCTTTATTCTTGAGAACAAGTTCATAAGGGGAAAGATTGACAAGGCATTATTTCTTAGAGAAGTTAAAGAGAAAATTTTGCTAGTGCAAATCTCTGTCGACGACATCATATTTGGCTCTACAAAAGACAACCTTCTCAAAAAGTTTTCCAAACTTATGTAAGGGAAGTTTTAAATGAGCAGTATAGGAGAGCTTATGTATTTCTTAGGACTTCAGGTTAAACAATCTGCAGATGGAATTTTCATCTCTCAAACGAAGTTCACCAAGGATCCTCTTAAGAAATTCGGAATGGAGAGCGGAACCTCCATGAGGAATCAATGGGTTCAATTGTGTCTCTAGAGAAGGATGAGAAAGGGAAACCTTTCTATGAAACCAAGTACAGAAGCATAATTGGATCCTTGGTCTACCAAACTGCCAAAAGACCAGATATAATGTTTTCAACATGTGTCTATGCTAGATATTAGGTGAGCACTAAGGAATCTCATTACGTCACTTCAAAGTGGATTTTAAGATACCTTAAGTTTACACGTTATCTTGGCTTATGGTACCCAAGATGTAATGATGTTGAGCTAATTGGCTTTTTAGATACTGATTTTGCAGGTTATAGGGATGATAGAAAATGCAATTTCAGGACATGCCAATTACTCGGAAGATGACTTATTTCTTGGAGCAGTAAGAAGTAGAATTATGTGGCACATCTACTACTAAGTAAGAGTATATCTCGGTAGGTAGTTGTTGCACACAACTTTTATGAATCAGAACTCAAATTGAAGATTATAATTTTAAGTTCAGAGAAGTTCCAATGTATTGCGACTCATCCAGCGTAATTGCTATCACAAAAAATCCAGTTTCCCACAGCCGGACCAAGCACATCGAGGTGCACTACAATTTTATCAGGGAGCATGTGGAGAACAAGGACATATCCCTCAGCTATGTCTCGACGAACAAGCAGGTTGCAGATATTTTCACGAAGCCGCTGAACGAGGCCAAGTTCTCCTTCTTCAAGACAGAACTTTGTATGCTAAACCTGGAATCCTGAAAAGTTCATATTTGAACTCAAGAGAAGATTCAACATCAACCACTCAAAAGATTTCAAGAGAATTCTTACTCAGAAAAATCTCAACCTCAGAACTGGATTTCTCGGAAAACTACTTATATTTCTCGAAAAATAAGTATACTTCTCGAGAAATATCCGATTTCTCGGAAAACTTACCTCTCGAGAAATAAAAGATTTCTCGGGAAACTAAATGGATTTCTTTGAAAGCTTACTGGATTTCTCGAGAACTTGAAGTGGATTTCTTGTGAACTACTGTATTTCTCGAGAAACAGACTTCCTCCCGAAAAATTTGTTTACTTGTCTTTTGATAAGAATTCAAACCACCATCCCAGATATGATTTTTGTAAATTCTTCAAAATTAATAATTTTATATAAATAGATATGTCCAGAAAATATCAAAATCAACGAATTTGAAAAAGCCCCTTCCCGAGATAGCCATTTCAGTTCCGCTGAAGGCCTCCGTCGTTCCTCACGCAAACTCCATTGATTCTTCTTCGAACAATTAGAAATTTCTCATTCTTCTCCTTTAATGGCTCCTATTGTAAAGGTTGGAATCGGCAATGAGTTTGTCCGCTCTGGTATTGCCGACATTTCGGATGATTTCAAGAATGTTATTCTACTTCTTGAATTCGCTGACCTGACCTTCATTCTTGAGCTTCCTTGCAAAGTCATGATTCCAGACGTTGAAGAGTTCTTCCGCAATGCTAAACTTAAGGGGAGTGGGAATTTGTTGAAAAGTTCAATCAGAGATGTGAAAATAAAAATCAAGCCATCCCCTCTAATAGAGTTTCTAAGATTGCCTTCCATAGATGAAGAATATTACCCGGAAGAACCAGATTATTCCAGGGCTCTGTACATTTGTGGCCTATCCCAATCAACCACCTCAATTTGATGACAACACATGAATAATGAGAGCATGTTGCTGGCCGACATTATTAGAAAAGTCCTACTCTACAAAATAGGTTCTATGGGTTATATATCCTCTGATTTCTTCTGCATGTTAACTGTTGTAGTATGTCAAAAGAAATTCCATTGGGGACATATGTTGGTTGATAAAATTAAGGAAAGAATGAAGGCACCAAACTTTCAAGAATTATCACACTTTATCTGAATCAAGTGCATCCTGAAATCTTTGACTTTTCCAAAGGTGTGTCCATTCACAACCTAAAGAAAGTCATTATCTCATCCATTAGCACCTAGGAAATAATATTTCCAAAGATAGGTCAAGCTCCAAGAGTTCCTAGGAAAGAAGATGATGAGGACAGGACCCCATCTCATCCTCATACTGATGCATATCTAGTGAAGCTATTGAGGGGGAGCCTGCTCCTTCAGTTCATGAAGAAGTTCAACAAGCCGGGGTAGTAGAAATAGAGGTTCAGTCATTTTCTCCTATAGCTCAGGTTATAGAGAAAGTTGTTGATAATGATGTGGAAGTGGAAAAGGAATGTCTAGTTCCATCTGATAATGAGAAGAGCACATATATGCATGATGGTGGCTCAGGTATGAATGTTGATTCTTCTTCTGATCAAGAAAATCTTGATGAAGCTCAAATGGATGTTATTGCAGCTTACATTGATAGAATGACAAAAAATCTAACTTCAGATGATCCCTTGTTCCTCTCTCCATAAAAGACTCCTGAAAAGTATCCTGAAAAGATTCCTGAAGAGATCCATGAAGAAACTCCAGAAGATTCTCATCCCAAGGCACAAAGTGAGCAGGAGAATGTGTTGTTACTTTCTGATGAGGGTGCAGTTACTCCAGAACCTGCAGACCCTCCTCTCAAGAATTTAGACTTCTCTCTACCTATTATTCATGGAGAGTAAGAAGATATTATGACTTCTGCACAAAGAGGGAAAAGTACAGTTGTTATTAAAGAAATCCCTATCTAGACAGCTCCAGCTGTACCTCCTCCAGCTGAAATATTTCCTGAAGATACCCTTTTTGGTAAAATTGAGTCTATGTTGACTAAGAAAAGAGAGTACTTTTACAGGTCTCTCAAAGAAGTGACTGAAAAAGTAGCTGCTCTTGAAAAAGAGATGAGTAGAGGAATTGTTGAAATTCAGAGCAATATAGAAGAGTTCAAAGGACTGCTGAAAATTGATGGCGAGGCTCTAGACCATACTATCACTTGTGTTTGTGAAGTTATGAACCAAGCAGTCACTATAGAAAACAATCATGTCCAATTACTGAAGAAGACTGAATAGTAAAACTTAAAAACTTGTGAAAAGGTTGGAAAATTCAAAGAAGATGCCATAAAAACCCTAACTGTAGAAGTTAGAATGGGGGAGGATAAAGTAAAAGAAAATCTAGACAAGAAAGTTCAAGATATGAAAAATCAGTGGGGTGAATAACTGATAATATGTTTTGTAACCTAAACTATTATCGTATTTTCTAGTATTGAAGGCGCTAATCATGTCTTATAAGCTTAATTTTTATTTATCTTAGGTAAATATTATTGCCACTAACATTTTCTTGTCTCTTTACAGGTTTCCAGATTTTTGGCCAAAAATGACCTGACATGCCCCCCCTGTCACGCCCTCCTTGGGCATCTCACAGGTCGTGTGACCTAATCTCGAGGAAGCTTGCTGATAGAGACAAAATAAAAGGAACAACCGCTATCACGCCTCCATGACACGCCCTCCCCAGGTGTGTCCAAGGGCATGACATGGGGCATGTCGCCCTCATCCCGAAGCCTGCCGCCGCATGAAATGTTGTTTCGTCTCAGCACGCCAACAATACTGTCACGCACCCCTACACGGGTGTGACCCAGGGCGTGTTCGCCCACTTTTCCAAGACCGATGGATTTCCGACCAATGATTGAGACTTGACGTATGTGTCACGCCCCCCTATATGGGCGTGAACCAGGGAATGTCAGCCATTGAATAGAAGCAATCATCTTTCCTGCCAGAATCTAGAACCCGAGGTCAACCCCATACGTGTCACACCCCGTAACATGACCTCCCCGGGCATGACCTAAGGCGTGACCAGCCCGTGGAAAAATCTATAAATTCAGATCCCCCGTTATATTTCAGAACAGTCTGTGTTGAGAGGGGAGGTGCTTCCCTTTTGTTTACTAGTGTTTTTTATGCTTTTTCTCCCTCCCTCTCTCTTTCTCATTTCATGTTTTTCTAACCCTAGCTTAGTGTTTAGTTTGTTTTAACTTTTATTTTTATTTTTGCACTTGCACTAGTTGATAATTGTAGGGCTAGAATAGGATTTCAATTTCCATGAAATTGTAATTTTCATTTCAAGTATAACTCTCTTTCTTTATTAATATAAGTGCTCTTTATTACCTTGTGTTCTTAATTCTTTACTACTCATCCCCCCTCCTCAAATTCACTATGATTAAGTTAATCCTCCTTGTACTCGATCTTGATGATCTGAGATTCAAGTGATTAAGTTATAATGCTTTGAATCTACCTTTTCTTTTTAGGGTTTTAGACCTTGGATTAATCTTGATTTTTCTCGTTTGTTATTATATTGTTGATATATAAATTCCAATTTAGCTTTCATTCTTGTCTAGCCGAGAGGCCGATAGTTTGAAGTGAGCATTCAAGAGTAAAGAGAGTTGTACACACCCCTCGAGAGAGGAAGACGTCCAAATCTCCTGGATTGGAGTAAAATCCAATATTCGGGTTCACCGCGTAAAGCGGGCTTTAGGCCTCCGATTGAGATGAGAGTCGGTCGGACCTTCCTAAACTAAGTTGGGCACGACTTCGAGAGAAGCGTATTAAAGCTTTTGGAACCTCCATGGTCAAGGACCTTTACCCTGTTAAGCTTATGTTTATTTTTTGTGTTTTTAATCGACTTTAGCCGAGGTGATTCTCGATCAAGTGCATTTCCATTTTATCATTTTAATCCTTCGTTGTAATCACTTTTTTTATGCTTTATCTTTAACCGCATTAGTTCTCTTTTTATGCAATATTCCCTTTCTTTTGTGCTTTTTGATTTCTCTTCAACCCTAAAGATTTCTGTCAATAAAATAATAGTCTTCGTGTGAGTAAGTGTACTCAACGGTTCCCGGATTTCAATATTACACTTATGTCCCCTAGCTACAGTTCGATAGGTATACTGGCCTAATTTGATTGCTTGTTCAGATCTCTTTTCTTAAGCAGAAAGCGATCACCAAGTTTTTGGCAGTATTGCCGGGGAGCAACTTTCGTTAATATATCGAAAACACTAACCTATTACTTTTATCATTTCTCTTTCTAACCCTCCTTCTAAAAAAATTAAAATTCAAAATTTTTTTTTATCTCTCTTAATAGAAACCCAGTTCATAATTTTTCTATGCCACCTAATTCTCTCGAAAAGGGCAAAGAGCTTTTAGTGCCACTATCTTGTCTAGTACCTTGCGAACCATTCATTGGGTAGCCCTTGGGAAGTTCGGGAGTTAAAACATAAAAAAAATCGTGATTTCAAAAAAATATATTTCAAAAAAAAATCTAGCTTTTTTCTAGTTTATTTATTTCTCTTTATTATCTTCTTTTAGTGCATGACCCGCAAGAGTCCGTCGATTATTTTGGAATTGGACCACAAAATTGAGCGTACTCTTCAGAGAAGATCGCAATTTCAAGGCCCTACTCTCCAAGTACCGGTTGAGGACTCCGAGTAATTCTCTACTTTAAGAATGAAGAACCCCACGTGGAGGAAGTCGTACATAGGTCTATGTCCTATTATACACAACCGAATCTAGAGGAAACAGAATTTAGTATAGTGCGCCCTGCTATAGCTAATAATAACTTTGAACTTAAGCCTAGCATAATTCCAATGGTGCAGTAGTATGTGCAATATGGCGGACTTAAAGATGAAGATTTGAACGCACATATAGCAAGATTTCTTGAGATTTGTGACACCTTCAAGATAAATGGTGTTACAAATGATTCTATTTTGCTAAGACTCTTCCCCTACTCTCTAAGAAACAAGGCTAAGTAGTGGCTGAACACCCTACCTAAAAACAACATCACAATCTGGGATCAATTAACTGAAATTTTTTTGGCAAATTATTTTCCGCTAGCTAAAACTGCAAAACTTAGGAATGATATTTCTGCTTTTGGACTAATAGACTCTGAAACATTATATGAAACTTGGGAAAGATTTAATGAAATATTAAGATGATGACCACATCACACGTTGCTTATATGGTTACAAGTGCAGACATTTTATAACGGGCTAAATCAAAATACAAAGCAAATGATAGACGCAGCTTCTGGCGGTACTTTAAACCATAAGACCCCGGAAGCGGCTCTTGAGCTTTTCGAGGACATGGCCATGAACACTTATCAGTGTAATGTGCCTAGTTCTCTCCCAAACAAACTTGCATGTATCTTTGAAGTGTACAATGTCTCCCATCTCTCTCTGCAAGTTGAAATATTAAGCAAAAAAATTACGGAGATGACTGCTGCCTCTGCCCCTCAGGTATGGAAATCTACAACCCCTACTCCCGAACAATTAGATTATGTTAATAATATGCCTAGAAATGCTTTTAATAATTTTTCTACTGCGAATTTTCCTGCGCCCGGTTTTACTTTTCTGAATAGTTATAATCCTGCTTTATGAAATCACCAGAATTTTTCGTGGAGTAATCCCTCGAACACAATGCGCCCTTAAAAACCAAATGATTTTTCTGCACCACAACCACCTCTTCAAAACAATCCAAAACCACCAAGCTTGGAGGAGTTACTTTCTAAATATATAACCACAAATGACGCAACTATAAGAACCTTAACTGGAAGTGTTAAAAGTCTTGAAAATCAAGTTGGATAGCTCGTAAAAATAATTTCTAAGCGACCCGCAGGGTCTCTTCCTTCTAATACCGAGCCCAATCTGAGAGAGCAAGCGAAAGCTTTAACTCTTTGAAGTGTGAAGCAAGTTTTCGGTAGGGTTAGTGAAGAGACCGAGGAAAGCTCCGCCCTTATTTTAAAAAATCAAAGCTCCGCCACCGTTTTAAAAATTCCACCCTCTGCTGAAGAAGTTATCACCCCCGTTTTAGAAAAAGACCACACTCCACCACCCATCTTTAAAAATAATCCAACCTCATCATACCCTTTCGAACTTAATAAGCAATGCCAAGATTATCAGTACACCTGCTTCTTAGAAATGTTCAAGCAAATCCACATAAATCTGCCCTTCCACGAAGGGATCTCCCAGATGCCAAAGTACGCTAAGGACCTCCTGACTAACAAAAAGAAGTTAGAGAACTTGTCGCACGTCATACTAAATGTCGAGTGCTCTGCGGTCTTGATAAGCGGTTTAGCAAAGAAATTCATTGACCTGGGTAGCTTTTCTATTCCATGTGTCTTTGGTGATCTTTTTTTCAAGAACGCATTGGCCGACTTAAGTGCGAGTATTAACCTGATGCCCCTCTCGTTATTTAAGAAGTTAGGAATTGGTAGCCTCAACCCCACATGCATGAGTATCCAGCTTGATGACAGATCCGTCAAATAACCGTTAGGAATCGTGGATGATGTTTTAGTTGAAGTCGACAAGTTCATTTTCTCAGTGGACTTCGTCATATTGGACATCAAAGAAGACATCGAGGTTCCCCTGATCCTTGGCCGACCATTCCTTTCCACCTACCGAGCTATCATTGACGTAAGAAATGGTAAGCTCTTCCTTCGAGTAGGCGATGACGAAGTGACTTTCTCTATCACCCCCTCGATGAAGAACACCCTAGCAAATTACGACTCCTATTTTTCGTGGATGCCTTAAGTGAAGAATCCTCCTATTGCCTCTCTAAATTTGAAAAAGAATTTTCTGAATTTTGTTCCTCCTCTACTCTTCCAACTAAATCGATGCACCTAAGTGAAGAATCATCCTATTGCCTCTCTAAATTTGAAAAAGAATTATCTGATTTTTGTTCCTTCCATACTCTTCAAACTGAACCGCTTCAAGAAGCCGCCATGGCCACCAGCTCCACCCCTTTTAATTTTCCATATACAAAAGTCTACGAAGAAATATTTTTTGAAAAAGAAAGATTTTCTAAAACCTCGTATGAAGAACCCCCTACCCTAGAATTAAAGGAACTACTCGAACATCTTAGGTATGCTTTCTTAGAAAAATATTCCAAGTTACCAGTAATAGTTTCGGCCTACCTCATGGATGCGCAAAATGATAAACTTCTTTTAGTTTTACGTAAAAATCGACGAGCTATTGCATGGAAAATTTCGGATATCATGGGAATAAGCCCATCTTTCTGCACTCACAAAATCTTAATGGAAGATAATTCACGTAACTCCATACAACATCTGTGTCTTATAAACCCAAACATGAAAGAAGTAGTTAAGGGCATGGTTATGAAATTATTATACGCAGGAATTATCTATCCTATATCAGATAGTAAGTTTGTTAGCCCAATCCAGGTAGTGTAGAAAAAGGGAGGGATAATGGTTGTTAGTAATGAGAATAATGAATTAATCCCTACACGAACGGTGACCGGGTGGCAAATGTGTATAGATTATCGTTGTTGGAACCAACAAGGTCGATACCTCCTAAAGCTCGGAACTACTAGGGCAGCTTGCGCTTACTCCCTTAGGATTACACTCGATGAGGAGAACTAGACCGGAGGACCCAGCGAGGAGGTCCCACCTCGTACCCGGAAGAGACTAAAGCTCTTCCCCTCCCTAGCTAATGCTGAGCTAGGTGCCTTAGAAGAAGTGGAAGAAGTCAAGAAAGCTTGCCCTTCTAAGACACCTTACCGGTCTATTTATAGGCCTCTGAACTGGGACTGCAAATAACCAATTCACACCGCCCTGAAATTACCAGAACACCCCTGGCCAAGTCTGCCAATAGCCAAACTCCGCTGTCCATAAGGGCTAAATGCAGACCACCCGGGGTAAAAGGGTAAAACACCCCTGGGGCCCAAAAGGTGGGCCCGACCCTACCTGAATCGACCCTAAACCAAAGTGGCACTTGGCAAGTGATCCTCCATAAGGTCCTCTCGCGTGAGGTCCTCTCGCATGGAGAGAGGGCGACCCCGGGCGAGAGCTCCTCTCCTGGAGCCTTCTCGCGCGGGGAGCTGGCCACTCGCCGGAAAAACCTCCCATCTCGGTATTCACCTATCGAAAGCCATGCTCCACTTAGGCCGTCTCGCTCGATGAAATGAATCTCACTCCTTACCTTGCCTCCTGGCGCCTTTCGCCTGGTGCCCTCGCCTGATCCCTCTCGCTCGGCTTTCGTTGCCTGGGCCCTCTCGCTTGGGCCCTCTCGTTTGCCTGCGAGTCCGAGGTTGTACACAATCCCCGATCTTTTCGAGGTTGTTTACAAGCTCGGAAAGATAGTTCAACCGAGGCTCGTAATAATACAACAAATTTTATTGGGGGGAATCTTCGGGTGGGCCCCTTGCCTAGTCTATAAATATGGAAATCGCCTCCCTGCAAGAGGCCATCCTCTTCCCGCATCCGCTTCTATGTCTCTCAGTCAAAGTTTCCGGGATTGCATCGCGGCCGTGCGCCAATAGAACAAGGCGACGGCGGCGGGTCTGAATAAAATCCCCGCACGCGATTCTCCTTTGCTACCGCCGTCCACCTCGCTCTCAAAAAGGGCAAAGATTCCGGAACCTCCCCTCTCGGCAGGAGAACCTTCGCATTCCTTTCTGAAGGGATATGTACCTCCCACTCCAGCTTGTCTCAAAGGAAAAGAGGTGAGTCCTTCGGGCCTGCTATGATCTCTTTGCACCACCCAATTTTACTTGCTACCTTTTCCTAGAAAATTCCAGTGCCTCCTCATCGTCCTGAGACCATTCGTATCAATATTTTGGAGCTTCCTTCCCGGCCTCTCCCGCCTCAAGCTTCCACTCCCCCCTCCACCCCTATGATGAGGAGGGATGATCCTTCTACCACATCGGGCTCCACCCGCTGCTTAGGTATGAGGCTCTACTCCTGACTCCTACTCTTTTCTTCTTGCTGCCTGCTTTCTCCCGCCGCTTTATCTCTTTGGCTCCTCCCTAGGCGCGAGTGGAACCCCTGTTGACGACTCACTGGCTGCCGACTCGCCGGTTTACGATTACTCCAGGCATCTGGCCCCCTCGCATCCTCCTCCTATAGATGAGATCGAGGACTACTTGGGCGACCCCACGGACCCTATAGAGATGAAGCGTAAGGTGGCCGAGATGCTGCGGAAGCACACACGCATCATTCAAGCGCTGGAAAAAGGGAAGCAAGCCGCAGACTGCGGGATCGACTTGCTAGACGTAGAATGCTCTCTCCTGTCTTCGGAGATAGACGCTGACATTGAGGTGGACCAGACGAACCCTCATGCAATCTTGGATGACGTCGACCAACAGCTCCGCCTCGCTCGTAGTGGTGTCGAGGCGGCTCGCACCTTCCACCTCCCCAGTCGTCCTCCCTGCGTAAGAAGCCGCGGGGGAGGACGATGGAGGTGGGATAAGAATTGATGAGAGCTACACCTTATTTCCTTTTGCCTCTCGCCTCTCGCTCTTTTCGTTCGCCTTATTTCTGTAATAAAATATATGTTTATATATCACCAGCTGTGCGATTTTCGAACTTGCTGCCTGTCTTTATGCGGGATTAAATATATTAATTCGGTGATTTGCCTATTTAAATTATGCGACAGCACTAATATCTTCTTTTATGCTAATTTCTAAACTTTGTTACTTTTATTTCCCTGCGCCCATCTTTTCACCGCCTTCTTGGGTTGATGGCCCACTTAGGGTTCCATCGCCCGAGGCTTGGAGGGGGAAGGGTCGGCCGACGCTTGCTCTTCCCCGGCGTGGTCCTCTATCCGCTTACCCTCCTACTTATGAGGGCTATAAATACCCCCGCTGAATCGGCTGGAACCATGTTTTCCTAGACTTCCGCTCGCGGTTCCCCCACTTTTCGCAGCTCGCCTCGCGCTCCAGCCCCCTCCTCCTTCCCCTTCACCGTTCTTCGCGTCTTCTCGCCGGTACTCCACTCGCCGACTTTCCTTTTGTCTCGCGCTCCATGGAAAAAAGGAGGCCAGAGGATGGTGAACGCCGCAACCGCTGCGGGAAGAGATTCTCCGACCACGATTTTCCTCCCGGTCGTCTCTCCGCTGATGAATACGAGGCCTTCCGAAGCGACTTTTTGCCGGAAGGCTATGAGTCGCGCCCTCCCAAGGTTGACGAGAGTGTGAATACGTTCTATCCGGGCGAGCTCGCCTTCCACGTCTCGCATTTCGAGGCGGGGCTCCGGCTTCCCTTCTGGCCCGAGGTAAAGCAAGTCCTCAAGTATTTCGGCGTAGTGCCTGCTCAGCTAAACCCCAACGCGATCTCAGTTATCATCGCATTCGCATACTACATGCGGCGAGAGAGAATAGAATTAAGTCTCACCGTCTTCTGGAAGATGTTTGTCTACCACGCCAATCAAGACGGGGTCTCCTTCTTCATCGGGCTGAATCTGAAGGTCTGCGAGACACCAAACAAAAATCATCACTGGCTAACCCGTTTCGTCTTCATCTGAGGGAACCTAGGTGGCGTCCCTCTCGCGCCCGTCTCGCCCGCGGAAATCTTCTACGTTACTTCGCAGGTCGGCGACACAGACAAGCTCCTTTGTGAGTACCTCGCTGGGAAGAACTTCGAGGTTAGGTTCTTGAGGCGGGGGCTTGCCTCGCTGCTCCCTAGAGAAGGTATGCTCGACTCCCTCGTCTTTTTCTCGCCTTCAGGTCCTTCCTCTCGCTGAACCTTTTCCCTGACTCTGTCATGCTTCTCCTAGGAGAGAGGAACGTGCCGGTGCACCCCCCTTACAGAAGTAATATCAAGCCGTCTAAAGGCATGGCTCTCGCTACTATGGCAGCCGAGGAGGCCAAAGATTCGCTGGCCCCCTCTCCTCGAAAGAGGGTGGCTGAGGACTCGGCCCCCTCTCGCCTCACCCCCTCAAAGAAACTAAAGGTGAAGTTGAAGAAGGTAGTCTCCTTCCCTTCCGAGAAGGGCAAGGTCCCTGCGGATATAGCGGCAACGCCGGGATCCTTGAGCCCCATATCCCTGGGGTCCGAATCTCCTCACTTGCCTCCCTTGACCTCTCCGCAAAGGGCCATCTCACTTCCTGAAGATGCGGCCCCTCTCGCACCGCCCGCGAGCTCTTCTCACCAACCTCTCCGGTCCCCTTCTTGCGGGGAGGATCCTCTCCCGTATCCTGCTCCATCCGCCCACTTAAACTTCAACGCGGGCCCGTCTGTCCCCGACGGTGCCAATGAGCCTTCGCTCATCTGGGATAAGGGGGCACATCGGGTATCCATCTCTATCCTCCTCCCCTCCTGGAGAGAGCAAGCAGAGTCTTCTGCCCATGCCTTCTCCTTAGGCTTCGGCCTCTATGGGGGTCTCACCCCTGACGCGCTCGACGTGGCCTCCATGCGGGATCTCATCTTCAGGACGGCCCACTCGCAGCTGCGCACCCTCGAGCTTTCTCATCGACTTTCGCGTCGCCTAATCTACAACACTCGAAGCTGGAAAGAGATAAACACCCAACTTGCTGCCGAGCGCGAGAAGTCTAGGGATCTCACCAAGCGACTGGAGGTGGCCGAGAGTCTTCTCGCCAAGGCCAGTGGCGGAGTGGTGAGTTGATACTGGGCCGGCCTTCTCAAGCACTCTCCCGCTAGATTTAACGGCTCGTTCTTTTTGCAGGATGCCGAGATGGCTGAAAGACTGCGCTCGCGTGTCGAGGAGCTGGAGATGGAGGTGAAGGAACTGAAAATAGAGAGTGCACAACTCCAAGAGGCCTCTACCGCTCGCTTGCGGGCCCCTCCTCCTCCCATACATTATACGCATGACGAGGTCGAGGACTTTTGCCGGGATGCTAATATACGGACCGCCGAGCTCATCCTGAAGATGATGCGAGAGATGGGCGTGGTCAAAGATGACTGTGAGGACATTACCGCCCGGGACCTCGTGTCCGAGATTTATGGCAAGGACGAGGAGTCTTCGGCGGGCGAGAAGGACGAGGGCCCTTGAGCACAACAGCTTTTTCCTTTTTTCCTTTGCTACGATTACAATGCCTCCCAAATTGGGAAAGTCCTGTATTAAGACATGAATATGGTTCATATATATATATTTTTTGCTCGCGCCTGAAGCTAGCCTCCTTTTCTTCCTCTCTTTTTTTTTATTTCTCTCGCTTGGACAGCTCGCGAGATCTTCGAGATCCTCGGCGGCGAGAGGGGGTTGTCTTTCCCCTCGCCGACTGTTACCAGTGGACCTGGCCCCAGGGGGCGAGCTGGCGAGTCTCTGCCACTCTCGCGAGCATGGGGACACCCTCTCCTTCCTCTCGCGCAGCCTGCCGGCTCCTCTCGGCGTGAGTGGACCTTGGGGGTCACTTATTCTCCCCCCTCTTCTTTTTCTTTGTAGGAAATCTCCTCGAAGTATTCCCCCCTTGTGTTTCCCTAATTAATCAGCCTCTGTGTCAGGACTTCAGTTACCTGCCTCCGGTTACAATCGTAAGGCCTTTAAGCTCTCCAACTGCAGCTTCTATTCCCCTATTCAGTACCGCAATGGAAACAAGTCCTTACTTGCAAAAAACTGTAGCCCGGTAGAGTCGGAAGGTAAGTGGGGGTGAGGGAGGAGGTAACCACTCCACAGAAGGGGCTTGATCCACCTTTTGTCATTGTTTCCAACCGCCAAGTGAGCCTACAACCCTGCCAGCTTGATGAGAGCCTGGTCAGCGGGTCTGCTCGGGGTCTCCTCTCCTCTTTCTCCTCCAACCACCGAGTGAGCCTACAGCCCTGCCAGCTTGATGAGAGCCTGGTCAGCGGGTCTGCTCAGGGTCTCCTCTCCTCTTTCTTCCAACCACCGAGTGAGCTTACATCCCTGCCAGCTTGATGAGAGCCTGGTCAGCGGGTCTGCTCGGGGTCTCCTCTCCTCTTTCTCCTCCAACCACCGAGTGAGCCTACAGCCCTGCCAGCTTGATGAGAGCCTGGTCAGCGGGTCTGCTCGGGGTCTCCTCTCCTCTTTCTCCTCTAACCACCGAGTGAGCCTACAACCCTGCCAGCTTGATGAGAGCCTATTCAGCAGGTATGCTCGGGGTATCCTCTCCTCTTTCTTCCAACCACCGAGTGAGCCTACAGCCCTGCCAGCTTGATGAGAGCCTGGTAAGCGGGTCTGCTCGGGGTCTCCTCTCCTCTTTCTCCTCCAACCACCGAGTGAGCCTACAGCCCTGCCAGCTTGATGAGAGCCTGGTCAGCGGGTCTGCTCGGGGTCTACTCTCCTCTTTCTTCCAACCACCGAGTGAGCCTACAACCCTGCCAGCTTGATGAGAGCCTGGTCAGCGGGTCTGCTCGGGGTCTCCTCTCCTCTTTCTCCTCCAACCACCGAGTGAGCCTACAACCCTGCCAGCTTGATGAGAGCCTGGTCAGCGGGTCTGCTCGGGGTCTCCTCTCCTCTTTCTTCCAACCACCGAGTGAGCCTACAGCCCTGCCAGCTTGATGAGAGCCTGGTCAGCGGGTCTGCTCGGGGTCTCCTCTCCTCTTTCTCCTCCAACCACCGAGTGAGCCTACAGCCCTGCCAGCTTGATGAGATCCTGGTCAGCGGGTCTTATTGGGGTCTCCTCTCCTCTTTCTTCCAACCACCAAGTGAGCCTACAACCCTGCCAGCTTGATGAGAGCCTGGTCAGCGGGTCTGCTCGGGGTCTCCTCTCCTCTTTCTCCTCCAACCACCGAGTGAGCCTACAGCTCTGCCAGCTTGAAGAGAGCCTGGTCAGTGGGTCTGCTCGGGGTCTCCTCTCCTCTTTCTTTCAACCACCGAGTGAGCCTACAGCCCTGCCAGCTTGATGAGAGCCTATTCAACGGGTCTACTCGGGGTCTCCTCTCCTCTTTCTCTTCCGACCGCCGTCTTTCAAGGAGGACGCCCTGAGGCATTGTGCTAGGAAATCGCGACATATTCAAAAGGTAAGATCATTAAAGTTATATTCAAGCATATTCAAAGGAAAATCATCATTATGGATAGAAACGCTTCAGATCGTCACCACTACGGGCGCGATCCAGGGGTACCCCGTCCACATCCTGGAGGTGATACCCTCCTGACTTCAAAGCTTCTTTTACAATGAAGGGACCCTCCCAATTGGGGTTGAGCTTTCCTACCGAGGCCCCCCTACCCGCGACATCCACCATCTTGAGAACCAAGTCCCCCTTTTGAAATTGCTTGACCCGGATGTGCTTATCAAAGTACCTGGACATCCGGCGCTTGACCTCCTCCTGTCGGATTGATGCTAGCTCCCGGAGCTCCTCCACGAGGTCGAGTGAAAGCCTCTGCTCCTCTCTGTTGTCAACCTGCCACCTTTCATCTCCCTCCTTTGCTGCCATTACCCTGGGAGATTCGACCTCGAACTCTACAGGTATGACGGCCTCCGAGCCATGGGAGAGCTTAAAAGGTGTTTCTCCAGTGGCCGTATTTAGAGTAGTTCGCAGAGCCCACAGGACGGAGGGGAGTTGTTCCACCCAGCTCCCCCTCAAGTTCTCCACTTTCTTTTTTAAGAGATTCACAATAATCTTATTTGCTGCTTCCACCTGTCTGTTTCTTCGAGGGTGATGAACCGAGGCAAACCTAAGGTCTATGCCAAGCTGCACACAAAAGTCCACAAACTTCCTGCTGGCGAATTGTGGCCCATTGTCGGTGACTATGGCCAAAGGAAGCCCGTGCCGGCAAATAATCTCTCCCCACACAAAGTTCTTGACTACTTGCGACGTCACCTTCGCCAAAGCCTTCACCTCAAGCCATTTCGAAAAGTAATCCACCATGACCAGTAGGAACTTCCTCTGACCGCTAGCTTGAGGGAATGGCCCCACTAGGTCCAGTCCTCATATGGCGAAGGGCCATGGAGTGGCGATCGTTCGCAGCCTCTGTGCTGGGAGAAGCTGCAAGGGAGCAAACTCCTGACACTTTCTACACCTCTTAGCAAGCTCCTCTGCGTCTTTCCGGAGGGTAGGCCAGAAATAGCCTTGCCTTAGTACCCTCCCTTCCAAAGTCCGACTCCCTGAGTGGCTTCCGCATTCCCCCGAATGGACCTCCTCCAATACCTTTGATGCTTCCTTCTCGGATACACACCGGGCTAGCAATCCGGACAATGTCTTTCGGCAAAGCACTCCTTCCTTCAACAGGTAATAAGTTGACTTGTACCTAATCCGCTTCCTCTCGAGATCCCCCTCGGGTAGACGTCCCGTCGCCAAGAAGGTCACAAAAGGGTCCATCCAGGACACCTCCTGGTCGACCTCCATTATCTCCCCTTCTTCTATAGAAGGCCTGAAGAGTTCGGTCATAGTCCCTCCGGCCTGGGGACCATGCTTTGCGAGCGAGTCTTCCCTAGCACTCTCTTCCCGAGGAACGTGCTGGACGGAGAAGCTATGAAACTGCCCAACGATACCCTTTATCTTTACCAGGTATAACTGGAGGGTCGGTTCCCTCACCTCGAATTCTCCATTGATGTGTCTTGCCACTACCAAGGAGTCCGTGAAGAACCTGATATCCTGTATGCCCAACTCCCTAGCCAGCCAAAGCCCGGCGATGATTGCTTCATACTCGGCTTGATTGTTCGTGAGGGTGAAGCGTATCTTCAAGGCTTGCTCGATCCTAGTCCCCTCGGGACTTGTCAAGATGACTCCTCCCCCAAAAGAATTCTTACCAGAAGCTCCATCAACCAACATCTCCCAAGCCGCCACGGGAGATACCTCCACCTCCCCAGCCTCTACCACATAGTCCGCCAAGAAATCCGCCACTACCTGCGCCTTAATAGCCTCTCGAGGTATGTAGGAGAGGTCAAATTTGCTGAGCTCTATTGACCACTTGGCCAATCTTCCCGAGTGCTCGACCCCTTTGAGGATGCGGCGAAGGGGGTGGTCCGTCCCGACCTGAATTACATGGGCTTGAAAGTATGGCATAAGCTTCCGGGCCGACATGATGAGAGCGATGGCCAGCTTTTCTAGGATGGGGTACTTCAGCTCGGCCTTTTTGAGGACCCTGCTTACATAATAAATAGGGAATTGCTTCTTTCCCTCCTCTCGGACGAGGACTGAGCTAACCGCCCCCGTCACTACCCTCAAATAGAGGAACAAACTCTCCCCTTCCCTCGGCCCTTGAAGTAGCGGTGTCTGGGTAAGCTGCTGCTTCAGAGCCTCAAAGGCCTTTTGGCATTCTAATGTCCATTCGAAATCCCTTCCTCCCCTTAGAGTTCGGAAGAAAGAGGAGCATCTCTCTCGTGCCTTAGAGAGGAACCTGCTCAACCCTGCTAGCTTGCCAGTAAGACGCTGAACCTCCTTAGCATTCCGAGGAGATTTCAGCTCTAATATCGCTTTTACCTTGTCCGGATTGGGTTCCACTCCTGCGGGAGTAAGGAGATGTCCCAAAAACTTCCCCCTACTGGCCCCGAACACACATTTCAGAGGGTTAAGCCTCATCTTATACTTCCTTACAGTTGCAAATGTCTTCTGCAGGTCCAAGACATGGGACCCGAGGTCCCGACTCTTAACCATCAAGTCATCTACATAAACCTCGAGGTTCCGCCCTTTCTGCTCTCGAAAAATCTGGTCCATCATCCTTTGATATGTTGCTCCAGCATTCTTTAGCCCGAAGGGCATCATGTTATAACTGAAGCACCCATCCTCCGTGACGAAGGTGACATCCTTGATGTCTGGAGGGTGCATGCGAATCTGATGGTATCCTGAAAAAGCATCTAAAAAGCTCATCAGTGGGAAGCCGACGACTGAGTCAACCAGCGCGTCGATTCGAGGCAGGGGGTAACAATCCTTAGGACAGGCTTTATTTAAAAGAGAGAAATCAATACACATCCTCCATTTCCCCTCCCCCTTTTTACCATTACAACATTACTCACCCACCCTGGATACCTGTTGGCAGATATGAATCCTGCTTGGAGCAATTTCTCCACCTCTTCTCGGATAGGTCTGGCCATCTTGAAGGCGATGGCCCTCTTTTTCTGTTGGATGGGGCGGACCTTAGGATCAAGATTGAGACGGTGGTACGCCACATCCGCGTCGATCCCTGGCATGTCCGCTGCGCTCCAGGCGAAGACATCGATGTTCTCTTGCACGCACCTCCGGATCTCTTCCTGGTCTTTGGGAGTGAGCTCTCCACTGATCTTTATCTTTTCCCTCCTTCCGTCCTTTGTGAGGATCTCCACTTCTAGAACTTCCACAGCCGCCCTCAACCTTGAAGGTTCTTCTTCTTCCGGATCCCTCAGATCCTCTTCCAGGTCTTTTGCCCCGTACTCAACTCCCCGACCTTCAACGACAGCTACCCTCTCCTGGGCCCTCCCTTTCTCTCTTCCAAGGTCCCCCTCTAGTGACACCCTCTTTCTCTTCTTTTCATCAATACTTCCTTAATTCCCCCTATGCTCCTGCTCCCTAGCCACTTGCTTTCCCGCCATTGCTGGCTCCACCGCAATGCCACTGTCACCTCCTCCCTCTTCTCTCTCAAACTCCTCTCCTCCAGCCATCTCCACCTCTACTACAAGACTTTCTCCCACCCTTGCTTCCTCTCTCACCAGCTCCTCTTCTCTTGCCACCTGCTCTCCTGCCATTGCTGGCTCCACCGCAATGCCCCTCTCACCTCCTCCTTCTTTCTCCAACTCCTCTCCTCCAGCCCTCTCCTCTCCTGCCATTGCGGGCTCCACCGCAATGCCTCTCTCACCTCCTCCTTCTTTCTCCAACTCCTCTCCTCCAGCCATCTCCACCTCTGCTACAAGACTTTCTCCCACCCTTGCTTCCTCTCTCACCAGCTCCTCTCCCCCAGCCACCTGCTCTCCTGCCATTACTGGCTCCACCGCAATGCCTCTCTCACCTCCTCCTTCTTTCTCCAACTCCTCTCCTCCAGCCATCTTTTTCTCCAGCACCTCTGCATCCCCCTTCCATGAGATGGTGTTGACCGCCGTCACGTAGCACTCTCGAGCCGCCTTTGGATCCCCCTTACCCTGATCTGGGTTCCTCCCCAATTAAGCTTCAAGCACTGATGGAACGAGGATGGTACACACCTAAAGGCGCTGATCAAAGGGCGCCCGAAGATCGCATTATAGCTGCTGGGGGCATCCACTATCACGAAACGACAGTTCCTGGACAACCCCCCCAGCGTCACATGAAGTCCTACTCCTCCCTCGACCTCCGTCCTCTCCCCCGAGAATCCAAACAATGGTCCATCCGCCGCCAACACCCTTCGTGCCTCCACCCTCATCTGATTGAATGCCTTCTTGAAGATTACATTGACGGAACTCCCGTTGTCCACCAAAATTCGGGACACCGTGAAGTTCTCAATAGCGGTCCGGATTACCAGCGTGTCGCAGAATGGGTCCTCATGATCAGGCAGGTCCCTTCTGGAAAAGGTGATTTTCTCATCCGGGGGTGGGGCTTGTGACGTTAAGGCAACGCTCCGACGATACATTGTGTGAAGACTGGCCTTGCGGGTGGCCTCGATCCCCACCCCCCCGTGAATCACCCCAATCCCTCCTCGATCTCCCATGTCCGACCGATCCACACATCGATCCTCCTCTGCGGCTCCTGGCATCTCCATTATCTACACTGGTGGCCGGTGGTCTTCTCCTCCTCTGTCTCTCCTCAACTCTAAGAACTCCGGGCACGTGGCCGTCGCATGGCCCTCTTCCTCATGGAAGTCGCAATATGGCAGAACTCCTCCCCCACATCTCCCATCTTGGGGGTTCCTCCTCCTCCCCCCAATCACCCTCCAACGCTCTCTTCCTCTTCCTCGGCCAATGACCATAGCTTGCTGAGACGGAGGTGGGAGTGGCCTTGGGCCATGCCCCCTCCCTAGCGAATGAAATCTCCCTGGTCCCGGATAAAAGTTCCTTCCCCCCCGCGGAGGACCCCTTCCTGGTCCTTGAACTGGGCCTCCTGGTTTCCTCAAGCCAAACTCTGGGTGCACTGGTCCCCTTGGCTCCTCCCTTCTCCTTCCCTCTTGCTGCCTTGTTCCTCCTGACTCTCTCTGCTCCCCCTCCGTCAGCCTTGCAACTTCCTTGCAAATGACGGGTTTTCCGCCTCCATGGCAATCTCCTTTGCTGCCTTCTCCATCAATCCCTCAAAGGACAATGGCGCCTTCCGGGTTAGGCTCATCTTGAAGAAGCCTTCCCTCAACCCCACGGTGAAGGCCATCTGGAGGGTGAAACCGGGCACCTCCTGGATGTGTAAGATCTCTTCCTGGAAACGATCCACATACTAAGCCAAAGACTCGTCCGTCTTCTGCTTGATCAGGAAGATGAACTTCGGGTTCTTCTTCCTCTTCTTCGAGGTCGAGAAGCGCAGCTGTAAGCTCCTGCTCAGGTCTTCGAAGCAATAAATAGAACCCGCCGGGAGTTGATGGAACCAGTCCCTGGCCTTATCCTTCAAAGTGATGGCGAAGAGGCGACATTTGAAGGTGTCGGTCATAGGTCTGATGGAGACCGCATCTTCAAACCATTATAGGTGTTGGAGGGAGTCATCCTTCCCCACGTAGTAGGTCATCTCCGGCTCGCGGAACCCTTCCGGAACGGGTGCCGAGAGGACCAACTCGCAGAAGGGGGATCCTCTCGCCGGTGGTCTCGCCAGGTCAACTCGCGCGACTGCCCCCGCGGGCGCGACGACACTCGCCGGGCTGGGGAAGAGCTCCCTTCCTTCCACCTCTCGTCGGCTTCCTTCCGCCGCCACCTCCTTTCCTGGTCGCCTCCCGGGTATGTCCTCACCTATCTGTGCCGGCTCGACCCCCTCGCGGAGCGCGTGGTCCGGCACCTGGGGCGGGGGGGGGGGGGGGGTCTCGCACTCCCCTCTCTGTGCGAGCTGCTTCAGCATGTCCATGATCCCCCCGAAGGACAACATGAACTCTGTTAGACCCCCCTCCCGGAACACAAGACACGACACGAGAGGGGTCTTATGCCCAGAACAGCTGCCTTGCGGTAGCACCAGCACTCGGGCTAGCCTGTACCACAAGACGCCTATTATGCCGGCTATAACCAATATCAACATATAAATGCCAACCCAACCAAAATAATATGAAAGTCAAATCCACACAAAGCATATGTCCATAATATCATAAATAAAGAAGCTACATCAAGCTTCTAATATCAGAGTACGAGAATAGAATTGCCCCGAAGGGCTACAACAAAATCTCTCTCTCACTCACATCTGTAATCGACGGTAGCGACGGTACCGTCCCTTTAGGCCCTGTCACCCTGGCCTGGCTGTCCGTCTGCATAGCCTGCTGCTCCACCTGTGGGGTTTCCTCCTAAAAAGGAAGACGTAGCAACCGTTAGTCAAAAGACTAAGTGGTTTCACATCTGCTCCCCCGACGACTCCTCGACACCGGGCGGAGAAAGGAACAGGTACAATATATAAATAATAGTAGTACAACAGGTGAAGTGAGTATACATATTATAAGCAGCAACATCAGTAGTGTATAACAAACAAGCTCTTATTTACAAATCTACAATCTACATCAGCAAGAGAGTATATAACTAGAACAGTAAGTAACTCAACTTATATGGATGCCCATACAAGCATATAAGTTGAGGGTCGTTCAGCAGAAAGTAACTCATCGTATAAGAGTGCCCATACAAACTTATACGATGAGGGTCTTATGTATGTAATGAAGTGCAATACTATGTATGCAATGCAATGCAATGACACACCCATGATCAAGCACATGCAATCGCTATGTCGACACAGACTTATAGTTCCCACTATTCGAGCAGGTAGCTAACCTCTCAGGCATCAACCGTCGTGGCCAAACGGTGATAGTAGAGCGGGCATCTCCACTACTAGGCTGGTCTCCACACTACCTGGCCTAGGCCTCCGTACGCCTCAACGCTAGGAACACAATAGCGGAGCTCACATGCGTACTACGGCTCAGCGGGTTCTCTCGGGTAAATATGCACCAAGATCCTAGCCCCTGACTGGCCTATGGTATGATACGGAAGGAGCCTCGGAAATGAGCACGAGGACAAAGCCCAACCGTTCACTTGGCACGGAAGGAGCCTCAGGACGTGAACACCGAGGACCAAGCCTAACCGCCCAAGGTCTAACTGTCAACTCCCATCGGTGTGACGATTGGCGAGCTTGTAGACCTGCCACACTATCCTTAACCCGGGATTACGACACCGCGTGTCGACTCACACCACATGCAATTCCACAACTACCGTGGCATGGAAGGAGCCTCGGAGAAAGCACGAGGACCAAGCCCAACCATCCAACAAATACAGATGGAGCCTCGGGACGTGAACACCGAGGACCAAGCCCAACCGTTCACTTGGCACGAAAGGAGCCCCGGGACGTGAACACCGAGGACCAAGCCCAACCGTCCAATTTTATCCAACTCAACCTCATTCCCATTAGTGACGGTCAACACCGCGCTTGTTAACTTCCACAATGCTACCCGTGGGGAGACGACACTCTAAGCATTGGACTATCCATTCCCTTCCATCAATTCATTATACACCATGGCCATAGTTTAATCATTTACAAGTCCTCCCAAATGAATTCAACATATTATAGATAATGCGCATAATGGTGATCTACTAAATATAACAACGCCTTTCATTCACTTAG
Organism: Platanthera zijinensis; assembly: GCA_039513925.1. Classification (NCBI taxonomy): domain Eukaryota; kingdom Viridiplantae; phylum Streptophyta; class Magnoliopsida; order Asparagales; family Orchidaceae; genus Platanthera; species Platanthera zijinensis. The sequence continues at coordinate 190,773,937 of CM077084.1, forward strand.
GCTTGATTCACATCTCGGCATAGGAATTCAAGTCCTCAAACATCAAACTTCACATTACCTCGGTGATTAACACAAAAGAGTTCACCCAACCTCGAGATGGATTGCAACATCAACTCCATCGAATCCAAGTTCGTATTTTAATCACCTAGAATTATATGTAATCTGGTCAGCAACTTTGACTGAGGATTCCTGTGGCTACAGGTATCGCCCGAAAACGTGCAACCACTCGTTGGAAAGGTAATTTTAAGGGCTACGACTTTCGTGTTCAGTCGGAAGCCCAGATCTCGTCAGATAGTACCAGAAATCCAACTCGAAGCCTGCTGCGTACAGGATACAGATTTTCTGGGCATTAACTCCCAACCGCAGTGAATTCAAACGGACTTTCCCGTGGCTACCGGTATCTCCTGGAAACGTGCAACCACTCGTTGGAAAGGTAATTTCAAGGGATACGACTTTCGTGTTTAGTCGAAGGCCCAGATCCGACCCTTTATTGCTTGAAAATAGCCAAGAAGGTCGCTGCGTGCAGAATACAGATTCTGCACGCATCTTAAAGCGAAGTGAACGGCATCCGTTCGTCTTCCTCCTCAAGCAATTTTCCCCAAACCGTAACCAAAAGTTCCTCCACCCTTATTCTCCCTCTTGAGGCCATTTCCTCTTCACGAAACCACCCCCCATCATCACTTTGAAGCAAGGGAAGGTTGAAGATGACTAAGCTTTAGAACACAAGATCTAGCATGGCCTTCCTAGAAAGCTTCTTCTCACACATCAAGACTCTTTTGAGTCGATGTCTCGCCTAAGAATAGCTACAGATCTAGCACCAAGGGAGAGGGGAGGAAACTCACTTCATTTCCGGAGTTTCCTCCGTTGTCGGCCATGGATCGCGTTACCCTTCTCCGCGGCATCTCTTGTCTCCGTTAGCGGTGCTCTTCCACGGAAACGGCAGAGCTTTTCCTCCAGGATCCGGCTCCGGTGTCCCGCGATATCCTCCTCTTCCGCTCCCGTCAGTTTCGCACAGTGATGGCTCGGCAAGAACGATCGGATCCAATGGCTAGGGTTTGGTTTACTCCCTTTTATATTACATATTAGGTTAAGTCCCTTCCGCCACGTGTCACTCTCTAATTGGACCGCCCAATTTAGGTTTCATTTGGAGTGACCGGTCCAAAGATCATTCAGCACGAATCCCGAGGTCCGGTTCGGTCCGTCTGTACAAGCCGGTGAATCGGCCTGGGCGCAGAAAATACACAAGTCAAATTCGGCGGGAATCAGCCAGTGATTCCCGTCGATCGGCGAGTATTGGCGGGTCATTCTCGACGAATTCATCGAGTATCAACAATGATACTCGACGATTTTCCCTTAGCCGTTTTATCGGACATCCTGTCGCTGTGTGTGTTGAGTATCAGTCAGTGATACTCGACGATCGGTGGGTATCACCGGGTATTCTCGGCGATCGGTGAGAATCGTCAGGCATTCTCGACGATTTTCCCTTAGCCTACTGCAGTTCTGAGTCCGGCGGGTATCGACCACCGATACCCGTCGAATCGGCGAGAATCAACCTCCATTCTCGACGATCGATGAGCATCATCCTCCATTCTCGACGATTTTTACTTAGCCGAGTTCCCTCATCTCGGCTACTGGTTGGGGTATCCTTGAACCCAACCCTACACTTATTCAATGCACCTGACACCTCACGTCAGTGCACCCCGAGCCCGAGTTGAGTCTCTTGACTCAGAACACGTGCGAGGGGCCTAGCGCCAATTGGGACGTTACAAATCCTATAAACAAAATAAAAAGATTTCGTCCCCGAAATCAGGCTGAGGTCGTGGGGAGGAAAGCATACAGAAAACAAAATATGCTTTTAAATAAAATTACCTGAAGCAAACAACTCCGGGTAGCGTCTTTGCATCAAATCCATTGGCTCCCATGTGAATTCCTCCTTCCCATGATTAGACCATAGCACTTTTATCAAGGGGACACTTTTGCGGCGCAAGGTTCTTGTCTCATTATCAACAATCCACACCGGCTCCAGTTGCACAGATCTGTCAGACGCCACAGTACCATCAGTTGTGGGGATGTATTGTTCGGGCCGCAACAGCGCCTTCCGAAGCGACGATACATGGAACACATCGTGGAGATTCTCTAGCTCGGGCGGTAGCTCCAGCCGGTAGGCCAAAGGGCCAACCCTTTCCAATATGACATAGGGCCCAACATACCGTGGACTGAGCTTCTTCACTCCTCGCACTCGTGACACTCCATGCATCGGTCGGATTTTTAGAAACACCTTATCACCCACTTGAAATTCCACCATACGGTGCCTTGCGTTGTAATACTTCGCCTGCCGACTTTGAGCTTCCAACATGCGATCCCTTATCAGCCTAACCGCCGCATCAGTGTCATCTATGTACTCAATCCCCAAAGTCTTCGGGTCTTCGTCTTGCACCCAAGATAAGGGGGTTCTACACCTTCTTCCATAAAGTGCCTCATGGGGCGCCATGCCAATACTAGCTTGATGGCTATTGTTATAGGAGAATTCCACCAAGGGCAAGAGTCTTTCCCACGGCTCTCCCCTATCTATCACACACAACCTCAACAGATCTTCCAATGTTCGGATGGTCCGCTCAGACTGTCTGTCCGTCTGAGGATGAAATGCGGTACTGAAGGTAAGACGTGAGCCCAGATACGTCTGTACCGCCTTCCACTCCTTGGAGGTGAAACGACCATTACGATCCGAAACTATTGTCTTAGGTACGCCGTGATACCGTACAAATTGTTCCACAAACAGGCGTACCAAGACATCCAAATGAGCCTCCTTCTTCATAGGAATGAACCGGGCAACCTTCGTCAGGCGATCAACGATCACCCATACTGAATCATTCCCTGAGCGGGAGCGAGGTAGCCCATGTACGAAGTCCATGGATATATCCTCGAACTTCCATTCGGGGATTGGCAACGACTGCAACAGGCCACCTGGGCTCCTACATTCTGCCTTCACTCTTTGGCAGGCTTCACAATGCGTGACAAAGTACCGGACATCTTTCTTCATCCCTGGCCAACATATCGTCTTCCGTAAGCCGGCGTACATCTTTAAAATTCCTGGGTGCACGGAATATTGAGAGCAATGTGCTTCTCTCATAATATCCTCCCGGATTCTGCCACCTTTGGGAATGTAGAGTAGGCCGCGAAAGTAAACGAGGCCGTCCCTTAGCGTGTACTCGTCGGTAGTCCCGTCTTCGATTAACTTTATTGCCGGGGCCAAAGCCGCATCCAATCCTTGCTCCACTCGGATCCGGTCCCGGATATCACAAACTATGCTCATGCTGGACAGGTACTCCGTATATTCCGAAGAAACCTTAAATATTAAGGTGATGTCCATCTCCTCGATCATCCGTGCCAACTCCATGCTCATCAATCGAGATTCTAGGCTCGAGCCGGGTACTTTCCTACTCAACGCATCGGCTACCGAGTTTTCTTTTCCGGGGTGGTAGTTCAAGGTGAACTCATAGTCGCATAGAAACTCTAACCACCGCCATTGTCTTAAGTTCAATTCCTTCTGGGTATGGACGTACTTCAAATTTTTATGATCCGAGAAGATTTCGCAGTGGACGCCGTATAGATAATGCCTCCATACCTTCAAGGCGAACACCACCGCTCCTAGCTCCAAATCATGCACCGGGTAATTGATTTCATGCTTCTTCAATTGTCTTGAAGCATAAGCAATTACGTGCCCGTGCTGCATCAACACCGCTCCCAACCCCTGATAAGATGCGTCCGTGTAAACTTGGAATCCTTCCTTCCCAGACGGAAGGACAAGGATGGGGGCGGAGGTAAGTCTATCCTTCAATTCCTAGAATGCCGCTTCACACTGGGGTGTCCACTCAAATAGCACTCCTTTCTTTGTCAAGGAAGTAAGCGGGAGGGCAGCCTTGGAGAATCCTTTTACGAACTTGCGGTAGTATCCGGCAAGTCCAAGAAAACTCCGCACATCGGCCGCCGACTTCAAGGGAGACCACTCCTTCACGGCGCGCACCTTGGCCGGATCCACAGCTAGTCCAGCCCCACTGATTACGTGACCCAAGAAAGCAACTTCCCTAATCCAGAACTCACACTTGCTAAACTTGGCGAACAGGGCGTGCTCCTTTAACTTCTCCAGTACCAAGGCCAAATGTCCGGCATGTTCTTCCTCCGTCTTCGAGTAGACCAGGATGTCGTCAATGAACACGATGACGAAGACATCTAAGTAGGGCTCAAACACTTTATTCATCAAGCTCATGAAAGCTGATGAGGCATTGGTGAGTCCAAACGACATCACTGTGAACTCATATAAGCCGTACCTTGAGCTGAAAGCCATTTTCGGTATATCATCCTCCTGTATTCTCAATTGGTAGTACCCCGAGCGCAAGTCTAGCTTGGAGAACCAATGCGCTCCCACCAGTTGGTCGAACAACTCATCGATCCGAGGTAACGGGTAGGTGTTCCGTACTGTCAGTCGGTTGAGTTCCCGATAATCTATACATAAACACAGGGTTCCATCTTTCTTCTTGATGAATAGAACAGGGGCTCCCCAAGGCGACGAGCTGGGGCGAACAAACCCTGATTCTACCAACTCCTGCAATTGCACTCTAAACTCCGCAAGTTCTTTTGGGGCCATCTGATAAGGGGTCCTGGAGACAGGCTTAGCTCCTGGTACAAGCTTAATCTGAAAATCCACTTCTCTATGCGGGGGTAACCCTGGCAATTTCTCGGGAAATACCTCAGGGAAATCCCGTGCTACCCGCACATCCTTCACATCTACCTTCATCTCTTTTAATTCGAATCGTATCATGTAGACTTCATCCCCTCTCATATGAGCTTTCAAGGTCTAGATTGAGGATAACAATATTCGTGGTGCGAAATTTATACCTTGGAAGACTACATCAGTATCCCCATGTCTCAAATAGATACGCTTCTCCGCACAGTCGATCCTTGCATGGTGCCAATCCAGCCACGCCATACCCAGAATGAGGTCGAACTCTGGTATTCGCAAAATTGTGGCAGGGGTATCAAAGGTCTTTCCCCCAAAGGTTATCTCTAACTCACACTTCGCAGTTGCCGTCATCTCAGATCCGTCTGGGAGGCGTATTCTTCGAGCAATACCAGTGAAGTATTGCACTCCATGTATATCTTTGATGAATTCTTCAGACACGAATGAATGTGAGGCACCGGTGTCAAATAACGTATAAGCCGGTTTCCCGCCGACCATCACGGTGCCTAAGTGTCATTAATAATACTCAAGCTAGACGTCTAGTATATCTCAAGTAACTAGAGGATATTAATGGAAGCAAAATGACTAATTCAAATCGTACCTGCAATCATCTCTTGAGGGTTCCGCTCTTGAGTCATGTCCAGGGCATACATCTGATCTCGAGCGGGTCCGGGGTTTCTTCCTCGTGGTCCTCGTCCTCGACCACGCACATACCCTCTCCCCTGCGGGGCTGCTGGAGGGAGAGCGAAAGGCGCATCTCCAAACAGTTGCGGGCAGTAGCGTCGAATGTGGCCCGGTTGGTTGCATTCGAAGCACACCTGCTCCTGCCTTCCGCCGTGTTGCTAAAACTGTGGAGGTGGAGGTAATGCTGGCGGTTGTGGAACCGGGCGCTCCTCTCTAAAGTTCTGGGGGAAACCCGCCACCCCTCCGATATCCTCTTCCTCTTTTATTGTCAAATCTCCTTCTGTTGCTGGGGCCTGCTTCCATCACGCCTTTCGCTGGCCTCTTACCACTTCCCAAGTGGTCCGCTTCCAATCTCTTTGCCATATCAATAATCTCCGCCAGGCTAGAGTCCGCTATAAACAAAAGGGCTTGCCTCAGGGAATCTCGCAAGCCTTTGTAAAATCGTTTGGCGTACCCTCTATCATCCAGCTCATAGGAGTCGGCGAATCTAGCCAGGTGCTGAAACTCCCGTTGGTACTCCGTCACTGACATGGACCCCTTGCTTTAGTTGCAAAAATCTCTCTTCCAGGCCATCCCGAGCGGCCGAGGGGATGAAATGCTCTAAGAAGGCTTCACAGAATTCGCTCCAACTAATGTTCGTGTACACTCTTCCACGAAAAGTGGAGCCCATGAGGGACTTCCACCACCTTTTGGCGTGCAGCTCTAAGAGTATCACCACGAGGGTCACCGCCATGTTGTTTGGACACCTTATTCCTGCCAACAACTCTTGTATAGTGTCGAGCCACTCCTCCGTACGCACTGCCGACTCTGTCCCAATATAAGCAGGAGGGGAGAGAGCTCGAAAAACGCTTAACCAACTAGATCCCGGACCCTATTGTTGTACATGTGTCTGCTGAGATTGGGACCTAAAGGCGTCCAGAATAGCTGTGAGCGTCTGCCCCAGCTCTGATTATTGGAATTGTGTAGGTACGGACGGGGCGGGGGTGCCCCTTACTTGCTCAACATGTGCTGGGATCTACATATAAGGTACAAACCTAGGGTTAGGTTGGCTAATCTAAGGTTAAAGATTGACAACTTAGTGTGAATTACATATGGGCACACCACTGCTTCCGCTAAGTCAGCTTGTCCCCAAACTGACCAATCAAACGGGGGTGGCACCATTGTTAAGTGACTTTCGTCCTGGAGGATCGTAGCAAGCTGATACCATTTGTTAGACCCCCCTCCCGGAACACAAGACACGGCACGAGAGGGGTCTTATGCCCAGAACAGCCGCCTTGCGGTAGCACCAGCACTCGGGCTAGCCTATACCACAAGACGCCTATTCTGCCGGCTACAACCAATATCAACATATAAATGCCAACCCAACAATAATAATATGAAAGTCAAATCCACACCAAGCATATGTCCATAATATCATAAATAAAGAAGCTACAACAAGCTTCTAATATCAGAGTACGAGAACAGAATTGCCCCGAAGGGCTACAACAAAATCTCTCTCTCACTCACATCTATAACCGACGGTAGCGACAGTACCGTCCCTTCAGGCCCTGTCACCCTGGCCTGGCTGTCCGTCTGCATAGCCTGCTGCTCCACCTGCGGGGTTTCCTCCTAAAAAGGAAGACGTAGCAACCGTTATTCAAAAGACTAAGTGGTTTCACATCCGCTCCCCCGGCGACTCCTCGGCACCGGGCGGAGAAAGGAACAAGTATAATATATAAATAACAGTAGTACAACAGGTGAAGTGAGTATACATATTATAAGCAGCAACAATAGTAGTGTATAATAAACATGCTCTTATTTACAAATCTACAATCTACAGCAGCAAGAGAGTATATAACTAGAACAGTAAGTAACTCAACTTATATGGATGGCCATACAAGTATATAAGTTGAGGGTCGTTCAGCAGAAAGTAACTCGTCGTATAGGAGTGCCCATACAAACTTATACGATGAGGGTCTTGTGTATGTAATGAAGTGCAATGTTATGTATGCAATGCAATGACACACCCATGATCAAGCATATGCAATCGCTATGTCGACACAGACTTATAGTTCCCACTATTCGAGCAGGTAGCTAACCTCTCAGGCATCAACCGTCGTGGCCAAACGGTGATAGTAGAGCGGGCATCTCCACTACTAGGATGGTCTCCACACTACCTGGCCTAGGCCTCCGTACGCCTCAACGCTAGGAACACAACATCGGAGCTCACATGCGTACTAAGGCTCAGCGAGTTCTCTCAGGTAAATATGCACCAAGATCCTAGCCCCTGACTGACCTATGGTATGACACGGAAGGAGCCTCAGAAATGAGCACGAGGACCAAGCCCAACCGTTCACTTGGCATGGAAGGAGCCTCGGGACGTGAACACCGAGAACCAAGCCCAACCTCCCAAGGTCTAACTGTCAACTCCCATCTGTGTGACGATTGGCGAGCCCGTAGACCTGCCACACTATCCTTAACACGGGATTATGACACCGCGTGTCGACTCACACCACATGCAATTCCACAACTACCGTGGCATGGAAGGAGCCTCGGAGAAAGCACGAGGACCAAGCCCAAACATCCAACAAATATGGATGGAGCCTCGGGACGTGAACACCGAGGACCAAGCCCAACCGTTCACTTGGCACGGAAGGAGCCCCGGGACGTGAACACCGAGGACCAAGCCCAACCGTCCAATTTTATCCAACTCAACCTCATTCCCATTAGTGACGGTCAACACCGCGCTTGTTAACTTCCACAATGCTACCCGTGGAGAGACGACACTCTAAGCATTGGACTATCCATTCCCTTCCATCAATTCATTAAACACCATGGCCATAGTTTAATCATTTACAAGTCCTCCCAAATGAATTCAACATATTATAGATAATGCGCATAATGGTGATCTATCAAATATTACAACGCCTTTCATTCACTTAGGCTTGATTCACATCTCGGCATAGGAATTCAAGTCCTCAAACATCAAACTTCACATTACCTCGGTGATTAACACAAAAGAGTTCACCCAACCTCGAGATGGATTGCAACATCAACTCCATCGAATCCAAGTTCGTATTTTAATCACCTAGAATTATATGTAATCTGGTTAGCAACTTTGACTGAGGATTCCTGTGGCTACAGGTATTGCCCGAAAACGTGCAACCACTCGTTGGAAAGGTAATTTTAAGGGCTACGACTTTCGTGTTCAGTCAGAAGCCAAGATCTGGTCACATTGTACCAGAAATCCAACTCGAAGCCTGCTGCGTACAGGATACAGATTTCCTGGGCATTAACTCCCAACCGCAGAGAATTCAAACGGACTTTCCTGTGGCTACCGGTATCTCCTGGAAACGTGCAACCACTCGTTGGAAAGGTAATTTCAAGGGCTACGACTTTTGTGTTTAGTCGAAGGCCCAGATCTGACCCTTTATTGCTTGAAAATAGCCAAGAAGGTCTCTGCGTGCAGAATACAGATTCTGCACGCATCTTGAAGCGAAGTGAACGACATCCGTTCGTCTTCCTCCTCAAGCAATTTTTCCCAAACCGTAACCAAAAGTTCCTCCACCCTTATTCTCCCTCTTAAGGCCATTTCCTCTTCACGAAACCACCCCCCATCATCACTTTGAAGCAAGGGAAGGTTGAAGATGACTAAGCTTTAGAACACAAGATCTAGCATGGCCTTCCTAGAAAGCTTCTTCTCACACATCAAGACTCTTTTGAGTCGATGTCTCGCCTAAGAATAGCTACAGATCTAGCACCAAGGGAGAGGGGAGGAAAATCACTTCATTTCCGGCGTTTCCTCCGTTGTCGGCCATGGATCGCATTACCCTTCTCCGCGACATCTCTTGTCTCCGTTAGCAGTGCTCTTCCACGGAAACGGCGGAGCTTTTCCTCCAGGATCCGGCTCCGGCGTCCCGCGATATCCTCCTCTTCCGCTCCCGTCAGTTTCGCACAGTGACGGCTCGGCAAGAACGATTGGATCCGATGGCTAGGGTTTGGTTTACTCCCTTTTATATTACATATTAGGTTAAGTCTCTTCCGCCACGTGTCACTCTTTAATTGGACCGCCCAATTTAGGTTTCATTTGGAGTGATCGGTCCAAAGATCATTCAGCACGAATCCCGAGGTCCGGTTCGGTCCGCCTGTACAAGCCGGTGAATCGGCCTGGGCGCAGAAAACGCACAAGTCAAATTCGGCGGGAATCAGCCAGTGATTCCCGTCGATCGGCGAGTATTGGCGGGTCATTCTCGACGAATTTGTCGAGTATCAACAATGATACTCGACGATTTTCCTTAGCCGTTTTATCGGACATCCTGTCGCTGTGTGCGTTGAGTATCAGTCAGTGATACTCGACGATCGGTGGGTATCACCGGGTATTCTCGGCAATCGGTGAGAATCGTCAGGCATTCTCGACGATTTTCCCTTAGCCTACTGCAGTTTTGAGTCCGGCGGGTATCGACCACCGATACCCGTCGAATCGGCGAGAATCAACCTCCATTCTCGACGATCGACGAGCATCATCCTCCATTCTCGACGATTTTTACTTAGCCGAGTTCCCTCATCTCGGCTACTGGTTGGGGTATCCTTGAACCCAACCCTACACTTATTCAATGCACCTAACACCTCGCGTCAGTTCACCCCGAGCCCGAGTTGAGTCTCTTGACTCAGAACACGTGCGAGGGGCCTAGCGCGAATTGGGACGTTACAAACTCTGCCCTCCCGACGTAACCCCTCTGGCTCGGGGACCCCTCGTATTCTCCTCCTGCATCTCCCGCCATGAGGTAACCCTTCGTTCTTCCGCACAAGCTGCTGCTCCACACTCACCGCACCAAAAATGTTGGAACCAACAAGGTCAATTCCTCCTAAAGCTCGGAACTACTAGGGCAGCTTGCGCTTACTCCCTTAGGATTACACTCGAGGCGGAGAACTAGACCGGAGGACCCAGCGAGGAGGTCCCACCTCGTACCCGGAAGAGACTAAAGCTCTTCCCCTCCCTAGCCAATGCTGAGCTAGGTGCCTTAGAAGAAGTGGAAGGAGTCAAGAAAGCTTGCCCTTCTAAGGCACCTTACCGGTCTATTTATAGGCCTCTGAACTGGGACTACAAATAACCAATTGACACCGCCCTTAAATTACCAGAACACCCCTGGCCAGGTCTGCCAACAGCCAAACTCCGCTGTGCACAAGGGCTAAATGCAGACCACCCGGGGTAAAAGGTTAAAACACCCTTGGGGCCCAAAAGGTGGGCCCGACCCTACCTGAATCGGCCCTGAACCAAAGTGGCACTTGACAAGTGATCCTCCATAAGGTACTCTCGCGTGAGGTCCTCTCGCATGGCGAGAGGGCGATGCCGGGCGAGAGCTCCTCTCCTGGAGCCTTCTCGCGCGGGGAGCTGGCCACTCGCCGGAAAAACCTCCCATCTCGGCATTCACCTATCGAAAGCCATGCTCCACTTAGGCCGTCTCGCTCGATGTAATGAATCTCACTCCTTACCTTGCCTCATGGCGCCTTTCGCCTTGTGCCCTCGCCTGAGCCCTCTCGCTCGGCTTTCGTTGCCTGGGCCCTCTCGCTTGGGCCCTCTCGTTCGCCTGCGAGTTCGAGGTTGTACAATCGTAAGTTAAATGACGCCACCCGCAAGGATCACTTTCCCTTGCCGTTCATTGATAAAATTTAAGAACGATTATCCGGCCATAGCTTTTATTGTTTTCTCGATGGCCTCTCAGGTTATTTTAGAATCCCCATCTCCCCCGATGACCAGGAGAAAACTATGTTTATTTGTCCCTTCGGCACCTTTGCCTATCGAAGAATGTCGTTTGAATTGTACAATGCGCCAGCTACATTCCAGCAATGTATGCTCGATATCTTTTACAAGTATGTAGAAAGCATTATGGAGGTATTTTTGGATGATTTCTCTATGTTCGGTGACGCTTTTGATAGTTGTTTGGAAAATTTGGAAAAAGTCTAAGAATGATGCGAAGAGACTAACCTTGCCCTGAATTAGGAAAAATGCCATTTTATTGTGAGGGAAGGGTTAGTTTTGGGTCATATAATTTTTGCGAGACGAATTGATGTAGATATTGCCAAGATAGAAGTTGTCGAAAAGCTGCCGCCGCCTACAAACATAAAATCAATAAGAAGTTTCCTAGGTTACGCTGGTTTCTATCGCCGCTTCATAAAGGACTTCTCCAAGATCACCAAGCCCCTTACTCATCTCTTAGAAAAAGACGCCCCATTTTTTTTATGACCTTTGTCTAGCTGCTTTTAATTCAGAAAAATTAATTAATGCCCCGATTATGATAACTCCGGTATGGGACCTTCCATTTGAAATCATATGCGATGCAAGTACTTTTGCGGTGGGATCCGTATTAAGTCAACGCATATCTAAAAACTTCCACCCCATATATTACGCAAGTAAAACACTTACATAAGAACTAGTATATTACACCAAAATCGAGAAGGAGCTCCTAGCTGTAGTATTCACATTTGATATATTCCGTCCTTATATTAGACTTTCAAAAATTATTGTTTTTACGAACCACTCAACCCTCAAATATCTTCTTTCTAAATCAGATGCCAAGCCGCGCTTGATTCGCTGGGTCTTACTCCTCCAGGAGTTTGACTTAGAGATCCGTGATAAGAGAGGAGCTGAGAATCTGGCCACCGACCATCTTTCCCGATTGGATAATCCATTTATTGAAAAATTAGATGAAAAATCTTTTAATGAATATTTTCTCGATGAGAAGCTATTTTCAATTAACACATCTAGTTCTCCTTGGTTTGCACACATCACCAACTATTTAATGGCTCATGTGCTCCCAAAAGAGTTCTCTCAGCAAAAGAAGAAATTCTTTTCTGAGTTGAAGAACTATTTTGGGAGGAACCACATCTTTTTAGAGTCTGTGCGGATCAGGTGATAAGGAGATGTGTTTTTATGAAGAAGGTTTAGATATTATTAAACATTTGCATGAAGGACCGACAGGTTGGCACTATCAAGCTGCTCGCATCGCTCACAAAGTTCTAAGCGTGAGTTTTTATAGGCCTGGCCTATTTAAAGATGTGCAGGCCTTTGTGAGTAGGTGTGATAGTTGCCAACGGTCGGGTAATATTTCCAATAAAAATTAAATGCCGCAAAATTATTTCCTTGAGTGCGAAGTTTTCGACCTCTGGGGAATTGATTTTGTTGGCCCCTTTTCTTCTATCTTCGGGAATAAATACACCTTAGTCACTGTCGATTATGTTTCGCATTGGGCTGAGGCCCAAGCTCTTCCTACGAACGACGCCAGAGTCGTAGTTACGTTTAAAAAAAAAATATTTTCTCCATTCGGTACGATGCGAGCCATCATTAGTGACAGGAGTTCTCATTTCTGTAACGTACAGTTTTCTAAAATCCTTACTAAATACGACGTTATGCATAAGCTTTCAACAACCTACCACCCCCGAACTAACGGACAAGTCGAATTAGTGAACAGAGAAATTAAAAGAATTTTAGAAAAGACTGTTTCAACATCTAGAAAAGACTGGACAGCCAAATTAGACGATGCTCCATGGGCCTACCAAACAGAGTACAAAACCTCCCTCGGACGTACGCCATATCGATTGGTTTATGGAAAATTGTGAATTTACTCAGAGAACTCGAACACCGTGCTTTTTGGGCCTTAAGGTTTATAAATTTCGATCCCCACTCTGTCGGCGACCTTAGAAAATTTCAACTCAACAAACTCGACGAGTGACACTCTTACGCTTACGAAAACAACAAATTTTATAAAGAGCGGACTAAATGTTTTCACGATAAACACTTAAGGCACCCAAAACCCATTAGGCCGGGAGACCAAGTTCTTCTTTATAACTCTCTTTTACGTTTATTTCTGGGGAAATTAAAGTGGCGATGGTCTGGGCCATTTTCAGTTTTAGAAGTTTTTCCTTATGGTGTTGTTTTAATTTCTCACCCTGATAACGGTAATTTCAAAGTGAATAGTCAGCGTCTTAAACTTTATTTCTCTGGTAATGATGATGTCAGTCAAAACATTATTAAGTTTCTTCTACACGAACTTTAACTAACTTTGAACTTTTATTTTTTGTTAAAAACTTTAATTATTATTTTGGACAAAATATTTTGGACATTATTATTATTTTTGTTGCGTCAAGCTCAAACGATGCTTTAAACAAAGGGCACTCTTGGGAGGCAACCCAAGTTATTTTTTTTTGTTTTCTTTATTTTATAATTATTTTCCCGGACGGCTCCGACAAGATGAAGCTTCTGCGATCGCCTGCTCCAACGTTAGTGAATCCATCACGAAGTCTAAAGAAGACTTTTCATGAAAATCCAAAGCATAAGCACAGGGGAGCGGCATCACTCAGCTTTTGCTACAAATAAATCGGGGGAAGTACCTATTTTTCAATTCTGTAATTTTATTTTCTCTCCTTCTTTAACCTCCTTTTCTATTGAGAACAATGTCCATTTTAAGGTTGGGGGAGTACTTCCTCCTTCTTTTTGCTATATGTCAATATTTTACTTTTTGTGAATATTTTTCAAAAATAAAAAAAAATGAATATCTTAAAAATCTAAAAAAAATAGAAAATATTTCAAAATTAAAAAATAAATATATATGCTTTTTGTCATTACTTTAATAGTTTAGAGGTTTTGGTAATTCAATAGTACCTCTTGTTTTGGTTTTGTTTTTCTCAAAATCTCATATAAATAACTTAATTAATTATAATATTTCTAATCATTTTTTTAATTATGTTTCACAAATAAAATGTTGACCATGCTGTTTTCTAATTCGCGGTAGCATGTTAACATAAAATGTTGTTTCTAAAACTCGCATTTCAATTATGGTTTTCGTTCATTATTTTCTTTACTTTCTCAAAAATTCATCATCCACTATTTTCCTTTTCATTTTTGGATAATTTTCGTAAGGTCAACTTATGAATAGTGTAGTAGATGTGAACGATCCAGGTCACCTATTATTTCTTTTTTCAAGATAATTTCATCAATCTTCTTTTATTATCTAGGACTTGTTTTTTGAAAATTTTCAAATCTAGGTTTTAAATAAATTTAAAAGCATGAAAATTATATAGGCCGTTTCTGTTTTCGTTTGAGCTTTCCTGCCAACCTAAAAACTTTCACCACTAGTTATCCGCTTTTGAGCCTTTTTCCAATTTCATTTTATAGCTCCTCTTTTCATATCATGTTCACCAAAGGCAAAATTTCCAACCTATTTAATCACACTAGCCTTTTTGATTTAAAAAAAATTCATGATTATGATAGGTTATTTTAAAAATATTTATGGCCTTTGTTTTGAAAAAGAAAAAAAACAAAAAATGGAAAAGAAAAAAAGAAAGAAAAATATTTTGTTTATATTTTTGAAACTCTTTGTTTTGGTTTAGTGTGATTTTAAGCCTCTCTGTGTATCTTTTAATTCCACTCCTAATCATAATCCAAAACTAAACGTTTCGGTCCTATTAAGTCCTATTGATTCATGCTTTTGAATTTTATTTAATAACTAAGAAAAGAAGAAAAGTAAATCAATATTAGTTTTGGATTTAAACTTAGATTTTTATTATTTAATTGATATAATTATAATGTGTTTCTTGGATCTAGTAACAACTCAATGCATTTTTCATTTTTGTTGCTTTGCTTAAATATATTAAGAGAATTTCGTCAAAATTTTGGATGATTTATTTTCGTTAAGTAAAGTTTATAAAAGTTAAACCATACCTAAATAATTGTTTTAGATTTGCATTTCACCTTTCCCTTCTTAGAATTTCGCATACTACTTGTGTAGGCATAATTAGAAGTTTTTGATTAGTCACTTTTTATGTTAGCTAGTTTTTATATCTTTGCTTGGGGACAAACAAAGCTTAAGCATGTGGGAATTTGATTATACATTTTGTAGCCTAAACTATTATCGTATTTTCTAGTTTTGAAGGCGGTAATCGTGTCTTATTAGCTTAATTTTTATCTTTCTTATGTAAATATTATTGTCACTAACATTTTCTTGTCTTTTTGCTGGTTTCCAGAATTTTGGCCAAAAATGACCTGACACCCCCCCTGTCACGCCCTCCATGGGCGTGTCACAGGGCGTGTGACGCGATCCCAAAGAAGCTTTCTGATAGAGACCAAATAACAGGAAAAACCGTTGTCACGCCCCAATGATACACCCTCCCTGGGCGTGTCGCAGGGCGTGACACAGGGCGTGTCGCCCTCTGCCCGAAGCCTGCCGCCTTATTAAATGTTGTTTCTCCTCAACACACCAACAGTATTGTCACGCCCCTTAAACAGGCGTGACCCAGGGTGTGTTCTCCCCCTTTTCCAAGACTAACAGATTTCCGACCAATGATTGAGACTTGACGTACGTGTCACCCCCCCTACACGGGCATGACCCAGGGCGTGTCAGCCATTGTATAGAAGCAACCATCCTTCCTGCAAGAATCCAGAACCCGAGGTCAACCCCGTATGTTTCACGCCCTGTGACACGCCCTCCCCTGACGTGACCTAGGGCGTGACCAACCCGTGGAAAAATCTATAAATTCAGAAGCCCCCCTTCTATTTCAGAATAGTTTGGGTTGAGAGGGGAGGTGCTGCCCTTTTATTTACTAGTGTTTTTTTTGCATTTTCTCCCTCCCTCTGTCATTCTCATTTCATGTTTTTCTAAACCTAGCTTAGTGCTAAGTTTGTTTTAGCTTTTATTGTAATTTTTGCACTTGCTCTAGTTGATAATTGTAGGGCTAGATTATCATTTCAATTTCCATGCAATTGTAATTTTCATTTCAAGTGTATCTCTCTTTCTTTATTAATATAAGTGCTCTTTATTACCTTGTGTTCTTAATGCTTTACTACTCATCCCCCTTCCTCCACTTCACTATGATTAACTAATCCTCCATGTACTCGATCTTGATGATTGATGACTAGTTTTAGTCATCCCTTTTTGGGGTAGTTTAGCATTCATAATTCTTAGGTTTTATTATAGTTTTACGTATTATTATGCTTGTTATGTTGTTATTTTATTTAAATGTTTTGTTATGTTATAATAATAAAAATTCATAGTTTTATTTATATGTTTTATGTATTTTCACTTTTATTATTTTATGTTCTATGTCTTATGTTTATTTATGTTATGTTATAATGAAATTGACTAATGTTTGTTTTTATTTATTTGTAGGTTCAAGCCCAAGCTCAAGTCCATCCTCCATTTGATGCAACCATTCAAGCATACATGAAGACAAACCCGAGCCTTCCATTTGGATAAGCCCACCATGCAAACCTGAGCCTCCATGCAAGCTAACCCGAGCCGATGATGGTGCAACCCTTCTCCATAAAGCAACCCACAAAGCCCATACATGTCTGGCCCTCTCTCTCCCCTCCTCATTTAATTCCATGCATGCAACTTTCAAATGCATTGGCCGGCAACCCTCCTCATTCATCTCCCCCTCTCTCCTCTTTTATTTCATTCTCCCCTCTTTATTCACAAATTCAATTTTCCCTCTCTATTTTATATTTTCTATTTTATTCCCCTTAAATAAAATACAATGAATCCCCCCTATTCCCTCTCCCCATTAAATGGCATGCATCAACCCTCTCCACATGCTTGGCCGGCCACTCCCCTTGTCCCCTCCTCTTCATTTCATTATAGAACCTTCCCCCTCACCTATAAAAGGAACCCATGCCTCATGCTTTGTAAGGTTTGATTTGAGAGAGAGCAAGAGAGTTCAAGTGCAATTTTCTTCTTTGCTAAAGTAGATTTCTTTCTCATTATTGTAATAGTTCTTTTTTAGTGTAATCTTGTCTTTTTTTCTATTGTGTACTCTTCCCTTTTTATAAATCAATGCAAATTAATTTTCTTCTTCTTTTTGTGGTTTTCCATTCAATCATGCATAGCTAATTTTTCTTTTAGCATTTGATCGTGAGGAGCCATTAAGTGAGATGAGGGTTATTTTTATTTCTTAGTTTTAATTTTTTCTAAATTATTTTCTGCCCTTCTTTGATTTTTCTCGCGTCGACTCCATATTTCCGGTATACGGTAGTAGGCATTTGATCTAATTTCATAGAAGTCGAGAGACTCATTGATTTGAAAGATCACTTAAAGAAGGATGGAGTTGAATGCAACCCTAGAGATAGGATGACGTAAATCCTCTAGATTGGAGTCAAATCCAATAGTGCGGGTCACTTCGGTAATGCGACTTTAGGCCATTTTGACTTGTAAAGAGATTTCGGTCAAAACGTCTACAAGTTAGGGGATTTAATGCTCTAGCGAGATTACCTCCTAATATCAGATCTATCCCTCTCGTCTCATTTCATGGTGAATCATTGATCGAATGCTAGTTTTTTTATCATAATTTTTCGGTAAAAAATTATCTTTAGTGATAATTTAAAAATTCTCAAAACCCAACAATCTTTCGGTAGGATAATAGTAGAAGCGTGAGTAGCTATACTTGAAAGCCCCGAGTTTAAATACAACCTTGGTACTATAATTCGATAGGTACACTTGCCTTTTCGGGTTGATAGCAATCCTCACACCAATGATCCGATGTTCGAGTGATTAAGTTATAATGCTTTGAATCTACCTTTTCATTTTAGGGTTTTAGACCTTGGATTAATCTTAATTTTTTTTCGTTTGGAATTATATTGTCGATATATATTTTCCAATTTAGCTTCCATTCTTGGCTAGCCGAGAGGCCGATAATTTGAAGTGAGCATTCAAGAGTAAAGAGAGTTGTACGATCCCCTCGAGAGAGGCAGATGTCCAATTCTCCCAGATTGGAGTAAAATCCAATAGTGGGGTTTGCCGCGTAAAGCGAGCTTTATGCCTCTAATTTAGATGAGAGTCGGTCGGACCTTCCTAAACTCAGCTTGGCATGACTTCGAGAGACGCGTGTTTAAGCTTTAGGAACCTCCACGGTCAAGATACTTTACCCTATTAAGCTTATGTTTATTTATCGTGTTTTTAATCGTCTTTAGTCGAGGTGATTCTCGATCGAGTGCTTTTCCATTTCATCATTCTAATCCTTCGTTGTAATCGTTTCTTTTATTCTTTCTCTTTAATCACATTAGTTCTCTTTTTATGCAATATTTACTTTCTTTATTGCGTTTAGATTTCTCTTCAACCCTAAAGATTTCCGTTGATCAAATAATAGTCTTTGTGTGAGTAAGTTTACTTAACGGTTCCCGGATTTCAATATGACACTTGTGTCCCCTAGTTACAGTTTGATAGGTATACTTGCCTAATTGGATTGCTAGTTCGGCTCTCTTTTCTTAAGAAGAAAATGATCACAAACAACTGTAAGAGATCAATTATAACACCCTAAAAATGAGAAGCAATCATTGGAGATTACCGCCAGGCGATAGTCTTATCGCCCACGATAGCTCAGTGAATTAAAAGACTAAGGGCTCGGGTTGTTACCGATAGGCGATAGGCATTACCACGTCGCGCTAGCCGCTCAACGAATGTCAAGAAAGATTTCGTGATTAACCGATCTACTTCCATGCGCCAGAATGTTATCATGGCGATAACTATGGATAGCGGCGCCAGGTGGTCAAAGCAATCACCGCCTGGGTTACCGCGCAGAGGTAGATTTCAGATAAAAGCTGGACTTGAGATTTCATTCTCATTTTTTCTCTCAAACTCTCTTGATTACTTCTAGAGAGGGAAGAGGAGGAAAGGTCCAGGAGCTCAAGAAGAGTTGATCAATGGTGTGCTTGTGATCGAAATCGCGAGTAGATGCTAGATCCATAGAGAGGAAGTCGTGAAGATCAATTCCATCCGGATCAAAGGTCACGGTCATTGCTCCGAAGAAAATTACAAGGGTAATAATTTTCTGCTTGGGCAAGTGAAGTACTCAATATGTGTACTTGCATGAAACCCCACACCAAAAGGTAAAGATAAGGTGGTTTCTAATAGGTAGATCGGTATGATCCCCATTTAATATTGCATAAAGATCCTAAAATATAGAGTACAGAATAGGCATGATGTTTGAAGTCTCCGAGTATAAATGTGAGGTTGTATGGGACTATGGGTTATACTTGTGAAATGAGAGTAACACGAAGTACTGGAGTTCAGCTTCAGGAAAATACCAAAGGAAGATCACAGTTCGGGGAACTGTTGATGTCGCTAGGCAACAGAGAATGTCGTTAAGCTTTGAGTTACCTATCTCTAAGAGACCTGGGGGCTAGTGCTTGTGGATCTGTGAGCTTAAATTTCCCAGCAATGGTTGGTGCCAACCTGAAAGGGTACAAAGCTGTGTGGCTTATGTTTGGGTTGAGTCGTGGAGGACAACTACTGTTCCATCAAGTTAAGTACCTCTGAACGACTGGGTAATGATGAGTCTTATTTACATACTGATTTTCAGACTCATCTGGGCTAGTTTTCTTTCATAAGGACTTCACTTTTAATTGGTTATCCTATATCTTTATTCCAATCTTTATTTCCATAGGAAGTGAACTTATAGGCTCGTGGTTGTGTATTTTTGTTACTTTTATTGATTGTACTTCTTATTGTGATTGCCTCAAATATGTGTACATATCAGTGGTTAGTTTTTCTTGCAGGTACAGTGGTTGTGTGGGTCCTATGGGTTGGTTTGGGGCCCATTTATGCCTAAGGGACACTGATAATGCGTTTTTACACGTGCATGCTCAATGGATTCCTTAGCGCATTACCACTAGTCGTGCACCACTTATAGTGTGCATTGATTCTATTTTTTACCAAGGTTCTGCCATGCAAATATGCACTATCATAGGACATAGTACGCACGACCACTTGTCGTGCGACACTGATAGTGTGCATTGATTCCATTTTTCTACAGGTTCTACCATGCCAATACGCACTATCACAGGACAAAGTGCACACTACCAGTGGTCGTGCGCCACTGATCGTGTGCATTATATTTTCTGCAATCTATAAATACGCATGTTCCGCCCTAATTCCATATTCTTGACATTTTCTCCGGCATTTTTGTTTCCGGGGAGGGTTCTGCCGATCTCCTTCTTCCTCCACCGTAGGGAGGGTCTCCAGGTAAGCTTTCAATGCCAAATTCAAGCTAGAGCTCCCTCTCGGCCTCCTCCTTCATCCTTGAGCTTCAAGAAGGGTTTGACATAACTTTCACCATCAAGCTCGGATGAGTTTGTATAATCCTCCATTGGATCATGTCACGAAGAAGACGAGTCCATTGGGAGTTAGTGATAGCCTCCTCTTCCCCGGACGCAGTTGAGGACCGAGTTAGGACACAGATTTACAACCCGATAATTCCTTCTATGAATCCTCAGCAAGACTTCAGATCAAGTCGATTTCGCACTCTCTTCTTATTTTGTTGTTTATATTGTAGTTTGATCTCTTTTTATTTGATAAAGTGTGCTTAATTTGATAGACGTTTGTTTACAATCTTGTCTATGTGATTTTATATTCATGTAATTTGATTGAGGTGCGCCATTATCCATCCTCCACCATACAGTACCACACTTGCATTTGCTAGTGGTGTGTGTAGCGAAGTGGTGCTCATGACCCTTATTCTTCCATTCTCACCACGTCATCCGCAAGCCTACACGTCCATCCACCTAGTGATTCGGTACATAACGGCCTGCGTAGTTTTCTATCTACCTGGAGAAGCATCGCATAGCAGCGTTGTATATGAGTAGTTTCTTAGTGTTTTACTTTCTTTTTTCGCAAAGAATAAAACCCCCTTCATAAACACCGACATAAGGACTTCAATCTCAAGTCCTCCACAAAATTAACTCCACCTTACTGTGTTCCATGAGAGATCGATACTTAGGAAAATTCGTCCATTTTATATTACTTGTGCGATCGATACACCTGCCGTAAACCTCATTAAGTTTTTGGCACAATTGTAGGGAACACAGTCGTGTGAATTTTTGTAGAGGGAGATAGGATAGAAGCCCTTTTCCATTTGTTCATTTCATGTTTCTTCTTTGCTTTAGTATTTAGAATTTGTTTCTTATATTTCTTTGTTCCTTTTCTATTTTAATTTTTCAGCAGCAAGCATTCCTTTTTTTTACCTGCTAGTGTGTAGTTAATTTTTTCTTAAAAAATTTCTGTTGGTGAATTCTTTCTTGTTTCACAATGTTTTCTTATATGAATATCAGTTGTAGATGGTGCTGGGATTATAGGCATAGTAGTGATGTGTGCCCCACTGAAGGTAGTGAGCATAATTCTCTTGGTTCCTTGTATGGAGCATCATCCTCTTATGGCAGTTCATACACCATACCTAAGTCTTATGGTCACTTCTCTTCTACGCCTTCACCTTTTTCTTACTCCTCTCCGGTCCACCAGGGCTGAGGAGTAATGGAAAATGGTGTTTGTGTTGTCATAGAACCGAGCACGTGTTGAAATATTGCGTAGAATTTCAGTGCTAGTTGGAGGAGGATGATGAACCGATTATCTTATTCATTCCATCCACCTCTCAATTGGCTGTCCCTTCTAATTCTGATGATATATTCGCAGTACCACCTTGTCTATGGGTGATTAGCACGGATATACCCATCAGACATTATACCGATTGGGGTGACGACATTGGGGAGTCGTCTCTCCTTATGCATTCTTCCCCTCTTTTGGATTCACCCCCAGAGGAACCTACACATATTTTCTCTGATTTTGTTGTTCCTCCGCTTTCTTTTGAAAGGGTCAGGTTATTTATGGAAGCATCTGATCCAAGAATCTACACCACAGTACAAGAAGGTCCCTTCTTTCAAATGAAGGTATTAGCTCTGGATACAAATGTTAAAACCCCTAAGAGCTATTCTGAAATTACTAGGGATGATATCATCTTGGAAACACTAGACAAAAGAGCACAAAACATTATCATAAGTGCTATAGATGATGCCATATTTCAGAATCTGGTGCACTGTAAAACCTCTAAGGAAATGTGGGACACCCTTATTGTCTACATGGAGGTAACAAAAGAAGTTAGAGAGGACATGAAATCTATGCTGAATCAAGAATATGAGAGATTTAGACAAGCCAAGACTGACAGTATAGCTGAATGTTACAAGAAGTTCTTCAAGATAGTAAATGAGCTGATGACCTATGGAAGAGTCTTCAGCATATATAAACTGAATGATAAGTTTCTCAGATCACTAAAAAAGGACTGGGACACAAAGATATATGCCATCAGAGAGGTGGCCAGACTTGCTGATACACCTCCACCCACACTATTTGGAAAGCTGCTATCCTATGAAATGCAACTCACTATTAGAAAAGAGGAGGACAAAAGCAGTAGGTCTGAGTACAAAGAGAAGTCAGTAGCTTTCAAGGCTGAAGACACAAGAAAGGGTAGGAGAATGTCTCTTTCTCCACCCAGAAGGAGTGTTGAGGCAGAAGAAGAAAATCTTGACAACATCACATCAGATAGCCACACATCTGATGAGGACTTTGCTGCCTTTACAAGTCAGTTTCAAAGGTTCATGAAAAAGAAGAAATGGAGAACCAGGCAATCAACATCCTTCTCCAAGGATGAGTATTACAAGAAAAAGAAGACTCCCAAGGAGTATAGGTATGCCTCAAAACCTAGTAAACAAACTAATTCTAAGATTGTTTGCTATTATTGCAACAGGCCCTGACATGTCATAGCTGACTGTCCAGACAAGAGGACTGAATATAAGGACAAGAAGAAGCATCAAGTGAAAGGCAAGAAGGAGAAATCCATTGTTTATCAGAAGCAGAAGAGTTAGACGGACTCTTCATCTTTAGGATCAGGAGAAGAAGATGATGCACAAGCATATGTTTGGCTATTCTCAACAGAAGAGTATTCTAGGGAACGTGAATTCCTACAAATGTTGAAATCCATAAATGGACTGGAAGTATATTGCTGTAGAGGGCTGATGGCTCTGTTAGAAAATAATCAGTGCCAGGATCAGCCTGGTCCAAGTAAGGTATACAATTCTCCCTTAGCTTCTGATTATTTTACTAGATCAGAATCAGTAGCATCAACTTCAAGAGAAGTGGATGGTTCTGATTCTGAGAGGGATATACATCAACTCATTAATGAGTATGGTGGGTTATTGCAAGCTCTAAAGAGGAGCAAGTTTCTTATCAAGGAGCAGGACACGTAAATTGAGTCTCTTAAGCAGGTTGCATCAGATTCAGCCGTGTTGATAGATTTAAAACTGAAGGAGGTTGCCAAACTAAAAAACATTACTATTATTGAGATGGGCACAATCTCTTTCAAGGAAAATCATATCAATAAACTGAAGGCAAAACTTTAGCAAGAAAGAGAGTTAGTGCCTAAATTCTCTATGCAAAAACCTATCTTGACCTTAATAGATAATTTCATTTCTCATAAAGGAAAGACTAGTCTAGTTTTTAAGGGAAGAACTAGGGCCTCCAATTCTCATAGAAAAGTTAAGGCCCATGTTCAACCACTAGCTACAAAGCCCCCTATTTTCTTTAGGAAAGTGATGTAACCTACAAACAGGTATGATCATGATATTACTCATGGTCACTGTGAGTATGGAGATCACATGGGCAAGGGTGCAAATGCCAATAGGTCACTCTATAGGCAAGCACATCAGGTTCAAAAGGAATTCTTGGGGTTTGCTGCTCCAGCACCTACACTTAACAGGACTGCTGGTAACAAAGTTGTGAAGTCTATACCTAAAAGAAGGTATAATAGATTAGAGTGTTGGTATTATGGCAAGGTGGGCCACTTTACCATGGATTGCTGGTTCAACAAAAGTGTTAAAACTAAGAATAGTTTAGCTGTCAGAGCAGTTGCAAGATTTCAAACTAACAAGGACCTAGGACCCAATAATAATTTTGGTTCTAAGGATAAGTTATTTTTTATTTGATGCAGGTGAATCCAAGTGGCCATACCCTTATATTGTACTTAGATAGTGGATGTTACAGACACATGAATGGAATAAGAAGAATGTTGAGGAACTATGTACCCATAGAGAATGGACCCAAAGTAATCTTTGGTGGATAAGAAAAAGAAATCATCAAAGGATTTGGTAACATTTCTAGTGATTCAATTACTATCACTAAAATGGCTTATTTGAAGGGTCTAAAACATAACCTGATTAGTAAAAGTCAACTTAGTGATCTAGGTTATGACATATCTTTCCTCAAAGGGGAGTGAAAAATAAGGATGTCAAGTGATCAAATGTATATTTTCTTGACATAGATTGTGAGTTTAACAACTCACCCATTTGTCTAGTTGCAGGAGTGAAAGCTTCACTATGTGTCAAATGGCACAAGAGGCTATCTCATCTGAACTATAAGTCAATAGGATAGCTGTTCAACATTTGGTTAGTAAGGAATGGTCCTCAAGTCAAGTGCATTAAAGAGGGTGTGTGTTCAGTTTTCCAAAAGGGCAAATAGACTAAGTCCTCTTTCCATGCACTTGATACCAAAGATTCAATGAGATGTTTATATCTCTTGCATATGGATTTGTTTGGTCCTATGCCAGTTCATAGTCTTGGTAGGAAAGCATACACACTGGTTTTTGTGGATGACTATTCTAGATACACATGGATTTTCTTCTTGAGGCAGAAATCTGAAACCTCTACTATTTTCCAGACTTTTTTTAGACAAATTCAGAATAAATATAACAATTCAGTGGTCAAAATCAGAAGTGACCATAGAAATGAATTTCAGTCTGAATGTATGACAAAATTCTGTGAAGAAATTGGGATTCATCAGGAATTCTCCTCACCTAGAACTCCCCAGTAAAATGGAGTTGTTGAAAGAAAGAATAGGACTCTAATTGTGGCAAGTAGAACACTACTTAGTGACACTACTCTCCCTAAGTACTTCTGGGCAGAGGGAGTAAATACTGCATGTCATGTACTCAATAGAGCCTCCATCAATAAGAAACATAAGATGACTCCCTATCACATTTTGAAAGGTAGAAAACCAAACATTTCCTACTTAAGAATCTTTGGTTGCAAGTGTTATGTACTAGTTAATGGTAAGAACTACCAAATAAAGTTTGCTGCCAAATCCCTAGAACGGATATTTGTTGGGTACAACAATAAAAGTAGGGCATACAGAATCTAGAACTTGACTACCCAAGTTGAAGAAGAATCTGTCCATGTTGTATTTGATGAATCTAAGTTGATTAACAGTAAATTGTCTAGCTCTTCAGTTAGTTCTACAAGTCTAACAGACATGCTGGACAAGCTGACCATCAATGAAGAAGTTCTTGCTATGCTGGATGAAGAAAAAGATGCATGTTATCTAGGGGGGAGAACAAGTCTTACTAGATGAAGAAGATAATGAGGAGCATCAGGTTGAGGAAAATGAAGAATAGCATGAGGTTGACAGATTTTCGCCAGCAAGAAGACACTTGAAGGATCATCCAGCTCACCAAATCATTTATGATGCAAGTCAAGGTGTTCTAATAAGGAGAAAGAGCATGAACAAAGTTCTATGTTCTAGCTTCTTGTCACAAATAGAACCCAGGAAGTTTGAAGAAGCCATTCTAGACACAAACTGGATTGATGCTATATAAGAAGAGCTGAATAAATTCAGAAGATATAAAGTCTGAGAACTAGTTCCTAAACCAAAGGATCATAACATTATAGGAACCAAGTGTATCTACAAAAACAAACTTGATGATAATGACACTATAATAGAGAACAAGGCCAGACTGGTAGCAAAAGGCTACATGCAAGAGAAAGGGATTGACTTTGATCAAAACTTTGCCCTAGTGGCAAGGCTGGAGGCTATAAGGTTGTTCTTGGCCTATGTTGTCTATCAAGGTTTCAAGGTATATTAGATGGATGTAAAGTCAGCATTTCTGAATGGTGACTTAAAAGAGAAAGTCTATGCTGAACAACCCTCAGGTTGATTCTCATTATCCTGATTATGTATATAGGCTTAGGAATTCTTTATATGGTTTGAAATAAGCCCCTAGGGCTTGGTATGAAACCTTGTCTGCTTTTCTTATTGAGAATAAATTCTCTAGAGGAAAGATAGACAAAACTCTATTCTTTAGGGAATCTAAAAGCAAGATAATCCTCGTCCAGATATATTTTGATGACATTATCTTTCGGTCTACTGAAAACAACCTTTGTAGAAAGTTTGCCAAACTTATGCAAGGGAAGTTTGAGATGAGCAGTATGGGTGAGCTGAAGTTCTTCTTGGGACTTCAAGTTAGACAGACTGATGATGGATTGTCCATATCCCAGTCTAAGTTCACCAAGTATTTGATAAAGAAATATGGTATGGACTCAGCCTCCACCACGAAAACTCCAATGGGAGCAAGTATGCCGATATGCAAAGATGAGATAGGGAAACCTGTTGATGAGTCATTGTAGAGAGGAATAATTGGCTCCCTGCTCTACTTTACTACTAGTAGACCTGACATCATGTATGCTACATGTGTCTGTGCTAGGTACCAAGCTTTCCCAACGGAATCTCATTATACTATTGTTAAGAAAATTTTTAGATATCTTAAAGGCACACCTAATCTAGGTCTTTGGTACCCTAAGAATAGAGATTTATTACTAACGGGCTTCTCAGATGTAGACTTTGCACGATGCAAAGAAGATAAGAAGAGTACTACATGAACATGTCAATTCCTAAGTGTAAGGCTGGTGTCATGGTGCAGCAAGAAGCAAACAAGTGTAGTTATATCAACAGTTGAGTCTGAGTGTGTAGCTGCAGGCAGTTGCTTTGCACAGCTGTTGTGGATAAAGAACCAACTTGAAGATTATGACATCAAGGTAAGTAGATTTCCACTGTTTTGTGATTCTACTAGAGCTATTTCTATTGCTAAAAATCTTGTATCACACAGTAGAACAAAGCATATAGAAGTTAAGTTTCATTTCATCAGAGAACATGTTGAGAAGGAAGATATTAGTCTAGAATTTGTGAACACCAATAATCAAATAGCTGATATATTTACAAAACCTCTGGATGAAATTAAATTCAATTATTTTAAATTTTAATTAGGTATGTTGAACCTAGAATAAGTTAGCAAAAACTTCCCTAAGTAGAATATGTAAGCACAAGATTTCTCAGGAAATTTGTCTAAGTACAAAGTTTGTGTCGACATAAACAAATTGTGTCGACACACTCAGTATGTTGTGTCGACAAAGAAAATGGATGTGTCGACACAGAAACAGTATCTGTGTCGATAGAAGAATAGGTGTCAACACAACTATATCGAGACATGACCAGCCCGTGTCGACACATAGATATGTCGACACATAGACATGTCGACTAAAAATAAGTTTTGTCGAGACCTAAGTCTTTTATGTTGACACATGTACAACTATGTCGACAAGTATTATTACTAAGTAAGATACGTCCTTTGACCTACCCTTTACCAGTAGACTATAAATAGGGGGAGATAAAATCTAGTCGATTACGCCTTCAGATTTCTCGACTCTAGACCTTGTGTCTACATAGATATTCACTTCTCTTCTTTACTTCTCTCTCTAGTCAATGGCGCCCCACCAGGGACAACAAGGTGAATGAAGGTTATGAGCTGGTTCGTGGGGGATTCACGACAGCTTCACAAGACATCCAGGGTGTAATTACCACAATTTCGGAAAATGGTTTGGAGTTCTTGGTCTCAGAACCAACAAGAATTTTGAAAATGGAAGTACTGGAATTCTACTCGTCTGTAAATGTGGATAATGAGGGAAAGAAGATCAAAGCCACCGTTTGGGATTCAAGAGTAAAACTCAAACTTAAGATGATCAGGAAATCGCTCCAACTTCCCAAGATTAAGGATGATGATTAAATAGTACCATCCATAACAAAAGATTCACTAAGTTGGTGCGGGCTGAATCCTAATACCAAAGTTGGATCATTCATTACCCGGAAAGGGATGAATTCCCAAGGAAAGTTTTTGTCTGAAATAGTAGAGAAGGTGAATCTATGTAAGACTGGTGGACATGACAGAATTTTAGTCTACATGTTCAATCTAATGACAAGGGTCATATTTACTGTAAAAACACACTGGGCATCAATAGTATTTGACAAGATCCAAGAAGGAGTAAAGAAGCCAAATCTGGGAAGTATACTAAGCTTATGTCTAACTTCTACAATACCAGATGTTATGAACAAACTACCAGGATCCAAGATAAATCATATGAGGAGGATGGATGTAAGGATTCTATCCAGGTGGGATAGAGTATTGACCAAAGAGGTTTCTACTCCACAAATATTGGTCAAGATGGATTAGAAAAAGAAAGAAAATGTTCAGCAAGAAGAATCCTCCAGTGATTCTGAAGAGGAGGTAGTCTTCAGTTCAGATGAAGACTAATAACAAAAAGAAGCTCAAGATCAAGTTGAGAGCAGTCAGTACCCAAAGCAACAGATAGCCTCTACTTAAGGGGAAGTATACCCTGAACGAGAAGTAGAAGACAATGAACTATCTGAGCTGCAAGCCCAAGGGGGAGGCATTGTTGTAGCTAATCTTGAGAGTAAGTATGTTGCTGATACAGTTATGGACATTGTATCAGATATAAACAATGTGATGTAGGGTGCGTCCCGAGTCGGAGTTCTCCACGAAACTAATGCTTTCCTACGCACTACACGTCGTAGATCTACCGCACCTACACAGCACCTATCGCCCACAATAGTTCTCGTCGCAAGAACGCAGCGCAAATAACAAAGGAGGAATGGTCGACTCGAAAACAACGATCGGAAATTTGAGTCGGAGTATTCCCCAAGAAAACACAAAGGTTGCCACTCCTTTTAGAGAGCAAGACCAAGGCTATAGGCCAAGATCCACTCAAGCAAATAGGATCCACCCGATCCGGAATTAAAAAGCCTAGCAACGGCGAATTCGATTCAAAACTTGCAGCGATTAAATTAACTTTGCGGAGAAAATGATTTGCGAAAACCACCACAACTACTTAGAGAATCACACAAGGAGAGGAAAGAGTTTACCCAACCGGGATGAAGTTTTCACACAAGATAACGGTGGGAGAATCACTCTCTCCACGGATCCACCAGCGTCACACCGAAGGGATTGCAACCTTCTTCCCGGAGTCGCACCGAAGGAAGCCGCGCCGGAGTCGCTCCGAACAGATGGAGGAAGCAAAAGGGGGCCGGCGGCTTCACACCACAAGCAAAGGGAAGAGGGGGGGGGGGGCGGCGACTAGATGAAGCCTCCTCTCTTGGCCGAAATTTGCAAGGCAAAAATTAGGTTTCTTCTTTTCTAATTATCTCATAACAAAGCCTCCTTATATAGGAGTTACAAACAAGCCTTAACCATTCATGATGGAGATGTAATCTCATCCATCCGAATGGCTAAATGCACACCAACATAAAAATTGTTCAAAATTAAAAATAACAAACAAGCAATGAATATAAAATTATCACTAAACATGGGATAATTTTATATTCTAAATATGAAATAGAGTTTTCCCAAATAAAATAAATAAGGCTAATTCTTTGTAGTGGATGTAGCACGCCGCGGGCGGAAGTTATAGCATAGCCTTCCGTTAGCGTCCTCGTGCCGCCTCACGTCCTTGAGTTATATTGCCTTATTAACCGGATCATCATCAGCATCTTTAGCATCATCATCAAATGGTGGAGGAGGGGCCACGCCATCAATCCTCCCCTGCTCAAATCCACGCATCTCCGTTGCGTGGTCCAAGCGATAGCGGTGAAGGAGAGCGGCATCCAAACTGTGCAGCTCCGTCTCGAGTACCCAAGAGTCATCCGAAGGGGGTCGATCTCGCCAACGGATGAGAAAGCGGTGGGTGTCGCCATCAGCAGTGGTAACAGGCTCAGCATCAAGTATTATCTATGGAGTGGAAAACGTCAGTGGAAACCTGGGGAACATATTAGCAGTAGGCAAGAAAGAAGGCAACTTACCATCCGATGATATACCTGTGGGGACCGAAGGAGAGAGTTCATCCGTACTACCACTCCCCAACCCATGAGAATTTAGAGTGGGAGAAGAAGACGACAAAGAAGTCAACTCTTGTGGTGGTGACACAAACATCGTTAAATCCGAAACGTTAAAAATGGGGGAGATACCCTAATCAGCAGGCAAGTCCAAAACGAAAGCATTGTCACCTAACTTTTTAACAATCCGAAAAGGGCCGGCGTGCTTTGGTGCTAACTTTTTAACGGTGCCAGTGGGCAAGCGTTCGGGAACCAAACGGACTAAAACTAGATCGCCAATTTTAAAGTTTGATACTCTCCTATGTAAATTAGCGTGCACTTGATAAGAGTCGTATTGCATAGTCAAAGTGTCCCGTATACGTGCATGTAAATCATGGATGTGCTGGGCGAAGGATTGTGCAAACTGACTTGCCTTGTATGTTGGGGGCAACGGAACCAAGTCAAGCGGCACAGGAGCCTTATATCCGTGGACAATCTCATTCGGCGACAGACCCGTAGACCTATTCTTGGAATTATTGTAGGCTAATTGGGCATGGGGAAGGAGAAGATCCCATGTGCTCTTGTGATCACTCACAAGGCATCGTAACAAATTTCCTAAGCTCCGATTAACCACTTCCGTCTGCCCATCAGTTTGGGGATGATAGGCGGAGGAAAACAATAATTTTGTTCCCATTAATATCCAAAGAGTTTTCCAAAAATAACTAGTGAATTTTACGTCCCTATTCGAGACTATGGTCTTTGGCACTCCACGGTGACTAACGACTTCTTTAAAATATAATTTAGCGACATGAGACACATCGTTTGTCCTACTGCATGGGATGAAATATGCCATCTTTGAAAACCTATCCACCACTACAAAAACTGAGTCGTGACGACGTAGAGTAATGGGGAGGCCTAATACAAAATCCATACTATCGTCTACCCAAGGCATGGAGGGAATAGGCAAGGGAGTATATAATCCAACGTTGGTTTTACTTCCCTTAGACACCTGATATGTGCGGCAGCTACTCACTACCTGCCCCACCATAACCTTCAGTTTTGGCCAATAGAATTTGTCCTCGACTAGCGTAATGGTCTTATCTCTACCGAAGTGGCCACTCAACCCTCCGCTATGCAGTTCCCATATGATATGTAGTCGTAACGATGACTGCGGGATACATAGCTTCCCGTTCCTAAATAGGTAACCGTCCTTGATAACGTATGCAGATATCGTAGTGGGGGAACTATCCTGGGCAGATAAATAAAAGTCCTGGAAGTCAGGACACGTGGCGTACTCATCCTTAATCCGCTCAAATCCTACAACATGTACTTCCATAGAGGTGAGTAAAATAGTAAGACGACTAAGGGCGTCCGCGACTCGGTTATCAGCTCCCTTAAGGTGCTTGAGATTAAACGTGTAACCTTGTAAGAAAGCTACCCACTTAGCGTGTCGTGGGCTGATCTTATGCTGGCCGTTGATGAAACGTAAAGCCTCATGATCAGAGATAATCATAAACTCCTTGGAGAGGAGATAGTGCCTCCAATGGTGTAGACATCGAACTACAGCATAAAATTCCCTATCGTAATTTGAGTAGTTTAGCTTAGGACCGGGCAACTTCTCGCTAAAATAACTAACGGGATGGCCCTCCTGGCTCAAGACACCTCCAATCCCTACCCCAGACGCATCACATGTGAGCTCAAAGACCTTAGAAAAGTCAGGTAGACGTAAGACAGGTGCCTCGGTCATAAGCTCCTTTATTCGTTCAAAGGCGTAAGTGGCGGACTTCGTCCATGTAAACTCTCCCTTCTTCATACAGTCGGTGATAAGCGCCATAATACTACTGAAGTCTCGTATGAAACGACGATAAAACGTGGCTAACCCATGGAAGCTACGTACCTCACGTAGGGTGGTTGGCACGGGCCAGTCCTTAATGACCTGAACCTTGCCCGGATCAACTCGAATACCCTTAGAACCGACTATATAACCTAAGAACTCTACCTTCGAGGCATTGAAAGTGCATTTCTTAAGGTTTAGAAATAAAGTCTCTTTCCGCAGGGTGGAAAGGATCACTCTCATGTGGGAGATGTGCTCGGTAGTAGAGGTGCTATAAATCAGTATATCGTCAAAGTAGATGACAACGAACTTCCCCATGAATGGCTGAAAGACATGTGTCATCATCCGAGAGAAGGTACTAGGGGCATTGGATAACCCAAAGGGCATCACAAGCCATTCTTACAGTCCATCCTTTGACTTAAATGCCGTCTTCCACTCGTCGCCCTCTCGTATCCTAATCTTGTGATAGCCACTCCGAAGATCTAATTTGGAGAATACGGTGGCCCCAGACAAGACATCCAACAAATCATCTAGGCGGGGAATGGGAAACCTATACTTGATGGTGATCTTGTTGATAGCCCGGCTATCAACGCACATCCTCCACGTACCATCCTTCTTGGGGGCAAGAAGGGCTGGCACCGCGCATGGGCTCATACTAGTCCTAATAAAACCTTTCTCTAGCAAACCCTCTATCTGGGACTGCAACTCCAGGTGAGCTGCGGGGTGGAGTCGATAATGGGGCTGATTTGGCAAGGAAGACCCCGGGATGAGGTCTATCGCATGTTGGATATTCCTAAGCGGGGGTAACGTGGGCGGCAACTCATCCGGGTACACATCCCTATACTCTTCCAGAAGTACCCGTAACTCACTAGGTAACTCATCCAAAATGCTAGAATCGGGCTTCGCACTTAGGAGGACTAGCGCATACATAATTCCATCAAGGAACGGATCTCTCTCAAACTCTTTCTTACCAACTAGATTCAACGTTTTCCGTTCTACCGGGATAGTGGTATCCTTAGCCAAGACTACGGGCTCCTTTGGGATGGTCGGTCTCAAGGTGATGGTTTTGCCATTGAATTTGAATTCATAAGTGTTGGCTCTACCAAAATGAGTAACATCACGGTCATATAGCCAAGGGCGGCCTAACAACACATGACAAGTGTCCATCGGAAGGACATCATACCACACCTCATCCATATAGGATTTGAATGAGAGCGGGACCAGGCATCGCTTGGTAACGGGTACGGAGATCTTGTTGATCCAAGCGACCTTATATGGGTTCGGGTGTGGTTCCGTGGTCAAGGACATACGTGCAATGGCGTTCTCAGATACGATATTCACACAGCTACCACTATCAACAATCAGCTTGCAAAGTTTCTCGCCACTCTTAAAAATCAGAGAAAATATGCTCGTCCTCTTCCACTCATCTAATGGACGAGGAGTGGCAAAGATACAACGCATCACCATAAGGGGGTGATCGTCCTCTAAGTCACTTGGGACCCCTTCCGGGTCGCTCTCCTCAGCAGCCTCATAAACGTAATCCGCAAGATCAGTCGTCGACTCTAACAAGGCTATGGCTTTAGTTTTTGTTGGGCATTCGAAGGCGTAGTGACCTTGAATGCCGCAAGAGTAACATGTGGCGTTAGTCTTGCTAACCTTTCCGATGGGAATACATTCGCTCGTAGGGTTCTTAGTGTTCCTAGCAGTGATCACAACAGACTTGGACTCGGCGGACCGGAATTTCCCTTTGTCCTGATATGTGGAGGACGAGGCTCCGGTGGTGGATTTTCCCTTCGTATGGGAATACCGGGAGTGGGCCTTAGATGCTAAGTGTTTCTCAATGTCGAGGGCGGCATTGAATGTCGTGTTTAGATCTGTGTGGCCATAACGTAAGAGCTTCCGCTGAATATCGGGTTGAAGCCCCTTACAGAATCTAGAAAGGGTAACCTCGGGGATTTCCTTCAGATCACAACGCACCATTCGGTCCTTCAGTTCTCCCATATACTCCGCTACTGAATTTGAGCCCTGCCGCAGGGTGGCAAGCTCGTCAAACATCTGTGTCCGATGGTACTCGGGAACGTACTGATCGGTCAACAAATTCTTCATTACGGTCTACCCAATAATTGGGTTTCCATCTCCCGCACCTAGCCTACGCTCTTCATTTAGCCAATAAGTTTTGGCACGGCCTGTCAACTTCATCCTGGCAACTTGGACCTTTTGGGGGTCCGTGAGATGATGCCAGTCGTAGTAACATTCCATGTCCACTATCCACGTAAGGAAGTTCTGTGGATCTCCCATGCCGTCGAAAGTGGGGGCATCAATCTTGATGGCCCTAGTAATGTCAAACTCTCGCTCGTGGCGACGGCCTCGAGGGGGCACTCGTGGGGAGTCCCCATCCGAATCCGAATCGGAGATGTGTTGGGGTCTGCGGGGCAACTCAACATTGGCGGGTGGTGGTGGTGGCCTAACTTGATTTTGTAAAATCTGTGCTAAAGTGGCCCTAAGCTCCGCCATATCATTACATAGACCTGCTATCGCTTCAGCGTTATGAAGTTCATTCCCGTTCTCAGCCATCCTAGACGTAGACGGCGCCGTATATTCCGTGCCTAGCCTAGTGCGCATGCAAGACCCAGAAAATTATGAAAGATGATTTTTCCTAGGGCTGTAGCTAGAATGGAAATAAATTTTTTTTGAAAAGTTTGATGTGAGAAACACGTAGATCGTTAAAATTTTTTTTTTTTGAAATTTTGCTGAAAATTACAGATTTCAGCCCGCTATTTGCAGACCAACTAGACGGAATTACGATGTTCTAATTTGCAGGCTGACTTAACGAGGCCGAATCAAAAAATTTTCTGTTTTAAAGTTGCTGGAAATAAGTGCAGGAAGCTACAGTTTTTTTTCAGATTTTTTTGACAAGTTTTAAAATTCCGAGGGATTTACTAAACGCAGACCAATCCGAAAATTTCAGATCTTTGAAAGTTCAGATCAACCAACGAAGAATGCAGAGAGGATGTTTGCAACGTGGAAGTTGAAACGACCGCCTCTGATACCAAATTGATGTAGGGTGCGTCCCGAGTCGGAGTTCTCCACGAAACTAATGCTTTCCTACGCACTACACGTCGTAGATCTACCGCACCTACACAGCACCTATCGCCCACAATAGTTCTCATCGCAAGAACGCAGCGCAAATAACAAAGGAGGAATAGTCGACTCGAAAACAACGATCGGAAATTTGAGTCAGAGTATTCCCCAAGAAAACACAAAGGTTGCCACTCCTTTTAGAGAGCAAGACCAAGGCTATAGGCCAAGATCCACTCAAGCAAATAGGATCCACCCGATCCAGAATTAAAAAGCCCAGCAACGGTGAATTCGATTCAAAACTTGCAGCGATTAAATTAACTTTGCGGAGAAAACGATTTGCGAAAACCACCACAACTACTTAGAGAATCACACAAGGAGAGGAAAGAGTTTACCCAATCGGGATGAAGTTTTCACATAAGATAACGGTGGGAGAATAACTCTCTCCACGGATCCACCGGCGTCACACCGAAGGGATTGCAACCTTCTTCCCGGAGTCGCACCGAAGGAAGCCGCGCCGGAGTCGCTCCGAACGGATGGAGGAAGCAAAAGGGGGCCGGCGGCTTCACACCACAAGCAAAGGGAAGAGGGGGGGCGGCGGCTAGATGAAGCCTCCTCTCTTGGCCGAAATTTGCAAGGCAAAAATTAGGTTTCTTCTTTTCTAATTATCTCATAACAAAGCCTCCTTATATAGGAGTTACAAACAAGCCTTAACCATTCATGATGGAGATGTAATCTCATCCATCCGAATGGCTAAATGCACACCAACATAAAAATTGTTCAAAATTAAAAATAACAAACAAGCAATGAATATAAAATTATCACTAAACATGGGATAATTTTATATTCTAAATATGAAATAGAGTTTTCCCAAATAAAATAAATAAGGCTAATTCTTTGTAGTGGATGTAGCACGCCGCGGGCGGAAGTTATAGCGTAGCCTTCCGTTAGCATCCTCGTGCCGCCTCACGTCCTTGAGTTGTATTGCCTTATCAACTGAATCATCATCATCATCTTTAGCATCGTCATCAAATGGTGGAGGAGGGGCCACGCCATCACAATGAAGCACTGGAAATTGCTGAGAAGGAAGCACAAAATGTGAAGATGAAGGATACACCTCAAGATGAGCAAATGTAGCAGGAGGTAACTATGGAAGAGTTGTTTCCTTATTTACCTACAGCAAGGACTAAGGGGGAGTAGCTAATAGAAGAAAAAGAACTGCTAGAAACTGAGGGGGAGGGGCTACTAGATGCTCCAGTTAGTAAAGGAACTGTAGATATAGAAAGCTCCTCTCATTCTTCTAATGATGAAGAAGCCTCCATGGATAAAAAATAGAAAACTGGTTTCTCTGAGTAAAAGGAGCTCAGGCTACAAGAAAGCCTTGCAAACAGTCACACCACCACCTGCTCAAAGCATGGACTGCAGTTCATTACTGGTCCAACTACAAGACAAATTGGATGAACAAAGGCAGTCCTTAGAGAAATATGTGGATGAGTCAAATAAAGAACTGCAGTTTAAGCTGTCTCAAGACATTAAATCCATAAGATTTGAAGTCAATCTGCATAAGAAAGAGATGATAGATTACTTCCATATTGGAGGCAATGCTGTAGTATATTTTGCTGAGCAACAACAGTTGCTAAAGACTGAAGTTGAGGACATTGCAACCAAGCAAGGATATATTCTATAAAATCAATTCAGGTTAAATGAAAATCTCAAAGACTCCAATGAATAATTTCTCAAAAAATTGGGAAGTATTTCTACTGATTTGAAAACTGAAATATCAAAGCAAATACAAGAAGATCTAGCTGCTCTCCAAACAGCCATTAGAGCCTCTGAAAAGACTATTTCTGATTACCTGACCAAATTCAAAGCCTACTACCAAGAAGGTACAGAATATCTAGCTGATCAAATAAGGTTTCAAAAGAATGATCTGAGAGATCATATAGCTAGAGAAGTTATAAAGGGGGAGAGAATGTTAGTCAAAGCCAACTCTGATCATGCAAAATGGGTATCCAACACCATCAGAGCTACACTTGGATTTCCACCCCTATGTGAGGATGATAATACAGCTGAGTCTGGTGTTCAACCTGCCTACATTGAAGGTGATCAGCCAGAGGTTGCACATGTCATTTTCCCTCCAGATGATTTTGGCATAATTCAACAAAAAGTTCAAGAAATGTATAGCCCTCCACAGGTGGCACAAAATGTTATTATTAAAAAAGTAGAAATTTCAAAGGCTGCCAAAGAGATCAGAAGGAAGCATTGCTGTCCAAGAAAAGGTTCAGAGAACAGGCTGAGTTGAAGCCGGATTTTGAGGAATGGAGCCCTACTTCCAGGAATATTATTTTGACTGACTGGAAAGCTGTGTAGGATAAGACCTATGATAGGGGTAAATGGTACTCTGAGCAAGAGTGGAACAAGTATCAAGCCAGACAAAAAGCCATTCTTCAGTACAGGAGGAGTGTAAAAGCTGGTAAGTTACCTACTAATACTCTGGAGCCTAGCAAGTACTTCCCAAAGCCTTTTCACTATTTTGAAAGGCAAGGGATAAAGGCTGAAGAACTGAAGAAGAAGGATCTAAAAGGAAAGAAACTAGATGATGATACTAAACCTACTGTGCAGGCTAAATCAGGTCTGGGAAAGGAATTGTAATTAAGGATCCTAGTCTATCTTAGAATAGATAGGCTAATGTCTAGAATAATGTAATCTTTTTTATGTTCTAAAGAAAAATATGTAAACCTAGAATTTTCAGATTAATGAATGAAATAAGTTTCAGTATTGATTTTAGTTGTTATCCTGCCGTGAAATATATGTACATCTATTTTTCTGTGTTTTATTAGGAGTTATGTATATCTTTGACAAAGAGTTATGACTTCTCCAAATAGGGGGAGATTGTTGGGTACACTAAAAAATGTGCAACAAATTTGGACAAGCCTCCCTTTACTCAATGATATAAATCAGTTTGTATTTGATGGGTTGTTTGAGTTTCATTGTGCAGGTGTAAGGTTTGCAAGAAAATTCTCTAAGTACAAGTGTCGACACTTGTGAAGAATTGTGTCGACACCTAGAAGTTATGTCGACACTAGATGAAAGGCCTGTGTCGACACCCAGGAATTGTGTCGACACCTGAAGAAGAAGCTGTGTCGACACCCAGAATTGTGTCGACACCTGAGGCAGGAATTATGTCAAAACCTAAAGCAGAAGCTGTGTCGACACCCAGGAGTTATGTCGACACCAGAAGAAAGGCATGTGTCGACACCCAAGAATTATGTCGACACCTGAAGAATGTTTGTGTCGACACACACGACTTGTGTTGACCCACGCTCAACGCCATCTATCAGCAAAAGCTATACATAGTCTGAATGGATTGTGTCGACACATAGGACTTGTGTCGACACACACTCAACGACATCTAGACATACACACAACGTCATCTGTAAGCATCAGCTATGTCAAGACAAGGAGAAGTTATTTCGACACATGGGACTTATGTCAACACACACTCAACGACATCTTGACATACACTTAATGACATCTGTCAGCATCAATTATGTCGAGACCAGTAGCAGTTGTGTCGACACACAGAACTTGTGTCGACACATATAACGGAAGCTGTACTGAGTAGCAGAAGAATGACTATGTCGACACATGGAGTGTTGTGTCGACATCATCAAGACTTGTATCGACACTTAGTCTATTTGTGTCGACACATATGAAGCAGTTTCTTGAGTGGTTCATTCTGAGTTGTAAAGTCTTTGAGGAATCAACTGTCATGACTGGTGACTCGACATCTGTCATAACCAACAGGTCTGACACCTTTGTCAGAACTTTCAAAAGGCTGTTATAAACCGGATCAGCCGGTAATCATGAGGAAACTCTATATAAGGGACTGATCCTTGACAACCAAAAATAACAAAGAAAGAGAATCATTCAGAGAGAGAATTCAACGACAAGAATAGGGGAAACCCTTAAGAAGGTAGATCCGGAACAGTCTGCAAGAAAGATTAAGATCTTATTCTAAATTTAAGGAGGGAGCTATCTGAAGATCAACTTCTTAATCAAGTGAAGATCAACCTTATTTTGTTAATTCAAGAAGCTTTGAAACAGCTAAGTCAGGCTGGATATGAAAATTCAGTTTATTCAAGAACTGATCAAGAAGCTCACACCAATAGAGAGTTCTATCTGGTGAAATTTTTGTACCTTTTAAAACATTTGATTTCTTGTCGGATCTTTTGTATGATCTGAGTTGTAAGCCTGTAATTATAAAGGCTGAGATAGGGCTGAGAGCCTGACGTTTAGGACTTATGAATGTCTGAGTTGTGAGCCTAGTGATAAATACTGAGGAAGGGCTGAGGCCTGAGGTAGGGTTCTTGGGAAGAATATGAGGTAAGACTTATATAAGTCTGAGCTGTAGGAACAAATCTGGTTCTGAGTTGTATGATCTGTGGATCTAAGTAAGTGGAAGGATGTTGGGCTGAATCCAGTTCTCTATTGGATAGGCGAAGGGGGGAAGTGGATGTACCCATACCTTAGAAAACCATTATAAATCTTGTGTATGATGTGCTGTGATTATTGTGTTGTCTATTGAATTTTATGTGCTGAGTCAGAACTAGCTAATTGCATAAAATTCTTAAAGAAAATTAGAACCTATTCACCCCCTCCGCTCTAGGTGTCTAGGCTCTTGAAATCAAGTCTTTCGAAAATGAAGCAGGATCCTTTAGTTTTTGTGGTAATTTGTTCTGTAAAATAGCGGAACATTCTTCACTAAGTGTTACTAAAGATAAATCTTCTACTTTCTTTTTATTTGAAATCAAGTCTTTTAAAAATTTAGCATACTTAGGCATTTGAATGACTTCAGAAAAAGGTAAATTAACATGTAATTGTTTAAACATTGGTAAAAACTTACCATATTACGCATCAATGCGATCCTTGCTCAGCTTCGCTGGATACGGTATTGCTGCTTGATACTCCATTAACTTAGAATGCATCTCATTCTGGCCTTCACTACTAGACTCCTCTTGGGGTGCTTCCTTTGTAAGACTTTGGTCATGTAATTCCTTTCAACTCCTGATGGAGACGACGACCCTCAACATGTAGAAGATGATGATGGCGTACTTACGAAAGATCTTTTTCCGCCTCCAATTAAAGACTTATGGCGCCATGATTGTAACGTCCCAATTCACGCTAGGCCCCTCACACGAGTTTTGAGTCAAGAGACTTGACTCGGGCTCGGGGCGCACTGGCAAAAGGTGTCAAGTGCGTTGGATGGAGTGTAGGGTTGGGTGATATCCAACGGATCGAAAGGGAATGGAATAAGGGAAAATCGTCGAGAATACCTGGTGATTCTCGCAGATCGTCGAGTATCGATGAGAATACTCAACGCTCTCAACGCTCTCAACGCCAGATTTCTGATGGGAATGGCCTAAGGGAAAATCGTCGAGAATACCTGGTGATTCTCGCCGATCGTCGAGTATCGATGAGAATACTCAACGCTCTCAACGCCAGATTTCTGATGGGAATGGCCTAAGGGAAAATCGTCGAGAATACTTGGTGATTCTCGCCGATCGTCGAGTATCGATGAGAATACTCAACGCTCTTAATGTCAGATTTCCGATGGGAATGGCCTAAGGGAAAATCGTTGAGAATACCTGGTGATTCTCGCCGATCGTCGAGTATCGATGAGAATACTCAACGCTCTCAACGCCGGATTTCCGATAGGAATTGCCGAAGGGAAAATCGTCGAGAATGCCTGGTGATTCTCGTCGATCGTCGAGTTTCGATGAGAATACTCAACGCACTCAACGCCAGATTTTCGATAAGTTAGGCTAAGGGAAAATCACCGGGTATCATTGTTGATACCCAATGAATTCATCGTGAATGCCTGACGATTCTCGCGGATCGTCGAGAATGGCAGATGATTCCCGCCGAATATGACTTGTGCGTTTTCTTCGCCCAGGCAGATTCGCTGGCTTGCACAGGCGGACCTAACCGGGCTTCAGGATTCGTGCTGGATGATTCCTTGGACCGGGTCACTTCATTACGACCTATTATGAGCGGTCCAATGGGGCGTTGACACGTGGCAGAAGATGTAACCTAATACATCAGTTTATAAAGGGACGTTAAAGCCAAACTCTTGCCTTGCGCCGATCAACCCTTACCGTCATCGTGGATCTCACGAACCGTCGGAGCCGAGGGAAGTCGGAGCTCTTGGAGGCGGCATTCTCTTGATCTCTCTCTCTCTCTTTCCATTGCCGTGAAGAACAAGCACCAAGCAAGGGATGCCACAAAGAAGAACGACTAGATCCATGGCCGGGAATGTTTGTACCGCCGGAAATGAGGTGGCTTCCTCCCCTCTCCCTTGGTGCTAGATCTGTAGTTATATTCTAGGAGAGATATTGACTCCATAGAGTCTTGATGGTGAGGAGGAGATTTGTTAGGGAAAACCATGCCTAGGTTGTTTTCTAGGCTTTAGTCTTCTTCAACCTCTTCATCATTCAAAGTGAAGATTAGAGAGTGATTCGTGGAGAAGTATGGCTTTGTGAGGGTGAATAAGGGTGGACGAAGTTTCTGGAGAAGTTTTTGGGAGATTGGTGCAAGGAGGAAGATGAACGGATGCCGTTCATCTCACCTTAAGATGCGTGCAGAAATCTGATTTCTGCACTCAGAGATCTTCGCCGCCAGTTTCGGAGGGGTTCTGTTCATATCTGGATTTTAGACTTAACATAAAAGTCGTAGCCCTCGAAAATACCTTTCCAACGAGTGGTTGCACGTTTCTCGGCGATACCTGTAGCCATGGGAAAGTCCGTTTGAGTCTGCTGCGATTGGGGGAAAATTATGTCCAGGAAATCTATATCCTGTACGCAGAAGACTTCGAGTCGAATTTCTGGTGTGATGCGACCAGATCTTGGTTTTTGACTCAACATGAAAGTCGTATCCCTCGCGAATACCTTTCCAACGAGGGGTTGAGCGTTTATAGAAGATTCTTGTAGCTTCTGGAATTCCAATTTTGGTGGCAGGCTATACAATAATAATGCTCATGTTAACTCATGGTTAAGGGTACTCTTGTGAAAGTATGATGTGCAATTTATATCCTTTGGCTCCCTTAATCATAATACTATAATTAAACTTATGAATGTTGTGCTTAACATTTGTAGCCATCTAGGTAAATGGTGATGTGAATCGAGATAGGATGGCTAGTGATCAATGGAGGTTGAGCTGGTTGTAGAATATAGTTATCATGTGATGAATTGAGGTGATCAACTGAATAGATAGTTGTGATTGTGATGAACTTTATTGGGAGAGTATTTTGTAACCGTGATCCGAGCCTAATGGGTTTTGTTGATAACCGATGCTTAGAGATGTAGTCTCCTACGGGTAGTATCGAGTGAGTTGTGATGGTGCATGTGGTGTGCGACGACTCGATGTGTCGCGATACTGAGATAGTGAATGTGGCAGGTCTACGGGCTCGCCAGTCGTCACACTGATGGGAGCCAATAGTTAGACCTTGGGCGGTAGGGCTAGAAACTTAGTGTCCATAACCCGAGGTCTCCTCCGCGCCATGAGAACGGTTAGGCTTGCGCCTCGTGCGATTCCGAGGTTCCTTCCGATTCGAAATCAAAGGCCAGGTTGGGCTGTGTTCTTAGTGCACATCTACCCAAGACCCCTTCTGAGCCGTAGTACGCATGTGAGCTCCGCTGTTGTGTTCTTAGCATTGAGGCATACGGAGGCCTAGGACAGGTAGTGTGGATACCACCTAGTAGTGGAGACGTCCGCTCCACTGTCACCGTCTGGCCACGACGGTTGACGCCTGAGAGGTTAGCTACCTGCTCGAAAAGTGGGAACTTCAAGTCTGTGTCGACATAGCAACTTGCATGTGTGTGAACATAGGTCAGTCATTGCATAGCATTCATACCATACCATTCATATCATGCACAAGATCCTTATCGTATAAGTTTGTATTGGCACTCTTATACGATGAGTTACTTTTCTGTTAAGCCGAACCTTAACTTATAAGTTTGTATGGACACTCTTATAAGTTAAGTTACTGTTCCTGTTGTAGATTTCCTGCTGATTAATTATTTGATTTAATAGAACTGCTAGCTTACTTCGTAGATATATTATTCTTACCAGTTCCTTATCACCTGC
This sequence comes from Platanthera zijinensis, assembly GCA_039513925.1. Lineage (NCBI taxonomy): Eukaryota > Viridiplantae > Streptophyta > Magnoliopsida > Asparagales > Orchidaceae > Platanthera > Platanthera zijinensis. The sequence goes on from CM077084.1 coordinate 190,817,192, forward strand.
TTGATTACTCCTGTTATATATATACATATTGTACTTGTTTCCTTTCTTCGCCCGGTACCGAGGAGTCGCCGGGGGAGCGGATGTCATGCCACTTAGTCTTTATGACTAACGGTTGCTACGTCTTCCATTTTAGGAGGAAACCCCGTAGATAGGCCAGCAGCAGGACATCCAGGCCCGGACGACAGGACCTGAGGTGACGGTACCGTCAATACCGTCCGTGACAGTTGTGAGTGTTTTGTTGTAGCCTTCTTGGCAAACAGTTTTTAGACTCTGATATTTTAGAAGCTCGTTATGCTTCTTATTTTCCGCTTCGTTTTGGACTTAAAACAATGTGTTAATTGACTTTCTTTTTATCTTATGATTGGTTTGGCATAGTACATTGATATTGGTTATAGCCGGCGGAATAGGCGTCTTGTAGTACAGACTAACCCGTGTGTTAGTGCTACCGCAAGGCGGCTACTCTCGGCATAAGACTCCCCTCGTGCCGTGTTTTGTGTTCCGGGAGGGGGGGGGGGGGGTGGGGTCTTACAAATGGTATCAGATTGTCGCGATCCTCACCTAAAGAAGTCATTTAACAATGGGCCACTCCCGTTCGATTAGTCAGCTTGGGGACAAACTGACTTAGCGGAAGCAATGGTGTGCCCATATGTAATTCACACTAAGTTTGTCCAACTTTGACCTTAGTTTTAGCCAACCTGACCCTAGTTCGTACCTTATGCGTAGGTCCCAACGCAGGTGGAGACGATTGGGGGTACTCCTACCCCTTCCGTTCCTTCATAATTCCAACAGTCAGAGCTGGGCAAACACTATAAGCAATATTAGATGCTTTTAGAGCCCAACAAGCTCCGGTGCAGCAACAAGCTCCGGGCACCAACTGGTTGAGCACCTTCCGTGCCCTGTCCCCTCCTGCTTACCTAGGGACAGAGTCGGCGGTGCGCACCGAAAAGTGGATTGATACCGCTGAAGAGCTGATGGCCGGTATAAGATGACCGAGCAATATGGAAGTGACCTTGGTGGTGACGTTGCTGGAGCTGCACGCCAAACGATGGTGGAAGTCCCTCATGGGCTCCACCTTTCGAGGGCAAGTGTACACAGACATTAGTTGGAGTGAATTCTCAGAAGCTTTCTTGGAACATTTTATCCCCTCTTCCGCACGGGATGGACTTTAGGAGAAATTTCTACAACTGAAGCAGGGATCGAAATCGGTGACGGAATACCAGTAAGAGTTCCAACACCTCGCTAGGTTTTCCGATTCTTATGACTTGGATGATAGAGGCTATGTGAAGCGCTTTTACAAAGGGTTAAGGGACCCCCTGAGACAGGCCCTTTTGTTTATAGCTGACGCTAGCCTGGCGGAAATTATTGACATGGCAAGAGACTATAGGCAGATAACATGGAAAGTAATAAGAGACCTGCAGAAGGGGTGATGGAAGTCGGCCCCCGTAATAGAAGGAGACATGATCATGGTAGAGGAAGAGGAAATAAGAGAGGCGGCCGGTGGTTCAACCGGAACTATAGAATGGAGCACCCGATTCTGCAGCCACCAGCTTTGCCTCCACCACCACAACAACAACAATTTAAACAACCTGGGGGCCGACGAGACATAGTGTGTTTCGAGTGCAACAAACCGGGGCACGTCCGTCGTTTCTGCCCGCGGTTGTTTGCGAATGCTCCTCTTGCTCTCCCTCCAGCAGCTCCTCGTGGACGGGGGCATATGCGTGGTCGGGGACGGGGACCACCAGGGAGAAATCAGGGACATGTGCGGGAGCAGGTGTTCGCATTGGATATGACCCAAGCGCGGACCCGCAAGAGGTTATCGCAGGTATGTACTGAGTTTATTAATAGTGCTCAGACATGTTTCTTTTTATGATACATGGAACATGCACATCCCTAGCTAGTGGTTATATCTTGATATTTTAGGCACCGTCATGGTTAGTGGGAGCCCTGCTTATGCGTTATTTGATACAGGCGCATCTCACACGTTCATTTAGGCAGACTTCGTGAAAGACTTAGAAAGGGTGCACCATTTCACTTGCACTACGCAAAGGGTGCATCTCTCGGATGGATCCGAGATGACGTCGTCTGCCAGCTGTGACTTCGACACGCTCATAGGAGGGAAGTTCTTTGAAACTGCAGCGATAGTATTGAAGATTCCGGAGTTTGACCTCATTTTGGGCATGCATTGGTTGGACTGGCACCACGCCAGAATTAATTGTGCGGAGAAGCAAGTTACCTTGAGGCATGGAGACTCGGAAGTCGTCTTCCAAGGTATTAGATTCGCACCTCGTAAACTGTTATCTTCAATTCAGGTTATAAAATCTCATATGGAGGGGGACGAAGTCTATGTAATTTGTTTCGAGTTGAAGAAGATGGCATTAGATGTCAAAGATGCGCGGGTGGTGCGGGATTTCCCCAAGGTATTCCCCGAGAAATTGCCGGGACTACCCCCGCATAGGGAGGTGGATTTCCAAATCAAGCTAGTTCCGGGTGCCAAGCCCGTTTCACGAGCTCCTTACCGAATGGCTCCGAAGGAACTTGCGGAGTTTAGAGTCCAACTTCAGGAGTTGGTGGAAGCAGGCTTCGTTCGCCCAAGTTCATCACCTTGGGGAGCCCCTGTTTTGTTCGTTAAGAAGAAGGACGGCACCCTACGGTTGTGCATAGATTATCGAGAATTGAATCGGTTAACGGTGCGGAACACCTACCCTCTACCGCGCATCGATGAACTATTTGATCAGTTGGTGGGATCACATTGGTTCTCCAAGTTGGACCTGCGGTCGGGGTATTATCAGCTAAGAATACAAGAGGACGATATTAAGAAAACGGCATTTAGCTCGAGATACGGCCTATATGAGTTCACCGTGATGCCATTCGGGCTCACGAACGCCCCTTCAGCCTTTATGAGTTTGATGAACAAGGTGTTCGGCCCCTATTTGGACATCTTTATCATTGTGTTCATCAATGACATTCTGGTCTACTCCAAGACAGAAGTGGAGCACGCTGGACATCTAGCCTTAGTACTGGAGAAGTTAAAGGAACACGCTTTTTTTGCCAAGTTCAGCAAATGCGAGTTTTGGCTCCAAGAGGTTGCCTTCTTGGGCCATGTGATTAGTGGGGCAGTGCTAGCGGTGGATCCGGCCAAGGTGTGAACCGTGAAGGAATGGTCGCCATTGAAGTCGGCGGCCGACGTACGGAGCTTTCTTGGACTTGCCGGGTACTATCGCAAGTTTGTGAAAGGCTTCTCGAAGGTTGCCCTTCCCCTTACCACACTGACGAAGAAAGGTGTGCCGTACGAATGGACACCCCAGTGCGAAGCCACGTTCCAAGAGTTGAAGGACCGGCTCACGACCGCACCCATCCTAGCCCTCCCGTCGGGGAAGGAAGGCTTTCAAGTTTACACGGATGCGTCGTACAAAGGGAGGGGAGCCGTTTTGATGCAGAATGGGCACGTGATTGCTTATGCTTCAAGACAGTTGAAGAAGAATGAAGCCAACTATCCAGTGCATGATTTGGAGTTGGGAGCGGTTGTGTTCTCCCTGAATATTTGGAGACACTATCTGTATGGCGTCCACTACGAGATCTTCTCGGATCATAAGAACTTAAAGTACGTCCATACTCAAAAGGAGTTGAATTTGAGACAACGGCAGTGGTTGGAGTTTTTGTGTGACTACGAATTCACCTTGAACTACCACCCCGGAAAAGTTAATTCCGTAGCTGATGCCTTGAGTCGAAAAGTACCGGGATCGAGCACAGATTCCCGTTTGATGAGTATGGAGTTAGTCCGGATACTTAGGGATATGGAGATCACATTGGTATTTAAGGATCAACCGGAAGAGTATACGGAATACTTGGCCGCGATGAGTATAGTTTGCAACATACGGGACCAGATTCGGATGGATCAGAAGGAGGATGTGGCTCTAATTCCGGTTTTCAAGTCAATTGAGGATGGGACGATGGAAGAGTACTTCTTAAAAGATGGCCTCGTCCATTTTCTTTGACGGCTTTATATCCCCGAAGGTGGCAATATTCGAGAGGATATCCTAAAGGAGGCTCATTGCTCCCAATATTCAGTACATCCTGGGATCGCAAAAATGTACACCGATTTGCGGAAGACGATATGTTGGCCGGGCATGAAGAGGGATGTCAAGTATTTTATTACGCATTGTGTGGCTTGCCAAATGGTGAAGCCAGAGTGCAGAAGTCCCGGTGGAATGTTACAGTCATTGCCCATCCCAGAATGGAAGTTTGAGGATATCTCCATGGACTTCGTCCACGGATTACCTCACTCACGCTCGGGGAATGATTTGGTGTGGGTGATTGTTGATCGCTTGACCAAAGTAGCCCGGTTTATCCCAATGAAGAAGGAGGCGCATGTAGATGTTTTGGTGCGCCTATTCGTAAAATAGTTTGTGCGGTATCATGGAGTGCCGAAGACGATCGTCTCTGACCGAGATGGGCGGTTTACATCAAGAGAATGGAGGGCTGTACAGGCTTACTTGGGCTCGCGTCTGACTTTCAGCACAGCTTTTCATCCTCAGACGGACGGGCAATCTGAACGGACCATTCGAAAATTGGAGGACCTGTTGAGATTGTGTGTGATAGATAGGGGGGAGCCGTGGGAAAGACTCTTGCCCTTAGTGGAATTCTCCTATAACAACAGCCATCAAGCTAGCATTGGTATGTCACCCCATGAAGCTCTATACGGAAGGAGGTGTAGGACCCCCTTGTCCTGGGTGCAAGACGAAGACCCGAAGGCATTGGGCATAGAGTATATTGATGATACTGATGCGGTAGTCGGATTGATACGGGATCGCATGCTTGAGGCTCAGAGTCGGCAAGCAAGGTATTATAACGCGAAACACCGGATGGTGGAATTTCAAGTGGGAGATACGGTGTTTCTTAAAATCCGACAATGCATGGAGTATCATGAGTACGAGGCGTAAAGAAGCTTAGCCCAAGGTACGTTGGACCTTATGTCATAGTGGAAAGGATTGGCCCGGTTGCCTACCGGTTAGAGTTTCCAACAGAACTTGGGAACCTCCACGACGTGTTCCATGTATCATCTCTCCGGAAAGCATTGATGCGGCCTGACCAATACACCCCCATAACTGATGGTGCTGTGGCGTCTGATAGGTCTGTGTGATTGGAGCCGGTGTGGATCGTTGACAACGAGGTGAGAGCTCTGTGCCGTAAAAGTGTGCCTCTGGTAAAAGTGCTATGGTCTAATCATGGGAAGGAAGAATTTACTTGGGAGCCGGTGGACTTAATCCGGAAGCGCTACCCGGAGCTGTTCTCCCAAGGTAACATTTTATATAGCGCATATTATTTTGTACTTGCATCCCCATAGCCCTAGCCTGATTTCGGGGACGAAATCTTTTATTTTGTTTATAGGATTTGTAACGTCCCAATTCGTGCTAGGCCCCTCACACGAGTTTTGAGTCAAGAGACTTGACTCGGGCTCGGGGCGCACTGGCAAAAGGTGTCAAGTGCGTTGGATGGAGTGTAGGGTTGGGTGATATCCAACGGATCGAAAGGGAATGGCCTAAGGTAAAATCGTCGAGAATACCTGGTGATTCTCGCCGATCGTCGAGTATCGATGAGAATACTCAACGCTCTCAACGCCAGATTTCCGATGGGAATGGCCTAAGGGAAAATCGTCGAGAATACCTGGTGATTCTCGCCGATCGTCGAGTATCGATGAGAATACTCAACGCTCTCAACGCCAGATTTCCGATGGGAATGGCCTAAGGGAAAATCGTCGAGAATACCTGGTGATTCTCGCCGATCGTCGAGTATCGATGAGTATACTCAACGCTCTCAACGCCAGATTTCCGATGGGAATGGCCTAAGGGAAAATCGTCGAGAATACCTGGTGATTCTCGCCGATCGTCGAGTATCGATGAGAATACTCAACGCTCTCAACGCCGGATTTCCGATAGGAATTGCCGAAGGGAAAATTGTCGAGAATGCCTGGTGATTCTCGTCGATCGTCGAGTATCGATGAGAATACTCAACGCACTCAACGCCAGATTTCCGATAAGTTAGGCTAAGGGAAAATCGCCGGGTATCATTGTTGATACCCGACGAATTCGTCGAGAATGCCTGACGATTCTCGCTGATCGTCGAGAATGACAAATGATTCCCGCCGAATTTGACTTGTGCGTTTTCTTCGCCCAGGCAGATTCGCTGGCTTGGACAGGCGGACCGAACTGGGCTTCGGGATTCGTGTTGGATGATTCCTTTGACCGGGTCACTTCAATATGATCCATTATGAGCGGTCCAATGGGGCGTTGACACGTGGCAGAAGATGTAACCTAATACATCGGCTTATAAAGGGACATTAAAGACAAACCCTAGCCTTGCGCCGATCAACCCTTGCCGTCATCGTGGATCTCGCGAACCGTTGGAGCCGAGGGAAGTCAGAGCTCTTGGAGGCGGCCTTCTCTCGATCTCTCTCTCTCTCTCTCTCTTTCCTTTGCCGTGAAGAACAAACACCAAGCAAGGGATGCCGCAAAGAAGAACGACTAGATCCATGGCCGGGAATGTTGGTACCGCCGGAAATGAGGTGAGCTTCCTCCCCTCTCCCTTGGTGCTAGATCTGTAGTTATATTCTAGGAGAGATATCGACTCCATAGAGTCTTGATGGTGAGGAGGAGATTTATTAGGGAAAGCCATGCCTAGGTTGTTTTCTAGGCTCTAGTCTTCTTCAACCTCTTCATCATTCAAAGTGAAGATGAGAGATTGATTTGTGGAGAAGTACGGCTTTGTGAGGGTGAATAAGGGTGGACGAAGTTTCTGGAGAAGTTTTTGGGAGATCGGTGCAAGGAGGAAGATGAACGGATGTCGTTCATCTCACCTTAAGATGCGTGCAAAAATCTGATTTCTACACGCAGCGATCTTCGCCGCAAGTTTTGGAGGAGTTCTGTTCATATCTTGGTTTTCGACTCAACATAAACATCGTAGCCCTCTAAAATACCTTTCCAACGAGTGGTTGTACGTTTCCAGGCGATACCTGTATCCACGGGAAAGTCCATTCGAGTCTGCTGCGATTGGGGGAAAATTATGTCCAGGAAATCTGTATCCTGTACGCAGCAGACTTCAAGTCGAATTTGTTGTGTGATGCGATCGGATCTGGGTTTTTGACTCAACATGAAAGTCGTAGCCCTCGCGAATACCTTTCCAACGAGGTGTTGAGCGTTTATAGAGGATTCCTGTATCTCCTGGAATTCCAGTTTTGGTGGCAGGCTATACAATAATAATGCTCATGTTAACTCATGATTAAGTGTACTCTTGTGAAAGTATGATGTGCAATTTATATCCTTTGGCTCCCTTAATAATGATGCTATAATTAAACTTATGAATGTTGTGCTTAACATTGGTAGCCGTCTAGGTTAATGGTGTTGTGAATCGAGATAGGATGTCTAGTGATCAATGGAGGTTGAGCTTGGTTGTAGAATATAGCTATCATGTGATGAATTGAGGTGATCGACTGAATAGATAGTTGTGATTGTGATGAACTTTATTGGGAGAGTATATTGTAACCGTGATCCGAGCCTAATGGGTTTTGTTGATAACCGATGCTTAGAGATGTAGTCTCCCTACGGGTAGCATCGAGTGAGTTGTGATGGTGCATGTGGTGTGCGACGACTCGATGTGTCACGATATTGAGATAATGAATGTGGCAGGTCTACGAGCTCGCTAGTCGTCACACCGATGGGAGCCAATAGTTAGACCTTGGGCAGTAGGGCTAGACACTTGGTGTCCATAACCCGAGGTCTCCTCCGCGCCATGAGAACAGTTGGGCTTGCGCCTCGTGCGATTCCGAGGTTCCTTCCGATTCGAAATCAAAGGCCAGGTTGGGCTGTGTTCTTGGTGCACATCTACCCAAGACCCCTTCTGAGCCGTAGTACGCATGTGAGCTCCGCTATTGTGTTCTTAGGGTTGAGGCGTACGGAGGCCTTGGAAAGGTAGTGTGGATTCCACCTAGTAGTGGAGACGCTCGCTCCACTGTCACCGTCTGGCCACGACGGTTTACGCCTGAGAGGTTAGCTACCTGCTCAAAAAGTGGGAACTTCAAGTCTGTGTCGACATAGCAACTTGCATGTGTGTGAACATGGGTCGGTCATTGCATAGCATTCATACCATACCATTCATATCATGCACAAGATCCTTATCATATAAGTTTGTATTGGCACTCTTATACGATGAGTTACTTTTCTGTTAAGCCGAACCTTAACTTATAAGTTTGTATGGGCACTCTTATAAGTTAAGTTACTGTTCCTGTTGTAAATTACCTGCTGATTAATTATTTGATTTAATAGAACTGCTAGCTTACTTCGTAGAGATATTATTCTTACCAGTTCCTTGTCACCTGCTTGATTACTCCTGTTATATATATACATATTGTACTTGTTTCCTTTCTCCGCCCGGTGCCGAGGAGTCGCCGGGGGAGCGGATGTGAAGCCACTTAGTCTTTATGACTAACGGTTGCTACGTCTTCCATTTTAGGAGGAAACCCCACAGATAGGCCAGCAGCAGGACATCTAGGCACGGACGACAGGACCTGAGGTGACGGTACTGTCGATACCATCCGTGACAGTTGTGAGTGTTTTGTTGTAGCCTTCTTGGCAAACAGTTTTTAGACTCTGATATTTTAGAAGCTCGTTATGCTTCTTATTTTCCGCTTCGTTTTGGACTTAAAACAATGTGTGAATTGACTTTCTTTTTTCTTATGATTGGGTTGGCATAGTATATTGATATTGGTTATAGCCGGCGGAATAGGCGTCTTGTAGTACAGACTAACCCGTGTGTTAGTGCTACCGCAAGGCGGCTACTCTGGTCATAAGACTCCCCTCGTGCCGTGTTTTGTGTTCCGGGAGGGGGGTATTACAATGATGACCATGTTGATCGACGCCATAATATACGACCTCGACGCAAACCAATTTAATAATAATTATTTGAAGCTTTCCCTTTTTATTGCAATGTTTAAAACGTTTGTGTGCTTTTATTTTTGTTTATGTTGGGCTGCATGTAGCCAAAGTATGATGTAAGCCTATATATATGCATGCATTATTTTCATAAGGTTGAAGTTGAATGAAAAGATTTTAAAATCCTAATCCTCCTTGATAACTCCTCTCCTTCTCTCCTCCTCCTCCTCCTCCTAAGTTTCGACCAAGCCAAACCTCCTCCTCATCCTTGCCGCCAACCTCTCCTCCTCACCCTAGCTGCCAACCTCTTCCCCTCATCCATAGTTTTTCTTCTCCCCTCCACCACAATCAAAACCTCCTCCTCTCCTACCCAAGCACACCTTTTCATCATCAACCCAGCCGACCACCTCCTCTCTAAAAAAACCGACCACCTCTCCCTACTAACCCGCCACCTTCTCTCACACCAGACCCCTCAGAGTTTTCCTTCACCAACCCCCTCAAAGTTCAACCACCATACCTCTTTCTCCATCATCACAAGACCCGACCACACCCCTCCAAAAAAAATAAACACCAAGCAGTCGACCACCTTTTCCACCTTTTCTCTCACCTTTCTCTACAACAAAACAAAACCTTAACTACCCCTACTCGCTCCTCTAGCCGACCACTATCCATACCAACAAAAGATTCTCGGCCAAGGCGTGAATAGACGAAGGCGGGCAAGTTTTCATCTTCAACCTATGCGACTCCGGTGGAGCCGTTGAAGAGCGATTCAAGTTAAATAATCGGAATCATCCATTCCGATTTGGGTAACGAAATAATTCTACTCTATGTGTGTTTCCCTCTAGTATAATTTTTGTGGTGGAAATCTTGTCGTTAAGTTTTGATGACATTGAATTTTTGTGGATTTCTTTCGATTGACTTTATAGTACATCTTAAGTTTCTTTTAAATTCAAAAGGATTGGCGAGCCTTGTTTTCTTTTGTTAGGAGAGTTCTACCATTTTCCGAATCGTTACTTTTTGTATATCTCTTTTAGTACAACCTTCGCTTGATCGGACCGGGTTGGTCCTTTTAGAAGGAAAGAATATTGGTTTTTATAGCCCTTGTTCGATCCTAATCGGTTTGGCTACCCTTACGCTAGCATCTAATTGATAGAATTGTATAAGGTGTGCGCTGCGTTGAACGATTGTACGAGTGTAGGATTGGATCATAGAGAGGCATACGTGTTCGTCCGTAGATATATCCGGTGTAAACGTGTGATCTTGCATCAATTTGGTATCAGAGGGAGGTTCACGTCAATTTCCTAATTGGCCCCCTCCCCCTTTTGCTTTTTTCACCGGCACGCGCTTGCCCGTTTCATTGCATAACATATAAATAAATTTTTAAATTTTTTGGTTTGCAAATAACAGCCGAAAATTTTAAGTTTTTCTCAAAATTCAAAAAACTAAAATTTTGGAAATTCTCCATCATATTCTTAGTAAGAAATAAAAAAAAAATATTATTTTTCATTAAGTCATTATTTTTATTTAGTCATTATAAAATTTAATTGTTGGTCTACAAATAGCGGCCCATATTTTTATTATTTCAGCAAAAAATAAAAAAAACATTATTTAATAATCTTCATATTATTTCCAGCAAAAAATAAAAAAATATATATTTATTACCTTAAGTAATTAGCGGGAAAAATTACATCTTTGAAAATTAAATAGGGCTGGGTTATTTATTCATTGCATGTGCACCAATTCCTGTTGAGTTTTTCCCTCCGGTTCTCACTGATATGGCCTCTGACGTTAATGTTTTCCGATTAAAATCCTCGAATTCCATGTCGAATGTTAGGAAACCAGTTTATTTACATATAGTGAATGAGATTCTAGACTTGATTAGGTAACTAATGCCTACCCCAGCCTTGCCTTCCAACTGTCCCCAGACGTATTCTAACACTGAGAGTGGAATACACACGTATGATGGTTATGGGAATTCATAAAAATTCGGGGACTAACTTAAGTGGGTAGATATTTAATTTGATTGTCACATATAGGATGACCACCAAAAGGTTAACATCGCCCGAGTATGATTAGTAGGTCAAGCCCGCGTGTTCTGGTATAACGAAGAGCTTCATGTTTGTAGCCATAAACATTCTAGGCCGCACATGCGTAGCCTACTCTCAGATCAATTTGATCCCGCCTACCGTCGTCTTGCTGACACCAAGCCTTTAAGTGAGTATCGTTATGGCGCTTGTCCCAAACCTTCATGTAGGAATGATTATACTCCTAACACTAAATTATTTCCTCCCAAAGGTCGGCCTGCCCACAGTGTGCCTAGTACCACCTGTAAGGAAAACATTCCTACTAGGTCTTATGCCTTGGACTCAAAAGATGTTACTCCTAGAGCTTTGAATTCTTTATCCTCAGTGCCTAAGCCTTCTGATATAGTGGCTGATACCCTTGAGGATGCTGACGTTGATATACTATCTCTGGATTCTAAAGATGGCAAGCTAGGTGACAGTATTCCTTCTCATACGATAGTGCCTGATGAATCTGATGATTCTGACATTGAAAGCATACCTAGTGATCTAGAAGATGATGTTTGGGATTATGATGATAGTCCAATCTATGAGAGTATATCTTTGCTTATTACGTTCCATAATAGCGTTGTGTCTGTTCATCCTAGTATTGAGTTCCCTCTCCAGGATATGATCCCCATCGCATTATAGCATATGTTTACACCCACTGAGACTTTATCTGACTTACCTGAGGAGACTGTGAGCGAGGATTTCTCTATTGACATTGATGACCCGACTGATTGGGAAGACTCACCTTATGTGAGAAGGTTATATTTGGATGATATTAGCACTGCGAACCTGAATGATAATTATTTGATGTTACCACCTTTGTCTGAAGCTCAATCTGAATTAAAATTTTCATCGGGATCAATTTTGCCTATTTCTGAGACCTTTATTGATTCTGAATTGAATGACTTGTGTAGTGTGTTAGAAGAAATTGCAAGTGAGTAAGTGGTATTTTTGGACGATTCTTTGGTTTTACCGTCGGCTGAGAGATCACTGATGTTATCACCAATAGGATAAATTAATTCTGATTTGGATTTTATCCCGGGTTTGATTTTACTGACCCTTCCTCCTATTTTGTGCCCATATTAGATAGTGTTTTAGGACGTGAAATCGGTAGTCCTAAACTGAGTTGTTGTGACACGCCCACTCTATTAGTTCCTACATTGGCGTTGTCTCAGTGCTTAGATATTAGTAAGTTGAGCACGCTAGTTTTTGGTCTGTTCACCGCACTGCATAAATCTTACTACGCGCCACATTTGAATATCCATTTCTCTGCACGTCCATCTACGGTTCTATCCTCATCTATTTCTGCTTCTTTGGCTATTGTGCCCCTGTATGTGGCATCTCCTTTATATAGTTATATACCACACTCGGTCGCATGCATTTATCCACAGCCTTTTGATGACCCTCATTCCCACCCGTTAGTGAACACGGTTATGCCCCAAGAGTTATATCGCTCGCATATCTTTTCACACCCGGGAGCGTCCAACTCTATTATTTATGATGAGCGGTTCCCCTTGCCATATCTTCATGCCAAGCGTGAAAATGTTAAATATAAATTAAGAACTGCGAATTTGGAGCCAATGAATGTCATCTCTGATTATAAAGCTCTCGTGCCCCCTGACTTAACACCTTTATATTTCGTATTTGGGTTGAGTCACGTAGCACATGAGTTCACACCTCACGGTAGTAATATACTTAGGTACACTTTAAAAAAAAATACTCAATCATGTTGCGTCTAATTATTATTCACATGCTAGTTGCTCGCCGAATGAGATCGTGCACGGAGTAAAAGCACATGTGCCTTTTGACATGATTTTGTTACCACTATCTTATAAGACAAGTCAAATTGCACAAGTTAAAGCTCTCATGTTCTTAATTTATATAAGCACATTAGTGAAGCTCTAACAATACAAATGCCATTTTATCAATTTAATGCAAACTTACATAAAAGAGCGTCTCACTATGAGGTTGGCGATTTAGTTTTTGTGCGTCTCGTCCTTAAACGGTTGCCTTCGGGCACTATAGAAAGTTGGCGAGTTGGCGAGCTTGACCTTTTTCGGATATTAAAGAAATTAGGAGAATACACATATCATTTGAAGTTATCCATTGATTGGGGTATTACATCTATTTTTAATGTTTTTGATTTAACGCCATATGTTTCTCCACCACTTGAATTATCTTCGTGTATGTTTGGGTCCACTATGTTTTCTTATGGTTTGGGTAGTGAGCTTGTGCCTGAATCGCTCTCTTCATCGGTCTTCACTGGAGATACGTTGGTTGTTAATGTAGAAACTTTTACCCCTTTATTTCCTAATGCTTTTCAAAGGTTCCCCAGGACCATCTTATTGCATGACAGGATACTCTAGGTTGAAGTGCTCTCCTATCTAACCGGTGATTCCTACTGCCACGTGATTCGATGGCAAGATCGTCCGGCCGACGCTGACTCTTAGTTTCTGGAAGCGGAGGTGGTTCTTTTTGATGATGCTCTCCTGCACCGGTACTTTAAGACCAGCTCATCGGTGATGAGTAGTTTTGAGCGGGGGAGGATTGATGGAGACGACGACCCTCAACATGTAGAAGACGATGATGGTGTTCTTACAAAAGATCTTTATCCGCCTCCAAATAAAGACTTGCGTAGCCATGATGACTATGTGGAGCGACGCCATAATATCCGCTCTCGGCGCAAACTAATTTATCAATAATTATTTGAAGCTTTCCCTTTTTATTGCAATGTTAATGTCATGTAATGTTTAAAACATTTGTGTGCTTTTATTTTTCTTTATGTTGGGCTGCATGTAGATAAAGTGTGATGTAAACCTATATAGAGGCATGCATTGTTTTTATAATGTTGAAGTTGAATGAAAAGATTTTAAAACCGTAATCCTCCTTGAGAACTCCTCTCCTTTTCTCCTCCTCCTCCTCCTCCTCCTCCTAAGTTTCGGCCAAGCCAAACCTCCTCCTCATCCTTGCCTCCAACCACTCCTCCTCACCCTAGCCTCCAACCTCTTCCCCTCATCTACGGTTTTTATTCTCCCCTCTAAAACCATCAAAACATCCTCCTCTCCTTCCTGAGCACACCTTTTCATAAACAACCCAGCCGGCCACCTCCTTTCTCCAAAAAACTGACCACCTCTCCCTAATAACCCGCCACCTTCTCTCTCACTAGCCCCCTCACAGTTTTCCTTAACCAACACCTTCAAAGTCCGGCCTCCACACCTCTTTCTACACACTCACAAGACTGGACCACACCCCTCCAAAAAAAAAATTAAACGCCAAGTAGTCGACCACCTTTGCCACCTTTTCTCTCACCTCTCTCTAAAACAAAACATAACCTTAACCAACCCTACCCCCTCCTCTAGCCGACCACTATCCATACCAACATAAGATTCTCTGCCAAGGCGTGAAGCGACGAAGGCGGGCAAGTTTTCATCTTCAACTGACCCGACTCCGGCATAGTCGTTGAAGAGTGATTCAAGTTAGATAATCGAAACCATCAATTCTGATTTGTGTAACAAAATATTTCTACTCTATGTGTGCTTCCCTCTAGTTTAATTTTTGTGGTGGAATTCTTGTCATTAAGTTTTGATAGCATTGAATTTTCATGGATTTCTTTCGATTAACTTTGTAGTATATATTAAGTTTCATTTACATTCGAAAGGATTGGTGAGCTTCGTTTTATTTTGATGGGAGCGATCTACCATTTTCTGAATTATTACTTTTGGTAGATCTCTATTGGTACAACCTTAGCTTGATCGGACCGGGTTGGTCCTTTTAGCAGGAATGAATATTGGTTTTTATAGCCCTTGTTCGATCCTAATTGGTTTGGCTACCCGTACGCTAGCATCTAATTGATAGAATTGTATAAGGTGTGCGCTGCGTTAAATGATTGTATGAGTGTAGGATTGGATCATAGAGAGGCATATGTGTTGGTCTGTATATATATCCCGTGTCAACGTGTGAGCCTGCATCAACTCCTCAATTGGATTGCTTTTGCATGCTCCTTCGAGTTTGTTTCGGTATTACCTGGAATTGTTCCTTGTTCTCTTTCAGATACCATCCTTGCGAGCTGACCTATCTGATTCTCAAAATTCCAAATCGACCTCTCTTGATTTCGGAAAGCTGCATCAGTTGTTTTCATTAACTTTGTGAGTACATCTTCTAATGATGGCTTCCATTGCTCTGGTTGTTATGGTTATCCAAACACAGGTTTCTTGCCTTGATTTCCTTTCCCTCCCTAAGAGAAATTGGGGTGGTTCCTCGATCCAAGATTGTATGTAGAACTATATGGGTTGTTTGCTTGGTTGAAAGGAGGTCTGGTATTGTTGCCCATATTATCAACATGTTCTTGCACTTGAGATTCACAACCAAACATTCCACTAAATGAAGGGTCCCATTGTTGAGTTACCATGGAGGGTGACGCTAAAGATAGATTATCCATCTTTGGTGAAGCTTCTCCACTCTAATAGCTAAGGCAGTGAGGGCATCCACTTCATAGATTCCTATAGGATTATTGGGCTTTTGTCACACGGTAGTCCATTGATAGTTATTCATGTCCATGTCTTCTATCAACTGTTGAGCCTCTTTAGGTGTCTTATTGTTCAAGGTTCCTCCACTAGCCACATCAATCATCTGTTTAGTGCCTGGATTGAGACCATTGTAGAAGGTTTGAATCTGAAGCCAAGAAGGTAATGCATGATGGATACACTTCCTTAATAGATCCTTAATTCATTCCCATATGTCATACAACGATTCAGATTCTAGTTGAAAATACATTGAAATGTCATTCCTTAGCTTTGCAGTCTTTGCCGGTGGAAAATACTTCATTAAGAACTTCTCAACAATCATATCCCATATAGTAATCGACCCTCTTGGTAATGAGTTTAACCACAGCTTCGCCTTGTGCCTTAGTGAGAATGGAAACAACGTCAATCGAATGACATCATTGGTAATGACATTGATCTTGAATGTATCACATATCTCCAATAATCCGGCTAAGTCTGTGTTGGGATCTTCATCTTGTAGGACATCATATTGGACATACTGTTGAACCATCTGAATAATACTCGGCTTCAACTCGAAATTTTTTGCGACAATTGGTGATCTAACGATGCTTTACCCAGTACCCTGGAGATTAGGTCTAGAAAAGTCAGACATGGTTTGCTCGTTCTGATTTGCCATTATATCTAGATTATTTGGATGATGATCTCCCAAGTTCTATTTACTCTTCTAAAAGTCCGTTTGAATTATCTGTGTTATCAGTTCCCAAGTCCCTTTACCGGTGTTGTGAATAATCTGTTTCGGTTTAGGATGAAATGGTGTTAGCCCAAAATTTGACCCCCTGGTCATAGACTAACAGATTACAAAATAGAGATAAAGCGATACTATTATGCAATAAACTAATTTACAATTATATGTTAATAAACAAAAATTGGTAGATTAATAATGTTTATACTTTCAAAATATTGAAAACGATTCCCCGACAACGGTGCAAAAAACTTGATGCAATTATTTTTACTCTATGAAGAAACTATGTAGATAGGAAAAGCTAACTTGATTTTACTCTTAGGCAAGTGCACCTATCAATCATAGAATAGGAGAAATCTATATCTCGTGTTGTATTGCATAGGTTCTTTTCAAGTACTCGCACTCACTCACACTCTATTATCATACCTATAATTAAAATTGATTATTACCTTAAATTAACTTTATTAGGACTACTTGGATAAAGAGACATTGGAGAATTAATGATAGTAAAAATCAGATAATCTACGAGTAATCACATGAGAATAATCACTCATTAATTCAATTCTATGTAATCACTTAATAACAAGATTATCAAATTCGTTATATTGTAAGGGATAAACATTTATCGAGTTCTCTCTCGAGCAATTCAATACCTAAACTTAAGTTAAGTAAATTTTCTCTCGAACAATTCACAACACTCAAACTTGCATTAATATAAAGTAACCATATCTAACACATAAATTCATGAAATCCTATCTCTAAGATATCATGAATCCAATTATCTGTATTACCATGATCCAAACAACATATCTCTCGATCATGCGATTTGAAATACAAAGAGAAAGAACATTAGAATATGAACGTATAAAAATCATCACAAACATCCAATTTGTCAATCTAGAAGTTTGGGATTCAAATAAAACAAGTTCAAACTTCAAATCTAATAAAAATCTCTTTGTTTAAAAGCATCCATATGAACAAAATACCACGAATCCAAAGTAAAAAAAAACATATATGATTACTGAATTGATTCATTAAAACAAGTCTGATGCAATATTTAAAATTAAGTTTAGATCCACTAAGAGGAGGGGGAAATCAAATGAGATACATAAAAAATTAAACCTTACGGATTATCTCCTTCGATCTCCCCTCCCCTAAATGCTCCACTTTCATCCTCCAAGAGTTCTCCAAGTTCTTGAATCAAAAAGTCCCTCTTCTATTTTTCATACAGGTTTTTATAGTCTTCTTTCAAACAGAGTCGAACACGGGTTCCAACACCGCCGTGTCATAGGCCGTGTGGATTGTTCAAAAGAAGTTTAATACAAAAAGATGTGTCTGGTCGTAGGCTGTGTCATTTGACACAGCTAATAACACCGCCGTATTGTTCTTCGTGTTCTTTGCACATGGCTTGGTTTGGCAGCAAGACTTTAATTCTTCCTAATAAGGGCACGGGTAGTGACACGGGCTTGTTCCTACCCGTGTGGTGCTCTGCCTTTTCTTCCAAGCCTTGTGATCTTTCCCGATAAGGACACAGGTAGTGACACGAGCGTCTTCCTACCAGTGTGTGCCCAATTCCAGTCCTGTCAGTCATATTGGATCTGTGAACACCTCTGTTTGCTCCAAGACCTTTAGTTCCAAGGACTTGCAATACCTGCATTAAGAAGATGAATGAATAAATAAATAACTTAAAACAGAAAATAAAGTAAAATCCATACCATGCTCTTATATTCATGATAATACAAATTCTTAACTATTAACACACAATTATAACGATTGAAGGTATACAATAGTGTACATGATTACAAATATGACAGTAAAAATGATATATATAATTATACTCATACGGTCCCCTACAGTAAAAGTTGTTTACATGAAAGTTGTATCCCTATGTGTTTAGTTTGTTTTAAAATTGGTTTGAACCAAGTTGGAGTTCAGGTCAGACCAAAACACTCATTTTGGTGAGGTCTATACCTAGGCTTGATCAGAGATTGTTTTGAGTGCCCCAATCAATCCAACAATCCAAATGACTTGATATTTAGGCTGGGGATCACACTTACCTATACCTATAACCTATCTCAAAATGGGAATTTTTGGAAAACAATTTCTTATATTTTTTTTAATAAATTAATAAACCATTTATGTATTATTTAAGGGGTCTAATGACCTCTAAACACACCAAAATTTGTGTCTGTCTCTTAGGGTCATAGCATGACTATGGTAAAAATCTCAGCCCAATTGGGTCTGTTTTTAATAGGTTTTATTGAGACAAAAGTGTGGCCATTTAAGTGTTAATTAGGGCAAGAGTGAGCTTGAGGCATGAAGGGGCCATTCTCACCCAGAAGGGGTTGGGACCTTTGTGTAGAGCCCCAAGGTTATTTTAAACACCCTCACATGGAGTTTAGGGTGGATTAGGGTGGATTTGCCCTAGGACCTTGGTTAAAACCCTAATGTTAAACTTTGGGGGTTTGTGAAGGACATGGTGTGATATGTCCTTGTATGGACTTGGGGTTTAGTCCATGTAATCCTAGGATGGTAAATAGCCCTAGGAAGGAATTTGGTTAAATTTAAACTTAGGAACACAACCTAAACCAATTAGAGATAGTTAGGCCTATACCTTTTATGAAAATATTGAAGGGTCATATGATTTTTGATCTTCATGAGATTTTGGTAAGAGTAATTTTATATTGACAATGACCTCTGAAATTTATTAGAGGATGTTTAGAAAATAGTAGCTCATTCTTGTAGATATAACCTTCATCTCGCCCCTTGTTATGATTTTGAAGTAACCATGGATAAATTAACTTAGAATTCTATGAAACTCTGGCAATGCTGATTAAATATCATTTTGATGCACTAGTAAATTATTTGTATTATTTAAGAATTTTCTCTTAGTCCTTCATGTGCAAAGTGAACTAGTGCACCTTATTTTGGAAAATAGATTATAAATACAATATCTTGCTGTAAAATTGTGTTACTTGGCCAGAGAACGTTTTAGGGCCTAATAAAGCATAGAAAATTTTTACATGTTATTTGCATGAGTTTATAAGAATATTCCTCCACAAGTGCACTTTAATGGAATTATTTGAAGTATTTTTCTATATAACTCACTAACCTTGGAATTACACGAAACTTAGTCATAAGTGTTCTATGGTCATTATAAAGCTCTAGAATTTTTTATATAATTTTTGGACAATTATTTATGATACTCCCTTCATTAACTCTAATTATTTGAATTACCTTCAATTAATTATTTAGGGGTTATTAACTTTATAAAATCTGTGAAATCTATTATTCTCTGATATTTTGCTATCATATAGTGTTCATAATTTTTAGGTGGCCATAACTTATGGAAATCTAGTACTTCATGTTCAAAATTACCCATGGCTTACATTTTGGGAAATTTAATAAATGCCAAATTAATTAGGAAAATTACAAATTTCTAGATTTAGGCTCAATGTATTTTGATAGACCCCCAATAATTATTTTAGGGCTTTTGGATGAAAATTTGAAGTACCTCAATTCATATAGATTATAAAGTTTAGGTTGGTCTGCATTTAGTAAAACTGCAGAAATTGTGATAACATGTGAAATGGACATAGAGAGATGGGGTTAATAGTTTACTGATTTGGTAAGATGAAAAAGAGAGCTTCATTAGGATTCATGTTGAGGAGAGTGCAAGGTTGACTAGTGTTAAGAGGTGCACGGGATCGACAGAAGATCGTCTTTCCTATGGAGAGAGTGAGAGAGATAAAATACACTAGGGTTAGATCCAGTACAATATTAAAAGGGATCTGGTATTGGGTAATAACCAATAATAGTAAGTGCCTTGCGAAAGGGAACGATGAGCTTCAACTACCATCATAGTTTCTTATGCCCTTTGAGAGCCCTTCACCGAGAATACATTGGGCAGTCCTGGGCTAACCTAAACCATAAGAATAATAAATGTTTAAGAGTAGCTAGTATAACTAGGATTACACTTACACTCACACTCACTAGTGTTGTGGGAGATAGGTTGGGTCTCACAAGCGGTAGGCTCGGTGGTTTTGGTGATTGGCAGGTTAACCCGACGAGCCGATGGCTCGGTAGATAATTGCGACCGACGGGATGGTCCGGGGAGCTGTGGCTCGGTGGGAGAATATATTAATGTTGCTTATGCATAAAATAAAAAGGTGGTGGGTCCTCTATATTGGAGTTTCGTTGCACCGACACCAATACGTTGACTTGGAAAGTGTGGTTTAGCACTTAGCCAAACAAAGTCCGGTGTGCTAGCTGGCAAGAGAACGCAGGAGCTATGCTTTGTGCACTATCATTGAGGCATACGATAGGTCTGACTGGTAGTGCTGATACATGTTTAGATTTGGGCGAGGCTCAACCCTCCGCTTCCATTTTCCACTACGTAGGTATCCTTGGAGGTTAGGCTCCAAAAAGGGGGTACTAAAGGTCTGTGTGCACAGAGTAAGGTATGTGAGTTGCACATGCATGTTCTTATCATTGCAAACTTGCATGACATAGCATAGTCATTTCATATAACCCTTGACACCTATTGTATAAGTTTTTATGAGACTCTTTATATAATAGGCCTTGCAAAACGAACCCTTGGTCTATAGGTTTGTATTGGCATTCCAATAGGTCATAGTTACATACTTAGTTTACCATCTGGTACTTTTACTTGCTCACTTTGTTCATGTGTATACTCATACTACATACCTACTACTACTTACTTATACTTTATGTGATTATATACTCTTGATAGACTAGTTCCATCGTCACCTGTTTACTTTTGTTACTCTCCACCTTAAATACCTTCCCTTTCCTTCTCCCCGCTCGGTGCCTAGGAGCCATGGGTGAGAGGTGGGGGATGATAGGACTTAGTCTTTTAGACTAACGGTCATTGACCAAATAATTTTAGGGAATTGTGGAGCCAAACCTGGAGATGCAGCCCCAGGGGTCGGTGTGCTTGGAGACGGGACAGTCTACTACGGGAGTTCAGGCAGCAGGGACAGTGAGTCCCGATCATTAGTAGTTATTATAGATTTGCTTCCGTGTTGAGTGACTTGTAGTGAGGATCATGATGTATCGAGCAGGAGCCCTCTTATTAGTACTTTGATTTATCATTGTTGTGGACTCTCCCTTCGTGGAGATTTATTTTATATTCACATGATTTTTGGGGACCAGTGTTTTTGTTTTTACATTATTATTATACTTATTCTACTCTTCTGCGATCGGTATGGCAGATAGGATCGGCATTTTGTAGTGATGACCTCCCGGGTGTGTTACTGTCACCGTAAAGCGGCGGTTCTGAGCATAAGACCCCGGTGTTTAAATTAAAAAAATGGGGTCTTATAGTAAATTTAAACACTTACCTTGTATACCTCATAATTTATTATCGTAGACTTAGCTCGATTTTGGGGACAAAATCTTTTGTTTGTTTATTGGATTTATAACATCCCATTTCGAGCTAGACCACTCGTATATATTGCATTGTCACTATGGAGACTGGAGATGGTAGTTAGATCAAGCTTGGAGTGAATTAATCGAGAAGACTCGTGTAATCAATAAGAAGACTTGTAAATTCTCTGAGAGGGATGGAGAAACCATCAAGAAAACCTTTAATCTATCGAGAGGTCTGGAGAATCTGCCGAGAAGACTTATGGGTACGTCAAGAGGACTTTATGAATTCGTCGAGTGAACACGTGAAGACTCGATGAATTTATTAAGAGAACTCGAGTGGACTTGTGAAATTCGACGAGGTGTTCATCAAAAGCACTCGTGAGTTTGTCGAAATGATTCGATGAAATTCGTTGAGAGTTTTGTCGAGTATACTTTTGAATTCGTCGAAATGACTTCTGTAACAGACTTAACGCACTCGACGATTGGTCGAGTAATTTCGATGATTTGTCGAGTATACTCGACAAATAGACTTAGCATTTTCTATGCACAGCCTAGGGGAGTTTACGTTATATCTTCACTTATACAGGACGATGATTTAATATCCTATCTTTTCAGAAAATTATTTTATGTTATATTAAGTGCGGTACAATTAGTGAGTGGTACGTGCCAAGTTATCCTTCAACCCTAAATTACCTGCCACTCCTCTATAAATCCAAACCCTAAAATCTTTTTGATTGACCATCCTTTTTGAAAGTCTTTAGTTTCAAGGATAGCTAAATCACTTAGATGCGGGTGAATAGGTTTCTTAGTCTTGTAAGACTTTTTAACTTTCTTTGTGTTTTAGGTTTGTTGAGTTAGCTTAGTTAACTTGCTTTCAAAAACACAAACAACACACACAAGATTTATAGTGATTCCAAATATTATGAGTACATCCATTGTCCCTCCCACCATTCTAACAGTGTGTTAGACAAGGCAAACTCCAAAACTCAGCTCCAAAGAGCTTACAACACAGATCCCTCATGATCTCTCAGTCTTCTCCAAGACATACCTCAGGCACAAAGCCCTACCTAAGAGCAAGCTTTCTAATACAACTCAGTGATCCAAAGATCACCTACCTCAGACAAAATTAATAGTCCAACAGCTCAGGATAGGAGGATAGCCCTATAACTAAGGGAGGATGACTCTCCTACAGCTCAGTCACAAAGGCCCTACCTCATATCCACAGAAGGATCCTACAACTCAGGCACAAAGGCCCCGCCACTCAGAGAGAATGACTCTCTTACCTCAGGCAAACTGCCCCATCTTAGGTAAACATGCCCTACATCAAATCCACATAGGATCCTAATGATAATACATTTTGTAGTCTTAACTATTATCATTTTTTCTAGTTTATAATGTACAAATCTTGTATTTTAAGCTTTATTTTTATCTTTCTATTGTAAATTTTATTGCCCTAACTTTTTCTTCTCTTTTTGCAGCTTTTCTGAAAATTGGTCAAAATTGACCTGACATGCCCCCCTATCACGACGTCCCCGGGCGTGACCTAGGGCGTGTCACCTATTCCAGAGGAATGCAGAAGCCAGAGGAAAATACCAGGAAAAACGGCTGTCACGCCCCCATGACACACCCTCCCATGGCATGTCCTCGGGCAGGACCCGGGGCGTGTTGCCCTATGCCCGAAGCCTGCCGCTGCATTAAATACAATTTCGACTCAACACGACAACAGTACTGTCAAGCCTGTAACACCCCAAATTGTTGTAGGAGCGACGGGGATCGAATTTGGCCAAGACAAGTTTTTGGTGCAGGTGACACAGGCCCTGACACGGGCGTGTCGGAGGCCGTGTCGGGCGTGTCGAGCTCAGGCTGTGTAGTCGACCAGTTCAGGTCGACGATGGTCGTGTGGTGGAACACGGCCAAGGACACGGGCGTGTCTCAGGCCGTGTCACACCTGGGCTGTGCGGTTGGGTACACGGGTAATGACATGGGCACGAACACGAGCGTGTCTAGTTGGACACGGGCGTGTCTGATGCCGTGTCACCAAGCCGTGTACCTCTCTGACTGCGAAGTGTTGATAAATTGTACGTGACACGGGTCCCGACACGGGCGTGTTGCAGGCGACACGGGCATGTCGGAGTCCGTGTCACATGACGTATTGCTGGTTTTCAATTTTGGTCGAGACGGCGAATGAGCTACACGGCCAGGCACACGGCCGTGTGTGAACCCGTGTTCGGCCCAGTTTTTGGGATTTCAGATCTAATCCTGGCCGTTCGTTTCCTTGGCTTTGGATCCGATGGTGGGGGGCTGCTCCTGGGTGGTTTTAGCCGGGAATAGGTGTTGGTACCCTAGTTTCACTTGGGCACTCTCTCTCTAAAACCTAGAGAGAAGGGAGAGCTTGGAGGAGGAAGAAGGAGGTCAACTCCAGCGGCCGGTGGAGATTCGGAGCTCCGTTTCGCGAGCGGAGTTCAGATCCGCGAAGGTGGGAGCGTTACGGTGGTTTTCAACCGAGCAAATCTTCTCCATGGCTAGGAAGAGGGGACGGAAGGTAACGACGCTTCTCCTCTCGGTTTTTAGGATTTAGGATGCATGAATAGCATCCCCTTCCTTTCGTATTTTGAGCACTGAATCTCTCAAATGAGAGGGATTCGTGTAGCCTAGGTTCAAGAGGACCTCCGGGTTGAGTATGCTCATCCCGGCATGCTTTGCATTAGAGATCCGCTCCGTTAGCGGATTAGGCATTGTGGGTGAAGCCGTGGTCGCAAATGTTGGTCCGACCCGGTGATGTTGCATAGCGAGTTTTGGGGATTTCGATAGAAATCCGCAGCGGCAATACGCCATTGTATGTATGCGTTTTCCCCCTCATATTTGAGTGAGTACTCGTAGTCGGAACCGGACGAGGTTAGCTCCGCTTTGTGCGGTAGATGGTTTCCTTGGAGCACGGGAAAGACACGGTGCGAGTGGCGATTGGGGTGGGGAAACCTTTGTTTGTGCTGTGCTGACGCGCGGCCATGTCTCCGTGGTCGGCTGGCTATCCCGTGGCGCGCAAGTCATGTGGGGTAAGTGTCCCGACGAGACTAGCCCCTTCTGTGGACTGACGAGAATGTCGAGCGGAGGACAAGCCCGGGCAATGTGGCCATGAGCGGGTGGGGTCCAGCAAGGCTTCTTAGAATCGGTCAGTGTGAGACGGAACTCTGACGTGCGAAGTCAGAATGTGCGGGCAAGCCCCGGGGTATATGACCCTTGTGCGGGTGGGGCCTTTGCAAGGTTCCGTGTGACGGCGTGTGTGCCGTTAGGGACATGGTGGTTCCCTTGTGTTTGCGGCTTTAAGCCAATGGGGAAACGGAAGTACCCAGTGTTTGATGTTGTGCTAGATACATACGAACTAGGGCGCCTTGGGTGAAACCCGGGTTGCATTCATGCTGCATAGTAGGCCCTTTCACCTTGTACAAAACATAGAGAATATGTATGCTGTATGAGACATCCAAGCCTGTTTTACCGCTTTAATATATTTGCTCTTTTGGTATACGAAGTGCTAACTTGCAGGTGGAGTGGTACCCCGGGGTCTGATAGGGACGGCCAGGAGGAGATGTGTTTGTTACACAGTAGAGGTCAGCCTTTGCTGACCCACGTTACTTCAAATCCTTACAGGGCAAGGATCGCATGCAGGAGCTAGCGTGCCGGGCGAAAAGCCCTAAGCCTCATGAAGTGTTGCTGTGCTTGGTTTCTCCTTTTATGTTTGCTACTTTTGTTATGTTCATGTCCGGCTTGCATGCCGAGGTAGCATAGGAGTGCTTGGCACATTGATATGTTTTGGACTATTATTGTGTAAGCCCTTAAGGCCATTTGATACTCTATCGTTAGTGGATAACTTCTGTCGGTTTGTTCTGTTTCCGCTGTGTTTGTCTGGAGTTTTGAGATTGGGTAGTTTTCATATCATCTTTTAATACTAAAGCTGTGGCGTCCGTATGTTGTGGGGCCCCGACCGGACCCATATTATATGGTCTTTACAGGGGAGGTGTTACTATTTGGTATCAGAGGGAGGTTCACGTTCCAACGAGAAGTTTCGCGGTTGAAAGTATAAGTCGAGTCGCGTATAAGAAGTTATCCACATAGGAGTATCGCAGGACCATGAGTGTCCTGGTGTTCGAGTCTTGTGATTAGAGACTGATTTGTGTTTTCTTGCTTGTGTTTAGAGTGCAAGCAACGAGGCTGGGACCTCGAGGCCAAGAGAAGAGCTCTCAGCAAGTAGTGCGACTGCGCAAGGTCCGCTAGGGATGGGGGTCACACCGGCCGACTTCTGTCGTATGCTTGCAGAAGTGATGGTGGCGGCCCAAGCTGCAGCGACAGCACATGTAGCAGCTCCCGTTGCTCAGGTAGCAACTCCTGCTACCCCGGACACGGCAGCGACCGTGCAGGTTGAGGAAGCCAGGCGAGCAGAGCCGCAGTCCGAGAGAGTGGTTGTCGGGCATGGGGACCGGTAATTGAAGTACTTTCTGAGTTTCCACCCTCCAACCTTCAAGGGAACCGGCACACCCACAGATGCAGAGGATTGGTGGGCTAGAATTCAGGAGATTCTGAGGGCGGCAGAGGTGCCAGATGAGAAAAAGGCAGAGTTCGCAGCCTTTATGTTGGAGGGAGATGCCAAGTTATGGTGGGTGAGCCACAGTGGCCGGCAGTTTCTAGGATGCACACCGTCCATCGAGGAGTTTTGGAATGCCTTCCTGAAGAAGTACATACCCGCCTCAACGAGGTTAGCCCTCCAGAGGCAGTTCCTACATCTGGTGCAGTGAAACAAGTCAGTGGATGAGTATGTTCAGGAATTTACTCGCTTGGGTCGTTATGCAGGGACGACCATGGCAGACGATGAAGAGAGAGACAATCTCTTCTACCATGGATTGAGGGAGAACCTAAGACAACCCCTCATATCGATGAAACGTGCGGGTTTCAACGAATTGGTGGAGGCGGCCCGAATTTTGGAGAGTGACATGGAGCGATCCCAACGTCGCAAGGGTTTCATACCCAAGTAGGGGGAGGAGAAGAAGCCTGCCCAGTCACATGGAAAGGCGGAAGGGAGCCGATGGAAGAAGAAGCCTTCCCCATATAAGTCGGGCGAGAAAAGTAATTGGACGTCCGGAGGGTCACGCTCTAAGGGCCCTCAGACGTGCTATAGTTGTGGCAAGCCGGGCCACATAGCAAGATTTTGTACCCAAGAGGGCACTGAGCAAGAGCCAAGGCAGGAGCAAACTGTGCGCTCCGGCCCCAGTGCCGCAGAGAAAGGGAAGATGGCGGAGTCGAGTGCTTCTCGGTTTCAACTAGTGCAGCCAAGGGCCTACAACCTTGGGCAACAAGAAGCAATCCGTCAACCCGATGTGGTGATAGGTACGAGAGTTCAACCTGCACCTTAGATTCCTGTCTTTCAAGCCTTTATGTTTGTTGCATGTGTGTAGGCTTTGTAATGGTATCTGGGTACCCCGCTAGGGTACTCTTTGATACGGGAGCGTCGCACTCCTTCCTTGCGGAAGGCTTTATCCGGAGGATCGGAGTGGAGTCTTTCTCGACGGACTCCGAGTTGAAAGTGCGCATGCCCAATGGGTCATCTATGACTACCAGGGCTAGAGGCCGGATTTGTTGGAGTCTTGAGGGAGTCGACTTCTTATTGGTAGCGGCGATCTTGCCGTTGTCCGAGTTCGATGTGATTTTGGGGATGGATTGGCTAGCGGAGCAGCGTGCCAGTATCGACTGTTTGTCCAAGGTGGTAACCCTGAGGGGTGTGGGGCAAGCGGAAGTCAAGTTTGAAGGTCTGCATGGAGTGGCCTGTTCCCTAGTTTCGGCACTTCAGTTAGTGCGAGCTGTTAACCAGGGAGGTGTAGCTCTAGTAGCGTTGTTGGAGGTTAGCCTCTCCAGGCTGTCTCTAGGAGAAGTGCCCGTGGTGGCGGAGTTTGGAGATGTCTTTCCCGAGGAGTTACCGGGAGCACCTCCTCGGCGGGAGATTGATTTCTCCATCGAGTTGGTGCCCGAGGCTAGACCAGTGTCGCGTCCACCCTTCAGGATGGCACCAAAGGAGTTGGCCGAGCTCAAGGTTCAGTTGCAGGAGCTTTTGGAGCAAGGGTATATCAGGCCTAGCTCTTCACCGTGGAGTGCGCCGGTGTTATTCATAAAGAAGAAGGACGGTAGTATGCGTCTGTGCATAGACTACTGAGAGTTGAATAAATTGACTGTCAAGAATAAGTATCCGATCCCTCGGATAGACGATCTCTTCGACCAGTTGGTGGGGTCGGTGGTGTACTCCAAGTTGGACCTGAAGTCCGGATATTATCAGTTGCGGATTCGTGACGAGGACATACCCAAGACCGCGTTTGGTACGAGGTATGGTCATTTTGAGTTCTCGGTGATGCCGTTCGGGCTAACGAACGCGCCGTCCGTGTTCATGGACTTGATGAACCGAGTGTTTCACGAATATTTGGACTGGTTCGTAGTCGTCTTTATGGATGACATTTTGTTGTATTCCAAGTCGGAAGCGGAGCACGAGTCGCACTTGCGGACAGTGTTGCAAGTATTGAGAGAGAACCAGCTTTATGCGAAGTTCTCCAAGTGCGAGTTCTGGTTGGAGAAAGTGGCATTTCTAGGCCATGTGATTAGTGGGGATGGGGTGGCGGTGGATCCAACGAAAGTAGAATCCATCAGAGAGTGGCCAGTTTTGAGGACTGTGGCGGAAGTCTGAAGTTTTCTTGGACTAGCCGGGTACTACCGAAGGTTTGTGGAAAACTTTTCGCGGATAGCTCTACCCCTCACTTCACTAACTCGCAAGGATCAGAAATTTGTATGGACTCAAGAGTGCAACGAGGCGTTTGAAACCCTGAAGGAAAGGCTAATGACAGCGCCGATCCTAAGTCTGCCAAAGGGGACTGAAGGGTTCCAGATTTTCAGCGACGCATCCGGATGCGGTTTAGGGTGCGTGTTGGTGCAGCATGGTAGTGTGATAGCTTTTGGGTCAAGGCAGCTGAAGCCTCATGAGAGAAATTACCCCGTCCACAATTTGGAGTTGGCGGCGGTAATTTTTGCGTTGAAGTTGTGGAGGCACTACGTTTATGGTGCAAAGGTGGAGATCTTCACGGACCACAAGAGTCTGAAGTATCTCCTAGATCAGAAGGACCTAAATATGCGGCATCGTAGGTGGGTCGAGTTCCTGGGGGACTACGAGGTGGCGATTCAGTACACGCCAGGGAAAGCCAATGTGGTGGCAGATGCTTTGAGTAGGAAATACTCGGGGCAAGAAAATTGGATTGAAGCTCATGATGAGCGGTTAAGGCGGGACTGGGAGTCCCTTGGTTTGGAATGTGTGGCAAGAGGCGAGTCTAGCGTGGCTCGACTAAATTGGATTGAGATGTAGAGTGACTTATGCGATCGTATTCGGGAAGCGACTCGTGTAGATGCGGAGTTCCAACCTTTCGTGGAGGAAGCTCTAAAGGGCGAGGGTAGTGCCTGGGAGATGGGTGATGGGATTCTGAGGAAGGGCGGAAGGATTTGTGTACCGCAGTTCGGCAAGCTCCACGAGGAGTTGATGTTTGAGGCCCACTTCACTAAGTACTCCATTCACCCGGGTAGTACAAAGATGTACTTGGACTTGAAGAAGTCCTATTGGTGGCCTGGGATGAAGCGGGACGTGGCTTTGTGTGTGAGTCGGTGCCAAACATGTGCCTTGGTGAAGGCCGAATGTCAGAAGCCGGGCGGGTTCTTGAAGCCTCTTCCAATCCCCGAATGGAAATTTGATGACATCTCCATGGATTTTGTGCATGGGTTTCCTAGATCGCAGCAGGGTAATGATGCCATTTGGGTGATTGTGGACCGCTTGACCAAAGTGGCACATTTCATCCCAAACCGGAAGGAGGACGGTGTGGAAAAGTTGGTGGAGTTGTACGTCCGCAATATTGTACGACTCCATGGGATTCCGAAGAGTATAGTCAGCGACCGGGATGGACGTTTCACGTCTAAGGATCGGCGGTTGGTGCAGAAGAGCTTGGGCACAAAACTCAAGTTCAGTACGACTTTCCATCCTCAAACCGATGGGCAAACTGAGAGAACGAACCGTACTTTGGAAGATATGCTAAGGATGTGTACTCTCGACTTCGGCAAGAAGTGGGAGGATCACCTCTTCATGGTGGAGTTTGCGTATAACAATAGTTACCAAGCTAGTATCAAGATGGCGCCATACGAAGCTCTGTATGGGAGGCTGTGTCGAACACCGATGTCTTGGACAGAGGTGGGAGATACCAAGCTTTTGGGGAAAGAAGTGGTAGCCGACGCTAGTGAGTTGGTGCGGACCATCCAAGAGCGCATGAAGGTAGCTCAAGATCGGCAGTCGAAGTATTTCAATGCTCGCCACAGGCATGTGGAATTCGCTGTGGGCGACTGGGTGTATCTTAAGATCAAGCCGTTCAAAGGCATTTCGCGAATTCGCCGACTCAAGAAGCTGAGTCCGAGATTTTTGGGACCATTCAAGGTCATCAAGCGAGTGGGAGAGGTAGCGTACCGGTTGGCGTTGTCCACAGAGCTAAGTGGATTGCATGACATTTTTCACGTCTCCATCCTGAGGAAAGCGTTGTTAGAAGCCAGCGTGGTGATTGAACCGACGACGGTGCCGGTAGAGGAAGACTTGGGGACGCGAGTTCGTCCAGTTGGGATAGAAGACTCAGAGGTTAGGCAATTGCGGAACAAGGAGGTCAGACTCGTAAAGGTCCGGTGGGATAATTGCGGGCGTGAGGAGCTCTCTTGGGAACGAGAGCAGACTATGCTCGAGGAGTACCCAGAATTATTCCGCTCAGGTACTGTTTTACGTTAAGTCCTGTTTTTCCTTTATTAATTTCGTGGACGAAATTCTTTAAGGGGGGGGGGGGGTAGAATTGTAACACCCCAAATTGTTGTAGGAGCGACGGGGATCGAATTTGGCCAAGACAAGTTTTTGGTGCAGGTGACACGGGCCCCGACACGGGCATGTCGGAGGACGTGTCGGGCGTGTCGAGCTCGGGCCGTGTAGTCGACCAGTTCAGGTCGACGATGGTCGTGTGGTGGAACACGGCCTAGGACACGGGCGTGTCCCAGGCCGTGTCACACCTGGGCTGTGCGGTTGGGTACACGGGTAATGACACGGGTACGAACACGGGCGTGTCTAGTTGGACACGGGCGTGTCTGATGCCGTGTCACCAAGCCGTGTACCTCTCTGACTGCGAAGTGTTGATAAATTGCATACGGAGGGCGTGACACGGGTCCCGACACGGGCGTGTCGCAGGCGACACAGGCATGTCAGAGGCCGTGTCACATGCCGTGTTGCTGGTTTTCAATTTTGGTCGAGACGGTTAATGAGCTACACGGCATGGCACACGGCCGTGTGTGAACCCGTGTTCGGCCCAGTTTTTGGGATTTTAGATCTAATCCTGGCCGTTCGTTTCCTTGGCTTTGGATCCGATGGTGGGGGGCTGCTCTTGGGTGGTTTTAGCTGGGAATAGGGTTTTGAAACCCTTATTTCACTTGGGCACTCTCTCTCTAAAACCTAGAGAGAAGGGAGAGCTTGGAGGAGGAAAAAGGAGGTCAACTCTGGCGGCCGGTGGAGATTCGGAGCTCCGTTTCACGAGCGGAGTTCAGATCCGCGAAGGTGGGAGCGTTGCGGTGGTTTTCAACCGAGCAAATCTTCTCCATGGCTAGGAAGAGGGGACGGAAGGTAACGACGCTTCTCCTCTCGGTTTTTAGGATTTAGGATGCATGAATAGCATCCCCTTCCTTTCGTATTTTGAGCACCGAATCTCTCAAATGAGAGGGATTCGTGTAGCCTAGGTTCAAGAGGACCTCCGGGTTGAGTATGCTCATCCCGTCATGCTTTGCATTAGAGATCCGCTCCGTTAGCGGATTAGGCATTGTGGGTGAAGCCGTGGTCGCAAATGTTGGTCCGACCCGGTGATGTTGCATAGCGAGTTTTGGGGATTTCGATAGAAATCCGCAGCGGCAATACGCCGTTGTATGTATGCATTTTCCCCCTCATATTTGAGTGAGTACTCATAGTCCGAACCGGACGAGGTTAGCTCCGCTTTGTGCGGTAGATGGTTTCCTTGGAGCACGGGAAAGACACGGTGCTAGTGGCGATTGGGGTGGGGGAAACCTTTGTTTGTGCTGTGCTAAGGCGCGGCTATGTCTCCGTGGTCGGCTGGCTATCCTGTGGCGCACAAGTCATGTGGGGGAAGTGTCCCGGCGAGACTAGCCCCTTCTGTAGACTGACGAGAATGTCGAGCGGAGGACAAGCCCGGGCAATGTGGCCATGAGCGGGTGGGGTCCAGCAAGGCTTCTTAGAATCGGTCAGTGTGAGACGGAACCCTGACGTGCGAAGTCAGAATGTGCGGGCAAGCCCCAGGGTATATGACCCTTGTGCGGGTGGGGCCTTTGCAAGGTTCCGTGTGACGGCGTGTGTGCCGTTAGGGACATGGTGGTTCTCTTGTGTTTGCGGCTTTAAGCCAATGGGGAAACGGAAGTACCCAGTGTTTGATGTTGTGCTAGATGCATACGAACTAGGTCGCCTTGGGTGAAACCCGGGTTGCATTCATGCTGCATAGTAGGCCCTTTCACCTTGTACAAAACATAGAGAACATGTATGTTGTATGAGACATCCAAGCCTGTTTTACCGCTTTAATATATTTGCTCTTTTGGTATACGAAGTGCTAACTTGCAGGTGGAGTGGTACCCCGGGGTCCGATAGGGACGACCGGGAGGAGATGTGTTTGTTACACAGTAGAGGTCAGCCTTTGCTGACCCACGTTACTTCAAATCCTTACAGGGCAAGGATCGCATGCAGGAGCTAGCGCGCCGGGCGAAAAGCCCTAAGCCTCATGAAGTGTTGCTGTGCTTGGTTTCTCCTTTTATGTTTGCTACTTTTGTTATGTTCATGTCCGGCTTGCATGCCGAGGTAGCCTAGGAGTGCTTGGCACATTGATATGTTTTGGACTATTATTGTGTAAGGCCTTAAGGTCATTTGATACTCTATCGTTAGTGGATAACTTCTGTCAGTTTGTTTTGTTTCCGCTGTGTTTGTCTGGAGTTTTGAGATTGGGTAATTTTCATATCATCTTTTAATACTAAAGCTGTGGCGTCCGTATGTTGTGGGGCCCCGGCCGGACCCATATTATATGGTCTTTACAGGGGAGGTGTTACAAAGCCCCCCATCACAGGCGTGACATAGGGCGTGACCCCCTCCTTTTTTAGTGAGTGACGAATTTCCGACTAATGATTTCGACACGACTTGCGTGTCATGCCCCCCCATTACACGGGCGTGACCCACGGCGTGTCCACCGACGTATAGAAGCAATCATCCTTCCCGCCAAAATCTAGAGCCCGAGGTCAAACCCGTACATGTCACGCCCCCTGACACGCCCCCTAGGTCGTGTCGAAGGGCATGACCAACCTGTGAGCTTTTCCTATAAATTCAGACCCCCCCTTCCATTTTAGAAAGATTTGGTTGTGAGGGGGAGGTGCTGCTCCTTAGTTTCTTGGTTTTTTTCATGTTCTTCTTTCTCGTTCTCTTTCTTTTTTTGTAATTTTCTTAACCCTAGCTTAGGTCTTAGTTTGTTAAAGCTTTTATTGTAATTTATGCACTTATTTTAGTTGATAAATGTAGGGCTAGATTAGGATTTTAATTTCATGCAAGTGTAGTTTTAATTTCATATAAGTGTAGTTCTCATTTCCATGCAAGTGTAGCTCTCTTCTAGTATTAATAAAAGTGTTGTTTTCTCTCATTTTTTACTTGTGTTCTTACTATGCTTTACTACTCATCCCCCCTCCTTCGCTCCATTATGATTAACTAATCATCCTTGTACTCGATCTTGATGATCCGAGGTTCGAGCGATTAAGTTATGATGTTTTAATTTACCTTTTCTTTTTAGGTTTTAGGCCTTGAATTACTCTTGATTTTTCATGGGCTGGAGGTATATTATCGATATATACTCTCCATCTTTGCTTTCTTTCTGGGCTAGCCGAGAGGTCGATAAAATGAACTGAGCATTCAAGAGTAAAGAGAGTTGTACGCACCCCTTGAGAGAGGCAGACATCCAAATCTCCCGGAATTGAGTAAAATCCAATAGTGGGGTTCACCGCGTAAAGAGAGCTTTAGGCCTCCGATTTAGACGAGAGTCGGTCGGACCTTCCTAATCTCAGTTGGGCATTACTTTGAGAGAAGCGTGTTCATGCTTTAGGAACCTCCATAGTCAAGGACCTTTACCCTATTAAGTTTAGGTTTTTATAGCATTTTTTTAGTAGTCTTTAGCCGAGGTGATTCTTGATCGAGTGCATTTCCATTTCATAGTTTCAGCCCTTCGTTATAATCGCTTACTTTATGCTCTTTAATTAACTGCAGTTATTCTCTTTCTGGCATAGCTTTATTTCTTTAATAGCACATTGTTTCTCAAACCCTAGTTTTTCCGTCGATAAAATAATAGCCTTCGTGTGAGTAAGTTTATTCAATATTTCCCGGATTTCAATAAGACACTTGTGTCCCCTAGCTATAGTTTGATAGGTATACTTACCTCATTGGATTGCTAGTTCGGTTGCTTTTATTTTATTTGAAGCTTAGCGACCACCAAGTTTTTGGCGCCGTTGTCGGGGAGCAACTTTTGTTTATTTGGAAACAAGAACATATTAATTTTATCTCTTCTCTTTCTCATCCTCTTTCTTAAAATTTTTAAAAATAAAAAAAAATTATTTATTACCGCTCTTAATACTAACTAACTTCACAATTTTTCTACGCCACCTAATTCTCTTGAAAAGGGAAAAGTGGTTTTAAGTGCCGCTATCTTGTCAAGTACCTTGCGAACCCTTCACCGAGTAGTCCTTGGGAAGTTCAGGAGTTAATCTAAAAAAAAATCTATTTAAAAAAAATTAATCTAGCTTTTCTTTATAGTTTATTTTATTTCTCTTTCTTCTCTTCTCTTCTTTTAGTGCATGAGCCGCAGAAGTCCGTCGGTTATTTTGGACTTGGACCACGAAATTGAGTGTACACTTCGGAGAAGATCGTGATTTCAAGGTCTACTATCCAACTTTCCGTTGAGGTCTCTGATTCATTCTCTACTCTAAGAATGGAAGAACCCAACGTAGATGAAGCCTTGCAAAGGACTATGTCCTATTATGTACGCCTGAATCTCGAGGGAACAGAATCAAGCATAGTCCGCCATGCTGTGGCAAATTATAACTTCGAATTAAAGCATAGCATAATTCAAATGGTGCAGCAGGATCTGCAATTTGACGGACTTCAAGATGAAAATCCGGACGCACATATAGCAAGCTTTCTTGAAATTTGTGACACCTTCAAGATAAATGGTGTCACAAATGATGCAATCAGGCTAAGACTATTTCCCTTCTCTTTAAGATCTAAAGCTAAGCAGTGGATTAACACTCTACCTAAGAATAGCATAATCACCTGGAATGAATTAACTGAAAAATTTTTGGCGAAGTATTTTTCCGCCAGCTAAAACTGCAAAACTTAGGAACGACATTTTCGCTTTTTTACAAATAGACTCTGAAACCTTATACGAAACCTGGGAAAGATTTAACGAATTATTAAGATGATGCCTACATCACGCGGCTCCTGTATGGTTACAAGTGCAGACGTTCTATAGTGGGCTAAATCAAAGCACAAAGCAAATGATAGACGCAGCTTCTGACGGTACTTTAAATCATAAGACCCCGAAAGCAGCTCTTGAGCTTTTTGAGGACATGGACATGAACACTTATCAATGGAATGTGCCTATGTCTTTCCCAAACAAACCTGCAGGTATATTTGAAGTGGACAACGTCTCCCAGCTCGCTCTACAAGTTGAAAGACTAAGCAAAAAGATAATGGACATGACTGCTGCCTCCGCCCCTCAAGTATGGGAATCTGCAACTCCTTCCCCCAAACAATTAGATTTTGTTAACAATATGCCTAGAAATGCTTTTAATAATTTTTCTGCTGCGAATTTTCATCCTCCTGGTTTTAATTTTCTGAATAGTTATAATCCTGCCTTAAGAAATCATCCGAATTTTTCATAGAGTAATCCATCAAATGCTATGCGCCCGCCACCAAAAAATGATTTTTCTGCACCACCACCACCACCTCTTCAAAATTATCCAAAACCTCCAAGATTGGAGGAGTTACTTTCCAAATATATTGCCACAAATGACACTACGATAAGAACCTTAACTAGAAGCATTAAAAGTCTTGAAAATCAAGTAGGACAGCTCACTAAAATTATTTCTGAGCGACCCGTAGGGTCTCTTCCTTCCAATACCGAGCCTAACCCAAGAGAGCAAGCAAAAGCTATAACTCTTCAGAGTGGGAAGCAAGTTCCTGGTATGGTAAGTGAAGAGCCCGAGGAAAGCTCCGCCCCCGTTTTAAAAATTCCACCCTCTGCTAAAGAAGTTATCACCCCCATTTTAGAAAAAGATCTCACTCCACCACCCATCTTTAAAAATAATCCAAATCCTCGTTACCCTTCCGAACTTAATAAACAACGTCAGGACGATCAATACTCCCATTTCTTAGAGATGTTTAAGCAAATCCAGATAAATCTGCCAATCCATGAAGCGATTTCCCAGATGCCGAAGTACGCCAGGCACCTTAAGGACCTCCTGACCAAAAAGAAGAAGTTAAGGAACCTTTCGCACGTTACGTTAAACACCGAGTGCTCTGCGGTTTTTACAAATGGCTTACCAAAGAAAATCAGTGACCCGGGTAGTTTTTCTATCCTGTGTGTCTTTGGTAATCTTTTTTTCAACAACGTATTAGCCGACTTAGGTGCGAGTAATAACCTGATTCCCCTCTCGTTGTTTAAAAAGTTAGGAATTTGTAGCCTCAACCCCACACGCATGAGCATCCAGCTCACCGACATATCCGATAAGTACCCGTTAGGAATAGTGGAGGATGTTCTAGTAAAAGTCGACAATTTCATCGTCCCGGTGGACTTTGTCATTTGTGACATCGAAGAAGACATCGAGGTTCCCCTGATCCTTGGCAGACCCCTCCTTGCCACCTCCCAAGCTATCATTGACGTTTGCAATGGTAAGCTTTTCCTTCGAGTAGGCGACGACGAAGTCACTTTCTCTATCACACCTTCTGTTCGTGCCGAGAATGTCTTTTGGTCGCTGGAGAACCTGCAAGAGAGAAAACGATAGAGAATGGACTGCGAGTTGTCGGTTACTAGCGGGTAGATGAAAAGGAGACAAAAGAGAAGGGGGGTCGCGGGAAGCGGCGACAATAGAGTTCGCCCGTCGCGGCTAAAACCACTCATGCGACGGGATTTACGATTGCCATAAATGAAGCGATTACAGCGGTTACCAATGAAAACCCGATCGGACAGTAACCCGCTCGACAAAGGGATCGAGACCGCGGACACAGACGGCGAGCTTGAGGATTCGATTCACGATGCCTAGAGAGTACTGTTCATGCATATTTATAGGCTCGGGGAATGACCGAGTGAGCAGACGCTAGAATCACCGGCTGCCCGGGGGATAGTAGAGCGGGCAGCGGTGACGGGATGCGCAGTCGGAGAAGAAAGAGCAAGCTCTTTACCGCACGGTTACACGGTCTTGAATAAAAAGACGGACGACTTTCGGACGGAAAGAACGGCTTGCAGACTGCTACGACCGCGTGGTTACGTGGTTAAGAAACGACCATTTGACTCAAGGAGAACAAGGATAGCGGTCTTCCGGGTAAACATTATCCCCGCACATTTCCGAATGCCGGAGAATTTTGGAAATGTGAGCTTTATCCGCCAGACCGATATAGCCTTTAATGCGCTCCAGAGCTATAAATAACGCAAAAAAGAGAGTTTCAGATATTCCCTGGGAGATTACTAGAACTGTGGTTAGCACTTTGCTGCTCGCTATGCCGATGAAAAGTCTGTTGGGAGATATGTACAGGAAATCTGGTTCGAATGTGAGGCCGCTTGCTCGGGAAAATGAGGTCAAGGTCGCCAGTTCGCTCGATATATTGACCGAAAAAACTGCCGCAGCCTCTACATCTTTAATCGTCTTAGCCAAAAAACCGGGTGAGGTGAGCGGTATAGCTGGGGTAAAAATTGACCTACCCGCCACCCCTGAGACCGCCATTACCCCTGATGTTGACATCATAAGCATCACTCCACACAACCATGACGGCGAATTACTTCCTTCATCTGACACCCTTGCTGATACTTGGGAGAAAGCAATGAAGCCGCTTTGACAGCGGAGGACAAGCTAAAAATTGAGTTGGGGATAGGCGGGTCTACCCCGGAGAAAATAAAGCGTCGATCCGGCCCGACCATCGAGGATCGGGTAGAAAGAAAACTCTGTCAAAAGGAAAAAGAGAACAGGAAATCCTCCGTTCTTAAGGTCGTCACGGCCCCGCTAACTATCCTTTCTGAGGAGGGCGAGATATCTGTGGATTCGCAAAAAGAGATTGAACAACCGTCAGAGGTTACCGCGATGGCCAGGCTAGAGAGATTTCTTATCATGGACAAAGATTCTCTGGAATTTGATCTCCCCGTTAACACCGGTTATTTGCAGGGGATGGAGGGAATTCTCCATGGTATGATAGTAACGAGCGGTGCGAACCTTGCAACCGGATCTCTAGCCGAGCCTCATAAAGAGCCTGCCGTTGAAGAAGCTCTCTTAGCCGCTGGCCTTGCTACTGATGATAAGACCAACCTGGACATGTCCGAGCGGGTAGGCGAGACTAAGACCTCTCGGCCAGGTAAATTTTTGTCCGCTTCGAGTAGGGAATATCTCGTAAAGAAAGTATTGCGGAGAAAACGCCCGGTCTGCCTGATCTCTGAAGGTAGGGACATCCCGATGACCAAAGAGATATACGAGGTGGGAAGAACCAAGTCCGTGCGACTTTGGAAAGCCCAGATAAGAGATATCGATCCGAAGAATGCGCGTCGACTGATATTCTCCGACCGCGATTTATCGGCAGCAAGGGAAAGACTTGAATTCGTTCTGCTGCCTCAAAGTACCACCCTCTAATATGTCTTATCTGCCGACGATCTTTATTATAACCGCTTGTTGTATTGTTGTTTCAGCGGAAAAAGGTGCAGGCTCGGCGAGCATTCCCGTAAACAGCCCATCCCCACCTGATGGACAGAGATCTCCTGATGAACCTACTCGCAAGATCGTTTGGTTAGAGGAAAAACTTCAATCCGCGGAGGAGGAAAAAGATGTGCTGAGAGTGTCGGTGGAGAATTTGGCTGGAGAGGTGAATTTGATCCGAAAAGAAGCTGCTGCGGCTTTGGAGGAGGCCAGAATTGACCGAGAAGAGACAAGACGTGGGAGAGCGCAGTTGATTGCGCAAGCTGCAACGCATGAGAAGGAACTGAGGGATCGAGATCAGCAGCAAAAATGACTATTAGATGATGTCGCCCATTATCGAAATCGGTGACATCAAGCGGAGAATGAAATGCAACGCCGATCTGGGAATAAGAAGGATGACGGTATGGTTCGGGACGAGACCTTGTCGATGAATCAAGCGGCTTCAACTGCGCGACTTGATGGCCAAGCGGCCTCCACTGATACGGGGGTGTATCTTGGCCGTGTGGGCCGCGATGCTGCGAAGATTCATCGGCACCATCATACTGTGCTTCACCATCTATCTGCAACGATCTCTACGATCCTTCACGCGGGTGACTTGGTGGCCTATATTGGTGGGAACCTGCCAGACCGTGGCGAACCAATGAGCGAAAAGAGAAAACAGGGAGAGAATGCAAAGGAAAAATAATCTTGTATATTTATTCGAACTTGCTGTTACTGTGCGGTTTGATACATTCGTGAATCGCTGTATGAATCTTAAATTTCCCTCACTATTATATTTTTTTAATCGTTCGGTTTCCCGTTCCTACGTACCCGCGCGATTTTAACATTATTTATACTCTTCCGATTATAATTCTCTATAAATAGTATAGAAATTCTCCCCTTATAATAAAAGTAGAGTTCAAAACTTCCACCGGATAGAAAAAATGGTGTCCGAGCGATCTAGTGCTTCAGCTGTATTTCTTCGGTAAGAATTCAGGAATTCTTCCTTGACCGAAAGCAAGCTCTTACAATTTGTGCAACGGCATATGCATGATGAATCAGTAGTCGTGCGGTTACCTTCAATGGCAGAGCGGTTAAACACAGTTGGAAATAACTTTACTGTCATACCCATCGATCATTTTCAACATGGCTTTTCTTTTCCGCCATTCATCGAGCTGGTAGAGATTATGGAATTCTATGGGGTCGTCCTCAGTCAGCTTCCCCCGAATACAATAGGTGTCATAATGAGCTTCTTGATCTATCTGCGTTCAGAGCGGGTAAAGTTCACTATGAATCTCTTCCGAAACTGCTTCGTGGCCCGATCGATACGAGCGGGTAAAAAGGAGAACAAACTTTTCCGCGGCATAATATACTTCGGCTGCAAGGGTTTGAAGGTAGTAAACCTCCCTAACAAGGTTACGGACTGGTTGACCAAATATCTGGTCTTTACGGGCAATCTGGGAGTTCTTCCCCTAAGTCCGCAAGCCCGTACGACTAGTATTTTTAGAAGAATAGAGCTCGGGGGGAAGGAGTTAGAAATCGCCAATTTCTATAAGAATGAGCGGTTGAATGTCACCTATTACTTGCCACTGCGGGTAATCGCAGCCGATTACAATACGTCCGACTGTAAGCATTCTGCTGTTTTAAGAATTCTTGTATTCATGCAGTATTGTTAACCCTTCCTCTACAGTTCAGCTGGAGGTTCCGGCGGGCAAGCCGATCTCTCCAGAAGGTCCGGTGCCGACCCAAGGCGAGCTGCGCAAGCAGAGAGAAGCCGACCATACCGAGGCTGATGAGCCTGCTGCACGTGAAAGCCCGGCCATTCCTTTCGTTTCGGATTAGATCGAGAAGCCCCTGACAAATCTGCGCGGTAAGCAGGCCGTGCGATTTCACCGGAGTGGGGAACATATTTTGGTCTCCACTTCTCTTCCGCCTTGGTCGAGCTCCAAACTTACTCGTCACTCCCGGGCGGCTGGCTTTGCCCTATATGGGAAGAAAAATATGGCCGAGATGAAATCAGTTCCAACCGTACGACTGCCCACTTTAGCCGCACAAGCTCGAGGGAGAAGCTTCACCCTCGATCATTTCATGGGTGAGGCTCTGGCTGAGGTTACTGGAGTAGCCGAGCGGCTAGAGGTAAGAGTGGATGAGCTTGAAGAAGAAAATGAAGCTCTGAAAACAGATAACAAAAATTTGAGAGAGAGAGTTGAGGTAACCAGAACCTTACTTACTTTCTTTTTTCCGCTCGGTCTCAAATTCTAAAAAACTTACATTATCTTTACTCTTACAACAAATGTATGACCGGGAGAACCCGGATTTTTTGCATGAAATCATCTCCCATTTGCGAGAAGGAGGGGAGGATATTCTTTACATTCTTAAGGAGAGAGGTTCTTTGATACCGGAGGAGCTAAAACTTACCTTTGACGACCTCTTTCCCGATTTTAAAAAGATGGAGGCTGAACGAGATAACGCGGTCCGTGCGGCTAAGATAGCCGAATCTCCTCCCACTCCTGAGGCTGAAGCCGATGCTCGTAATAATGAAGAGAGCGATGCCGAAGAAGTTACTGAGGAGGATTCCGGGGATCGCGGAGAATCCGATTCGTCAGAATCTTCCGGATCGAGCGAGTCTCTGAGTGCTTCCAGTTCATCCGGTTCGGAACGGGATCGTCAAAAGAAAAAAGCCAAGATATAAATAGAATATGCTTATTTTCTCTTTTCAGACCGCGCGGACTCTCTTTTTTGTAAACCGCACGGTATAAATGTAATGGCCTTTTTATAAATGATAGTCCTAATTTCTCATGCTATGTGATGTCGTGTGGTTGAATAATATTTACTTTCTCGGTTAATTGACGGATTGAAAAGTATTTCGCATCTTGATTCTACCTCAAAACTCGTGTAATGGGTTTGCGACTCGCACTTTTATATTCATTCGATAATTATTAAATCTGCAGCTACCGACACCATTATCTGCACGATCATTATATGTATAAGAAAAACAACACAAGAACTCCCATATAAAATCTGCGGCTAGCAACATAATTATCCGCACGATCATTATCTGTATAAGAAAAACAACACAAGAACTCCCATATCAAATCTATGGCTAGCAACATAATTATCCGCACGATCATTATCTGATAATTTCTTAGGTCATGCACTGGTCCGCTATCGTTGACCTTCTTATCGCTGGTCCGAGAGCGAACAAAAATTCTGGAAATCTTGCCCTGCGATCAACTTAGTCTTATATTGTCGCGCGGTTATGCGAATAAACCTGAATTTAGAAAGGAAGGGAGGTGTGCCCGATTACCACGGCGTAGAATGATCATCAAGGATGAGGTTGGCGGGTGCTGAGACTCGCACCATCTTATCTCAAGGAGGATCAATGAAACTGTGATAATATCCCTTATGACGCATGGTAGAGCTAAGCACCCACCTAGACCCTCCTGATACGCATAGGTTGAGTGTTAGATGCCAGCTGGGATCCGATGTCTAAAAGCCCTCCGCACGAGAATCTGCAAGCTCCCACTACACGGTGCGAAAACTCCCCGCTACACGTGGTCTTGGTGGAGTTACGCTAATGACAATGATTCTCGCGGGGGATCAAGCTAAACTCAGCGGTGTTACCTCGAGTTCGTTATTTCTTAACTTGAGTCCGTAGAATGAATACCCTGCGATCTGTTTTTAAGAGTAAAATCATTTCAGATCATCCCCGCTCCAAGTATGGGTGATATCCTCCCCTTCATATGTTTGCAGTTTGTAAGCTCCTCTTTTCAAGACTTCCTTTATGATAAAAGGTCCGGTCCAGTTGGGATTCAATTTTCCGACCGAGCCATTTCTTGCTGCTGCGTCCACCTTTTTTAGAACTAAGTCTCCCACCTGAAATTGCTTAATACTTACTTTTTGGTCAAAATATCGCGCTGTTCGCCTTTTTACTTCTTCCTGTCTGATAGTAGCCTCATCTCAGAGTTCCTCGATGTGATCTAGGCAATATCTCATCTTTTCATCATTTATTTCCAGCCAATCCTCCCAGTTTTGCCTAGCCAGCAAGACCCTGGGTGTTGATACTTCAAAATCTATCTGGATGAGGGCTTCTGATCCATGTGAGAGCTTGAATGGAGTCTCTCCTGTGGAGCTGGAAGGTATAGTTCTTAGGGCCCATAATACTGAGGGGAGTTGATCAGCCCAACTATTTTTCAGACTTTGAACCCTTTTCTTAAGTAAGTTCAGAATTCGCTTATTGTCCGCTTCTACTTGGCCGTTGCTCCGAGGATGATGTACTGAAGAAAATCGGAGGTCGGTTCCTGCCTTCCTGCAAAAATCAGTCATTTCTGTGTTATTGAACTGAGGTCCATTATCGGTGATTATCACCATAGGGACTCCGTGCCTAAAAATTATATCACCCCAAATAAAATTTTTAACTATTTGAGTTGTGGTCCTTGCTAGTGCTTTGGCCTCAATCCACTTAGTGAAGTAGTCAATCATAACCAAGATGAAGCGTCGTTGACTACTCGCCATTGGAAACAGCCCGATGAGATCCATTCCCCAAATTGCGAACGGCCAAGGTGCTGTGATCGAGCAAAGTTGTCGAGCGGGCTGGAGTTGAAGTGGAGTAAATTTCTGGCATTGAACACATTTCTTTGCATACATCTCTGCGTCCTTCCTTATCGTTGGCCAAAAAACCCCTGACGTAAGATTCGTTGTTCTAGGGTTCTAGCTCCAGAATGGCTACCACACTCTCCTG
Source organism: Platanthera zijinensis (assembly GCA_039513925.1). Lineage (NCBI taxonomy): Eukaryota > Viridiplantae > Streptophyta > Magnoliopsida > Asparagales > Orchidaceae > Platanthera > Platanthera zijinensis. The sequence continues at coordinate 190,860,613 of CM077084.1, forward strand.
AATGGGTATCTTTAAGAATGATGGGGACTTCCTCTTCCGTGACGCATCTTGCCATAGGTGAGATGAAAGTTCTTCTGTAAAGTAACCCAGAAATCAGGTTGTAATATGCTGCTTTAATTCTGAATCTTCTTCAATCTCTAACGGTAGGGTGATACTCTCCTTTTGATAGGTATATAATGAATGGGTCTACCCAAGAGTCATGCTGGTCGACTTGCATTGCCTCCCCTTCTTCGACTGATGGTCGAAAATGCTCGGACGCTATTTACCCCGTAGTATCGCCGAATTTTGACAAGGTATCGGCTTCCTCATTCCCGATTCTAGGGATGTGTTCAATCGTAAAGCTCTTAAATCTCTCGATTTCCGCTTTTACCAGCACAAGATATTGTTTGAGAACTAGTTCTCGGGTTTCGAAGTTTCTGAGTACTTGTGACGCCATTACTAAGGAATCTGTCTTAACGTGAGCATGGTCGATGCCAAGTTCTCTCGCAAATCTCAACCCTTCCAGAAGTGCTTCATATTCGGCTTGATTGTTGGTAATCGGGAAAAAGAATTTCACCGCATGCTTTATTTTACTCCGTTCGGATTGATGAGGACTATCCCTGCTCCCGACGAACTCTTCCCCGAAGCTCCATCGACATAAATGGTCCAAGCAGATGGAAGAATTTCTTTCTGAGCAAAACTTTGCTCCGTGGTTTCTACCATGAAATCCGCCAAAACCCGAGCTTTTATCGCTGTTCGCAATACGTATGTGATTTCGAACTCACTTAGCTCGATTGCCCATTTAGCGAGTCTTCCTGAATATTCTGGCCTTTCTAATATCCCTTTCAGGGGCTGATCTATCACAACTTGGATTGAGTGTCCCTGGAAATATGGTCAGAGTCGACGCGCAGAGATGACCAAGGCCAACGCCAGCTTTTCGAGGATGGAGTATTTTAATTCAGTGCTTTTTAGGATATGGCTAGCATAATATACTGGGAATTGCCTTTTCTTTTCTTCCCTGACAAGGACGGAACTAACCGCTTCGGGTCCCACTCCCAGATAAATGTATAATGGTTCTCCTGGGCGAGGACTTTGCAATAATGGGGTCGTGGTTAATTATTTTTTGAGTTGTTTGAAAGCCTTGTCACATTCATCAGTCCATTCAAACTTTGAGGCCCCCCGAAGAGTTTTAAAGAAGGGAGCGCTCTAATCTCCTACCCTGGAGATGAAGCGGCTAAGTCCTGCTAGCCTTCCTCCTAGTTGCTGGACCTCTTTTGGGGAGCGAGGTGGTGTTATACCCAGGATGGCTTTTACCTTATTAGGATTGGGAGCCAATCCTTTGGGAGTAAGGAGATGACCAAGGAACTTCCCTTGGCTAGCACCGAAAACACATTTCAACGGGTTTAACCTCATCCTAAACTTTCGTAGGGTATTGAAGGTTTCTGTGAGGTCCTCCAAATGCGCAGAAAAGGATTTTCTTTTTATGAGGAGATCGTTCACATAGACTTCTAAATTTCTTCCCTTTTGATCTTTGAAAACTGAATCCATCATGCGCTGATAAGCAGCTCCTGCATTCTTAAGACCGAAAGGCATCACTAGAGAACAAAAACACCCTTCATTCGTGATAAAGGACGTGTGTGATATGTCGGGTTTATGCATTTTAATCTTGTGATAGCCAGAGAATGCGTCTAAAAAGATCATGATAGAATAACCAACCGCTGAATCTACTAAAGCATCTATTCGAGGCAGGGGGTAGGAATCTTTGGGGCATGCTTTATTAAGTTTTGTGAAATCTACACACATCCTCCATTTTCTTCCTGGTTTAGGTACCATTACAACATTTGATATCCATGCGGGATATTGTATCTCTTGAATAAATTGTGCTTTCACCAGCTTGCTGACTTCCTCACGGATTGGGCTGGCCAACTTTGTTGTGACGTCCCTCTTCTTCTATTGTACAGGCTTATACTTCGGGTCGACATTGAGATGATGGCATGCTACATCCGGATCCACCCCGGGCATATCTTCAGGGGACCATGCGAAGATGTCGAGGTTCTTCAGGAGACAAGAGATTAGTTGGGTTTTATCCTCTTCCGATAGTTCTGCATTAATGGAGAGCTTTTTCTCTTCTCCCTCAGCAATGGGCACCTTCTCGATAGGTTGAGCAGCCTCCAAATGGAGTCCTTCCTTCGCGTTCTCTTTCGATTCTCCAAGCCCGATTATTGTGCCTGCCGTAGGGGTTACTTGTTCAATCATGTTAACCGTTTTCACATAACATTCCCGGGCCACCCGATGGTTACTCTTAATCCGATACTGCTTCCCTTGAGCAGAAAATTTGATAGCCAGATGGTAAGTCGACACAATCGCCCGATACTCATTTAATAGAGGCCTCCCAAAAATCGCGTGATAGCTACTTGCCGCGTCGACCACCACGAACCGGATCATCTTGGTTATTCCCCCAGGGTCACTAACAGTGAAACATTTCCTTCTGCTTCCTTCCTCTCTCCGGAGAAGCCGTAGAGTGGCTCCTCGGTAGAAGATAATGACTTCCCGGTCTTTAGGGCCTCGAACGTCTTTTTGAACAAGAGGTTCACCGAGCTTCCTGTATCTATAGAATCTTGTCTACTGTGAAATTTTTGATGACGGCCTGGATAACAACCGCATCGTTGAATGGGTTGGCGACGGAGGATAGATCATCTTGACCAAAAGTAACGAGTTCCCTAGTCGGTGCTGAAGAAGACGTCATAGCCACCTCCTGCTTACATAACCTGGAAACGGAAGACTTTCAGCTTGATTCGAGGCCTCCCCCTCTGTGTATGCAGAAGAGCCGCCCAAGGGTTCCTTCGTCATTAACATCCACACAATCATTCAGATAATGTATATTACCTAGGCCGCCAATGTCAGCGATGCCTTCACATTCCTGGAATACCTCAGCCACTTCTTTGCCTTTTGAGGTATTTGAAATGATGGGGGTCTCTATACAGAAGAGGTCTGACATCTTTCCTCCTAAAACCAGTTTTCTTTCCAAAAAGCGTAGGGCCCGACAGTGCTCTTTAGGATGTCCCTCCTCCTTGTGAAATTCGCAGAAGTTCTTTGAGTTGGGGGGTCTTACTTCTCCCCGGGGTTTGGCCTTTCTGAAATCTTTTCTTTGAAGGACCTCGGCGATTTCCTCCCAGGTCATGTTCATAATGCGAGGCTCTTCGTGTTGACTAAAAGGAAGGACTTGTGGGACCGTCGGAAAGGGAGCAGTGTTTAAGGGCAGCATTCGCTTTCGGAACCGCTGATGACTGAGGAACGACCTCTTATGTCGAAAGTTTCTCCCCCTTTGAGGTGAGGATTGATGATCATGACGGGAAGGTTTTGGAACGTGGCGTGCCGTGTAAGAATTCCCCAAGCTTCTGCCACCTGCCATAGAAGTTAGAGTAGAAATATAGGTTGGGTTAGCACTTTCCCCTTCAATGAATTTGTTTGCGAGAGCGATTAGGGCTTGATAAGTTGCCGGAGCCTTTGTCGTGGCTTTGAATTTTAACAGGCCTTCCTGGAGGCCATTGATCAGGGCAACCTTGTAATAGTCTGGATCTACATTCTCTATTTCCAGAATCTCCCTTTGAAAACGATCTAAAAACTGTGCCACGCTTTCGCCCTCCCTTTGTATAATTTTGAAAAGAGCCGCAGGACCACTTTTCCTTTTTTTGGAGGTTGAGAACCTTAACAAAAGCTCTTGGCAGAGCCCAGCAAAGAATTAACCGAGCGAGGACGAAGCTCGTGAAACCACTCTCGAGCCTGCCCGTCAAAAGTCGTCACCAACAACTTATACTTTAGTGCGTCTGTTAGGCATCTAAGAGCCACAACATCTTCGAATGCTTGCATGTGTGTAACCGGGTCGGACGCGCCAGTATAAGAAGGTAAATGAGGTTCTGTGAAATTGTTTGGTGTGGGCTCCCGCCTTATTCGCGCCACAAATGGAGACAGGTCCTCCATCTCGGCTGGGGTTGAAGGTGAGGCGCGGTTAAAATCTGGGAAATTAACAGGTAAACCGGGCTGGCGGTCTTCTTCGAATCCTAGCCGCCTAGCCGGACCTGCTGGAGCGTTATCCTGGAAATAACCCATGAAGGGACCTCACTCGTCTTCCCGGGGATGCGGTGGCACGGCGGTATGACATTGCTGGGAAGCGGGCTGAAAGGCCGCGGGGGTTGGAAAGATCACGGGTTCTGTGGGTTCTGTGGTTGGAGGCATCGTCAACCGCTGGTTAAGAGCAGCTAGAGTTTGGCCGATCGCATCAAGGCATTCGTCGGTTTCCCACCTATCTTGCTCCATTTCCCGGTGAGATTGTTCGAGCGCCCTCCAAAGGGATTCTTCTAAGGAACCCGCGCGGTGAGAATGACGAGAATGAGAGTGGATAGGGGATCGCCTGTCCGACATATCGAGACCGTTTGGATTCACTGACAACTCGAATCTAAAGGTCGCGTGTTCAATGTTCGTGCCGAGAATGTCTTTTGGTCGCTGGAGAACCTGCAAGAGAGAAAACGATAAAGAATGGACTGGGAGTTGTCGGTTACTAGCGGGTAGATGAAAAGGAGACAAAAGAGAAGGGGGGTCGCTGGAAGCGGCGACAACAGAGTTCGCCTGTCGCGGCTAAAACCACTAATGCGACGGGCTTTACGATTGCCATAAATGAAGCGATTACAGCGGTTACCAAGGAAAACCTGATCAGACAGTAACCCACTCGGCAAAGGGATCGAGACCACTGCCACAGACGACGAGCTTGATGATTCGATTCGCGATGCCTAGAGAGTACTGTTCATGCCTATTTATAGGCTAGGGCCCTGCCCGAGCGGGCAGAAGCTTGAATCACCGGCTGCCCGGGGGACAGGAGAGCGGGCAGCGGTGACGGGATGCGCAGCCGGAGAAGAAAGAGCAAGCTCTTAACCGCACGGTTACATGGTCTTGAATAAAAAGACCGACGGCTTTCGGACGGAAAGAACGGCTTGCAGACTGCTACGACCGCACGGTTATGCGGTTAAGAAACGACCTTTTGACTCAGGGAGAACAAGGATAGCGGTCTTCCGGGTAAACACCTTCGATGAAAAACACCTTAGAAAATGGTGACTCCTACTTTTTCGTAGATGCCGTGAGTGATGAATCCTCCTATTGCCTCTCTAATTTTGAAAAAGAATTTTCTTCTTTTTGTTCCTCCTCTTTCCTTCCAACTAAATCATTACACCTAAGTGAAGAAAGTGTAGAATCCTCTTATCTATTATCTGATTTTGAAAAAGAATTTTCTGATTTTTGTTCCTCTTCTACTTTTCAAACTGAATCGCTGCAATAAGCCGCTTTGGACACCAGCTCCACCCTTTTTAATATTCCGTCTAACAAAATCTACGAAGATATAGTATTTGAAAAATAAAGAATTTCTCAAACCTCTTGTGAAGAACCCCCTACCCTAGAACTTAAAGAACTTCCTCAACATCTCAAGTACACCTTCTTAAAAAAGAACAAAAAGCTGCCAGTTATAGTTTCGGCCTACCTCACGGATGTCCAAAACGAAAAAATTCTTTTAGTTCTACGTAAACATCGCCGAGCTATTGCTTGGCAGATTTCTGATATCAAGAGCATAAGCCCATCTTTCTGCACTCATAAAATTTTAATGGAAGATAATTTGTGTAACTCCATTCAATCTCAGCGCTGTATAAACCCGAACATGAAAGAAGTAGTTAAGGGCGAGGTTATGAAATTATTAGACGCAGGAATTATCTACCATATATCAGATAGTAAGTGGGTTTGCCCTGTTCAGGTAGTACCAAAGAAGGGAGGGATAACAGTAGTTAGTAATAAAAATAACAAATTAATCCCGACATAGACGGTGACGGGTTGGCGTATGTGTATAGATTATAGGAAGCTGAATGATGCCACCCGCAAGGACCACTTTCCGTTGCCGTGTATCGACCAGATTTTAGAACAATTATCCGGCCATAACTTTTATTGTTTTCTCGATGGCCTCTCGCGGTACATTCAAATCCCCATCTCTCCCGAGGACCAAGAGAAAACAACGTTTATTTGTCCCTTCGACACCTTCGCCTATCGAAGAATGCCGCTTGGATTGTGCAATGCACCAACTACATTCCAGCGATGTATGCTCGCTATCTTTGACAAGTACGTACAAAGCATTATGGAGGTATTTATGGAGGATTTCTCCGTGTTCGGCGATTCCTTTGATAGATGTTTAGAAAACCTCGAAAAAGTCTTAGAACGATGCGAAGAGACTAACCTTGCCCTAAATTGGGAAAAATGCCATTTTATGTTGAGGGAAGGGTTAGTTTTGGGTCATAAAATTTCTGCGAGAGGTATTGAGGTAGATATTGCGAAGATAGACGTAATCGAGAAGCTGCCGCCGCCTACAAATATAAAAGCTATAAGAAGTTTCTTAGGTCACGCTGGTTTCTACCACCGCTTCATAAAGGGCTTCTCCAAGATAACCAATCCCCTTACCCATCTTCTAGAAAAAGACGCCCCATTAATTTTTGATGACTCTTGTCTTTCTTCCTTAGAATTGATTAAAGAAAAGTTATTTAATGCGCCGATTATGACAGCTCCGGTGGGGGACCTTCCATTTGAGATAATGTGCTATGCGAGTAGTTTCGCGGTGGGAGCCGTATTAGGTCAACCCATATCTAAAAACTTCCACCCCATCTATTATGCTAGTAAATTGCTCACATATGAACAGGAAAATTACAACACGACTGAGAAGTAGCTCGTTGCTGTAGTATTCGCTTTCGATAAATTCTGTCCTTATATTACACTTTCGAAAATTATTGTTTTTACGGACCACTCGGCCCTCAAATATCTTCTTGCAAAAATGGATGCTAAGTAAAGCTTGATTCGCTGGGTCTTACTCCTCCAGGAGATTGACTTAGAGATCCGTGATAAGTGATGAGTACAATTATGATAGACTTTTTACTATCATAATTATAATCATGTCCATTGTTTTCTACCTCTTTATCAAGTAATTGCGCAGAATAGTTAAGAACTTGTATTGTCATGAATAGTAGAGCATAGTTTAGAGTTTTTACTATTTCATGTATTGAGTCCTCCACTTACTACTTCATTTCTCTAATACAGGTACGCCGAACCAGTGGAACTAAAAGTCTTGGAGCAAATAGGGGAGTTGGCAGGACCAATATGGCTAATCACAGGAGAAGAATTGGTCAAACATGGGTAGGAACATGACCGTGTTCCTACCCGTGTTCTATTCTAGCTGAATCCGATTTAATGAAGGAAGTGTCAGAGCACCATACGGGTGGGAACACGCCCGTGTTCCCATCCCGTGTCCTTTTCGGGTCAAATTGAAGAATTAAAGCCAGCCTACCCGTATCTGAAGAATATGAAGAACAACACGGCTGTGTTCGCCCACACGGCCGTGTCAGTACCTGTGTCATCTAACACGGCCCACGACCAAACATGCCTACTCGTGTGGAACCGCCCTGGAACTTCCAACACGGCCTGCAACATGGCCGTGTTGGAACCCGTGTTCGACCATGTTTGCTATGAGACTATAAAACCTGGAGAAAATTTTATTCTAGACTTTTGGATCAATTTGCATTGGAGCTTTTCATGAGGACGAAAGTGGAGCACCCAAGAAAAGGATAATTTAAGAGGATTCTTGTATGCCTTTAATTCTTCATGTATCTTCTTAATTTTTATCTTATCTTGGTGATTCAACTTTCCTTATTTTATATTTTACATGAACTTTGTATTTGAACAATTTGTTTAAACATGCATCACATTGTTTTCATCAAATGTGTGGTAGTTTATGCATTTATGACCCTTGGAACATTAATGATTATCCTAAATATGAATTTAGCTTTTGTTATTCATGAATTTCAAACCATCTAGATTGATATATTGGATGTTTGTAATGATGTTAATAATTTCATAATTAGGAGTTATTTTTATCTACACTGCAATTTTCATGATCGAGAGATATGTTAATTGTATAATTTTGATATGTATAAATGAATTTATGATATGTTAGAGATAGCCTTTCATAAGTTTGTGTAGTAAATATGTAAGACCCCCTTTTTTTCTCTCTAAAACCCGGGGTCTTAGGCCCAGAATCGCCGCTTTGCGGTGACACCTTCATGTCCTGAAGGGTCATCACCACAAGGCGCCGATTCTGCCGGCCAATTCGATTACAGAAAGGTAGCACAATAATTGCAGTAAGAGCAAGTCCACTGAAAGTAAATCACATATATAGAATAAAATCTCCACGAAGGGAGTGTCCACAAAATAACAATAATCAGAGTACTATAAATGCAGGCTTATGCCCGGTACATCATATCCTCACTACAAATCTCTCATGCGGAAGCAAAAACAGAAACTACTCAGGGTCGAGACTCACGGTCCTGGTTGTATGAAATCCGGAGCTAGACTGCCCCATCTCCAGGCGCACCGGTCTCTGGGGCTGCTCCTCCATGCTGGGCTCCACGATCCCCTAAATGATGCGGTTCGAAAACCGTTAATCATAAAGACTAAGCCCTATCATCCCCTACCCCTTCCCCCATAGATCCTAAGTATCGAGCGGAGAGGAAGAAAGGGAAGGATATGAAGGTGGAGATTTAATTAAGAAACAGATGGCAACGGAACTAATCTAGCAATTCTATAATAAATATGACAGAAACAAAAAGTATGAAAGGTAACCTTAACTTATGTGCGAAAGCGCATAAGCCAAGGGATCTTCTGCAAGGCTCCCATCGTATAGAGTGTCCCATACCACTTATACGTTGGGGTGTCGGTTATCAAACAACAGTATATATATATTGAATTTAATCTTAATTTATAAACTTGCCCACACAAGCTTATAGACCAAGGGGTCGTTTTGCAAGTCCTAATGTATAAGCGTCCCATACCACTTATACTTTAGGTGTCAGGGTTAAATGAATCGTTTATGCTATGACATGCAAGTGGGTATGATGAAACATGCAAGTGCAACTCACACACCCGACTCTGTGCACACAGACCTTTAGTTCCCCCTTTCGGAGCCGTTACCTCCCAGGATACCTCCGTAGTGGCAGACGGAAGCGGTGGGTTGGGCCTCGCCCACCTCTAAACCAGTAAAGTACTACCGGTCAGACCTATCGTACGCCTCAACGCTTGGTGCACTAAGCGGACGCCTGCGTACTCTTGCCAGCTGGCGCACCGGACTTCTGTTGGCGAAGTGCTAACCACACTTGCCGAGTCAGCGTATTGGCGTCGGTGCATCGACCCTCCAATACCGAAGACCCACCACCTTAATTTTCATTCCTTTTATGCACATGCAGATTTAATCGTAAACACACAAAAACCGAGCCGAAGCTCCCCAGACCAAAACGTCCGTCTCTTAACCAACCGAGCCGAAGCTCCCCGGACCAACCCGTCCGTCTCTTAACCAACCGAGCCGAAGCTCTCATCAATCTTCCTGTGCCACACAGTGTTTGTGAAAGGTGCAGCCCTAGTTACTAAGTTACTCTTGACAGTTTGTTATTACAGTTTACGTTAACCCAGGACTGCCCCCGGTATTCCCCGTGAAGGGCTCTCAAAGGGCACTAGGAACTATGATGGTAGCTGAAGCCCATCGTTCCCTTTCGCAAGGCACTTATTGTTATTTGTTGATCCCCATTACCCATTCCCTTCTCATATTACGATAGACTATCCTAGGGTGATTTTTAACCTTCCTCACTTTGGGAAAGACGATCTTTCGTCGAACCCGAGCACCTCTTATCTCTAGCTATCACTACTTCTCTATACTCTTCATATCATCCTATTGTGATTTCATCCACAATTGTCCACCCAGACAAAATGACTAACTCCAATGACTTTCTCAGATCATGTCCTATTGCAATTCACAAATTTGCTATATGCAGACCAACCTAGACTATATGTCGAACCGGTTATGCAATGATCCCAAGAATCATCCAAATGCCCTAAAATATTTACTGGGGACTTATCATGATATAAATGTCCTAAATCCAGAGTGTGGGAATTTTCCTAATTTATTTGGCATTTAATTAATTTCCTCGAAAATCCCAAGGGCTACCGGTTTGAACATGAACTACCCTAAGTTCTCATGCAAGATGTCCAGCAAATTTATGATAAATAGTAGGTTATCTTAATAGGGTAAATCCAAAGTATCATAATTTTTCTATTACAAAAGGGCAACAAAACTATTTTAGCAATATTTACTATCTTCCATTATTTATGAACCAAGTACAGAGAATATTCTTCCAAAAATTGTAAATAAATTATAATATGCAGATAAAGGCTTAAAAATAGCACTAGCCCAGTTTCATAATTTTTCAGCAATAAAATCATCCCTAAATAATTTTCAAAGCATAGAACCCCTTTTTAACTTTTGTGAAGAAAGTACTGGATTTACTTAACTAAAAATTATACAAAAATTCAAGGGTAACCATTCTGTCCTAAAACATTTATTTCCAAGATGTCATGAGACTTCCATGAACAGAAAGGTACAAATAATTAAAACATTAATTAGGGTTATAATCAACTTTACAAACGAAGTGCTAGAAATAAACATCATAAAATTCCAGTGAAATTTATATAAATTCTACCCACTTCAAAACTAATTATACCCGAGTTTCACAGCCTTTAGATAATTATTAGTGATGGATTGTGCTTAATTAGTATTTTAACCTAAAGCTAAGATTAATGTTTCGAGGTATCTACTTGTCTCCAAATTTTCCAAGATTCCATCCAGACGATTATTATCATGCTAATATCAACTCTACAGAGTTTCAAGGCAATACGAGGGCAATTGCCCCCATATCCTTCACAACCCTCAAAATCCTCCATCTAGGGTTTGAGTTTGGATCCTAGGATAAACCAACCCTAAACCACATCATTTTCTCCAAGTGGGTTATAATAACCCTTCCAAGCCAGTGGTCAAGATATCAGCCTCAGTTGAGGTGATATGACCGTTTTAACTTCTAGTGCACTTTTTACTCAAAAATGCCTCACTCTTGCCTAGTTATGAATAGGTGACTCCCTATCCAAAACTCATCCAAATGAGTTGAAAATATGTACAGAGTTAAGTTTTATAGCCAGGGAACACTCACCAAAATTTGGGAGGGTTTGGAGGTTATTTGACTACATAAATAAATTCCTCTATCTTTATTAAATTAAAACAAAAACTTTAGGCGAAGTGTCTCTAAAAATTCCCATTTTTGGACTACCTTTAGATATAGCTAAGTTTAACCCCCTGCCCAAATTTCAGGTCATTTGGACAAGGGACAAAGAGTGGGAATCCATTTTAATTTCTGCCCAACTCTAGGTACAGCCCCCACTAAAACAGGTGCTGCGGTCAAACCGCTTACCCAAACGAGTTGAAACTAATTTTAAATTAATCTAGACTCGAAAGGCTACGACTTTTGTGACAGGTCATTTTTACTAAATCGGCCTCTAAGTGCCTCATTTTGCAGCCTCTAAATATAATCAAATAATATATATTTTCACTATTTATTATATACATTATTTATATATTATAAACTGGTTTTACTGTTCATCTTCTACATGAACCCGAAAACAGAACATAGAAAACCATATATTTCCTGTAGCTCTTTCGTGATCCGTCGCCGGCTATCCGGTCACTTCCCTGGCCAACCTCCACCACCACCACCTCCATTGAGGCGATGGCTATCGGTCGGCGGTGGTTTGGCCGCTGTTGAGGTGGCGGTTTCCGGCGAACTCAAAACAATATTTTTCCATGGTTTTCCATGAAAACACGAGGTTGGTCCGGCTCCTTTGAGCACGTACTTCATTTCTAAGAACCTAAGATCTACCCATAAGAGAAGAAGTAGAGGAGGACCTTGTTCGCGGTTTGGAGGCGAGATGAACGACGGGGTGCCATGGCGCGGTGGTGGCGTTGCTGAACTTCTCCTACAGCAAGGTACAAGGCTTCAATCCATTGGTCAAGAGAGTAAACCTCTCATCCTGCTCTAATGGGGCTTTTATAGATCATCAAGTGGGGAGGGTAAAGGGTAAAGCCTTAATGGCCATGAATGTTCTCCCCTTAATGGTGTTTCGGTTATGGTAGGGGCATTTGAAACGCTGGAAATGAAGAGATGTTTGCCAGGTGGCGATTTCCTATTTGACCAACATTTCCTTCTTTTATTATATAATTACAGAAGAAAAACGACCCATAATTACTCCTGGTGTAACTTCCCACACCAGCATTTATTACCACGCATGTTAGAATAATTTCGGGCCTGAACCGTCATTTCGGTCAATGTCACGGGCGTGACACATAGGTCACGGGCGTGACAGGCCCGGGTGGCCAATTTTGGGTTCGACGACCATCGAACTGAGGTCGACGATCGTCGAAGGGTGGTCACGCCCTAGGTCACGGGCGTGACACATGGGTCATGGGCGTGACAGGCCCGGGTGACCAAATTCTGGGTTCGGCGATCGTCGAACTGAGATCGACGATCTTCGAAGGGTGGTCACGCCCTAGGTCACGGGCGTGGCACATAGGTCACGGGCGTGACAGGGCCGGGTGACCAAATTCTGGGTTCGGCGATTGTCGAAGTGAGATCGACGATCGTCGAAGGGTGGTCACGCTCTAGGTCACGGGCGTGACACATAGGTCACGGGCGTGACAGGGTCATGAGGTAAATTCCGTGCTCGGCGATCGTCGCGCTGAGATCGCCGATCGCCGAAGGGGTCACGCCCCTGGTCACGGGCGTGACACCTGGGTCACGGGCGTGGCAGGGCCGGGTTGCAAATTCTGTGCCCGACGATCATCTCCCTGAGATCGACGATCGTCGAAGGAGTCACGCCCTAGGTCACGGGCGTGACGGGTCGGTCACGGGCATGACCGCCCCTTGACTCAAAATCAGGGTCGACAAACTTCAATTCCTGGGCTTCCCAGGGTTCTGTTAAGACAAAACCATTCCCAAGGGTCTAGCCGGAAATGGGATGTTACAATTCCCAATAAACAAAACAAAGATTTCGTCTCCGAAATCAAGGTTAAGCCTACGGGGACTTCTATCGAAATAAACTAAACTTGTAACATCCCATACGATTTTTCTATTGGGTTCAAGCGACCACTTGTTTGATAAACGAAGTCAATTTCCCCAATAAACAAAAGATTTGCCCCTACTTTCCTGCGCATGCCTAGGTTCTAAATTTTTCCTTATCTAGTCCTACCGGTTTAGTACAACAAGGTAATTTATAGTATACCAAGAGGTGGTGAGGTATACCTGACTGAACAACTCCGGGTATTTTTGGCTCATCAGGTCATGCGGTTCCCAAGTGTGCTCCTCCTGACCGTGGTTTCTCCACAGAACCTTGACTAAGGGGATCTTCTTGGAACGCAAGATCCGTACTCCTTTGTCGTCGATCCGAACCGGCTCCAAGTGAACAGATTGGTCTGAAGCTACCGGCCCTTCGGTGGTCAAAATCTGCTGCTCTGGGCATAGTAGAGCCCTTCTCAGCGAAGAAATGTGGAAGACGTCGTGTAGAGCTTCCAGCTCTGGTGGAAACTCTAGCCTGTAGGCTAGGGGTCCGATCCGCTCCAGGATCCGGTAAGGGCTCCATATACCTAGGGCTGAGCTTCTTCCTCCGACAGCGCACTCGTGAGACTCCGTGCATGGGCCGGATCTTCAAGAACACTCGGTCCCCTACCTGAAACTCCACCTGATGATGTCGGGCGTCATAGTACTTAGCCTGTCTACTCTACGCCTCCAACATCCTATCTCTGATCAGTCTCACCTGAGACTCGGTGTCTTCAACAAAATCGATCCCAGCACCTTCGGATCCTCGTCTTGAACCCAAGAAAGAGGGGTCCTACATTTTCTTCCATACAAGGCTTCATAAGGCGCCATCCTGATGCTGGACTGGTAGCTATTGTTATAGGAGAACTCGACCAACGACAACATCTTCTCCCACGGCTCCCCTCGGTCCAGTATACACAGTCGTAGTAGATCCTCCAACATCCTGTTGGTGCGCTCTGTCTGCCCGTCCGTCTGAGGGTGGAAGGCCGTGCTAAAAGTCAGTTGGGTGCCCAAGTATGCCTGCACTGACCGCCACTCCCTGGATGTAAACCGTCCATCGCGGTCCGACTCTATCGTCCGGGGCACGCCATGATATCGGACATACTGCTCCACGAACTTCCGTACCAGCACTCCCACCGAGTCATCTTTCCTGATTGGTATAAAGCGGGCCACCTTCGTCAACCGATCAACAATCACCCAGATCGAGTCATTCCCCGTCCGAGACCGGGGAAGACCATGTATAAAATCCATAGCTATATCATCAAACTTCCACTCCGGCACCGGGAGTGGCTGCAACAATCCTGCGGGGTTCCTGCACTCCGCCTTCACCAACTGACACGCCTCGCAATGGGTCACGAAGTACGTAATGTCCTTCTTCTTGCCCGGCCAAAACATCGTCTTCTTCAGATCAGCGGTCATCTTTGTGATCCCCGGGTGCACAGAGTACCGGCTGCAATGCGCCTCCGTCATAATATCCTCTCGGATCTGGCCTCCTGTGGGTATATATACTCTGCCTCTGAAATGTAGCAATCCATCTCTCAAGGAATAATCTCCTGTCAAACCCTCCTCCAAGGCTCGGAACATCGGCTCTGCCAACACATCTGTCCTCTGTCCGTACCGAATGCGATCCCGAATATCGTCTATGGCCACCATCGATGTCAGATACTCCCTATACAGCTCTGGATCATCCTCGGACACTAGGGATATCTGCATATCTCTGAATGACCGGACTAGCTCCATGGACATAACCTGGGGCCCAGCTTCGGAAGTGGCAGCTCTCCGGCTCAACGCGTCAGCCACCACGTTTGCCTTTCCTGGATGGTAGTGCATCTCATTCTGATAGTCTACTAAGAACTCCACCCAATGCCTCTGCCTGATATTCAGCTCCTTCTGCGTGTCCACGTATTTCAAGTTCTTGTGGTCGGAGTAGATGTCGCAGCGGACTCCAGAAAGATAATGGTGCCAGACCTTCAGAGCTAAAATGACCGCTCCCATCTCAAGGTCGTGCACCGGGTAGTTCTTCTCATGGGTCTTTAGCTGGCGGGAGGCATATGCTATGACGTGTCCGTTCTGCATCAGCACTGCTCCCATCCCCTGGTATGATGCGTCGGTATACACCTGGAATCCTTCCTTTCCAGATAGAAGGGCCAGAATAGGGGCTGAGATGAGTCGGTCCTTCAGCTCTTGGAAAGCCGCCTGGCACTGCGGGGTCCAAACGAAAGGTGCCTCCTTCTTTGTCAAAGACGTGAGTGGGAGGGCAATTTGAGATAACCCCTCCACAAACTTCCGGTAATAACCGGCAAGTCCCAAGAAACTTCGTACATCGGTGGCTGTCTTTAACTGCGGCCAATCACGGACTGCCTGAATCTTTGCCGGATCCACCGCCAACCCGGCTCTGCTGATAATGTGGCCTAGGAAAGCCACCTCCTTCAACCAAAACTGACACTTGCTGAATTTCGCATAAAGGCGATGCTCCCGCAACCTTTCCAAAGTCAGTGATAGATGCCGAGTGTGCTCCTCCTCCGTCCTATAGTAGATCAGGATGTCGTCTATGAATACTATGATGAACACATCCAAGTAGGCCTCAAAAACCCGGTTCATGAGACTCATGAATGCCGACGGAGCATTCGTGAGCCCGAAGGGCATCACGGTGAACTCATACAGGCCATATCTGCTACTAAAGGCCGTCTTCGGGATATCCTCCTCCTGGATCCGTAGCTGGTAGTATCCTGACCTCAAGTACAGCTTCGAGAAATAATGGGCTCCCTCCAGCTGGTCAAACAATTCGTCTATCCGTGGGAGTGGGTAGGTATTTCGGACGGTCAGCCTGTTTAGTGCTCGATAATTGATACACAGGCAAAGTGTCCCATCCTTCTTCTTCACGAATAGGACCGGGGCTCCCCATGGCGAGGAACTCGGTCTAACAAATACTGCCTCAACCAATTCCTGCAACTGAGTCCGAAACTCTGCCAACTCCTTCGGGGCCATCCGATAAGGGGCCCTAGATGCCGGCTTGGCCCCCGGCACAAGCTGTATCTGAAAGTCCTGCTCTCGGTGTGGAGGTAGTCCTGGAAGTTTCTCTGGAAAAATGTCAGCGAAATCTCGCACCACCGGAATGTCTGTCACTGACTCCTTAACTTCCGCCATCTCAAATAGAATCTGATAGACCTCCTCTCCTTGTAGATGGGCCTTAACGGCCTGTACCGAAGATAAGAGTATACGAGAGGCAGGTCTTATACCTTCGATGACAATGAAAGAGTCCCCGTGTCTCACGGTGATCCTCTTTGCCTGTCAGTCAATCTGGGCATGGTTCCAGTGCAGCCATACCATACCCAGGATCAAGTCGTAGTCTGTCAGCCTCAAAATCGTCGCTGGAGCCTCGAATGCCTTTCCACCAATTTCTGCCTCCATATTGCAGTGATCCGTGGTAAGGAGCTCAGATCCATCCGGTAGTCGCACCCTCATCCTCGAGCTTGTGAATCGCTCCACGCCTTCCAGTCCTTCTACGAACGTCTCCGACACAAAGGAGTGAGTAGCTCCAGTATCGAACAGCGTACGGGCTGGCTTGCCACTGATGAAGACTATACCTGGGGTGATTAGATGTCTTAGGGTTCTATAATGAGTTTTAATTTCCTTGCTAATTTATCTAGTGCGGTTCAAAGTTTTAACCATTGAAAGGGAAATTCTATGAAAATAAAGAGGCATTGCAGCGTACCTGCTATGACCTGCTCCGGATTCTGAGGCTGCGCAAGGTCCAAGGCATATACCTGCTCCATTTCCTGTCTACGATCTCCCCCCTGGTATCCATGACCGCGGCCGCGTCCTCGACCTCCGTAATGCTGAGCTGGCGGGCCACCCTGTGGTGCTGTAGGTGGTGCCCCCCTCATGGGGCAGTTCCTCCGAATGTGCCCAATCTGATGACAAAGGAAGCACTCAGGTGGGGGATACGCCATTCCCCCGGGATGCCCACAATAATGTATTATTTGCCTCAATTCACCTTATTGGGGAGATTGACTTCGTTTATCAAACAAGTGGTCGCTTGAACCCAATAGAAAAATCGTATGGGATGTTACAAGTTTAGTTTATTTCGGTAGAAGTCCCCGTAGGCTTAACCTTGATTTCGGGGACGAAATCTTTATTTTGTTTATTGGGAATTGTAACATCCCATTTCCTGCTAGACCCCTGGGAATGGTTTTGTCTTAACAGAACTCTGGGAAGCCCAGGAATTGAAGTTTGTCGACCCTGATTTTGAGTCAAGGGGCGGTCACGCCCGTGACCGACCCGTGACCGACCCGTCACGCCCGTGACCTAGGGCGTGACTCCTTCGACGATCGTCGATCTCAGGGAGATGATCGTCGGGCGCAGAATTTTCTACCCGGCCCTGCCATGCGCCGTGACCCAGGTGTCACGCCCGTGACTCCACGAATCACTCTCTCATCTTCACTTTGAATGATGAAGAGGTTGAATAAGACTAAAGCCTAGAAAACAGCCTAGGCAGGGCTTTCCCTAAGAAATTTCCTCCTCACCATCAAGACTCTATGGAGTCGATGTCTCTCCTAGAATATTAACTACAGATCTAGCACCAAGGGAGAGGGGAGGAAGCTCACCGAGTGTCAATGCATGTTCCCCATTAGTTGTGTATGCGGTATTTGCACGTTGCTCCATCCATTGTTGAATCCCGTCAAATTTGTTGTCGAATGTGGTGGTAGACCTTGAATCCTTTCCATCATAACATCCATCCTCATAGAAGCTTCCTTCCCTCCAAGGCCATCAAGAACAAGAAGAGCAGCACATCTTCCTGCCAATCTCAATTGAATCATCAACAGAGCATATGGTATTCGATCTCTTAACCATGGTTTACCCTCAGTGAACAGAGCTAAGAACTACTTGAATCTTTTCGGAAGGAAAGAACTTGGTTCACCGGAGAAAAGGGTGAGGGAGGTGGCGGTTTCAAGCTTGCCACCGAGGAAAATGGAGGTCGGCCATGGAGGAGGAGAAGAGTTCAGATCTGGAAGAAATGGATGGGGTAAAGCTTAATGGTGGTTAGTCGTGGCAAGAGGCTTGTCGTAAGGAAGTGGATCTTGGAATACCTTCGGCCATGGCGTTGGAGCTCGCCAAAATGGATGAGGGTGGCGGATCTCAGCCAGATTTCTGAGAAGGGGCAGCAGCTCAACGACCCTATTTGGAGAAGAAGAACGTCTGCTCGTTTGCTTCGGAGGTATCTCGCCGGAAAAACTTGGAGAGGTTTGATCGGGAAATGGAGGAAACAGGGAGGGGGGTCGGGTGTTCTGCTCAAACCTAATCTCCTTAATATATATATATATAGGATATATGACATAATAATAATAATATTAGTTATTATTATTAGTATTATTAATAAACTCTGCATTCAAATGCTAATAACTCGCTCTAGAGAACTCGGACATTGTCCCGAACGGACTCGTTACAACTGACTCGCTGACACGCATCCACCAGAATGATCCGCGATCAAATTCATGTTAGTATGCTCGTTTAACGCTCCTCAGAGCGTTTGTGTTCAATTTTGTTAAACTTCAAACTATCTAAATGACGTCAGAGTCGTGAACGAACGACTCCGTTGGGCTTGTATTATCGTCATGAGTCTAATAAAATTATCTAAGATCATATCCGAGGCCGTTTACTCGATTTCAGTGTTTTGCATAAATGCTCTATTTTCAACCACGTTATTTGGGATCGCGCACGCACTATAATTTCTTCAAGTCGACATGCTGCCTACGAGGCAACACGAGATTACTAGACGACAAGTGCATTCTAGGCGAATGCTACCACCAGCGGTATATCTACGACTTGATGATCATATAACAATCTCTCCTAATTGCAATATCTTAACTTCAATCATCCTCCTATGTTAATTGTGAGTCAACCATGGCTGCCTCACAGCCTGAGGACTTCTACCTAGTCTAGGATGACACGTAGTAACACAAATCACTAGGGGGGTCTAGCTCGAATTGGGATGTTACAAATCCAATAAACGAAGAAACAATTTCGTCCCCGAAATTTAGGTTTGGACTACGAGGATTTTCCAGATGAGATTAAAACGTACTCATCATATACAGTCATGAATACTTCACTCATAATAATTTCAAGCTCGTTTATACATTCTCAATCGTTACGACTCATACGTAGAATCTGGATTGTATGAGTGTTATCGTCTTGTAAAGCATGAACTAATAGTGACACACTGTTTTAACAACAACTACCCTAGTTTAAGCTAATTTTTGTTGCAATTAATTACAATCACACAACACACATGAGAGTATTCCACGAGAACTTGATATATACAACATCTGGCAAGCCACTTATTTATAAAACCACGATGAATTAGGCTACCGCTATCAACTTCTCTACCATAGTACATGTTCCATGAACCAACAAAATGTCAAATAAACAACTCCTTTATACCTTACAGGACTGGATCTCAAAGCACTAGATCCCTAACGCAAGTGTCATTATCGATTTCCTTGCACCAATATCTTCCATGTCTGTCACGAGTCTCCAACACACACCTCGATAATCTTATATAGCTTATAATATCATTACATTATATATGTAGACCAGCGCACTGACGCAACCATTGTGAATTCATGAGTACTAGAGACTACATTTAGAATATCAACATTCATCTTAAAACAATAAGTCTGAGAAGGTGGATTAGCCAACAAGGCTTCTATATGGGTTTTGTGTACATATAAAGTATCTTGAGTAAAATCTACTCACCACTTATTCACACCTTACAAAGTTCAATATACATCTCATGATTTCACATGTTCTTAAAGTTTATCATCATATTTATTATATAATTGCAAGAGTTTGTTAACCAAACACCCCACACAGCAAAACCTTAGCATCAAGAGTGTTTCGATTTGAACCATTTATAGTTAATTTTATGATTTTGTAAGCACACCTTTTTGATCAATAAACAATACAACTCCAACTTAACAAATCTCAAGGCATCCCCCAAAATTTGTCGAGCGGTCGTCAAATCGATCATTGATCACTGAGAGGCACTACAACACTATAAAGGAAAGGATTTAAGTTTTCATTCTACTATACCCTCGGTCTAAAAGTTAAGGAGTTTAAAACAGCTAATCGAGTTAACCGATTATGATAGTTTCTCAGTAGTGTGTGTCCGTCATAAGAGAAAGATAACCTAAATGAATCAACATTCTGACATAACCACCAAAGATCAATATCACACGTGTGCTCGTTGTGTTGTTAGTGCACTAACAACACATGAGAGCTTTTTGGTGGGCAAATCAAATTGTTGATTATAGTGATTATATCTTGTCAATAAATTATCTGACTTCGAGGTTTTCCAACACAACAAGAGGAATCAACCCGAGATCAAATGAAGGTCAACGAACTCAGATTTGTTGAGGGTGTGTGCGAGAAGTTAAAATTATTTATGAAGGTTATGGTCATTAAACCTTCAGATAGAAATTTCACTAGATTGGTTTGAAGTTATATTATCCCTAGGAAAATTGAACATCACCGAATTATAATCATTAATATATTATCTCCACAAGCATGTGATTCCTATCTGGTGGGCATTTCTCCAAGTCCCTAGCTATTCAAGTCATCATTGATTACACTTTGGATCTAAAATCTCTTAAGTCCAAAAATCATTATACACATGAGATTAGTATCCATATATTCAAGTAATAATTAGACTTCACTTCCAATATCATATCATTATCCTCCAAGAACATGAGGACCTGAGTCAAGTGCTACTTTGGTGTAATCTAGATTCTACTTAGACATGCACCGAATTAAGAATTCTCGTCAGTTTTCTCTTGTGAACTAGGTAATTTTATTTAATGAACCTCACCAACTGAGAACATAAGCATTACTAAGTTGGTTTGTGCTAATACGACATTTAAGAAATATGTTTTGTCGAGGCGACAACGTAACTCGTACACTTAATTATACGTAAACTATCTTTTAAACATTATTGTTGCCTCAACTTTAGATCTTTTGATAGCGAATTTGCCTAATTTCTTTGAACACTTTCAAACGACTTAAACGCATTTTACTTAAGTGGCGTCATTATGCATTAAGGAAAGCACGACCACTTCTCAGATTGTTTGTTAAGTAATTATCTCTCTCATTTAACTCAAAAATTTGAGAAACTTCGCAGTGTCTCTTTGTGAATAGTATATTCCAGATGCACGTGCTCCAACATTATTCAAAATAAGGGCATGATTCTCAACATGATAAACTATTTATCAATTAAATTCCAAATACCCTACAATTTCAACAAGGGATCATTCATATCAAGTTTATTTCATAATAGATTATTGAGATTTTATATCACCGAACCAAGTCATATTTTAAATTCTGATAATTTCAACATATAACAACTATTAATAAAACCCAGTAAACTTATGGAAATTGTGCTGCCCAATAATTACACACAATTTTGGAGTCCTCCCTAAAATGGATATGATGTTATGTATCAAGTTTCACTTCCTTTGGGTAATTATCTAGAGAGGAGTTCAACATGTAAGTTTCTGTTATCCGCACCTCAAGCATGTGCGACCTCTTTCTAGGACAAAACACTACGGATGAGTCTTTTTATGAGTCCATACTTCAAATTCCACAATATCTTAATCACAGATGAAATATAGTCATCATCATTCGCGTAATATTTGAATAAACCAAAACCTTAATATTATATGTTTGTGACATCTCACTTTCAAAATAAGATCTAAGGAAAACCCAAGTCGGTACATAGTAAGCCCAATAAACGAAGAGATAAGCCCCAGTACACCCTGGGCTGAGTTTCTTCCACCACTAACGTGATACATTCATCTCATGTAAGCGCACAATCCTAAGTGGAAAATAGTCCTTGACTTGACGTTCATACAATATAAATCCTTGTATCGAAGTACCTCTATATCAGTCCTTGAGACATATTTATATAATACATGTTCGAGCTCCTCAATGCTACCATTTACAACAATCTTTTATGGGTCGACATGTTCCCGATCCCAAAATTGTCACTTTCTAGACTCATAGTCTTATTTGACGTAAACTACAGTGGGGAGCACCACATCATGGGTACGAATAACAAACATACAAGTCTCATACTATTCCAACAGTAGATTATAAGTACTACTTCTCCTCAAAGGTGCTCCCAACTTCACAAGAAGTTATACGAGGATAACCTGGTGTAATACTTGGACAATTATATTTGCATTCAACTCTATCATTTTAGTCATTCTCGTGAATCTAATCGCCTGGAGATACCATACCCGAGGTCAGTTTTAAACTAGGGTACGACATAAAGTGTCTTGGTCAGCCAAATACGGGTGTTATCCTAGTTAGGTTGGCACTATATCTAAGGGTTAATGGACATACTTAATGTGAATCCCACATGGGCACACCACTGCTTCCGCTAAGTCAGTTTGTCCCCAAACTGACTAATCAAACGGGGGTGGCACCATTGATCAATGACTTCTTTCGTTCAGGATCGTTGCACTCTGATACCATTTGTAAGACCCCCCTCCCGGAACACAAGACACGGCCGAGGGGAGTCTTATGCCCAGAACAGCCGCCTTGCAGTAGCATCAGCACACAGGCTAACCTGTACCACAAGACGCCTATTATGCCAGCTAGTCTCAAATATCATACTTCCAACCCATCAATAAAATAATAAACACAGAAGTCATGATCCACATAAAGTAAAAAGTCCAGAAAAGCAGGAAGCTACACAAAGGGTCCTGAAAATATCAGAGTATATAAAAACTTTGCCCAAACGGGCTACATCATGAGTCTCTCAAAACTCACATGAGTCACCGACGACAATGACGATACCATCACATCAGGCTCTATCGTTCTAGCCTGACTTCCCTCCTACATAACCTGTTGTTGCTCTGTCTGCGGGGTTTCCTCCTAAAAAGGAAGACGTAACAACCGTTAGTCATAAAGACTAAGTGGCTTCACATCCGCTCCCTCGGCGACTCCTTGGCATCGGGCGGAGAAAGGAAACAAGTACAATATGTATATATATAGCATGAGTAATCAAGCAGGTGATAAGGAACATGTAAGAATAATATCTATACAAAGTAAGCTAGCAGTTCTATTAAATCTAATAATAAATCAGCAGGTAATCTACAACATGAACAGTAACTTAACTTATAAGAGTGCCATACAAACTTATAAGTTAAGGTTCGGCTTAACAGAAAAGTAACTCATCGTATAAGAGTGCCCATACAAACTTATACGATAAGGATCTTGTGTATGATATGAATGATATGATATGAATGATATGCAATGATCGACCCATGCTCACACACATGCAAGTTGCTATATCGACACAGACTTGAAGTTCCCACTTTATCGAGCAGGTAGCTAACCTCTCAGGCGTCAACCATCGTGGCCAGACGGTGACAGTGGAGCGGGCGTATCCACTACTAGGTGGTATCCACACTACCTGTCTTAGGCCTCCGTACGCCTCAACGCTAAGAACACAACAGCGGAGCTAACATGCGTACTGCGGATCAGAAGGGGTCTTGTATAGATGTGCACCAAGAACACATCCCAACCTGGCCTTTGATTTCGAATCGGAAGGAACCTCGGAATCGCACGAGGCGCAAGCCCAACTGTTCTCATGGCGCGGAGGAGACCTCGGGTTATGGACCACCAAGTATCTAGCCCTACCGCCCAAGGTCTAACTATTGGCTCCCATCGGTGTGATGAATGGCGAGCCCGTAGACCTGCCACATTCATTATCTCAGTATTGCGACACATCGAGTTGTCACACACCACATGCACCATCACAACTCACTCGATGCTACCCGTAGGGAGACTTCATCTCTAAGCATCGGTTATCAACAAAACACATTAGGCTCGGATCACGGGTACAAAATACTTTCCCAATAGAGTTCATCACATTCACAACTATCTATTCAATCGACCACCTCAATTCATCACATGATAGATATGTTCTACAACCAAGCTCAACCTCCATTGATCACTAGCCATCCTATCTCAATTCACATCACCATTAACCTAGATGGCTACAAATGCTAATCACAACTTTCATAAGGTTAACTACAACATCATAATTAAGGGAGCCAAATGATATAAATTGCACATCATAACTTTCACAAAGAGTACACTTAAACATGAGTTAACATGAACATCATTATTGTATAGCCTGCCACCAAAACTAGAATTCCAGGAGCTACAGGAATCCGATATAAACGCTCAACCCCTCCTTGGAAAGGTATTCACGAGAGCTACGACTTTTATGTTGAGTTGAAAACCCAGATCTGATCGCATCACACCAGAAATTCGACTCGAAGTCTGCTGCGTACATGATACAGATTTCCTGGACATAATTTCCCCCAATCGCAGCAGACTCGAACGGACTTTCTCGTGGCTACAGGTATCGCCTGGAAACGTGCAACCACTCGTTGGAAAGGTATTTTCAAGGGATACGACTTTTATGTTGATTCGAAAACCCAGATATGAACAGAACCCCCTCCGAAATTGGCGGCGAAGATCGCTGCGTGCAGAAGTCAGATTTCTGCACGCATCTTAAGGTTAGATGAACGGCATCCGTTCATCTTCCTCCTTGCACCGACCTCCCAAAACACCTCCAGAAATTCGTCCTCCCTTATTCACCCTCACAAAGCCGTACTTCTCCACGAATCACTCTCTCATCTTCACTTTGAATGATGAAGAGGTTGAATAAGACTAAAGCCTAGAAAACAACCTAGGCAGGGCTTTCCCTAAGAAATCTCCTCCTCACCATCAAGACTCTATGGAGTCGATATCTCTCCTAGAATATTAACTACAGATCTAGCACCAAGGGAGAGGGGAGGAAGCTCACCGAGTGTCAATGCATGTTCCCCATTAGTTGTGTATGCGGTATTTGCACGTTGCTCCATCCATTGTTGAATCCCGTCAAATTTGTTGTCGAATGTGGTAGTAGACCTTGAATCCTTTCCATCATAACATCCATCCTCATAGAAGCTTCCTTCCCTCCAAGGCCATCAAGAACAAGAAGAGCAGTACATCTTCCTGCCAATCTCAATTGAATCATCAACAGAGCATATGGTATTCGATCTCTTAACCATGGTTTGCCCTCAGTGAACAGAGCTAAGAACTACTTGATCTTTTCGGAAGGAAAGAACTTGGTTCACCGGAGGAAAGGGTGAGGGAGGTGGTGGTTTCAAGCTTACCACCGAGGAAAATGGAGGTCGGCCATGGAGGAGGAGAAGAGTTCAGATCTGGAAGAAATGGATGGGGTAAAGCTTAATGGTGGTTAGTCGTGGCAAGAGGCTTGTCGTAAGGAAGTGGATCTTGGAATACCTTCGGCCATGGCGTTGGAGCTTGCCAAAATGGATGAGGGTGGAGGATCTCAGCCAGATTTCTGAGAAGGGGTAGCAGCTCAACGAACCCTATTTGGAGAAGAAGACCGGCTGCTCGTTTGCTTCGGAGGTATCTCGCCGGAAAAACTTGGAGAGGTTTGATCGGGAAATGGAGGAAACAGGGAGGGGGGTCGGGTGTTCTGCTCAAACCTAATCTCCTTAATATATATATATATAGGATATATGACATAATAATAATAATATTAGTTATTATTATTAGTATTATTAAAAAACTTTGCATTCAAATGCTAATAACTCGCTCTAGAGAACTCAGACATTGTCCCGAACAGACTCGTTACGACTGACTCGCTGAACACGCATCCACCGAAATGATCCGTGATCAAATTCATGTTAGTATGCTCGTTTAACGCTCCTCGGAGCGTTTGCGTTCAATTTAGTTAAACTTCAAACTATCCAAATGACGTCAGAGTCGCGAACGAATGACTCCGTTGGGCTTGTATTATCATCTTGAGTCTAATAAAATTATCTAAGATCATATCCGAGTCCGTTTACTCGATTTCAGTGTTTTGCATAAATGCTTTATTTTCAACTACGTTATTTGGGATCCCGCACACACTATAATTTCTTCAAGTCGACACGCTGCCTACGAGGCAACACGAGATTACTAGACGACAAGTGCATTCTAGGCGAATGCTACTGTTGCGCGCTAGGGTTCGAAGAAAATAAATGTAACCGAACTAGCAACCCGATGAGGCAAGTATACCCATCGAATTGTAGCTAGGGGACACAAGTGTCGTATGGAAATCCGGGAACTGTTGGCTATGCTTACTCACACGAACGCTATTATCTTATCGACGGAAAAACTAGGGTTTTAGAAAATCTAAGTGCAAGGGAGGAAGTAAAGCGATACTTGAAAGAGAACCACCGCAATTAAGTAAAGCTATTAAGTAAAGATCTATGCTAGAAAGGAAACTACTGCAGTTAATTAAAGAGCACAAGATAGGTGATTACTACGAAAGGTAGAAAATATGAAATGGAAATGAAATCGATCAAGATTCACCTCAGCTAAAGACGATTAAGAAAATGCGATAAAAATATAAACTTAATAGGATAAAGGTCCTTGACCGTGGAGGTTCCTAAAGCTTGAACACGCTTCTCTCAAAGTCGTGTCCAACTGAGTTTAGGAAGGTCTGACCGACTCTCGTCTAAATCGGAGGCCTAAAACTCGCTTTACGCGGTGAACCCCACTATTGGATTTTACTCCAATCCGGTAGATTTGGACGTCTGCCTCTCTCGAGGGGTGCGTACAACTCCCTTTACTCTTGAATGCTCACTTCATTCTATCGGCCTCTCGGCTAGCCTAGAATGAAAGCAAAGGTGGAGAGTATATATCGATAATATACCTCCAACCCGTGATTAATTAAGAGTAATTCAAGGCCCTAACCTAAAAAGAAAAGATTAATTAAAACATCATAACTTAATCGCTCTAACCTCGGATCATCAAGACTGAGTACAAGGAGGATTAGTTAATCATAGCGAAGTGGAGGAGGGGGGATGAGTAGTGAAGCATAAAAAGAAGACAAGCTAAACAAGAACGCTTTTATTAATGAAAAAGGGCAAGTTACACTATTGAAATTGAAATTACAAGTGCATGAAAAATTAAATCCTATTCTAGCCCTACAAGTAGCACTAAGCAAGAGAAAGATTACAACAAAAGATAGAACAAACTAAGATTAAACTAGGGTTAAACAAAAATTACAAAGAGAGGGATAGAGAGAGAGAGAAAAAAGCATGAAAACTAGAAAAGGACCCAAGAACCAAAGGGGCAGCACCTCCCCCTCCCAACCAAAACTTGCTGAAATGAAGAGGGGGGGGGTCTCAATTTATAGATTTTTTTTACGGGTTGGTCACGCCCTCCGACACGCCCTAGGGGGGGCGTGTCAAGGGGCGTGACAGTACTATGTTGACCTCGGGCTCTGGACTCTGGTGAGAAGGATCATTACCTGTGTACGTCGGTGGTCACGCCCTAGGTCACGCCCTATGTAGGGGGGGCGTGACAGGCACGTCATGTCCAAATCATTGGTCGAAAATCCGTCAGTCACCGAAAAAGGAGGGTGTAACGCCCATGTCACGGGCATGACATGGGGCGTGATAGTACTGTTTGCGTGCTGTGGAGAAACGACATTTAATGCGGCGGCAGGCTTTGCGGCAGAGGGCGACACGCCCATGGTCACGCCTGGTGACACGCCCAGGTAGGGCGTGTCAGGGGGGCATGACAGCGGTTTTGATCGTTTTTCTGTCCCTTCCAGCAAGAGTCCCCGGGATCGAGTGACAGGGGGGCGTGTCAGGTCATTTTGGCCAATTTTCTGGAAACCTGCAAAAAGACAAGAAAAAGTCAGTGGCAATAATATTTACAAAAAAATGATAAAAAATAAACTAATAATAGACATGATTTGTACAATATAAAATAGAAAATACGATAATAGTTTAGGCTACAAAACGTATTATCAAATTCCCCCAAGCTTAAGCTTTGCTTGTCCCCAAGCAAAAATATAAAAAACTAGATATTTATAAAAAGGACTAATCAAAAAGTTCTAATTATGCCTACACAAGTACTATGTGAAATTCTAAGTAGGGAAAAGGTTAAATGTAAGTCTAAAACAATTATTTAGGTATGGAAAAACTTTTATAAACTTTACTCAATAAAAACAAATCATCCAAAATTTTAACGAGATTTTTTAAATAGACTTAAGCAAAGCAAAGAAAATGAAAAACACGCATTGAGTTGTTACTAGATCCAAGCAATGCATTAAAATTATATCAATTTAATTAACAAAAATCTAGGTTTAAATCCAAAACTAAAACTGATTTACTTTTTTTCCTTTTCTTAGTTGTTAAATAAAAAATAAAAAAGCATGAATCAAAAGGACTTAAATAGGACAGAAACGTTTGGTTTAGGAATATGATTAGGAGTGGAATTGAAAGATAAACGTGAAGATTCAAAATCACACTAAACCAAAGCAAAGAGTTTCAAAAACTTTCATAAAAATATATACACATTTTTTTCTTTTTTTCCATTTTTTTTTTCAAAACAAAGGCCATAAATATTTTTATTTTCCTTTTGAATTGGCCAAACAAAAATAAACATCACTTTTGAGCATACATTTTTTTTTCAAAAACCTTTCTCCCACAAAAAATCACAAAATATCATATCAAAATCGTCAAAATAATTTATGAAACTCAAAAAGGCTAGTGTGATTCGATAGGTTGGAAATTTTGGCTTTGGTGAAAGTGAAATGAAGGGAGGAGCTATCAAATGAAATCGGAAAAAGGCTCAAAAATGGCTAACTAGTGGTAAAAGTTTTTAGGTTAGCAGGAAAGCTCAAACGAAAATAAAAATGGCCTAAATCATTTTCACGCTTTTGAATTTATTTAAAACAAAGGTTTGAAAAATTTCAAAAAGCGAGTCCTAGATCATAAAAGAAGATTGATGAAATTAACTTGAAAATAGAAATAATAGGTGACTTGGATCGTTCACATCTACTACGCTATTCAAAAGTTGACTTTACAAAAATTATTCAAAAACGAAAAAGAAAATAGTGGATGATGAATTTTTGAGAAAGTAAAGGAAATAAAAAACAAAAAACCATAATAGAAATGCGAGTTTTAGAAAAATATTTCATCTTAACATGCTACCGTGAATTAGAAACACAGCATGACCAACATTTTACTTGTGAAACATAATTAAAAAGGACGATTAGAAATATTATAATTAACTAAGTTGTTTATAGAAAATTTTGAGTAAAACAAAAACAAAAACTAGGGGTACTATTGAAATACCAAAATGTCTAAACTATTAAAAAACACATATTTTTTTTTAATTTTGTGAAATATTCTCTTTTTTTTATTTGGATTTTGGAAATTTTTTCTCTTCTTTTTTTTTGAATTTTAAGATATTCATTTTTTGGAAATATTTAAAATATATACAAAGAGAAAAATTTGTACACTAAGCAAAAATGAAGGAGGAAGTCCTCCCCCAAGCTTAAAATAGACATTGTCCTCAATGGCTAAAGAAGGGGATTGGAGAAGGAGAGAAAAGTAAAGTACAGAATTGAAAGATAGAATTGAAAGACAGGTACTTCCCCGGATTTATTTGCTGCGAATGATGAGTGATGCCGCTCCTCCGAATGTCTTCTTTGGACTTCGTGATGGATTCAACAATGTTGGAGCAGGCGATCGCAGAAGCTTCAGCTTGTCAGAGCCGTCCGAGGCAAAAATTGTAAAATAAGGAAAACAGAAAAAGATAACTTGGGTTGCCTCCCAAGAGCGCCCTTTGGTTAAAGCGTCGTTGAGCTCGACACATCAAAAAAATAATATTGTCCAAAATATTGTTGTCCAGAAATAAAATTGTTTTTAGCAAAAATTAAAAGTTCAAGATTAGAGTTCGTGAAGCAGAAACTTAATAATGTTTGGACTGACATCATCATCACCAGAAAAGTAGAGTTTAAGATGCTGACCATTCACTTTTAAATTACCCTTATCTGGCTGAGAAATTAAAACAGTTCCATAAGGAAATACTTCTAAAACAGAAAACGGGCAAGACAAGCGAGATTTTAATTTGCCCGGAAATAAGGTAAATGAGAATTATATAAAAGGACTTGGTCGCCCGGCTTAAAGTTTTTAGGGTGCCTTAAGTGTTTATCGTGTAAACGCTTCGTCCGCTCTTTATAAAGTTTATTATTTTCATAAGCATAAGAGCGCCACTCATCGAGTTCATTTAGTTGAAATTTTCGAAGGTCACCGACTGAGTGGGGATCAAAGTTTAAAAATTTTAAGGCCCAAAAGGCGCGGTGTTCTAACTCTACGGGAAGATGGCACGATTTTCCATAGACTAGCCGATACGGCGTACATCCGAGGGCGGTTTTGTACGCTGTTCGGTAGGCCCATAGAGCATCGTCAAGTTTGGCTGACCAGTCTTTCCTAGAAGTTGAAACAGTCTTTTCTAATATTCTTTTTATTTATCTATTAAGTACTTCGACTTGTCCGTTAGCTTGGGGGTGGTAGGCAGTGGAAAGCTTATGTGTAACGCCGTATTTGGTAAGAATTTTTGAAAATTGTGCGTTACAGAAATGTGAACCCCTATCGCTAACGATCGCGCGTGGCGTACCGAATCTAGAAAATAATCTTTTTAGAAACGTGACTATAACTCGGGAGTCGTTCGTAGGAAGAGCTTGGGCCTCAGCCCATCGTGAAACATAATAAACAACAACTAAAATAAATTTGTTTCCGAAGCTAGAAGGAAGGGGGCAAACAAAATCAATTCCCCAGAGGTTGAAAATTTCGCACTCTAAGAAATAATTTTGCGGCATTTCATTTTTATTAGAAATGTTGCCCAACCGTTGGCAACTATCACACCTGCTCACAAAGGCTTGCTGGTCTTTAAACAGGCTAGGCCAGTAAAAACCCGCGCAAAGCACCTTGTGAGCGGTGCGAGCAGCTTGATAGTGCCCACCTGTCGGACCTTCATGCAAATGTTTTAGAATATCGATTCCTTCCTAATAAGAAACACATCTCCTTATCACTTGATCCGCACAGATTCTGAAAAGATGCGGGTCTTCCCAAAAGTAGTTCTTCAGCTCAGAAAAGAATTTCTTCTTTTGCTGAGAGGAGAACTCTTTTGGGAGCACCCGGGCCACTAGATAGTTGGCGATGTGCGCGAACCAAGGAGAAGTAGATGTGTTAACTAAAAGCAGCTTCTCATCAGGAAAATAA
The DNA here is from genome assembly GCA_039513925.1 of Platanthera zijinensis. Classification (NCBI taxonomy): domain Eukaryota; kingdom Viridiplantae; phylum Streptophyta; class Magnoliopsida; order Asparagales; family Orchidaceae; genus Platanthera; species Platanthera zijinensis. The sequence continues at coordinate 190,891,787 of CM077084.1, forward strand.
ACATTAAAAGATTTTTCATTTAATTTTTCTATAAAGGGGTTATCTAATCTGGATAAATGGTCGGCGGCCAAGTTCTCGGCTCCTCGCTTATCACGGATCTCTAAGTCAAACTCCTGGAGGAGTAAGACCCAGCGAATCAAGCGAGGCTTGGCATCCATTTTGGCAAGAAGGTACTTGAGGGCCGAGTGGTCCGTAAAAATAATGATTTTTGAAAGTGTAATGTAAGGGCGGAATTTATCAAAGGCGAATACTACAGCTAAGAGCTCCTTTTCGATTGTGGTGTAATTTTCTTGTGCAGATGTGAGGGTTTTACTAGCGTAATAAATGGGGTGGAAGTTTTTAGATATGCGTTGACCTAATACGGCTCCCACCGCAAAACTACTCGCATCGCACATAATCTCGAAAGGAAGGTCCCACACCGGAGCTATCATAATCGGTGCGTTAATTAACTTTTCTTTAATTAATTCAAAGGCAGAAATACAAGAGTCATCAAAAATGAATGGAGCGTCTTTTTCTAAGAGATGTGTGAGGGGCTTAGTGATCTTGGAGAAGTCCTTTATAAAACGACGATAAAAACCAGCGTGGCCTAGGAAACTTCTTATAGCTTTTATGTTAGTAGGCGGCGGCAACTTCTCAATAACTTCTATCTTGGCAACGTCTACCTCAATACCTTTAGCAGAATTTTTATGACCCAAAACTAACCCTTCCCTTACCATAAAATGGCATTTTTCCCAATTTAGGGCAAGGTTAGTTTCTTCGCATCGTTCTAAGACTTTTTCGAGGTTTTCTAAACATCTATCGAAGGAATCGCCGAACATGGAGAAATCGTCCATGAATACCTCCATAATGCTTTCTACGTAATGTCAAATATTGCGAGCATACATCGCTGGAATGTAGCTGGCGCATTGCACAATCCAAACGGCATTCTTCGGTAAGCAAAGGTGCCGAAGGGACAAGTAAACGTAGTTTTCTCTTGGTCCTCGGGAGAGATGGGTATTTGAAAGTACCCCAAGAGGCCATCGAGAAAGCAATAAAAGCTATGGCCGGAGACACGTTCTAAAATCTGGTCGATAAATGGCAAAGGAAAGTGGTCCTTGCGGGTGGCGTCATTCAACTTACGATAATCTATACACATACGCCAACCCGTCACCGTCCGTGTCGGGATTAATTCATTATTCTCATTACTAACTACGGTTATCCCTCCCTTCTTTGGAATTACCTGAACGGGGCTAACCCACTTACTGTCCGATATAGGGTAGATAATTCCTACGTCTAATAGTTTCATAACCTCGCCTTAACTACTTCTTTCATATTCGGGTTTATACGGCGCTGAGGTTGGATATAGTTACGCGAATTATCTTCCATTAAAATTTTATGGGTACAGAAAGATGGGCTTATGCCCTTGATATCAGAAATTTGCCAAGCAATAGCCCGGCGATGCTTACGTAGAACTAGAAGAAGTTTATCGTTTTGCGTATCCGTGAGGTAGGCCGAAACGATAACTTGTAACTTGGAATCTTTTTCTAAGAAAGCATACTTAAGGTGCTCAGGAAGTTCTTTAAGTTTTAGGGTAGGGGGTTCTTCATAAGAGGATTTAGAGATTCTTTCTTTTTCAAAAATAATATCTTCATAAACTTTTTTATAAGGAACGTAATAAGGGGTAGGGCTAGCAGCCAAGACAGCTTCTTGTAGCGATTCAGTGGGAAGAAAAGAGGAAGAACAAAAATCAGAAAATTCTTTTTCAAACTCAGAAAGACAATTAGAAGATTCATCACTTCCTTGCAGTGATTCAGTTGTAAGAGAAGAGGAGCAAAAAGTAGAAAATTCTTTTTCAAAGTCAGAGAGGCAGTAGGAAGAATCATCACTCACGGCGTCTACGAAAAAGCATGAGTCATCGTTTGCTAAGGTGTTCTTCATCGAAGGGGTGATAGAAAATGTGACTTCATCGTCGCCTACTCGAAGAAAGAGCTTACCATTGCTTACGTCAATGATGCCTCGGGAGGTTGCAAGGAAGGGTCGGCCAACGATCAGGGGAACCTCGATGTCTTCTTCGATGTCCAAAATGACAAAGTCCACCGGGAAGATGAACTTGACGACTTTCACTAGAACGTCCTCCACTATTCCTAACGGGTACTTGACGGATCTATCGGCTAGCTGGATACTCATACACGTGGGGTTAAGGCTACAAATCCCTAACTTTTTAAACAATGAAAAGGGCATCAGGTTTATACTCACGCTTAAGTCGGCTAACGCGTGTTTAACAAAAAGATCACCGAAGACACACGGGATAGAGAAACTACCCGGGTCACTGATTTTCTTCGGCAAACCATTTGTTAAAACGGCGGAGCACTCGGCGTTTAGCGTGACATGCGAAAGATTCTCTAACTTATTCTTGTTTGTGAGGAGGTCTTTAAGATACTTGGTGTATTTCGGCATCTGTGAAATAGCCTCGTGGAAGGGAAGATTAATGTGGATTTGCTTGAAGATCTCTAAGAAGCGGGAGTACTGATCATCTTGACGTTGTCTATTAAGTTCTGAGGGGTATGGAGGAGTTGAATTATTTTTGAAGATGGGTGGTGGAGTGAGATTATTTTCTAAAATAGGGGTGATAACTTCTTCAGTAGAGGGTGGAAGCGGAGCGGAGCTTTGATTTTTAAATGCAGGAGTGGAGCTTTGATTTTTAAAAGTAGGAGCGGAGCTTGCCTCGGGCTCTTCACTTACCATACCGGAGACTTGCTTCCCACTCCGAAGAGTTATAGCTTTCACTTGCTTTCTCGGGTTGGGTTCGGTATTGGAAGGAAGAGACCCTGCGGGTCGCTCATAAATTATTTTCGCAAGTCGTCCTACCTGATTTTCTAGACTTTTTACGCTTCCGGTTAAAGTTCTTATAGTAGCGTCATTTGTGGTGATATATTTAGAAAGTAATTCTTCCAAGCTTGGAGGTTTTGGGTAATTTTGAAGAGGTGGTGGTGGTGTAGAAAAATCATTTTGCGGGGGTGGGCGCATCGCATTTGATGGATTACTCCATGAAAAGTTCGGGTGATTTCTTAAAGCGGGGTTATAACTATTCGGAAAATTAAAACCAGGCGGATGAAAATTCGCAGCAGAAAAATTATTGAAAGCAGTTCTAGGCATATTATTAATATAATCTAAATGTTCTGGAGTAGGGGTTGCAGATTCCCATACCTGAGGGGCGGAGGCAGCAGTCATCTCCGTGATTTTTTTTGCTTAGGATTTCTACTTGCAGAGCGAGCTGGGAGACGTTGGCCACTTCATAGATACCTGCAGGCATGTTCGGGCGGGACCTAGGCACATTCCACTGATATGTGTTCATGGCCATGTCCTCAAAAAGCTCAAGAGCGGCTTCTGGGGTCTTATGATTTAAAGTACCGCCAGAAGCTGCGTCTATCATTTGCTTCGTGCTTTGATTTAGCCCGTTATAAAATGTCTGCACTTGTAACCATACAGGCAGCGTGTGATGTGGGCATCGTCTTAATAATTCTTTAAATCTCTCCCAGGTTTCATATAGGGCTTCAGAGTTTATTTGTCCGAAGGCAGAGATGTCGTTCCTAAGTTTTGCAGTTTTAGCTGGCGGAAAATACTTCACCAAATATTTTTCAGTTAATTCATTCCAAGTGGTTATGCTATTCTTCGGAAGTGTGTTATGCCACTGCTTAGCTTTAGTTATTAAAGAGAAGGGGAAGAGTCTCACCCTGATTGCATCATTTGTGACACCATTTATCTTGAAGGTGTCATAAATTTCAAGAAAGCTAGCTATATGTGTGTGCGGATCTTCATCTTGAAGTCCGTCAAATTGCACATATTGCTGCACCATTTGATTTATGCTAGGCTTTAATTCGAAGTTATTATTTGCTATAGCAGGGCGGACTATACTTGATTCTGTTCCCTCGAGGTTCGGTCGTGCATAATAGGAAATAGTCCTTTGCACGGCCTCATCTACATTGGGTTCTTCCATTCTTAAAGTAGCAAATGACTCGGAGTCCTCAACCGGCACTTGGATAGTAGGACCTTGAAATCGCGATCTTCTCCGAAGAGTACGCTCAATTTCGTGGTCCAAGTCCAAAATAACCGACGGACTCCCGCGGGTCATGCACTAAAAGAACAGAAAAGAAGAAGAGAAAGAGAAAAAGGATAAACTAAAAAAACTAGATTAGAATTTTTTTTTTTGAAATAGATTTTTTTTATAGATTAACTCCCGAACTTCCCAAGGACTACCCCGTGAAGGGTTCGCAAGGTACTAGACAAGATAGTGGCGCTTAAAACCCTTTTCCCTTTTCGAGAGAATAAGGTGGCGTAGAAAAATTATGAAGTTGGTTACTATTAAGAGCGGGGATAAATTTTTTTTTATTTTTTTAAAACATTAAAGAAAGAGGATGATAAAGAGAAGAGATAAAATAAATAGGTTCGTGTTTTCAATATATCAACGGAAGTTGGTCCCCGGCTACGGCGCCAAAAACTTGTTGCGCGCTAGGGTTCAAAGAAAATAAACGCAACCAAACTAGCAACCCGATGAGGCAAGTATACCTATCGAATTGTAGCTAGGGGACACAAGTGTCGTATTGAAATCCGGGAACTGTTGGCTATGCTTACTCACACGAACGCTATTATCTTATCGACGGAAAAACTAGGGTTTTAGAAAATCTAAGTGCAAGGGAGGAAGTAAAGCGATACTAGAAAGAGAACCACCGCAATTAAGTAAAGCTATTAAGTAAAGAGCTATGCTAGAAAGGAAACTACTGCAGTTAATTAAAGAGCACAAGATAGGTGATTACTATGAAAGGTAGAAAATATGAAATGGAAATGCACTCGATCAAGATTAACCTCGGCTAAAGACGATTAAGAAAATGCGATAAAAATCTAACCTTAATAGGATAAAGGTCCTTGACCGTGGAGGTTCCTAACGCTTGAACACGCTTCTCTCGAAGTCGTGCCCAACTGAGTTTCGGAAGGTCCGACCGACTCTCATCTAAATCAGAGGCCTAAAACTCGCTTTACGCGGTGAACCCCACTATTGGATTTTACTCCAATCCGGGAGATTTGGATGTCTGCCTCTCTCGAGGGGTGCGTACAACTCCCTTTACACTTGAATGCTCACTTCATTCTATCGGCCTCTCGGCTAGCCCAGAATGAAAGCAAAGGTGGAGAGTATATATCGATAATATACCTCCAACCCGTGATTAATCAAGAGTAATTCAAGGCCCTAACCTAAAAAGAAAAGATTAATTAAAACATCATAACTTAATCGCTCTAACCTCGGATCATCAAGATCGAGTACAAGGAGGATTAGTTAATCATAGCGAAGTGGAGGAGGGGGATGAGTAGTGAAGCATAAAAATAAGACAAGCTAAACAAGAACGCTTTTATTAATGAAAAAGGGCAAGTTACACTATTGAAATTGAAATTACAAGTGCATGAAAATGAAATCCTATTCTAGCCCTACAAGTAGCACTAAGCAAGAGCAAGATTACAACAAAAGCTAGAACAAACTAAGATTAAACTAGGGTTAAATAAAAATTACAAAGAGATGGAGAGAGAGAGAGAGAGAAAAAAGCATGAAAACTAGAAAAGGACACAAGAACCAAAGGGGCAGCACCTCCCCCTCTCAACCAAAACTTGCTGAAATGAAGAGGGGGGGTCTCAATTTATAGATTTTTTTCACGGGTTGGTCACGCCCTCTGACACGCCCTAGGGGGGGGGGGCGTGTCAGGGGGCGTGACAGTACTATGTTGACCTCGGGCTCTAGACTCTGGCGGGAAGGATCATGTCCTGTGTCACGCTCGTATAGGGGGGGCGTGACAGGCACGTCATGTACAAATCATTGGTCGGAAATCCGTCAGTCACCGAAAAAGGAGGGTGTAATGCCCATATCACGGGCGTGACATGGGGCGTGATAGTACTGTTTACGTGCTGTGGAGAAACGGCATTTAATGCGGCGATAGGCTTTGCGGCAGAGGGCGACACGCCCATGGTCACGCCTGGTGACACGCCCAGGTAGGGCGTGTCAGGGGGGCATGACAGCGGTTTTGATCGTTTTTCTGTCCCTTCCAACAGGAGTCCCCGGGATCGAGTGACACGCCCTAGGTCACGCCCAGGGAGGGCGTGACAGGGGGGCGTGTCAGGTCATTTTTGCCAATTTTCTGGAAACCTGCAAAAAGACAAGAAAAAGTCAGTGGCAATAATATTTACAAAAAAATGATAAAAAATAAACTAATAATAGACATTATTTGTACAATATAAAATAGAAAATATGATAATAGTTTAGGCTACAAAACGTATTATCAGCTACCACAAGCGGTATATCTACGACTTGATGATCATATAACAATCTCTCCTAATTGCAATATCTTAACTTCAATCATCCTCCTATGTTAATCGTGAGTCAACCATGACTGCCTCACAGCCTGAGGACTTCTACCTAGTCTAGGCTGACACATAGTAACACAAATCACCAGGGGGTCTAGCTCGAATTTGGATGTTACACCGTGTAAGTGCCCTGTGAGTATGGGGTGTGCAGCCGTGTGTGCTGACACCTGTGGTGAAGTGTGCTTAAATTTTACTTTCGCAATCCTGTTTGTTTATACTAATACAAGTACAGGGAAGAAGCTTTGCCGCCCCGGGTTGGGGGGCGGAATCGTTATAATTTGGTCAGCTTTAGCTGACCGTTATTCTTGTTTGCCACTATTGCAGTGAATTGTGCTTGCAGGTGCTGCGGAGCCGAACAACAAATAGCGGGCCAAAGACCAAGTTTCTGAGCTGGCCCTCGAAGGCTTTGTTTGTTTACTTATTTAAAATCATGTGTGGCCGGCCTGCGAGCCGAAGTTTGTAAGACACTATTTAATTTAGTGAACTATTGTAAAGCCATAAGGCAAGCACTCTTTGGTACCTTGTATTTCATTCCTATTTGGTTTACTAGTGGACATTCTTGCTTGTTGGCAGGGTTCTTATTATAGCAACTTAACAAATTGCTTCTGCTAGAAATTCTGTGTAGGACGTGTGTATTGGTTGAATGGTTTCATTGAGTAACCCACCGGTCTGTCCATGGTATATGGTGTCGGGACCCGGCCGGACCTACTGTTATATGCTATGTGACTGATAGGGGTGTTGTAATTTGGTATCAGACTACCGTTTTGGGTCACGCTTAAATGAATTCGTGGACGGATTCACTTTAACGGGTGGTGAGCACATGTGTGTGCGTCATCGTTATAACATGAAAAGAACCCATGAATGTCCACTTAGGAATGAAAATACACAAGTTTGAGGAACCTATGTGTTCCTATAATTGCTTTTGGAAATGTTGTTTGGTCTCTTATAGGTGTTTTGTACGACTATAAGTGAAACGGAGTGGTGCGGGGTCGTCAGAAAGCCAAGTTTCTGAGGCGAGTAGCGCATTAATTGATGCGCCGTCAACACCTCCTTCGACTGAGACCATTCAATTGGTAGCAGAGGCAGTGTTTGCGATGATCAATGCGCAACCTGTGAGACAGGTGCAGCAGCCTGCCCCTGCTGTTGAGCAAGTACCGCTCCAAGAAGCGGAGCTAAGGAGAGTGGAACAGGTGGTAGTGGAGCCATTGGTGCCTTGGAGAGTAACGGAGAAGCAGCTTAAGCACGTGATGGGCTTCAACCCTCCAATGTTCTCGGGGATGAGAACCCAACCTCAAGCAGATGATTGGCTCTCCAGAATTAAGAGAGTGTTGATAGCTACTGAGACTGAAGAGTGGCACAAGACCACAATTGCCACATTCTTGCTGGATGGTGACACAAGAGTATGGTGGAAAGGCTTGGAGCTACACCATCTGAGGGGTATGCAGTTGACTGACGTCTCGATGGAGGAGTTTTCGAGATTGTTCTTGGCTTGATACCTCCCCTCAACTTAGAGGATAGCAATGGAAAATGAGTTCTAGAGGCTAGTGAAAGGTGAGAGCAGCGTGGATGACTATCTCCACGAGTTTACTCGATTAGGCCAGTATACAAGCGCTACCTTCGATGATGAGGAGAGAAAGACTAACCGATTCTATGAAGGTCTAAGGGATGACTTGAGACTGCTACTTTCGGGGCCGATGACGCAGGGTTTCCTAACCTTAGTCAACACGGCCCGGTCTTTGGAGAAAGATATGAAGAACGTTCAGGCTAAGAAGGACTCTAATGAGAAGGGGTCGGTGTTCAAAAGGCCGAACTCCTCAAAATCGTTGTTCCGTAAATGGAATAAAAAGGCTAGGACGTCGGGTCTAGCCCCTTCTTCACGTTCCTTGGGGGCAACTACCAACCGAACCCCGGGCGCTTGTTATACTTGTAGAAAGCTGGGGCACTATGCCCGAGATTGTCGGAGCGGACATGCATAGTCCGAGAGGAAGCAGGGAGAAACCTATGAAGAAAAGGGCAAGGCGGTGGAGTAAACCGCATCTCATTATGCTCCGACTCAACTAAGAGTCTACAATCTGGGACAATAGGAGGACATCAAACAAGCAGATGTCGTGACATGTACGGTTTAATTTATAGCGAGTTAGCTTTCAATACTATTACCTAGTGTTTGTTAGCTTATTACTGTTTGTATAGGCTTTGTTTTGATTTGCGATAGTCCGGTAAGGGAACTATTCGATACAGGAGCTTCACACTCCTTTTTGTCTAAAGGTTTTATATCGCGGATTGGAGTCCCTTCTTCGATGGCGAAGAACAAATTGGATGTGTTGCTACCGAATGGGTATTCTATGCGTGCGGGCAGAGTAAGTGCTGTAAAGATCCATATTGGAAGTCAGGAGTTCGACTTACTAGCGTCGTTACTGCCGCTAGTAGAGTTCGACGTCATCTTCGATATGGACTGACTTTCGGAGTAGAAGGCATTCATAGATTTCAACCGTAAGGAAGTCAAGCTGGGTGCTGGGCGGGAGACAATGTTTGCGGGATTGAAGGGGTCGAGCAAGACGTTGATGTCTGCTCTTTAGGTGGTCAAGGCAGTCTGTGCTGGTGCAGAGCTATTATTCACATTAGTGGAGAATGTAAAGCCTAAAGCCACTTTGGGTAGTATCCTAGTAGTGTGCGAGTACCCTGAAGTGTTTCTGGACAATCTTCCCGGAGCCCCACCGCAGCGAGAGATCAATTTCACCAACAAGATAGTGCTAGGTGCCAAACCTGTGTCACGCTCTACTATAGGTTGGCGCTTAAGGAGATGGCGGAGCTAAAGGTTAAATTGGAGAAGTTTGTATGGACGCAAGAGTGCGCGCAAGCGTTCGAAGAGTTGAAGAGTCGGTTGACCACGGTGCTAGTGCTAAGTTCGCTGAGTGGGACCGAAGGCTTTGAGATCTACAACGATGCGTCAGGCAGTGGTTTTGGCTGTGTCTTGCTGTAGAATGGCAGTGTTATTGCGTATGGCTCACGTCAGTTGAAAGTGCACGAAATGAATTATTCGGTCCATGACTTAGAGTTAGCGGCCGTGATTTCTGAGCTAAAGCTGTGGAGGAACTATTTGTACGGCGTAAAGGTCGATATTTACACCCACCATAAGAGCCTTAAATACTTGCTAGATCAAAAAAATTTGAACATGAGGTAGCGGAGATAGATGGAGTTCCTGGGGGACTATACGTTCAAAATTCATTATGTGCCTGGGAGAGGCAATGCAGTGGCGGATGCATTGAGTCGTAGGGCTCCCTCCCAAGCCAACTGGTTGTTAGTTCATGATGAGCTGTTGATTTAGGAGTTAGAGGCGTTAGAGATCTATTGTGTTGACAAGCAGCCTAGCGCCGAAGAATTATTGAACTGGACGGAATTTTAGTATTACCTTGCTGATCGAATTTGGCAGGCTATGTAATTGGATAGAAGCGTGAAGGAGATCTTGGATGGAGCTTCAGATAGGTCAAATTCCCAATTTACAGTTGAAGATGGACTGCTAAGGAATGACAATCGTTTGTGCGTCCCGAATATGGGTAATTTACGGGTGGAGTTGAGGTACGAGGATCATCATACAAAGTACTCAATTCACCCAGGGAGCACAAAGATGTACCGAGATCTGAAGAAGTTGTTCTGCTGGTCAGGACTCAAGAAGGATGTGGCACTATTTGTGGATAAATGTCAGAATTGCCCCTTAGTGAAGGCAGAGTGCCAAAAGCCAGGGGGGTTCTTGAAATCCTTGCTTATTCCAGAGTGGAAGTTCAACGACATTTCGATGGACTTTGTGCATGGCTTGCAAAGGTCACAGATGGTAAATTACACCATCTGGGTGATCGTAGATTGGTTAACAAAAGTGTTGCACTTCATTCCGCATAGGAAGGATGATTCTGTGGAGAAATTGGCAAAGTTATATGTGGATAATATTTTGCGGCTTCACGGTGTGCCCCGCAGCATCGTGAGTGATCGAGATGGGCGGTTCATGTCAAATGACTTGAGGTTGGTGCAACAAATGCTTGCGACTAAGTTGAAGTTCAGCATAGCCTTCAATCCGTAGACGGATGGGCAGACTGAGAGGGTCAACAGGACGTTGGAGGACATGCTTCGCATGTGCGTTCTGGACTTCGGAAAGCAGTGGGAAGACGATTTGTATTTGGTGGAGTTTGCGTACAACAATAGCTACCAAGCGAGCATACAAATGGCGCCCTATGAGTCCTTATATGGTAGAAAGTGTCGCACGCCGTTGTTGTGGCTAGAAACGGGTGAGGAAAAGTTATAAAAAAGCAAGAGGTGAAAAACGCTACTTAATTAGTACGGACAATCCGAGAGCGTTTGCTAGTCGCTCAGGAAAGACAAGCTAAATACTATAATGCCAAGCACCGGAACATGGAGTTTGCGGTTGGCGATTGGGTGTATTTGAAGATAAAGCCATTCAAGGGTGTTTTACGGGTACGATGCTTGAAGAAGAGAGCCCGAGGTACCTTGGACTATTAGAGGTCCTGAAGCGGATCGGTTATGCGGCTTACCGTCTGAATATATCGGTGGAGTTAAGTAGTCTACATGACGTATTCCATATATTAGTGTTGCGAAAAGCGGTGCCAGATCCTTCGCAGTTGATCGCAGTTGATCAAGTACCGGTGGACGAAGGGTTGACAACTAGGGTCAAGCCTGTTTGTTCTGATGACTCTGAATTCAAGCGACTTCATAACAAGGAGATCAGAATGGTCAAGGTCCATTGGGAAAATTGTTGTCGTGAGGAGCTCTCTTGGGAACAGGAGCAGACCATGCTTGAGGAGTACCCAGAGTTATTTCACTCAGGTACCGCTTTTGGTTTTATATTTTCTTTTCCTTTGGTAATTTCGTGGATGAAATTATTTTAAGAGGGAGAGAGGTGTAACGCCCCGAAACTCAAAAGAGTGACGGGTGGCATTTTGAGCCAAGTCTGAGATTTGGTAGAGGTGACACGGCCTGGGACACGGGCGTGTCCTAAGGGCGTGTCGTGCTCGGGTTCGGTGCTTGTCGCGTGGTCGATGAAATTACAGTTAACGGTCATCGTGGGGGGGGGGGGGGGGGTGAACACAGCCTGGGACACGGGCGTGTCAGTCACTCAAAGCCTTTCACTCAACGATCGTTTAGTGAGGGCGCACGGCCTGAGCCCAGGAGTGTTCGGGTCCGACACGGGCGTGTAAATTTCGACACGGGCGTGTCGAATGCCCGTGTCCTGCTCGTGTCGTTTGACGAGTTGTGCTTAGGAAGCTATACGGCCTGGGACACAGGCATCTCCCAGGCTGTGTCTAGCACATGGCATATGACACGGGCATGTCACATGGCCGTGTCGTGCTCTGGACATTATAGTCCTGTGTTGTTAGAGGAATACGCCCAGCTACACGGGCGTGTACTGGCTGACACGGGCGTATCAATCCCGACACGTGCGTGTTGTGTGCCCGTGTTCTTTTTTGGGATGCGACAGTTTCGACGGAGAATGAGTGACACGGCCTTGGACACGGGCGTGTCTCAAGCCGTATTCAGCCAAGGAAGTTTATTTTTGGGCCAAATTACAACCGTTCATTTCCTTATTTTTTGATCTAACGACTCAGATATCTCCATGCCAGGGTTAAGGCCGGGATTGAGTGTTTAAACCCTCATTTTTTTGGGTTCACTCTCTCACTAACTATTAGAGAGAGGGGAGAGCAAGTTGGAAGATGGAAGAGAGATCTAGTCGTCGGAGGAGATTCGGAGCGCCAAATCGCAAACCGAGCCCGGATCTGTGGAGGCAAGATAATCGCAGTGCTTTTCATCCGCGTAGTTTTCCATGGCACCAAGGAAAAATGCTAGGGTAACGATTCTCATCTTATGCATGTGAAGCTCTTCTTCTTTTGCAAGGGAAAACCCTCACCCGCCAGTGTGCGACGAGTTTGCAGTATTCCTTGGGGTTGATATATAAAGTCCCCCTTGTTAGCATATAGAGTCCGAAATCGAAACAGACATAGGCATGGTGTGTGAAGCCTACCTGGACATGTTGTTCTTGATCGTTGATGATTTTTTACGCATGATTAGCTGGAGAAGACTCCGTGCCTTTGGTTATTTTCGGGTATTTACGTGGTAGATTGCAGTAGGGATCCTTGGGGATTAACCCCAAGGCGCACTTGAAAATCTTGGCAGGAGCGTGATACTGCCATTGATGGTGGCCCGGGAGCCATCATGGTACATAATAAGGTTATGTACATTGTTTGATCGATTTACGGGTTACGGGGAAACTTAGCTCGCGCTGATGATTTTTAGTGTCATGGCAGTGTGAGCAGCGAGTTCAGTGAAACCATACCTTCTCTATGTGGTTTGGTTTAGTGGCATGCCGATGACATAGAGGGAGGGTCTTCAACTTAAGCCATGAAGAATTTATTGCTCACGAGATTTTCGTCCCGGAGCAGGTCTGCGGAGCCAAGAGGCAAATAGCGGGCCGTGTGTGCTTACACCTGTGGTGAAGTCTGCTTAAATTGTACTTTTGCAATCCTGTTTATTTATACTAATATAAGTGCAGGGAAGAAGCTTTGCCGCCCCGGGTTTGGGGGCAGAATCGATATAATTGTGTCAACTTTAGCTGACCGTTATTCTTGTTTACCACCGTTGCGGTGATTTGTGCTTGCAGGTGCTGCGGAGCCAAGAGGCAAATAGCAGGCCAAAGCCCAAGTTGTTGAGCCGGCCCTCGAAGGCCTTGTTTGTTTACTTATTTTAAATCATGTGTGGCCAGCCTGCGAGCCAAAGTTTGTAAGACACAATTTAATTAAGTGAAATATTGTGAGGCAATAGGCCAGCACTCTTTGGTACCTTGTATTTCATTCTTGTTTAGTTTACTAGTGGACATTCATGCTTGTTGGCAGGGTTCTTATTGTTGCAACTTAACAAAATTATTCCGCTAGAAGCTCTGTGTAGGACGTGTGTATTGGTTTAATGGTTTCATTGAGTAACCCACCGGTCTGTCCGTGGTATATGGCATCAGGCCCCGGCCTAACCTACTGCTATATGCAATGTGACAGATAGGGGTGTTACACTATAGCCTTCCCGCAACAATTTGAAATTCTGCTAACTTTTGCTGACGTCAGCATCTATGTACTTAGCCGAATTCATAGTTCATCCTAAGCATTGAGTGCATTGAGTGAATAGCCTTCACTCAACGCAAAAACCCTTAGTCATATAATTAACACTACCAGCCGTTGAGTGTGTTGTGTGAACCTTCATCACTCAACGCATTTGGACTTAGCCAATTAATTCTATACTTCCAGACATTGAGTGCGTCGAGTGAGCCTTCGTCACTCAACGCTTCTTGACTTAGTTGCTCCTCTTATTGACAGCCATCTTATTGAGGTGTTGATTAAACTATCTTCACTCAATGCTTCTGTACTTTGCATATCTTCTTAATGAACTTGCGTTGAGTGAGCTGTCCTCACTCAATGCATCTGGACATAGATAGAATTTTTTGTCTATATCTTCTTAAGCTTTGACTGAACTTTGTTCTCTCAATGCTTTCTTCTCCGGGCGTTAAGTGAGCTGTCATCACACAATGCTTCAGGACTTGGCCATAATTCTTCACAGATCTTCAAATGCTTTGACTGCTTGAGCTTGACTGAACGCTTCTTTCTTCAAGCATTGAGTGAGCTGCCCTGACTCAACGCATCTGGACTTAACCAGATTTTTTCCTTGCAATGTTAAATATTTGACTGTCTGATGTTTACTCGACGCCTCTTGTTATATGGCGTTGAGTGAACTGCATTCACTCAACGCCCATGGACTTAGCTGCAAATCTGCTTTGCAAACTGTTAGGCTTTGAATGTCTATGCTTTACTCAGTGCTTTTTGGCATTTGGCATTGAGTTAACTAGCTTCACTCAACGCCTGTGGACTTAGATGTATATTTATCTTTCCTACATCCTTCTATGTCATCTGGAATTGAGGGAACTGGCTTCACTCAATGCCTGTGGACTTAGAAAGATTTCTATCTCTCTATCATTCTTCCTTGTGACCACCTGTCAAAATAACTTAGACAACCTGTCTAAACTTGTTTTAAGGAACATCCTTCACTATTGAACTTGAACATAGATCAAATACAATTATGCTCTTAGTATTGATTGTGATGCCTCTTCAAATCTAGGGAACATTGATAGTAATATTCCCAATACTATTCCCTCTTCCCGAAGAATGACGAACCAAACACAATACCACCGGAATACTGAGTACAACATGCCGCCAAGAAGGACACGATCCATGGCCGAAAATTATGTGAGCCTTCTACCCTCTCCCTTGGTACTAAATCTTTATATCCAAAGTGTAGGAAAGGCATCAGCTCATGAGAGCTTGATTTGAAAGTTTAATGGAGATTTCCTAGGAATGGACCACGCTAGAACTTTTGTTCTAGGGCGCTGATCTCTGTATGATTATATTAAATCATCTCCTCTCTCATTATGAAGATGACAAACTTGATTTTGTGAATAATAGTGGCCTAATATGGGAGAAAGGGAAGAGAGAAGTTGGTTGGGCCTTGTGTGGTGGATGGAGAAAGGAGATGAAACGATGTCGTTCATCCATCTTTATGATGTGTGTAAAAGTGTTCTACAAAAATCTATTTTCTGTGCGCAGTAGACTTTAAGGCCAAATTCAGGTATGATCCGGACAGATTCAGATCTTGTGCTCAATATAGAAGCTGTATCCCTCGGAATGAACTTTCCAATATATAGTTACGCATTTTCTAAGGAGTTTTGTAGCCCCCTAAAATCGCAGCCGAAGTTGCTGTGCTGTAATATTGTATGTTCAGGTTGAGTTATTTTTATGTATACAACCATACTGAATACCAAATTCAGGTGTGATTAATTTAGATTTATACCCTAGGCTCAATAAGGATGTTATAGCCCTTGAAAAAATCTTTTAGATTTTGGATTACCAGTAACTTATGGTGGGTTATAGCTTCCCGAAGTCTAGCTTTACTAAACTATGGCACGTAGCCGTGATTTATTATTATTTGGATGATTTCCTTTGTCTACGAGTTGATTACTTGGGGAATCAGACAGTTAAATAGTTGATGATGATGTGACCACCACTTGTATGATTAATAATCTTTGGGAAGAGTACTTATGGCGATTACTTGGATATTTGTGAAATGAAGTTTGGTAGAGATGATTGGATTAATATAATGCATATTTATATGATAAATCCTAGAAACGGCCGAGGTAGGTATACACCCATGGCCATAGGATGAGCTGATCTCAAGTATTTAATGGATGACTAGTGTAGCCCACTGCTTAGAGTTATGTTAACTCCCTATGGGTAGCTGTCAGGGACTAGTTTAGTAATTAAAATGAACAATTACCCTATGTTATATATGGACCCTTGCGTGCTTTGGAGCATAGTGTTGGTTATGATATGAAGGGACTCAGTTTGAGCACTTGAATGCGTGATGATATGGTACATGTTATTCTCTTGGATGTGGATGTGTGTTTGATACATGGTATTTGATCTTGCGTTGAAGATTATGGTGGCAGGTCTACGGGCTCGCCTCTCATCACATAGATAGGAGTTGCTCACTCCCGAAGGCTCCTTCCGTGCCAGTGGATAGTTGGGCTTATTTCTTTGATGTTAACTCTCAAAGACTCCTTCTGTGCCAGTTATAAGCCAGTTGGGCCAGGCTCTTTCTTCTCATCTACCCAAGACCCCTTCTAAGTTGTAGTATGTAGTGGCTCCACTATTGTATTCTTAGCATTGAGGTGTATGGAGGCCTAGGCCTGTTTTTGTGTATGCCCGCCTAGTTGTGGAGAAGCTTGCTCCATTATCACCGTTTGGCGAAGGCTGGTGATGCCTGAGAGGATAGCTACTTGCTCGAGAAATGGGAACTAAAGGTCTATGTCAACATAACAATGTGTGTGTAAGCATGGGTGAGGCATCATAAAACATTCATTTCATATCATTTCATTGCACCACATAAGATTCTCATAATATAAATTTTTAATGACACTTTTATCTGATGAGTTATTTTGATGTACCTGATCCTTAACATATAATTTGTATGGACATCTTTATAAGTTAAGTAAAATTCTATACTTATGATTGATATACTGATAGAATAAAAGTACCTTTTTATTTTGCACTTACAATTATTACTTGCTTTTAATTATGTGATGATATATATACTTGAACTTCTAGCTTTACAAACTCTTCTATCACCTTTTTAATAATTATATTACTAGTATACTGAGCTCTTTATTCTTTTCCTCCGCCTATTGCCGAAATGTTCTCGGGGTGCGCGGATGTGATAAACTTTTAGTCTTTATGATTAACAATTGCTGCATCTACCATTTTAGGAGAATATCCTATAGGTGTGGCAGCAACAGCACCTCGTGCAGGAGGACAACCAGGTAAGGGTGATTGTGGCAGAGACGACGATATAATCACTTATTTCTGTGACATACTTGAGTTTTAAGCATTATGATGTAGCCTTCAAGCAGTTTTGTGTACTCTGATAATAAAATAGCTGATGTAGCTTCTTATAATAATGTATTGTTTTGGACATTCTACTTTTTGTGGATCACGACTTATTTGTTCTTCTACTTATTGGGTTGGAATTTATGATATCAAAAATTAGCTGGTAGAATAGGCGACTTGGGGTACAGATAAGCCCGTGTGTTGATTCTACCATAAGGCGGCTGTTTTGTGCATAAAACCTCCCTCAGTCGTGTCTTGTGTTCTGGGAGGGAGGTTTTACAAAACTCTCTCCTTCTTTCATCCTAGTCGCGAATGTGACCTTCATTAGTCACGGGCATGACCAAGATGGAGCCTTCCCATCCAGATTCCACCGAAAAAAAGAAATTTGAGCATGAACTAGGTCATATGGCATGAACAAATGTCACACGACATGATCTCCAGGCGTGACCGTGCTAGAATGATTTATCGTGTGATGGAGATGGCGACCCCCAACATGATGAAGAAGGCGACGACATACTTACGAAAGATCTTTCTCCGTCTCCACTCAAAGACTTGCAGTGCCTTAATGACCTTGTGGAGAGACGCTACAATCTCCTCCCTCGGCGTAAGATAACCTATTAATATTTATTTGAATTTATTTATTATTTTGTGAGAACTTTTATTTTGTCAAGTCATGTTAAAACTTATGCGTGTTTTAATTTTTTTTTGGGCTGCATGTAGCCAATCCTTGTTGTAAGCCTATATAAGACCTTGCTATTGATAATTTTATTAAGATTGAATGAAAAGAAACCCTAATTTATTGCCTCCTAATTGCTTTCCCCCTCCTCTAGAAAATTTGACTCTCTCTCTTTCTCTCTCTCCCTAGCCGCTGGCCACCCTAAACCCTTCATAAAATTTCGTCCACCCTCACCACCTCATCCTCCCTCCTAAAGATCTCCACCTAAATCTGTCCCTCTCCAATAAAAACCTGACCACCGACCTCATCCCTCCAACCCGATTAAGACTTTTCTTCCCTCTTTGGCCACCATCTTTCCTCTCTTCTCATTCTACACCAAACTTGACCAGCCCCTACCATCATAAAAGCCAACCAAAACTATTCCAACTATTGAAGATTTCGGATAAGGCAACTCAATGTGAATCCAATGGAATCAAAACCCGGAATGATTAAAGGAAGGCGGTTGAGTTTCCCTCTGTTCGGTGCGACTCCGGTAGATCCGGTGACAAGCGATCCAAGTCTTGGAGAATATAAATCTCAGAGTGGGGTAACAAAAATTTCTACTTTCTCTGTGTAATTTTATTTTCCCTCTAGATAGTTTTTGTGGTGGAATACTTTAGCATTAATTCTTGATAGCATTGAATTAGTCATTGTTTTCTTCGATCGATTTAGTTGTCTATCTTGATTTATTTAATTTCAAGAGGATTTGCGAACAACATTTTCTTTTTGTTGGGAGAGATCTACTGTTTCTGAATCGTAATTTTTGGTGGATCTCTTTTGGTACAATAACAGCTCGATCGGACCGTGTGGGTCATTTTAGCCTTGGAGAATATCAGTCTATAGCCTTTGTTCGATCTTAAATGGTTTGGCTACCCATACGTTAGCATTTAATTGATAAAATTGAAATACGATGTATGCTATGTTGAAAGTTTGTGCGAACATAGAATTAAGGCAGTGAGAGGAATTCGAGTTTGTCTACAATATCCCTATCCGTGTACAAGCCTACATCACCTAGAACTGTTAACTCAGCTCGACATGCCCCAGAGTCACGAGTCGTCACTCTGAGGTGTGGCAAGGGAATCTGATGCATTGAACAAGTCATGCCTTAGATCCCCCCTCTCTTCTTTAATTTGAGTTACACGCCCCGTTCTCTCCCCGGTCACAGGTGTTACCAGGGGAGTGACCTTCAAGTAAACACCTTTACTTATCCCGACCCACTTTCGTAGTTGCACGATTTTCCTCCAGCTTTAATGTTACATGTTCCCTGCCACCGATAGGACTAGGGGGCATGACTTGAGAGAATTTCCTATAAATAGTAAGTTTCTCCCCTTCATTATCCCACCCCACTCGTATCCTTCTCTCCTCTCCCTCCTTGGCCGAAAACTCTTCTCTCGTCCTCACAAATTTAGTTTCTTTCCTTTCCCCTCCATACATGCCTCACACCAAACCCTCTCCACAGACGCATCCTACCTTTACCCCACAAACAGCCGTGGCGGAAGCTTTGCTCACTTTCCATTATTCCACCTAGTAAACACTAAGTACTCTCTTGAGCGGGAAATTGTCCAACATTTTCTAGATCCTAGATTCGGAGTTCTCCTTACTTTCAGCACATTAGAGGTGGTGAGAGGATTTTTCTCCACCCCTAAGCTCAAATGAGTCAAAGAACTCAGCTGTGAGTTTGGGAAAAGCAAGCTCAGTAATAGAATTAAAGGCATTCCAACCAGGAGGGTTGGAATGCCTTCTTTGCTATTGATGAGCTTAGTTTTCTCGAACTCACAGTCAAGTTCCTTGCCTCCTGTGAGCTTTATTGTTGTCATTTCAAAACCTTCACAACATTTTCCATGGGATGCGTCTCACGTGAGCTTTTAATCCGTCAATTTAATATTATTATGGGTTTCTATGAGGAGGCATTTCTCCATCCTACTCTAACCTTCATTCTAATTTTACCGAGGACTTGAATCTCAATCTCTTCTCGTTGGATATCAGTGATGAACTTGTCCCCTACACCACAAAGACATCTAATGGTAGCCACCTCATCTCCCCCACTCTTGTCTCCCCCTGAGATATTCAATGGTACATGATGTTAGAATTACAGCATCTCTCGAGGGGTGCGTATAACTCCCTTTACTCTTGAGGGGTGCGTATAACTCCCTTTACTCATGAGCACTCACTTAAAACTTTCGACCACTCGGCTAGCCCAGAATGAAAGCAACGGTGGAGAATATATATAGATGATATATCTCCAACCGAAAATAAGTCAAGAGCAATACAAGGCCAAACCCTAAAAAGAAAAAGTAGAATTACAGCATCATAACTTAA
The DNA here is from genome assembly GCA_039513925.1 of Platanthera zijinensis. NCBI lineage: Eukaryota > Viridiplantae > Streptophyta > Magnoliopsida > Asparagales > Orchidaceae > Platanthera > Platanthera zijinensis. The sequence continues at coordinate 190,911,686 of CM077084.1, forward strand.
ATCACTCTAACCTTGGATAATCAAGAACGAGTATAAAGAGGATTAGTTAATAATATTGGAGTGGAGGAAGTGGGATGAGTAGTAAAGCATAGTAAGAACACAAGTAATAAAGGAGAGAACACAACAATTTTATATTAATGAAAACAAAGAGCTACAAACTAGAAAATGAAAATTACAAGTGCATGAAAAGTTAACTAAGTTATCACTAACATTAAGTTACTAAAAGAAATACAAGAACTACTACAAAAGCTTAAACTAAACTAGAGTTATGGGAAAACACAAAGTGAGAAAAAGAGATAGAGGGAAGAACATGAAAAAACAAGAAACCAAAGGGGCAGCACCACCCCCTTTCAACCCAAGCTCTCTTGAAATAAAGGGGGAGGGCTCAATTTATAGAAAAAACAAAAGGGTGTGACACGGCCAGCGACACTGCTGTGTTGCTAGCCGTGTCATGTACAGTTGACCTCAGGCAGCGGTTCTAGCGGGAGTGTTCATGGCATCGTTGAAATTTTGGGCTCTCCTCTGTCGACACGGCTAGCGACACGACCATGTTGGAGGCCGTGTCGACTGCAGTTGATGGACTTTTACGCTCGATGCATTTATGGCGGGCAGCAAGCTTAAATGTGATGGTGACATGCCTGGCAACACGGCAGTGTGGGTGGTTGTGTCCTACTGGGGAGGGTTTTCGGTTTCTGGAAACACGGCGGCGACACAGCTGTGTTTATTTGCCGTGTCCTTCTCTGGAGAGTCATCAGCTTCTGGAAACACGGCGGCAACACGGCCGGGTTGACACACCCAATAATACGGCTATTAATAAAGCCGTGTCAACTGGCTGTGTCCTTCTCTGGAATGTCTCTGGAATTTTCCTCTGGTGACACGCCATGTTGACACGACAAGGTTGACATGCCCTATGACACGGCCGCGTCAGTGGCCGTATCAGGTCATTTTTTTGTCAAAATTCAGGAAATATACAAAAACAAAAATAAACATTAGTGACAAAAATATTTACATAAAATGATAAACATAAGCTATAATACAAGATAAACGCGATAAAAATAAGGAAAAAACCCTAGTAGTTTAGACTACAAAACGTACTATCAAATTCCCCCAAGCTTATGCTTTGCTTGTCCCCAAGCAAAGATATAAAAACTTGATAATCATAAAAAGGTGACTAATCAAAGGATTCTAATTATGCCTACACAAGTACTATGCAAAATTATAAGTAGGAAAAAGGTGAAACGTAAATTATTTAGTCATGGTTTAACTTTTATAAACTTTACTTAACGGAAATAAATCATCCAAAATTTTAACAAAATTCTTTAAATATATTTAAGCAAAGCAACGAAAAATGAAAAACGCATTGAGTTGTTACTTGATCCTAAGAGGCATTTTATACCCAACTTAAATAAAGAACAACAATCTAAATTTAAATCCAAGACTTAACTAGTCTATTATTTTTCTTTACCTTGCTAAAAGAAAACCTAGGAGCATGAATCAACAGGACTTAATAGGACTGAAACATTTGGTTTAGTCATATAATTAGGAATGGAATTCAAAGATAAACATGAAGGCTTAAAATTACACTAAACAAAAAATAAAGAGCTTCCGAAATCTTCATAAAAAACATTTAATTTTCTTTTCTTTTCTTTTTCTTTTTCATTTTCTTTTTTTATTTTATTTTCAAAAAAAAGGCCATCAACATTTTGAAATTGTCCACAAAAAGAAGCATAATTTTTGAGCATCCTCTTTCAAAAATATTTCCAAAAAAATTTCAAAGCAAACCTATCAAATCATGAAATTTATGAAGCTCAAAAATTTAAGCGTGATAAGAAGGGTTGGAAAAATTGGCTTTGGTGAACATGGTATGAAAAGTGGAGATATCAAATGAAATTTGGAAAAAGGTTCAAAAGCGACTAACTAGGGGGATTATTTTAGGGTTGGCAAGAAGGCTTAAACGAAAACAAAAATGGCCTATATCATTTTCGTGATTCTAAAGTTTGCCTAAAACATTAGTTTTGAAAAATTTAAAAAAGTAGGTCCTAGAAATTAAATAGAGATTAATGAACTTGGTTTAATAATTAGGATAATATTAGTCTAGAATCGTTCACATCTACTACGCTAATCAAAAGTTCACTTAATAAAAATTATCTAAAAATGAAAAGGAAAATAGTGGATGATGAATTTTTGAGAAAGTAAAGAAAATAAAGAAGGAAAACCATAATGGAAATGCGAGTTTTAGAAAAATATTTCTCCTTAACATGCTACCGTGAATTATAAACACAGCATGCCCAACATTTTACTTGTGAAACATAATTAAAAATGACGATTAGAAAAATTATAATGAATTAAGTTATTTATATCAGATTTTGAGAAAAACAAAACAAAAGCTAGGGGTACTATTGATTTACCAAAACGTCTAAACTATTAAAGTGAAAAGAAATATCATATATATATATAGTTTTTTATTTTTTAAATATTTCTCTTTTTTTGGATTTTGGAAATATTTTCTTTTTTTTGGGATAATAAGATATTCATTTTTTTTGCGTTTGTTTTTTTTAAAAAAATATATATATAAAAAGAATAATATTTACACGAAGCAAAAAGAAGGAGGAAGTCCTTCCCCAAGCTTAAAATGGACATTGTCCTCAATGGAAAAAGAAGGGGATTGGAGAAGGAGAGAAAATGAAATTACAGAATTTAAAAACAGAATTGAAAAACAGGTACTTCCCCAGATTTATTTGCTGCGAAAGCTGAGTGATGTCGCTCCCCCAATTATCCTCTTTGGACTTCATGATGGATTCAACATTGTTGGAGCAGGTGATCGCAGAGGCTTCAGCTTATCGGATCCGTCCGGGTCAAAAATTGTAAAATAAAGAAAATAGAAAAAGATAACTAGGGTTGTCTCCCAAGAGCGCCCTTTGTTTAAAACGTCGTTTGAGCTCGACGCATTAAAATAATATTGTCCAAAAATATTATTGTCCAGAATAAAAATTAAAGTTTTTAACAAAAAACAAAAGTTCAAAGTTAGAGTTCGTGCAGCAGATACTTAATAATGTTTGGACTGACATCATCATCACCAAAGAAATAAAGTTTAAGACGCAGACCATTCACTTTGAAATTACCCTTATCAGGGTAAGAAATCAAAACAGTTCCATAAGGAAAAACATCTAAAAAAGTAAAGGGCCCAGACCAACGTGACTTTAATTTTCTAGGAAATAAACATAATTGAGAATTATACAAAAGAACTTGGTCGCCCGGCTTAAAGGTTTTAGGGTTCCTTAAGTGTTTATCATGAAAACGCTTCGTCTTCTCTTTATAAAGTTTGTTGTTCTCGTATGCGTAAGAGCTCCACTCATCGAGTTCATTGAGTTGAAATTTTCTAATGTCACCGACAGAGTGGGGATCGAAGTTTAAAAATCTTAAGGCCCAAAAAGCTCGGTGTTCTTATTACACTATTCACTACTTCGAATTGTCCGTTAGTTTGCGGGTGGTAGGCGGTTGAAAGTTTAATCGTAACACCGTATTTAGTAAGAATTTTTGAAAATTGTGCATTATAGAAAAGAGAACCCCTATCACTAATGATCGCTCGCGGCATACCGAATCTAGAAAATAATTTTTAAAAAAAACCTAACTACAACTCGGGAGTCGTTCGTAGGAAGAGCTTGGGCTTTAGCACATCGAGAAACGTAATCAATGGCAACTAAAATATACTTATTTCCAAAGCTAGAAGGAAGGGGGCCAACAAAATTGATCCCCCAGAGGTTGAAAATTTTGCACTCATGGAAATACTTTTTCGGCATTTCATTTTTATTAGAAATATTGCCCGACCGTTGGCAACTATCACACGTACTCACTGACTAGGTCATGACAAAACCCTAGGAAGCTAAAAAGGGCCAAGTGATCAAAGGCCAAGGTGAGAATCACCTTGGTCTGTCTATGTCACAAGCTCATCACTAAACCTAGGGATTTACCTTAGGGATTCACCATGACTCCATGACCCCACCACAATATCACTAACCTATTAGAGGGTCCACTAGAGCCTTAAGGGTCCATTAGAGTCAACCCAAAGTTGCCAATCTGACCTTGGACCACCATATGCCTAAATTGGGCAAGGTGCCCTAACAAAGGGCAGTTGGCCTCTAATGTGCCCAACCAACATTGCCCAGGTCTTCCTAGACCTAAAGTGGTGTCAATGGGTCACCTAGGACTCAATGGTGTAAACCCCCAAGCTTGAGTTGACCAAAGCCAACTCAAACACCAACTTGGTCAAGATGCCCTTATTAAGGGTTATATGACCCTAAAGGTGCCCAGTTAGTCCTATCCCACCCCACCTAAGCCTTATGAGAGATCAATGGATCACCAAGGACACATTAGGGGCAACCCAAAAGGTCAAAATGACCAAAGTCAACCCAAGACTACTTTGGGTCAACCTAGCCCAAATGAGCTAGCATAAGCTCAAGCCTCCTCATATAGCTTCATTAGGAATATTATGTATATATGTGGGCTGACAATAGACCCCAAGGTTGACAAAGTAAACTTGATGATTAGGAGAGAGAGAGAGTGTAAGCTCCATTCCATGGTAATGGAGGAGAGAGAAAAAGAGGGAATGAAGGGGCAAGTCAAACCCGGCTAAGGGAGGCCAAAGGCAACTCTTTATGGCGGGATTCAACTCCCATAGGGAAGGGGAGAAGTTTCCAGCCGTTTCCCAATGATCAAGGGGCTGGTTCAGCCCCCTCCTCCTAACCCGAGCCAAGCTTTCAATGGCATTAATGACCATTGAAGTTTTTGCCTCTCCCCTCCTCAACCGAGCCTTTAAACACCACCAGTGGCCAAAGAGGAATGTTTCCCAGCATTTACCTGAAGATTACGAGCCCTCCCACTGTACTGTTGCAGAAGTCGAGCGGTGCCACCATCGAAAATGGTTTCCCGACGATCATCGTGCCTTAAAGCCGTCGGCAAGGTCCTCCTCCCCTCCTTACTTCATGGGTAGATCATAGGGATGTTTAGGTTCAATGTTCGGGCTAAATTGAGCCCAAACCAATCTCTGTATTTCATGGTTTTGGGCCGAATATTTTCTTAGTGGGATAGCCGGAATAGTCATCACCGGCGGCAATGCCGCCGACTTGAGGTAGCCACCACCTCCACGAAGGTGGTGGTGGCGGTGGCCGGTCAGGGAAGTGGTCGGATGGTCGACAACGAGAGTTTGAAGTCGGCCCAGGTGCAAGCAATCGGGGCTGTTGGCTGGAGGAGGAAGACGACTCGGCAGCCCTTGGTTTTGCGCCAAGATTCGTGCGCCAGATTAATAATTCATTTTGATTTTAATTTCATTTCTATCACACTATTTGCAATAGATGGTTTTAATTTTAAAAAAATACTTAGGCCCCTCAAGTGAAATAGTCATCAACATAATCTTTGTAGCCCTATGAGTATACTTTCATCCAAAATTGATTTGATCTAATTTGGACCTTTGGTTGGACCAGGGCACCCATTTTGGTTGGATCTATACCTAGGGCTATCCTGAGATTCAAAAGGGTGCCAACACTTCATCCCAAGTCCAAATGACCTGAAATTTGGGCATGGGGTCAACCATAGTTATACCTAGCTCCATTCAAAAAATGGGAATTTTTGGGGTAAATTTGTCCTATGGTCTTTGTTATTTTTTAATAATAATAGGATATTTTAATTAAGTGGTCTAATTACCTCCAAACCCTCCCAAATTTTGGTGGGAGGTCCGTGACATCATGATATGGATTTGCATAAAAATTCACCTCATTTAGAGGTCTTTACAATAGGTAATAACCTAACCCTAACTCTTCCTTATGAAGGATTCTTAAATAAAGAGGGTACTTTGTCTTGGGATGGGCAAATCCTCTCAACAGGGGTTGAGAATTTTACCATTGACTTGGCATGGACACAGTCACCCTCATAGGGATTATGGGGGTGGTATAGGGTGTTGGAACACCCTATTACTAATTTGGGTAAGGATCACTATGTTTGTCTTAGGAAACCAGGTTGACCTAATTGTATAGTTGTAAAGGTCAACATTAGAATGTGTCTAGGGCTTAGAACTTAGGTTTGAAGCTGCCCCCAGGACCATTCCAAGATCAAGGATATAGAGCCAAGTCTAAGGCAATTTTCGTCGAGCTCAGGTCGACGAAAAGTTGAACTCGGTTCGACGCTCTCTGAGCTCAACTTCGATAAATCGTCGAACTCCGGTCGACGTTCTTCGAGCTCAGGTCGACGATCCCTCTTCAGCTATTCTTCAGGTCGCTGAGCTCGGTTCGACGATCTTCGAGCTCAGTTCGACGCTTTCTATCTGTTTGATCTGTTTCCATCTCTGAGCTCAGTTCGACGATCGTAGAGCTCAGATCGACGTTTTTTTTTGAGAGATCAACGATCCTAAGGATTCAAATGCTGCCAGTCTTTGGAATGTTTTTGAATTCTCTCAGCATTTATGTCAAGGAGATCTGCCAGCCGTTTGTCTTTATTCTGGAGCAAGTTTCAAGGAATTATTCAGGGAATGTTTTATTGGACCTTCCTCTAGAAGACAAGACTTTTTATGGAAGACATTTATGACTGCCAACAGCTATCTTTGACAAGAATTTTTTTTAGAGAATCAGATCTTCCTTTTTATCTTCAGTTAGATAGAATATACAATAGAGAACACAGAGAGCAAAAACAAGAATTAAGCTGTGACAGATAACAAGTGATCAATTCTGAAGAATCAGTATAACAATCTTTTTTTCTTACAGAAAAGTGATCACAGCTTCATCTCAAGAACTCCAGACACCTCATCTTTCAGCCTTTTGCTGAAAAAATCTTTTGCTGGAGATCTAAACTTCTGAAGACCTATCACCCTAGAGCAAAGCTTTCATTCTTGAACTTGTCTACATCTCAGGGGGAGCTTTGACAACAAAAGATTCACTAGTCTTCTCTCATTTGATTTGAGAACAGAGAAGACAACTTCACCTCTTTATCTTTTCTTTTTCTGCTGTGAAAGGGTTCTTAAACTCCCTTCAAAAGTTCTGTCTGGTTCTGAGAGCCTTGTCAAAACTCAGTGGTGGCAAGACACCTTATCAAAAAATCCAGTTTTGGTTTTTGAGCACCTTATCAAAAGCTCATTGGTGTCAGGACACCTGATCAACTCATCCTGAGTGGATTCCTACCAAGGGTGGTAGAAGAGTGGATGTACCCAGGTTTTTGGGGAACCACTATATTTCCTTGTGTCTTCTAGCTTGTTTGTGTGATTGATTTGCTGTGTGCTGTGCTCTTTACTTAGTTGTTTTTAACTCTTTACTAGCACTCTACACTATACTATAAATTGAATTTTATATGTGCTGATTATTTCAAAACGGTGAAATTAATTTAAATAAACTCTATTCACCCCCCCTCTAGAGTTGAGATAGATCTTACTCTCACTTTCATAGGGTAGTTTTCCCTTGGACTCAACTCAAACCCTAAGGAGGGGCTTATGAGGGTTATGAAGGATATGGGGACAAATGGACTTGTGTCATATTGTAACTTGGTGGAATTGATGAATGAGTAACCTAAGACCCTTGGTATGAACCTTGAAGGGTTTGGAGGGAGATAGATACCCCAAGACCATAACCCTAGATTAGGGCATAATCATTGTTAGAGTAGAATAACCCACCAAAACTAACCAAAAAGATGTGAAACTTAGGCAGCATGGATTTTAGGTTAGATAGAATCTTTAGTGAATTTATTAGAAATTTAGGAACAATATTTCAAGCACTTAATTGATATACATGGTATGACCTTAAATGGTATATTATTTATTAGGATCTCTCTGTTCATTAAAATCCTGTGAAACATGGGCAGGAGACATTTTTGGTTAAGATAATTACCCCTGAATTTTATTATAAATTTTAGTTGTTTATTTTCAGTACTTTCTTCACAAGATAAAAAAGGGGCATTTATGATCAATTAATTATTTAGAGCTAATACCATATTGCAAAAATTATGAAAATTAGGTCACTGTTGCTTTTAGATCAATAACTACTTGGTAAAATTAATTCATGAGTTTTAGAAGACTATTTTAGGTACTTACTTTACAAACCCATCATTTTTGGAATTTTATGTTTAATTTATTCAGAGCTTATTTCTAACTGAAAATTCACGAAACCTTGTATATAATGTTAGTAAGACAGTAGTTGCATAAGAAAAATAATTCACAATTTTTGGATGATTATTTGCTGTGCTTACTCTAATATTTAAGGGAAATAGGATTTATTACCAAAATAGTTTTAGGGACCTATAGATAATGGAAAAATGGTTATATTTTGGATTTATAATATTGAGCTGTCCTAATATTTTCCATATTTTTGTCAAGCATCATGCATGATTTTAAAGGACACTTCCTGTTCAAACTGGTAGCACATGCATCTTTTAGGAAAACTAAATAAATGCTTGATTAATTTGGAAAAATATAAATTACTGGATATAGCCTATTTAGGTCATGATATACCCCCATTAATTATCTCTAACCATTTAGATGATTATTTGTAGTGCTACCCAATATGTGCATCATGTCACTAAGTATGGTCTACAATTAGTAAAAGGATAGTAAATAGGTGATGAGGGTGAGTAGGACTAAGCTTTGGGATTCCAATAGTCTGGTGGTTTTGGATAAGTAATTAGGGTCACTTTTGGAGACTAGGTTGATAAAGGCGTGGTTTTGGCTTGTGCTAGGTGGTGCTCGGGATCGACGAAAGATCACCCTTACTGAAGGGAGGTAGAGTCAAAATCACACTAGGTTTAATCCAGCATAATACAAAAGGGGAATGGGTAGAAGGAAGAAACCAATAATAGTAAGTTCCTTGCGAAAGGGAACGATGGGCTTCAGCTACCATCATAGTTCTGAGTGCCTTTTGAGAGCCCTTCATGGGGTATACCGGGGGCAGTCCTGGTCTAACCTAAACTATAGGCAAACTAATTTGTAAGAGTAACTAGCATAATTAGGGATTCACATTCACTCACCTTAATGTCTCGTAATACTAGGTTGGTTCATATGGGATGATGGCCTAGGGTGTAACACCTCTACCCGTCAAGAAGGATATAATAGAGGGTCCGGCTGGGGCCCCACACCATATTCCACAAACAGGCGAAGACGGTACTAAAAAATATAAAAACCAACGCATCCTAACACAGTGCATTTTAGCGGAAGATTCACGGTTGAAAACATGAACTCAAGAGTTACAAGAACTGTCCCATATAATAAAATAGGAATGTTTACACCGAAAGTAAATGGCCATATGGCCTTACAGGTTTCTCTTAACAAAAGTGTGGTTTCCAAACATCTGCGCGCAGGCTGGCCACACATGAACAAGAAGAAACAAAACAAAGCCTTTGAGGGCAGCAACACAACTTGGGATTCAGCCCACTAAGTCCCGCTCGGACCAGCACCACCTGCACCTGCAAGAACCAATCCACCAAGCAGTGGCAAATAGGGCAACGGTTAGCATTCAGCTGACCAATTATAACGACCCTGCCCCTCGCACGGGGAAGCGGAATTCCTTCCCTGCACAGCATTTTACATCTCATACACATATATCCAGCCACCAAGGCAATACATATCACAAATGCCAGCACGACGACCCGACATTCCGTGCACTCAGGGCACATTCTGGTGTACCGGAAATGCTGGGTCCCACCACCGTTCAGAGGTCCCAGACATGACGGTCCAATTTGAGCATTTCTAGTCTGATCGGCACACAAGCCATCGACTCTCGCTATGTGATCCTTTAGGGCCTTAAGCACCCATGGTTAGACAACCATAATGTGGGTACAGATCTGCCTTTCCCATTGTTCAAAATCGTCAGACTCAAGATTGGACTGACGCAGGTACAGCTTCACTTTGCCTGTCCGCCACCAAGGCATTTCTCAAGTTGCATCCTAACGGCTCAACTTCATAATATATGGCACTCACGGCCACAAGAGTTGAACCCAACTCTCAACATTTCCTGGACTTCCTCCAGTACTTCTTGCGGCACCAAGCCATAGGTATCCACCACGGATTTCATGCATACAAGCAATGGTCACGGTGTCTTCTCCGATGTGCAAACAAGAATCACCAATCTAAACCAACATGTCCAGATGGGCTTCACACAGCATGCCTAACCATACTCACACTTCAGGTTCTAATGCAATACAATAAGGGGCGTACTGCCGACCCAAGGGAATCACTTCGCCATCCACCTTTTGGTGGAGGATTCCTATGCAAATGCAGGAAAGAAGGACTTCACTTGTCCAAGAAGGAAATCATTACCCTTGAAGGACGTTTTTGTGCCATGGCGAAAAGTACATGGTTGGAAAGCTTCGCAGCGATCAAGCCTCCGTAAAGCTGAACTCGGCTCGCTATTTGGACCAGCGCAGAACCACCGGCAGCCGGCTTTCCCTTCTTTTTCCTCCCCTTGCTCTCCTCTCTCTCTTCACTTAGGAAAGAGAATGGAACAACTCAAATGAGTTTTCTCCATCTCAAATCCGGCCTTATAAACCCAGGGAACAGCCTAAACCATTGGATCTTGGTCAAAGAAAATGGAAGGCTCAGACTAGCCCTGAAATTGAATTTCCTGGGCCAAACACGGGTTGTGACATGCCCGTATCACATGCCGTGTTCCTGAAGCGGTGCACAACTGACTTAAAACTAAACAAAACACGGGCAGCGACATGCCCGTGTCACACCAAACACGCCCGTATCACCCAGTACACGGCCATGTACCTGGTTGTGTCACCCCTGTAACTCGATCTCAAAAATCATATGAGAATAACAAGGTTAAGGCACACACCCGTATCCCTAGCCTTGTGCCAAACACGCCCCAGTGACACACCCATGTCACAGGCCGTGTCCTCCTCGGACACAACTGGCTCTCAGCTAAGTTAGATACGCCCTGGGACACGCCCGTGTCCCAGGCCGTGTACACCTGACACGCCCTGAGACACGCCCGTGTCTCAGGCCGTGTCAGCCAACCTGAATCCAAATTTTGGCTTTTGAGATTTCTGGGGTCTTACACTGTGAGCTTTGGCTCGCTTGGTGATTGAGACAACGAGATAGTCTGGCAAGCTCTGGCTCGGAAACTTGATTCATAACTATTGCATGTGTATAAAAGGAAAGGTGATGGGTCTTTGGTATTGGAGGGTCAATGCACCGACACCAATACGTGGACTCGGCAAGTGTGGTTTAGCACTTGGCCAAATAAAGTACGGTGCGCCAGCCGACAAGAGTACGCAGGTGTCCTTTTTGTGCACCAGCGTTGAGGCGTACGATAGGTCTGTACAGTAGTGCAACTACTGGTTTAGAGGTGGACGAGGCCCAACCCACCAAATCTGTCGTCCACTTTGATGGTATCCTGGGAGGTTCGGCTCAAGAAATGGGGAACTAAAGGTCTGTGTACACAAAGTCGGGTGGGTGAGTTGAACTTGCATGTTCGCATCATGGCATAAGTGCATGTCATAGCATAACCATTGCATTTAACCCTGACACCTATTGTATAAATTGGTATGAGACGCTTTATACAAAAGGACCTGCAAAATGACCCCTTAGCTTATGTGCTTGCATAAGCATGCTCATAAGTTATGGTTATTTTCCTATGATAAATATTGTTCACTTATAAACCAACACCCCATCGTATAAATTGGTATGGGACTTTTTATATGATGGGAGCCTTGCAAAAGATCCCTTTGCTTATGTGTTCTCATATAAGTTAAGGTCACGTTTATATTTCACTTACTGCCATTATATTCATAGAACTGCTTGCATAGGTTCGTCGTCATCTGTTACTTGATTATTCTCCACCTTCATGTCCTTTCCTTTCTTCCTCACCGCTCGATTCGTAGGAGCCATAGGGGAAGGGGTGGGGGTTGATAGGACTTAGTATTATAGACAAACGGTTTTCAGACCACATAATTTAGGGGATCATGGAGCCCAGTATGGAGGAGCAGCCCCGTAGGTCGGCCCATTTGGAGATAGGGCAGTCTAGCTCAGGAGTTCAGATAGCTTGGACTATGAGTCCCTGACCTTTGTAGTGTTTTATTTTCCTTCTTCTTGAGTGACTATGTTGTGAGGATTTGATGTATCGGGCTTAATCCCTTATTTGCAGTATATTTATATTTTGTGGACTCTCCCTTCATGGAGATATTATTACTATGATGTGATTTTTATTGTGGACTTTTGGTTAGAGTTTTTACCTCACTTGTGTTTACTCTACCTTGGTTGCTTTTCTATGATCGAATCGGCCGGTAGAATCGGCATTTCGCGGTGATGAACCTTTAGGGCATGAAGGTGTCACCGCAAAGCCGCAGTTTTTGGCCCAAGACCCCGGTGTTTTTTTAAAAAAAGGGGTCTTACAAGTGGTATAAGAGGCAACCTCGATCGGGAAAAGTACCATTCCACAAATCCCTTGGTCACCCCCGCGCAGGTTTAGTTTGATGACAAACTAAGTAGCAGAAGCGTGGTGTGCCCATGTGGGGATCACATGTAATTGTCCACTGCTAATTAGGCTTGAGTCAATTGCTTACAGATGGTTTTTGATATGCAGCCTCCAGCACAGCCTATACCACAGGATGGAGTCCAGCAGACTCTGAATGTTGCACCACCTCCCCCGATCCCCACTCCGTTCCTACAGTCAGAGATGGGGCAGACTATGACAGCCATTCTACAGGCTTTCAAGGCCCAGCAGGTTCCAGTTCCGCAGCCAAACCCGGGGTCCAATTGGCTGAGCATCTTTCAAGGACTCTCTCCCCCATCCTACTTAGGGATAGAATCAACTGTTTGGATGGAAGAATGGCTGGACATTATGTATGAGATGTTGATCGGGATTCGGTGTCCCTGGGAGGAGAGGGTTCCATTGGTGGTCTCTTGCTTGGAGTCTCACGCCAAGAGATGGTGGAAGACGTCGCTGGATATGACTTTTGCGGATATGGAGGTTGCCGAGATTACTTGGGAGGAGTTCAGGGCCGCGTTACTGGAGCATTTTGTTCCACAGTCGGCTAGGGATGAGCTGGAGGATAGGTTCCTGTAGTTGAAGCAGGGCAATAAGACAGTGGTAGAGCACCACCGGGATTTCAACCATTTAGCCCGATTTGCGCACTTCTATCAGCTGGATGAGGTAGGATACACCACGAGGTTCTATAAGGGCATGCGGGAGGAGTTGAGGGAGGCTATTCTATTTGTATCTGACGGGCCAACACATCAGATGCTCGAGATGTCCAAGAGGATTGAGGCCGACTGGCACACGACTTGGGGTTGGAAGAGGCCAACGGAGGAACAAGGACGGGGAGCCAGAAATGATCAGTGGCAGGGCCGCATCACTGATGGGAGAGAGGAAAGAAGAGGAGAGGACCTACCTCATCAGGGGGTGAGACAGGAGACGAAGGAGCCGGTGGTTGTGGCTCCTCAGCCTCTTTAGATGCGGGAGACACCGAGACCTGGGGGTATGGAATTTCCCCCGCCGGAATGCTTCAAATGCCACCATACTAGGCACATCCAGAGGAACTGCCCCATGAGGAGATCACCCCTACCAGCACCACAGGTTGCCCCGTATGCTCAGCAATTTGGAGGTCGAGGACGTGGTCGAGGACGTTGATACTAGGGTGGGGATCGTGGACAAGAAAGGGAGCAGGTGTATGCTTTGGACCTGACACAGCCTCAGAACCCAGAGCAGGTCATAGAAGGTACGCCAAGATGTTTAATTGTTTAAATAAAATTCCCTTTCTCAGTTGTCAAATTTGTAGAACTGCACTAGATAGAATAAATTGGAAAGAAAACTCGTTATAGAATCCTAAGACATTTATTCGCCCCAGGTATAGTCTTCATCTGCGGCAAGCCTGCCCGCACGCTTTTTGATACTGGATCTACAAACTCCTTTGTGTCGGAGACGTTCGCAGAAGGACTGGAAGGCGTGGAGCGATTCACGGGCTCGAAGACGAGGGTGCGACTACCCGATGGGTCTGAACTCCTTACCTCAGACCACTGCAATATGGAGGTAGAAATCGGTGGAAAGGCATTCAAGGCTCCAGCAACACTTTTGAATTTGACGGACTACGACTTGATCCTTGGCATGGTATGGCTGGATTGGAACCTGGCCCAGATTGATTGCCAAAATAAGAGGATCACCGTGAGGCACAGGGACTCTTTCATTGTCATCGAAGTTATAAGACCTGCCTCTCGTATACTCTTTTCTTTAGTACAGGCCGTTAAGGCCCATCTAAAAGGAGAGGAGGTCTATCAGATTCTATTTGAGATGGCGGAGGCCAAGGAGTCTTTGATAGACATCCCGGTGGTGCGAGATTTTGTTGACGTCTTTCTAGAGAAACTGCCAGGACTACCTCCGCACCGAGAGCAGTAATTCCAGATACAGCTTATGTCGGGGGCCAAGCCGGCATCTTGGGCCCCTTACCGGATGGCCCCAAAAGAGTTGATAGAGTTCCAAAGTCAGTTGCAGGAACTAGTAGAGGCTGGGTTTGTCTGCCGAAGATCTTCACTGTGGTGAGCCCGGTGCTATTCGTCAAGAAGAAGGATGGAAGTCTCCTCTTTGTATTGATTATCAAGCACTGAACAGACTGATGGTCTGGAATACATACCCGTTGTCATAGATTGACGAGTTGTTCGATCAACTAGAAGGAGCGCATTTCTTCTCGAAACTTGACTTGAGGTAAGGTTATTACCAGCTACGGATTCGAGAGGAGGAAATTCCGAAGACCGACTTCAGTAGTAGGTACGGACTGTTTGAGTTTACAGTGATTCCCTTCGGGCTCAAAAATGCACCGTCAGCATTTATAAGCCTCATGAACAGGGTATTTGAGCAGTATTTGGATGTATTTGTAATCGTATTTATTGACGGCATCCTCATCTACTCAAGGATGTAGGAGGAGCATACAAGACACCTGACTTTGACTCTAGAGAGGCAACAGGAGCACCAGTTGTATGCAAAGTTCAGCAAATGCCAGTTTTGGCTAAAGGAGGTGGCCTTCTTAGGTCATATTATCAGCGGTGCTTGGTTGGTAGTAGACCCGGCCAAGATTCGGGCAGTTTAGGATTGGCCATTGTTGAAGACAGCCACGGATGTACAGAGCTTCCTGGGACTTGCCGGATATTACCAGAAGTTCGTCGAAGGATTCTCCCGGATTGCACTCCCTCACACATCCCTGACGAAGAAGAAATCCCCTTTCGTTTGGACGCCACAGTACGAGGCGGCCTTTGTGGAGTTGAAAGGTTGGCTTACCTCGGCTCCCATTCTCGCTCTTCCGTCGGGAAGAGAGGGATTCCAGGTGTACACGGATGCCTCCTACCAGGGGATGGGTGCCGTTTTGATGCAAAACGGGTACGTAATAGACTATGCCTCCCGACAGCTTAAGATACATGAGAAGAACTATCTGGTGCATGATCTGGAGATGGGTGTAGTGATCTTTACTCTAAATATTTGGCGACACTACCTCTACGGGGTTCACTGTGACATCTTCTTAGATCACAAGAATTTGAAATACGTGCACACATAGAAGGAACTCAACATCAGACAGAGACGTTGGGTGGAGTTCCTGTCGGATTACCAGTAGACCATGCACTACTATCCAGGGAAGGCGAACGTGGTGGCAGATGCTCTGAGCCGGAGAGGAGATACCTCAGGGAATGGACCCCAACTGATGTTCATGGATCTAGTCTTGTCGTTAAGAGATATGCAGATATCCCTAGTGTCCGAGAATGATCCAGATCTGTATATGGAGTATCTAGCATCGATGGTTGCCATAGACGATATTTGGGACCGCATCCGGGACGGACAGAAGACGGATGCATGGGCAGAGCCGATATTCCAAGCCTTTGAGGTGGGTTCAAAGGGAGATTATTACCTGAGAGATGGATTGCTATATTTCAGAGGTAGAGTCTATATACCCGCAGGATGTCAGTTTTGGGAGGAAATCATGGCTGAAGGACATTGTAGCAGATATTCTATACACCCAGGGATCACCAAGATGACCGCAGACTTAAAGAAGACGATGTTCTGGCCGGGGATGAAGAAGGACACTACATACTTCGTGACTCATAGTGAGGCATGCAGGCTAGTGAAGGCAGAGTGTAGAAACCCCACAGGAATTCTACATTCACTTCCGGTGCCGGAGTGGAAATTTGAGGACATCGCGATGAATTTCATTCATAGCCTCCCCCGATCACGGACGGGAAACGATTCGATTTGGGTCATCGTCAATCGACTGACGAAGGTGGATAGATTCATTCGGATCATAAAAGATGACTCGGTTGGGGTACTAGTGCGGAGATTCGTAGAGTAATTCATTCGTTACCACGGGGTGCCCAGGACGATTGTGTCGGATCGGGATGGTCGGTTCATATCCAGGGAGTGGAGATCTGTGTAGACTTACTTAGGCACGCGGCTGACCTTCAGCATAACATTTCATCCCTAGAAGGATGGGAAGACGGAACGCACCAACCGAACATTGGAGGACCTCCTAAGTCCATGCATTTGGTATCGAAATGAACCTTGGGAGAAGATTTTACCACTGGTTGAGTTCTTCTATAACAATAGCTACCAGTCCATCATAGGGATGTCTCCTTATGAAGCCTTGTATGGAAGGAGATGTAGGACTACGCTTTCAAGGATTCAGGATGAGGATCCGAAGGTTTGGATCGGATTTTGTTGAAGACACCGAGCCTCAGGTGAGAATGATACGGGACAGAATGCTGGAAGTGCAGAGCCGATAGGATAAGTATTACGACGCCCGACACCATCAGGTATAGTTTCAGGTGGGAGACCGGGTTTTCTTGAAGATCTGGCCCATGCAAGGAGTTTTACGGGTGCGTGGTAGGAAGAAGAAGCTAAGCCCTTTGTATATGGGCCCTTACAGGATCCTGGAACGGATCGAGCCCATATCTTATATGATGAAGTTGCCACCGGAAATGGCAGGTTTATAGGACGTATTCCTTATTTCTTAACTTAGGAGGGATCTACTACGGCCAGAGCAGCCGATGTCGACAACAGATGGGCCGATAGCTCCAGAACCGTCAGTTCATATGGAGCCGGTTCGGATCGATGACAGAGGAGTACGGATCTTGCGTCGCAAGAACGTTCCGTTAGTTAAAGTTCTGTGGAGGAACCACAGCCAGGAGGAGCATACCTGGGAACCGCAGGACCTGATGCAACAAAAGTATCCAAAGCTGTTCAGTCGGGTATACCTCACAACCTCTCAGGATGTTCAATTTACCTTCCTGTTTTAAACTAGTAGGACTTCCCTAGGAAGAGTAGAGGCTAATCTTTTATTTATTGGGGTCTTGGCTTTTCCAATTGGGTGAATTTGTCATAGATTTAGGTTTTCCTTAAACCTCACTTAGCAAACAAGGCGTCGTGATGTAATCTTTCACTTCTTATGGGATGTTACAAGTTACTTTTTTTTCTCGATATAAATTCCCGTAGGCTTAACCTTGATTTCGGGGACGAAATTGTTGTTTTGTTTATTAGGATTTTTAACATCTCATTTCCAACTAGACCCCTAAGAGTAGTTTTGTTCATGACTAGGTTATGACAAAACCCTAGGAAGCTAAAAATGGCCAAGTGATCAAATACCAAGGTGAGAATCACCTTGGTCTGTCTATGGCACAACCTCATCACCAAACCTAAAGATTGACCTTAGGGCTTCACCATGACTCCATGACCCCACTATAACATCACTAACCTATTATAGGGTCCACTAGAGCCTTAAGGGTCCATTATAGTCAACCCAAAATGGCCAATTTTACCTAGGACCAACATAGGCCTAAATTAGGCAACGTGCCCTAACTAAGGGCAGTTTGCCTCTAATGTGCCCAACCAACCTCGCCCAGGTCTTCCTAGACCTAAAGTGGTGTCAATGGGTCACCTGGGACTCAATGGGGTCAACCCCCAAGCTTGAGTTAACCCAAGCCAACTCAAATCCCAACTTGGATAAGATGCCCTTTTTAAGGGTCATATGACCCTCAAGGTGCCCAGTTAGTCCTGTCCCACCCCACCTAAGACATAGGAGAGATCAATGGATCACCAGGGACCGATTAGGGGCAACAAAAAGGTCAAAATGACCAAATTCAACCCAAGGCAACATTGGGTCAACCTAGCCCAAATGAGCTAGCATAAGCTTAAGCCTCCTCATATAGCTTCATTTGGAATATTATGTGTATATGTGGGTTGCAGATAGACCCCAAGGTTGACCAAGTCAACTTGATGATTAGGAGAGAGAGAGTGAGCACCATTCCATGGTAATGGAGGAGAGAGAAAAAGAGGGAATGAAGGGGCAAGTCAAACCCGGGCAAGGGAGGGAAAAGGCCACTCTTAATGGCTGGATTCAACTCCCATGGGGAAGGGGAGAAGTTTCTAGCCATTTCCTGGCCACCAAGGGGCTGGTTATTCCCCCTCCTAACTTGAGCCAAGCTTTCAATGGCATTAATGGCCATTGAAGTTTTGGCCTCTCCCCTCTTCAACCGATCCTTTAAACACCACCAATGGCCCAAGAGGAATGTTTCTTAGCCTTTACCTGAAGATTTCGAGCCCTCCAACTGCACTGTTGCAGAAGTCGAGCGGCACAACTGTCGGAAATTGTTTCCCGACGATCGTTGTGCCTTCAGGCCGCTGGCAAGGTCCTCCTCCTCTCCTTACTTCATGGGTAGATCATAGGGATGTTTAGGTTCAAGGTTCGGGCTCAATTGATCCCAAACCAAGCTCTGGTTTTCATGGTTTTGTGCCAAAAATTTTCTTGGTGGGATCACCGGAACAGTCATCACCGGCGTCCACACCGCCGGCTGGAGGTAGCCACCACCTCCACGAAGGTGGTGGTGGCGGTGGTCGGGCAGGGAAGTGGTCGGTTGGCTGGCAGTGGCAGTTTGAAGTCGGCCAAGGTGCAAGCAATTGGGGCCCTTGGTTGGAGGAGGAAGATGACTTGGCAGCCCTTTGTTTTGCGCCAAGATTCGTGCGCTGGATTAATAATTCATTTTTATTTTAATTTCATTTCTGTCACACTATTTGAAGTAGATGGTTTTAATTTTTAAAAATACTTAGTCCCCTCTAGTTAAAAAGTCATCAACATGAACTTTGTATCCCTATGGGTCTACTTTTATCCAAAATTAATTTTATCTAATTTGGACCTATGGTTGGACCAGGGCACCCATTTGGTGGGTTCTATACCTAGGGCTTTCCTGAGATTCAAAAGTGTGCCCACACTTCATCCCTTGTCTAAATGACCTGAAATTTGGGAAGGTGGTCAAGCTTAGTTATACCTAGGTCCAGTCGAAAAATGGGAATTTTTGGGGATACTGTCCTATGGTTTTTGTTATTATTTAATAATACTAGGGTATTTTAATTAAGTGGTCTAATGACCTCCAAACCCTCCCAAATTTTGGTGAGAGGTCCCTGACATCATGATATGGCTCTGTATAAAATTTCACCTCATTTAGAGGTGTTTATGATAGGTAATGACCTAATCCTAACACTTCTTTAGTGAAGGATTCTTAAATAAAGAGTGTACTTTGGCTTGGGATGGGCAAATCATCTCAACAGGGGCTGAGATTTTTACCACTTACTTGGCATGGCCACAATTACCCTCATAGGGATTATGGGGCGGTCTAGGGTAGTTTTTCCCTTGGACTCAAACTCAAACACTAAGGAGGGGCTTTTGAGGGTTGTGAAGGATATGGGAACAAATGGACTTGTGTGATATTGTAACTTGGTGGAATTGATGAATGAGTAACCTAAGACCTCTGGTATTAACCTTGGCTGGTTTGGAGGGAGATAGATACCCCAAGCCCTTAACCATTGATTAGGGCATAATCACTGTTAGAGTAGAATAACCCACCAAAACTAACCAAAAGGATGTGAAACTTAGGTAGCATGGATTTTAGGTTAGATAGAACCTTTAGTGAATTTATTAAAATTTTAGGAACAATACTTCAAGCACTTCACTTGATATACATGGTATGACCCTAAATTGTATATTATTTATTTGGATCTCTCTGTTCATTAAAATCCTATGAAACTTGGGCAGGAGACATTTTTGGTCAAGATAATTACCCCTGAATTTTATTATAAATTTTAGTTGTTTATTTTTTGTACTTTCTTCACAAGATTTAAAAGGGGCATTTATGATCAATGAATTATTTTGAGCTATTACCCTATGCAAAAATTATGAAAATATGGTCACTATTTCTTTTAGATCAATAACTACTTGGTAAAATAAATTAAAGAGTTTTAGATGACAATTTGAGGTACTTACTTTACAAACCCATCATTTTGGGAATTTGATATTTAATTTATCCAGAGCTTATTTCTTACTGAAAATTAATGAAACCGTGTATATAATGTTAGTAAGACAGTAGTTACATAAGAAAAATAATTCATAATTTTTGGATGATTATTTGGTGTACTTACTCAAATATTGAAGGGAAATAGGATTTATTACCAAAATAGTTTTAGGGACCTATAGATAATGGAAAATAGTTATATTTTGGATTTATAATATTGAGCTATCCTAATATTTCCCTTAATTTTTTCAAGCATCATGCATGATTTTAGAGGACACTTCCTGTTCAAACTCGTAGCAAATGCATCTTTTAGGAAAACTAAATAAATGCTTGATGAATTTGAAAAAATATAAATTACTGGATATAGCCTATTTAGGTCATGATAGACCACCATTAATTATCTCGAGGCATTTAGATGATTATTTGTAGTGTTACCCAATATGTGCATCGTATCACTAAGTATGTTCTACAATTAGTAAAAGGACAGTAAATAGGTGATGAGGGTGAGTAGGACTAAGCTTTGGGATTCCAATAGTATAATGGTTTTGGATAAGTAATTGGGGTCACTTTTGGAGAATAGGTTGATAAAGGCATGGTGTTGGCAAGTGCTAGGTGGTACTCGGGATCGACGAAAGATCGCCCTTCTTGAAGGGAGGTAGAGTCAAAATCACATTAGGTTTAGTCCAGCATAATACAAAAGGGGAATGGGTAGACGGAGGCAACCAACAATAGTAAGTGCCTTGCTAAAGGGAACGATGGGCTTTAGCTACCATCATAGTTCCTAGTGCCCTTTGAGAGCTCTTCACGGGGTATACCGGGGGCAGTCCTAGGCTAACCTCAACTATAGGCAAACTAATTTACAAGAGTAACTAGCATAATTAGGGATTCACTTTCACTCACCTTGATGTCTCGGAATACTAGGTTGGTTCATATGGGATGATGCCCTGAGGGTTTTGTAGATAGGCAGATTAGCTCGGTTAGCTTTGGCTCGGTTGGTGATTGAGACGGCGGTATAGTCCGACGAGCTCTGTCTCGGAAACTGGATTCATAACTATTGCATGTGCATAAAAGGAAAGGTGGTGGGTCTTCAGTATTGGAGGGTCGATGCACCGACACCAATACTGGGACTCGGAAAGTGTGGTTTAGCACTTGGCCAAATTAAGTCCGGTGCGCCAGCTGGCAAGAGTACGCAGGAGTCTGCTTTGTGCACAAGCGTTGAGGCGTATGATAGGTCTGACCGGTAGTGCAATTACTGGTTTAGAGGTGGGCGAGGCCCAAACCACCGCTTCCGTCTGCCACTACGGAGGTATCCTAGGAGGTTGGGTTCCAGAATGGGGGAACTAAAGGTCTGTGTACACAGAGTCGGGTGGGTGAGTTGTACTTGCATGTTCACATCATGACATAAATGCATGTCATAGCATTACCATTGCATTTAAACCTGAAACCTATTGTATAAAGTGGTATAGGATGTTTTATACAATAGGACCTGCAAAACGACCCCTTAGCTTATGGGCTTGCGTAGGCATGCTCATAAGTTATGGTTATTTTCCTATGATAAATATTGTTCACTTGTAAACCGACACCCCATCGTATAAATTGGTATGGAACTTTTTATATGATGGGAGCCTTGCAAAAGATCCCTTAGCTTATGTGTTCTCATATAAGTTAAGGTTACATTAAAATTTCACTTACTGCCATTATTCTCATAGAACTGCTAGCATAGGTTCGCCTTCATATGTTACTTGATTATTCTCCACCTTCATGTCCTTTCTTTTCTTCCTCCCCGCTCGATGCCTAGGAGCCAAGGTGGAAGGGGTGGGGGGTTAATAGGACTTAGTCTTATAGACTAACAGTTTTCGGACCACATCATTTAGGGGATCGTGGAGCCCAGTATGGAGGAGAAGCCCCGGAGGTCGGCCCGTTTGGAGATAGGGCAGTCAAGCTCAGGAGTTTAGACAGCTGGGACTGTGAGTCCCTGACCTTAGTAGTGTTTTATTTTGCTTCTGCTTTAGTGACTATGTTGTGAGGATTTGATGTATCGGGCTTAAGCCCTTATTTTCATTACATTTATATTTTGTTCACTCTCCCTTCCTGGAGATATTATTACTTTGATGTGATTGTTATTGTGTACCTTTGGTTAGAGTTTTTACCTCACTTGTGTTTACTATACTTTGGTTGCTTTTCTGTGATCGAATCGGCCGATAGAATCGGCTTTTTGCGGTGACGACCCTTCAAGGCTTGAAGGTGTCACTGCAAAGCGGCTGTTTTGGGCCTAAGACCCCGGTGTTTAAAGAAAAAAAAAATGGGGTCTTACACTCACAAAGGCTTGTGTGTCTTTAAACAGGCTATACAAGTAAAAACCCGCAAAAAGCACCTTGTGAGCGGTGCGACCAGCTTGATAGTGCCCACCAGTCGGACCTTCATGTTAGTGTTTTAAAATATCAACTCATTCTTCATAAGAAACACATTTCCTTATCACTTGGTCCAAACAGGTTTTGAAAAGATGCGGGTCTTCCCAAAAATATTTCTTCAGCTAGGAAAAGAATTTCTTCTTTTCCTGAGCAGAGAACTCTTTTGGGAGCACCTGGGCCACTAAATAGTTGGCGATGTGTGCGAACCAAGGAGAAGTAGATGTGTTAATTGAAAGCAACATCTCATCAGGAAAATAATCATTAAAAGATTTTTCATCTAACTTTTCTATAAAAGGGTTATCAAGACGAGAGACATGGTCGGCGGCCAAGTTCTCGGCTCCTCGTATATCACGGATCTCTAAGTCAAACTCTTGGAGGAGTAATACCAAGCAAATAAGGCGCGGCTTGGCATCCGTTTTAGAAAGAAGATATTTGAGGGCCGAGTGGTCCGTAAAAACAATAATTTTCGAAAGTGTAATATAAGAACGGAATTTATCAAACGCGAATAATACAGTTAAGAGCTCCTTCTCGATCATGGTGTAATTTTCCTTTGTAGATGTGAGTGTTTTACTTACGTAATATATGGGGTGGAAGTTTTTAGATATACGTTGTCCTAATATGGCTCCCACCGCATAACTACTTTCATCGCACATTATCTCAAATGGAAGGTCCCACACCAGAGCTATCATAATGGGTGCGTTAATTAACTTTTCTTTAATTAATTCGATGATATAAAGACAAGAGTCATCAATAATAAATGGGGTGTCTTTTTCTAAGAGATGGGTAAGGCGATTGGTGATCTTGGAGAAGTCCTTTATGAATCGGTGGTAGGAAAAAGCGTGACCCAGGAAAATTCTAATAGCTTTGATGTTCGTAGGCGGCGGCAGCTTCTCGATAACTTCTATCTTCGAAATATCTACCTCAATTCCTCTCGGAGAAATTTTATGACCCGAAACTAACCCTTCCCTCACCATAAAATGAATTTTTTCCAAATTTAGGGCAAGGTTAGTTTCTTTGCATCGTTCTAAGACTTTTTCTAAATGTTCCAAACAACTATCAAAGGAATTGCCGAACACGGAGAATTCATCCATAAATACCTCCATAATTCTTTCTACGTACTTGTCAAAGATAGCAAGCATACATCGTTGGAATGTAGTTGGCGCATTGCACAATCCAAACATCATTTTTCGGTAGGCGAAGGTGCCGAAGGGACAAGTAAATGTAGTTTTCTCTTGGTCCTCAAGAGAGATGGGGATTTGAAAATACCCGAGAGGCAAACGAGAAAACAATAAAAGCTATGGCCGGATAATCATTCTAAAATTTTATCGATGAACGGCAAAGGAAAGTTGTCCTTGCGGGTGGCTTCATTCAACTTCCTATAATATATACACATCCATCATTCCGTCACCGTCTGTGTCGGGATGAATTCGTTATTCTCATTACAAACTACCATTATTCCTCCATTCTTTGGCATTACCTGAACGAGGCTAACCCACTTACTATCTGATATAGGATAGATAATTCCTGCGTCTAAGAGTTTTATAACCTCACCCTTAACTACTTCTTTCATGTTCGGGTTTATATGGCATTGAGGTTGTATTAAATAGCGTGAATTATGTTCCATTAAGATTTTGTGAGTGCAGAAAGATGGGCTTATGCCCTTGATATCGAAAATTTTCAAGGCAATAGCTCGGCGATGCTTACGTAGAACTAAAAGAAGTTTTCATTTTGGACATCCATAAGGTAGGCCGAAACTATAACTGGCAGCTTGGAGTCTTTTTCTAAGAAGGCATACTTGAGATGTTCAGGAAGTTCTTTAAGTTCTAGGGTACGTGGTTCTTCATAAGAGGTTTGAGAAATTCTTTCTTTTTTAAATACTATATCTTCGTAGATCTTTTTAGACAGAAAATTTAAAGGCGTGGAGGTGGTGGCCAAGGCGGCTTCTTGCTGCGATTCAGTTGGAAGAGTAGAAGAGGAAAAAAAATCAGAAAATTCTTTTTCAAAATTAGATAAAAAATAAGAGGATTCTACACTTTCTTCACTTAGGTGTAGCGATTCAGTTGGAAGAGAAGAGGAGGAACAAAAATCAGAAAATTCTTTTTCAAAATAAGAAAAGCAGTAGGAAGTTTCATCACTTAAGGATTCTAAGAAGAAACAGGAGCCGTCATTTGCTAAGGTGTTCTTCATCTAGGGGGTGATAGAGAAAGTGACTTCGTCGTCGCCTACTCGAAGGAAGAGCTTACCATTTCTTATGCCAATTATAGCTAGGGAAGATGAAAGTGTCGACTTTAACTAAGACATCCTCAACGATTCCTAACTGGTACTTGACGGATCTATCAGAGAGCTGGATACTCTTGAATGTGGGGTTAAGGCTACCAATTCCTAACTTTTTAAACAATGAGAGGGGCATAAGGTTAATCCTCGCACCTAAGTCGGCAAATGCGTTCTTACAAAAACAACACCAAATACACACGGAATAGAAAAAATACACGGGACACTGATTTTCTTTGGTAAGCCATTTTTCAAAACCGCAGAGCACTCGACATTTAACGTGATGTGCGAAAGGTTTTCTAACTTCTTCTTTTTGGTTAGGAGGTCCTTAAGGTACTTGGCGTACTTCAGCATCTGGGAAATCGATTCATGGAAGGGCAGATTTATGTGGATTTGCTTAAACATCTCTAAGAAACGGGAGTATTGATCATCCTGACGTTGTATATTAAGTTCAGAAGGGTAAGGCAGATTTGGATTTTTTTTAAAGATGGGAGGTGGAGTGAGATCTTTTTTTAAAATTTGGGTGATAACTTCTTTAGTAGAGGGTAGAATTTTTAAAATTGGAGCGGAGCTTTGATTTTTTAGAGCGGGCAGAGCTTGCCTCGGGCTCTTCACTTACCATACTGGGAACTTGCTTCCCACTCCGAAGAGTTATAGCTTTTGCTTGCTTTCTTGGTTTGGGCTCGGTATTGGAAGGAAGAGACCCTGCAGGTCGCTCAGAAATAATTTTAGTGAGCTATCCTACTTGCATTTCAAATCTTTTAACGCTTCAAGTTTAGGTTCTTATCGTAGCGTCATTTGTGGCGATATATTTGGAAAGTAACTCCTTCAAGCTTGGAGGTTTTGGAAAGTTTTGAAGAGGTGGTGGTTGGACTTGGCAAAATCGTTTTGTTGTTGCGGGCGCATCGTGTTCGAAGGATTACACCAAGAAAAATTTGGCGATTTCATAAAGCAGGATTATAACTATTCAGAAAATTAAAACCAAAGAGGATGAAAATTCGTAGCAGAAAAATTATTAAAATGTTTCTAGGCATATTGTTAACAAAATCTAATTGTTCTGGGGCAGGAGTTGCAGATTCCCAAACTAGAGGGGTGGAGGCAGCAGTCATATTCGTTATCTTTTTGCTTAATATTTCAACTTTTAGAGCATGCTGGGAGACGTTGTCCACTTCAAAGTTACCTGCAGGTTTGTTTGGGCGGGACCTAGGCACATTCCACTGATAAGTGTTCATGGCCAATTCCTCAAAAAGCTCAAGAGCTGCTTCCAGGGTCTTCTGATTTAAAGTACCTCCAGAAGCTGCGTCTATCATTTTCTTTGTATTTTGATTTAGCCCGTTATAGAACACCTACACTTGTAACCATACAGGCATCGCGTGATGTGGGCATCATCTTAATAATTCTTTAAATATTTCCCAGGTTTCGTATAAGGTTTCAGAGTCTATTTGTCTAAAAGAGGAAATGTCGTTCCTAAGTTTTGTAGTTTTAGCTGGCGGAAAATTGATGAGTCCCTATTTCATACCGAATTCCGGACTCATCTAGGCTCATTTGTATGTCTTTGCACTACCATTTAGCGCCATTAGCACTTCTTTTTGGTTCGTTACGACATTCCACGTCTTGTGCACCTTTTTAGGCTATTTCTGTGCATGTGTGTATTTCCCTTTTGCTGTGCATTATATTTATGTCTGTGACTGCCATGTCGACATCCCGTCCAGTTTTCTTGCAGGTTCTGGGATCGTGTGGGTGTCCGGGATAGGGCTTTCACCATTTTTTGACAAAGGAGCCAATGGTCGTGCGTTTTTACCCACGCACGATAATCGACCTCTTTGGCGCACGATCATCGTTCGTGCGCAGTCTGCCCTCTTTTATGAAAGTTCTGCCCCTGCCATATCGCACGATCACCAGCTATACCGCGCACGATCACTGCTCGTGCACTGCCGGTCGTGCGCAGTCATGCTATCTTTTTCCACTTTTCTGCCTCCATATCGCACGATCATGGACCATATCGCGCACGACCACTAGTCGTGCGCGTGCGCCTGTGATCGTGCGCAGTATTTAAATCTGCTTTCTATAAATAGCGCAGGTCTCGCCCTAATCCCAGTGCTGGAGATTATTCTGCCGTTTTTCATCCCAGACGAAGGGTTCCGCCATTTCCCTTCATCATCCACCATAGGGAGGTGCTCCAGTCACGCTTTCAACGCCAAATCATAGCTGGAGCTTCCTCTCGACCTCCTCCTTCATCCTCGAGCTTCAAGGGAGATTTGAGCTAGCTTTCTTCACCAAGCTAGGAGGAGCATGTGCTTTCATCTTCCACAGCGTGATACGAAGAAGACGGGCCATTGGGAGTGAGTGACAGCCTCCTCTACCCCGGACGTAGTTGAGGACTGTGTTTGGACTCGGATTGATAACCCGGGATCCCAACCGTGATCCCTCAATAAGGCTTCGGACCTGGTCGATTTCGCACACTTCTCTTAATTTGTTGTTGTTAGTTTAGTTTAATTTCAATGTATTGATGAAGTATTATTACATTTGATAAACAAATTTCACTTATTCATGTCTATGTGAGTTAGTGTAATTTTGTTATATTTGCTTGAGGTGCGCCATATTCCATCCACCTCCATCCATCCTTGCCGTACTAGCATTTGCTAGTGGCATGCGTTGCGAAGAGGTGCTTTCGACCCTCATTCCGTCGTTATCTCCACCTCATCCGCTAGCCTACTCGTCTATCCTCCTTGCGAATCGGTGCATAGTGGCCCGACTAGTCTTCATCTCGCCTAGCGAAGCTTTGTATAGCGGCATTGCATAGGAGTAGTTTGTAGCATTTATTTTCTGTTTCCGCAACCATCAAAACCCCCCATTTCATTACCTCCGACCCGAGGTCTTCATCTCAAGTCCTCCTTGAAATTAACTCCACCTTACTGTGTTCCTTGTGAGATCGATACTTGGGAAAACTCGCCCATTTTATATTACTTGTGCGACCGGTTCACTGCCGTGATCTTTTTTGCATCAATTTTTTGGCGCCGTTGCCGGGGAACACAGTCGTGTGAGTTTCTGTAGAGGGAGACGTGAGATTGCTTTCCTTTTCTGTTGTAAATTGCTTTTGTTTTGTTCTATTTCTGTTTAGCTTTCCTTTTTTCTTGTTTGTCTAGGCAACTGTAGTAATATATTGTTGGATTTTGTAATTTGCACAATTTATTTTGAATCTGCTATTTCGATACCATGTGGGGATATTCTTATGCCCAATGCCGTTGGTGTGGAAATTCCTCCCACGCTAGTCATGAATGCCCTACGAGAGATATTGAGCATAAACCTCAGCGCACAATGCATGAGATGCTGTATTCGTACAACCCTTCAAACATTGTGCCTCGAGCTTATGGTCATTCGTCCTCGCCTCATGCACCATTCTCTTATTCCTCTCCGGCCCCACAAAGACCGCACAGTACTGGGAGAAAGTGTTTGTATTGTCGTAGAACAGATCATGTCCTGAAGGACTTTGCCGAGTACCTCCGTGTTTTGGAGGAGGATGATGAGTCGAACATCCGGATCATCCCGACTCCTACCCTTAGTGGCACACCTTCATCGTCCAGTTATGTATCCCTATCACCTTCATCTTTTGAAGGGAATGATGAGGATACAACCACCAGATGTGTGGCTAATCTAGGCTTCGATGTGGCTGAGCCCATCTCTCCTGTGCATACATCTCCAAGCGTGGAGCCGATTTTTTGTGACGAACCTGCGCTTGATTTCTATCCAAGCACAGTTCTTCCGCCTTTGGTGCATTCTACATCATTCGTTTCTTACGATATTTTCGATGATACAACCCAAGTTGTGGCTTGTGTTACATGGATTGTTTCCACTCCCATGGAGGAGGACAACCTTCCTGGCATCGAGGATTCTCCCTCGATACCAAGGGAGGAAGTCCAAGTCTTGGTGGAGACCTCTATGGATCCGGCCGAGTCTTGCAGCATTGTCGACAATGCCGACAATATTTTTCTACCTCAGCCTTTGGGGAGTGAGACCAGGACCACTCCCCTGATTATTTCCATATGTTCTTCGTCTCCTTTATTCCTTGATCCCCCTTCTTTATCTGAGCCTGTGCAGGTGGAATCTCCACGGGTATGTGAGGTTGTCGATGTGCCTGGCATTTTTGCCGTTGCCGTCGCTTCCTACGAACCTGTGGTGGACGATACCATGCTAAGCAAGGATTTATTTTGTGGTGAGTTGAGTGAGGACCAGTGCTCCTCCTCATCTTACTTCCTATTTCCTCTGCCTGCGAGGAGCAGGTATGATTATTTAGGCAGAGGGGTAACTGCTCTATGTCTGTATCGGTACCCGTTACCGCAACGGATATTAGGCCAGTTACCTGTGCATTTTTCTTTTCATAGGCCCATTAGCTAGAACTGTTTAGAATTTAATAAGTCGTGCTGGGATGACAATAACCCCAGTACTTATCTTTCATTTTTTGCATTTTTATTTCCATGTCTATTTTATTTTAGCATTTCTTTTTGTATATTTTTCTTTTGCTTTTGCGGAGCTCACCCCTGTAGGTATTTTTGGCAACTTTGTGTTGGCGGGGTTGTGATTCTTCGTATGGCGAGCCTGCTTCTACTTTCCACGCGTCTTCTGGTATGCTCACTAGCTGAGCATTGGGTAACCTCTTCCCTTAGCTCATTTTGATTTTAATTTCTCTATCATTTGATGTGTTGTTTAGTCTAAGTCTGGGGGAGAGCTATTAGTTGTTGCCTTTTGCATGTGCACATTGCATGCGCATACTAGAAGCTTTTGTAGTTTTATTTTATTTAGTTCATTACTTTGCACACCACTGCACCCACATGAGCGCGTGCTTAGCTGTTAGCGTGCCGCGAGTTAAACTCATTTCTTTTGTTTGATTTGGAAAAATTATTATGCTAGTTTAGGATTGCACGATAGAGTAAAATGTTGGCCTTGCTGTGTTCCTAGTCAATTGCTCTCATTTTGTGTAGAAATTTGTGTAGAATTAATTTTTCTGTATGCTTATAGTTTTATATTTTTCTATTTGCGTAAATATTTCTTATTCTACTCAAAAGTTGGTGAATCCGGTGTGAATCAAACGGTAGCGTAGGAATGTGTGTAGCCGCTACTAGACACGTTTTGCTCGAGTCGGGAGGAAGGATTATCTTTCTCGGTGGCTAAGAACTTGCCCCAAGCTACTCTTGAAGCATGGGTACATGGTTACTCAAGCGTGAGTGTGATGTAGGCCATCATTTTGGCCCGGTTGAGCTTTGTACCGTTCCTAACGTCATATCCTCGCTAAACCCCGTTGTGCCTACCCTTCTTTTGATTCAGCTCCACCATTAGTTCACCAAAGCCTCATAGCCGATCCTAGTCGCACACCCAAGTCGAGCTTAGTGTTTTATATTTTTATGTTGGGTTGTGATGTGGTATTTTTATTCGTGAAAATGTGGAAGCGCGCCCAAGTTTTTATTTGCTGAGATTTTGAAAATAAAAAGAAAAAAAAAATGAAATGTTTGTAAAAAGGAAAAAAATGATGAAAGAAAAAT
Organism: Platanthera zijinensis; assembly: GCA_039513925.1. NCBI lineage: Eukaryota > Viridiplantae > Streptophyta > Magnoliopsida > Asparagales > Orchidaceae > Platanthera > Platanthera zijinensis. The sequence goes on from CM077084.1 coordinate 190,942,192, forward strand.
TTTAATTGAAAATCTTTTGGAGATGATTTTGGTTTGGAGTAGGCGGTGCACACACCCATGTTGCAAAAATCAAGTCTGGGGGTGTGGTGCACCTGGTTATATTGTGGTTTGCTGAGGGATTCTTTTAGGCTAGCTCATTTGGGTTAGGTGTATAGCCATTCTTTTTATCATTGCTTACCTTACCGTAAACCAATCCCCATGATTCTCCTAATGTCCTACGGATTTGCGCTTAAGTCTTACTAGTGCCGTGGAGAGAGTGTGAACGGGCAAGCGTATGGTCCCCGACATTGGTGGATTCCTTTGGAGGTGATCCTGAGCCCGATCTTTGGCAAAGCTCACCTTAGTGGCCAGCCTACTTTCTTCCTACGTAGGACCGGATGATTCACCATGATTCTATTTTTGAGTAGTAATAACTTTTAAATACGCATTGTGAAAAATATAAAATATTTTGTATACTTAAGGATTTCCTCTACTATATTTTTATGCACACGGGCATACGACTTCGCATGGTACTCCGTTCTGCATTTTCTTTATTAGCTAGTTCTTTTTCCTTGTCTGCTTAAGTTGAGTTTGCTCGGGACGCGCAAACAGTTAAGTCTGGGGGTGTGATGAGTCCCTATTTCATACCGAATTCCGGACTAATCTAGGCTCATTTGCATGTCTTTGCACTACCATTTAGCGCCATTAGCACTTCTTTTTGGTTCGCTACGACATTCCACGTCTTGTGCACCTTTTTAGCCTATTTCTGTGCATGTGTGTATTTCCCTTTTGCTGTGCATTATATTTATGTCTGTGACTGCCATGTCGACATCCCGTCCAGTTTTCCTGCAGGTTCTGGGATCGTGTGGGCATCCGGGATAGGGCTTTCACCATTTTTTGACAAAGGAGCCAATGGTCGTGCGTTTTTACCCACGCATGACCATCGACCTCTTTGGCGCACGATCATCGGTCGTGCGCAGTCTGCCCTCTTTTATGAAAGTTCTGCCCCTGCCATATCGCACGATCACCAGCTATACCGCGCACGATCACTGCTCGTGCGCTGCCGGTCGTGCGCAGTCATGCTATCTTTTTCCACTTTTCTTCCTCCATATCGCACGATCACGGACGAAATCGCGCACGACCACTGGTCGTGCGCCTGTGATCGTGCACAGTGTTTAAATCTGCTTTCTATAAATAGCGCAGGTCTCGCCCTAATCCCAGCACTGGAGATTATTCCGCTGTTTTTCGTCCCAAACGAAGGGTTCCGCCATTTCCCTCCATCTTCCACCATAGGGAGGTGCTCCGGTCAAGCTTTCAACGCCAAATCATAGCTGGAGCTTCCTCTCGGCCTCCTCCTTCATCCTCGAGCTTCAAGGGAGATTTGACCTAGCTTTCTTCACCAAGCTAGGAGGAGCATGTGCTTTCGTCTTCCGCAGCGTGATACAAAGAAGACGGGCCATTGGAAGTGAGTGACAGCCTCCTCTACCCCGGACGCAGTTGAGGATTGTGTTTGGACTCGGATTGATAACCCGGGATCCCAACCGTGATCCCTCAATAAGGCTTCGGACCCGGTCGATTTCGCACACTTCTCTTAATTTGTTGTTGTTAGTTTAGTTTAATTTCCATGTATTGATGAAGTATTATTACATTTGATTAACAACTTTCACTTATTCATGACTATGTGAGTTAGTGTAATTTTGTTATATTTGCTTGAGGTGCGCCATATTCCATCCACTGCCATCCATCCTTGCCGCACTAGAAATTGCTAGTGGCGTGCGTTGCGAAGAGGTGCTTACGACCCTCATTGCGCCGTTATCTGCACCTCATCCGCTAGCCTACTCGTCCATCCGCCTTGCGAATCGGTGCATAGCGGCCCGACTAGTCTTCATCCCGCCCAGCGAAGCTTTGCATAGCGGCATTGTATAGGAGTAGTTTGTAGCATTTATTTTCTGTTTCTGCAACCATCAAAACCCCCCATTTCATTACCTCCGACCCGAGGACTTCAATCTCAAGTCCTCCTTGAAATTAACTCCACCTTACTGTATTCCTTGTGAGATCGATACTTGGGAAAACTCGCCCATTTTATATTACTTGTGCGACCGGTTCACTGCCGTGATCTTTTTTGCATCAAAAATACTTCGCCAAAATTTTTTCAGTTAATTCATTCCAGGTTGTGATTCTATTTTTATGTAGAGTGTTCAGCCACTGCTTAGCCTTTGTTCTAAGAGAAAAAGAAAGCATCTTAGCCTAATATCATCATTTCTAACACCATTTATTTTGAAGGTATCACCAATTTCAAGAAAGATGGCTATATATGCTTTCGGATCTTCATCTCGAAGTCCGTCAAATTGCACATACTGCTGCACCATTTGAATTATGCTAATATTTAATTCGAAGTTATTATTTGCTATAGCATGGCGGACTATGCTAGATTCTGTACCCTCGAGATTTGGTCTTGCATAATATGACCTAGTTCTTTACAAGGATTCATCTACATTGGGTTCTTCCATTCTTAGAGTAGAGAATGACTCGGAGTCCTCAACCGGCACTTGGATAGTAGGACCTTGAAATCGCGATCTTCTCCGAAGAGTATACTCAATTTCATGGTCCATGTCCAGAATAACCGATGGAGTCCCGCGGGTCATCCACTAAAAGAAGAAAAGAGAAGAAAGTGAAATAAAATAAATTAGAAAGAAATCCTGGATTTTTTTTAAATAGATTTTTTTAATAGATTTACTCCCGAACTTCCCAAGGACTACCCGGTGAAGAGTTCGCAAGGTACTAGACAAGATAGAGTCACTTAAAGCCGCTTTGTCCTTTTCGAGATAATTAGGTGGCATAGAAAAATTGTGAAGTGGGTTACTATTAAGAGCGGTAATAAAAAAATTTCTGATTTTAAAATTTTTAAGAAAGAGGATGAGAAAGAGAAGAGATAAAATTAATATGTTCGTGTTTTCAATATATCAACGAAAGTTGCTCCCCGGCAACGGCGCCAAAAAATTGGTGGTCGCTAAGTTTCGAAGAAAATAAATGCAAGCGAACTAGCAATCCAATGAAGCAAGTATACCTATCAAACTGTAGCTAGTGGAAACAAGTTGTCGTATTGAAGTCTGGGAACTTTTGAGTACACTTACTCACACAAAGGCTATAATTTTATCGACGAAAAATCTAGGGTTTAGAGAAACTCATTGCAATAAAGGAAATAAAGCTATGATAGAAAGAAAACTACTGCAGTTAATTAAAGAACTATTAGAAGCGATTACAACGAAGGGCTGAAACTATGTAATGGAAATGCACTCGATCAAGAATCACCTCGGCTAAAGTCGACTAAGAAATGCGATAAAAACCTAAACTCAATAGGGTTAAGGTCCTTGACCGTGGAGGTTCCTAATGCTTGAACTTGTTTCTCTCGAAGTCATGACCAACAGAGTTTAGGAAGGTCTGACCGACTCTCGTCTAAATTGGACACCTAAAGCTCGCTTTACGCGGTGAACCCCACTATTGGATTTTACTCCAATCCCGAAGATTTGGACGTCTACCTCTCTCGAGGGGTACGTATAACTCTATTTACTCTTGAGCGCTCACTTCAAACTTTCGGCCTCTCAGCTAGCCCAGAATGAAAGCAAAGGTGGACAATCTGTATCGATGATATATCTCCAACCCAAAATAATTCAAGAGTAATTCAAGGCCAAACCCTAAAAAGAAAAGGTAGAATTAAAGCATTATAATTTAATCACTCGAACCTCGGATCATCAAGATCGAGTAAAAGGAGGATTAGTTAATCATAATGGAGTGGAGAAAGGGGGATGAGTGGTAAAGCATAGTAAGAACACAAGTAATAAAGGAGAGAAAACAACACTTGTATATTAATGAAAACAAAGAGCTACAAACTTTGAAATGAAATATTACAAGTGCATGAAAAGTAAACTAAGCAATCACTCACATTAAGCTACTAAAATAAATACAAGAACTAATACAAAAGATAAAACTAAACTAGAGTTAAGGAAAAACACAAAATGAAAAAAGAGAGAGAGAGAAAAACATGAAAAAGATAAGAAACCAAAGGGGCAGCACCTCCCCTTCTGAACCCAAGCTCTCTTGAAATGAAGAAGGATGGCTCAATTTATAGAAAAACCAAAGGGGGGTGACACGGCCAGCGACACAGCCGTGTTGCTATCCGTGTCATGTACAGTTGACCTTGGGCAGCAGTTCTGGCAGGAGTGATCATGGCATCATTGAAATTTCAGGCTCTGCTCTGTCAACATGGCCAGCGACATGACCGTGTTGGTGGTCGTGTCGACTACAGTTTATGGACTTTGATGTTGGATGAATTTATGGCAGGCAGCATGCTTCAATGTGATGGCAACATGCCCGACAACACAGTCGTGTGGGTGGCCGTGTCCTGCTCGGGAGGGTCTTCGACTTCTGGAAATACGGCGACGATACGGCGGTGTTTATTGGTCGTGTCCTTCTCTGGAGAGTCCTCATATTCTGGAAACATGGCGGCGACACGGCCGGGTTGACATGCCCAGCAAAACAGCTATAGACACAGTCGTGTCAACTGGCCGTGTCCTTTTTTGGAACGTCTCTCGAATTTTCCTCTAGTGACACGCCATGTTGACATGACAAGGTTGACATGCCCTATGACACGGTCGTGTCAGTGGCCGTGTCAGGTCATTTTTTTTTGCCAAAATTCAGGAAACCTGCAAAAATATAAATAAACATTAGCGGCAAAATATTTACATAAGAAAGATACAAATAAGCTATAATACAAGATAAAAGCGATAAAAATAAGGAAAAATACCCTAGTAGTTTATACTTCAAAACTTACTATCAGAACTAAGGTCTGTGCCGACATATCAATGTGCGTGTCTGTATGCATGGGTGAGTCATCTTGTTGTATTCATATAATTGATTTACACTACATTGTAAAGATCCTTATCATATAAGTTTGTTTGGGCTCTCTTTTATGGTATGTTACTTTTTTGTTAAGCCGATCCAAAACATATAAATCTGTATGGGCATTTTTATAAGTTAAGTCGCATCCTTTTATAGAATTAGATATGATATGGTTGAATGATATGGTACTCTTATATAATTGCTAGAGTAGAATGGGGGTAGTACTGTTATACACTATTACTATTACAATTCATGATATGTTGAAATATACCATCTGCTTGTACTTTCTTCTCATATATATATATTGTACATTCCTTATTTCCTCCGCCCAGTGCCTAAGAGTCACTAAGGGAGCGGATGTGATAACCACTTTGTCTTTATGACTAATAGTTGCTACATCTACATTATTAGGAGGAAATCCCGCAGATAGAACAATAGCCAATTATGAAAAAGGGCAGCAAGTCCTGGATGACAGGGCCTAATATAGTGATTTCCTTGCTGCCGTCGGTGACTGATGTGCGCTTAGAGAGACTTTGGTTGTATCACTTCGAGCAAGTTCTGTGTACTTTGATATTAAAGAAGCTATTGTAGATTCTAATTATTATTGTACATTTTTGGCCTTATACTATTGTGGATTTGACTTCTGTTTATACTCTTTATGTTGGGTTGTCATGAATGATATTGTTTTAGCCGGCAGAATAGGCGTCTTATGGTACTGGTCGACCCGAGTGTTGATGCTACTACAAGGCGGCTGTTCTAGGCATTAGACACCCCTCATTCGTGTGTTGTGTTCTAGGAGGGGTGTCTTACAAATGCTTAAGCTTGCAACGATCCTCAACGAAAGAAGTAATAGAACAATGGTTCCGCCCCTACTCAATTGGCCAATTTAGGGCCAAGCTAACATAGCAGAAGCAGTGGTGTGCCCATGTTTAATCCACATTAATTATGTCCAGTTATTACCCTACAATTAGCCAACCTAACCTTAGGTTTGTACCTCTATATGTAGATTCCGGCACATGTAGAGCCAGTAGTGAGCACTCCTAATCCTTTCGCCCCCGCTCAGTTTCAGCAGTCGGTACTGGGACCGACCCTCAATGTAATTTTATATGTGAGTAGATCCCAGCAAGACCCAGTTGTCACAACCCGCATCTTCTCTACATTAAAGGGGATATATCAGAGTAAGGAGAAAACATGAGTCATGATGCCATGTCAGAAGGGGATAACTGCAGACGCTCAGGCGAGACCTCTCTAAACACTTCTTTTGAAAATGTATACGTTTGTTAAGAAAATTCAGTTTTAAGTTAAATGGGCAGCTGTATCCCTCGGCTTAGTGGTTAAACTAGGCCACAAATAAAAATAATGTTATACACTACGAAAGATACTTGTTTAGGTTGTTCCCAATATCCTACATGAGTATTATCACAACCTGTATTTTCACCGCCTTTAAAGATATATCGAAGTAAGGGAAAATGCACGTCATGATGCCACGTCAGCAGGGGAAAACTATGGATGCTCAATCAAAACTCCTACTTGATTCATAAAGAAAGACTTTTTTAAGTCATTTAGAGAAAAATCAAGTTTAAGTTAAACAGTTAGTCGTATCCCTCGGCTTAGTAGCTAATCTAGTCCATGATGAAAATAGTTATACACAGCGGAAAATTCTTATTTTATTAGATTAAACATCCTACTTGAGTGTAAATGTCCCCAATGGACAACTCATGCTATGTAAGAACCCAGATTTATAATAAGTATAGCTAAAAGTCTTTACACTCACCAGAAAGTAGTGACTTAATTTTGAAAGAGATGACATGTATGATATACTAATAATTGGGTTTTATAAGTTAAAAATATCTAACATGCAGTCCTATCATAAAACATCCCAGAGAGCATTTAATTTAATTCATCATAAAGAAAACAACAAGCAGCTAGCAAGGTATCCAACATCAACTATCTTGTGGGCATCAACAATCTGACACGAACCCACATAAAACAGAAGAATGTCTGAACTAGGTAAAATAAACTAAAACAACAAACTACCTCATAATGGCAAGATGAAAACCACAACCAACACTACTGCTCAGGAACTCCAAACCAGCTCCACTACCTGATAAAGCTCCGAACCTTAGGCTTTCTAAATACAAAACACCTCAACAAGAAGGTACAAGCGGTGGCAGAGAAGTCAGCCAAAAAGTAAACAAAGGTCAAAAAGGGTACAAACCCAAGACCAAATATATCAAAGTAAAGTACAGAAGTAAAGTACCAAAATTAGAAAATAGAATTTACTTGAATCATCACGTACAACAAATCATACCAGATGCACAAGGCTAAAAAGGTGGAAAGCATGATTAAATCATAAGAAAGAATTCTTAAAACTTTATTAGCCACATGTGCTCAACTCTACCCAAAAAAACAGGCGAGGTGGTCACACATCTGGACACACCGTCACAGATATAATATCTGTCTAATTGCGGGGAGACTCATACACTCAACCATTCATCGCTGACGCCCAAACACCCAGTAGAGTTCCACAAGGTACTAATAAAGAGACCAGACCTTGCGGCGGTGGTTCTGTCCACTAACACCCACAACAAAGGAAAAACCATGATATAAATCTCAAGACTTGGCACATCGGATTCTAGTAAACATTTTTAGACTAAGAAGCGGTTGATCAACCTTGAGGAAGAATTCATAATCCTAGATAAAACTCTAACACGTCCTACAATAATAGTTAGGGGCGATTAAAGCCAACAATTTAACATTTCATCAAATCACTATAATGCTACAAGGTTGAATTATCATACAAGAACCTATAAATTAAATTGGATTCCAAGGGAAGATTAAACATATCTACAAATTGGAGTGAAAAAAGTGCGAAAAGATTAAAGAATAAAATGTTAACAATTACCATCAAGATCAGAAAAAAGGGGAAGAGGGAAAACCACCAATTGCCTTAGTTTTGCCGGAAAACTCTCCAAATAACTCCTTATCGTAGACCGGGGATAAAAAAGACGAGGGGAGTCAAAATCTAATAAGAAATGGCTGAAACAGAGGTTATGTCCAAAAAAACTAATGAGAAAAACTCATGAAATGGGGAAGATTTTACAACGATGACGAAGCTCTCGCTGAGAGCTTTCAGGATCTGGGTTCGGTCCAAGATTTCGAGCACAGGAGCACCGTCGGCAGCCACAAGTAGAATCGTGATAAGTCATTAATTATAGTTATTTTTATATTGTTTTTATTTAATTAATAATAAGATTATAATTATATTTTAGTAATTATGTTTCTAATTGCTTTACTTTCATATTTCAGGTCAATCTGGGCTGCGAATAGCAATTTGGAGCTTGCAAGACTGATCAGGAGATGAAACGGGGAAAAACTTGAAAAATCACAAGAATACGGCTCGAACACGGGCTTGACCCTTAGGTCACGGGCGTGACAAGGGCCGTGACTCATAAAGGAAGCTCCAGAGCACATTCCACATCGGATTAAAGTTACACGCCCCATACACGGGTGTGACCTTTGGGTTACAGGTGTGACACCTTGGCGTGTCGCACTTAATGCTGCAGTTGCAGTTCTAGTCAGTTTGGGCTTACACGCCCTAGGTCCCGACCATGACCAAGGGCGTGACTTCTTCAACAACTCCAGAATAACTTCCCACCGTTTCCCCTTCCCGCCGTTTCCTGTAATATACTAGACACGGCAAAGGTCATGGGCGTGACCCGCAAAACGACGACTTTTGGTGGTTTTCTCCAACGTTCCCGAGCTTTCAAGACAGCGGTTTTCGAGCCTTACACGCCCTAGGTCATGGGCGTGACAAAGGGCATGACTCCCAAGAAGAAAAAAATTATAAATTCCAGATGAGTTTAGAAGCTCAGGAGGAGGATTAGGAGCTTGTTTTCATCTTTTTTAAATCTTAGTTTACTGTTTTTATGCATTTCTTTCTGTACTCTTCAATTTAATAGAATAGTTTTGTCTTGTTATTTTAATAAAAGCTTTTCTATTTTGCAATAATGTCTTCCTTTTACTTTTATTGTAACTTTTATTTCATGTGAAGTGACTAATTTCTTTAGAACTTGATCATGATAATCTTTGAATAAAATAAACACTTTTTATCAAACTCTTTATTTATCGCTATCGATTTATCTTTGAACTATTTTTGTATCAAATTCATATTTCGCGAATACATTTTCGATCCTAGATTCGTATCTTAAATGACCAAGAGGTTGCAGATATGAGTAGATCGCTCAAAGATAGAAGGAGCCGCAAGCACTCCTTGAGAGAGGATGACATGGATCTTCTGGATTGGAGTCAAATCCAATAGTAGGGTTAACTGCGTAAAGCAAGCTTAGGGGTTTCGACTAGCTGAGAGGTCTTAATCGATCAACCTAAGTTTTGTTTAAAGCATGAGCTCGAGAGAGAGGCTTTTCTACCTTGGAAACCTCCACGGTCGAAGTAGGTAATTAAAAGTTTGCAAGTTTATTTGAATTCAAAGTGAGTCTAGATCAAGTGCTAGTTATTAATTTATTTTCTTCATTCTTTAGTTCAATTTTCCTCTTCTTTTATTTCGATAAAATAATATTAATTTTCGTGAGTAGAAGTACTCAACAGGCCCCGAGTCAAATACGACATTTCCTATACTATATTTCGATAGGTACACTTTCCTATTCGAGATTTTAGTTTGGATAATATTTTAAAACTATAGAAAATCTTCTTGCCAGGGAATTTTTGTTGATATTTTGAAAGCACGAATTCTATTAATTTTATCATTCTCTTTCTCTACCCCAATTCACTTTTTCATTTTCTTTTTCAAATTCCATTCTATAAGGTAATCGTTGTTTTATTTTCTTTTTAAAAAAATGTTATCTAAAATGGCCGCCGAACTTGCCAAGCTTCAAAATCAACGAGATATTTTGGAAGCCGCAAAAAAGAGCTAAAGTTTTTGTTATTATTATGGTGATTCTCATCGAAGTGAGTATTTTTATCATTCTAATTAATATAAAAAATTATTCTTATGAGAGTAATTTTGATACTAATTATTATAATAATTCTTCTCACTTTTATGATAATTCTAGTTCAAATTTTTATGAAAATATTTTTTCTAATTTTTCAAATGTTCATGAAAATAATTTTTCAAATTGTAATGCGAATAATTATTTTTATGTAAATAATTATTCTTCTTACTCGGATGTAAACTTCTCTTGGTCGCAAGATCACCCAGAAGGTTTCCCAAGTTATGAGAATAATTATTTGGATCCGAATTTTTGTTCTTATTCTTCTTCTGTAACACAAGCTTTCTCTCTAAATTTTGGGGAATCTTCTCAATTTCAATATGATTCTTCCACCCAAAATTTGGATGAGAATTTTCTTACTTTTAGTTATTTTTCTCCTTCTTCGAATAATGTCGCTCTTGAGGAACACGACTCTTCATGTACTCCAGTAGTTGTTTATATCAAAGAAGAAGAAAAACTTTTATTTCTAGAGCTGGTTAGGTGTATGGATGTGTTGGGAGGAGTAGAAGAAGAACATGTTTCTCCTCCTACTACTCCCAATTTTTCTCCTATTAATAAATCTCAATGCACAATTTATGACTTTTTAGGAGCGAAAATTTATGAACATGATGTTTCCGATGTTTTTATTTTAGATAAATTTTCGGATGAAAATTTAATTTTTGAAAATAAAAAACCGGAGCCTAATCATATAACTTCGCAAGAGCATCCTCTTTGCGAAGATTTTTCTAACGCGCTTATTCTTATTTTTTCTTTCACTAACAAGTTTTAGTCTGAAGATGAGCCGTTGCGATCAAATGTTGTCCCCGACCCATTTGCCGTTCATCAAGAAAGATTCCAATCACCTCAAGTATGGATAGGTGATTTAAATCTAAATTATCAAGTCAACTACGAGAAGGAACATCAAGAAGAAAGCGGAGGTGACGTTGGAAGAGCGACTTTGGCATCTTCGCAAAATCGAGAATTAAGGGAGTTACCCCTTCATATACATTTTTATTTTCCATTCTCCTAACCCAAACCGTCTAACTTAAAGACGGGAAAAAGAAAAGCGCTCTTGGGAGACACCCCTTGCTTATATTTTAATTTTTATGAATTAATTTTTTTTCTTATCTTTTCAAAAATTGTTTATTTTCCCCCTCCTACTAGACTTATAAACATTGAGGCTAATGTTTATTTTTAAGTATGGGGGTGGATTCTCATGTTGTTTTTATTTAGAAAATCTAAAAAAAAATGAAAAAATCTTTAAGAATTAAAAAATATATAAAAATCTTTAAAAATTAAAATAAAAAAATAATAAACCCGTACTTACTTTTTGTGATTTCTAGAAATATATTTTGAGTTTATTTATAAGAATTTTTATAATTTTTGATTTTCTAATCTTTAATTTCATCATAGTTAGTTAAATTTAAATTTTTTGTGATTTGATTTTAAGAAATAAACTTATTAATTAAATTTGTTTTGAGTACCTTATTTACTTCTTTTTCTCTTAATCGTAATTAGTTTCAATTTTATAGTGCTTAGTTCAACAATCTTTAGATTTTAATTATAATCACTTATGCTTTAAAAATTCTTAGGAAATTTTAATTTACTATAGTTGCTCTCTAATTATTTTAATTTAATCTAAATATTGTTTAGCCTTCCATTGTTTTTAAACTTTCTTGTTAGAACATATGTCATGGGGATAAGAGGATAAAATTCATTATCCCTTTGTACACATATGCATTTTTCTTTTTATTGTTAGATCATATGTCATGGGAATCTAGCATTCCTTGGTACACATATGCAACCCCTAAAAAATTAAAGATGGAGTAATAAGATAAAATTCATTACTCCTTATTATTCTCTTTTTATTTTACGACAGAAAAAAATATTTGTTCATATGTCATGGGAAATGAGACAATAAAATTCATAATTTTCTTGGTAAACATATGCAAATATAAAAAAAAAGGCATGAGGTGAGAGGATAATATTCATCACCTCAATTTAAAATTCTCTTCATAGTCCTTGTTCCTAAAAACCTTTAGCCAATATAATTGTTTTAGACTTTTATTAAAATATTAAGAGAGCATAAGTAGTAGTTTAAATTTTTCCTTCAAATTTTTTTTAGTTAAAAAGTGTGAATAATTATAATTTAATTTTGTTGGCTAAATCACTTCATTTTGAATTCTAATTAATTATATGAGAATTTTTTTGCTAAATATCTTTCTCTTTATATTTTAATTTCGTAGTTTAGAACTTAATACTGAAATCCCTAAACTTTTTTTAACTCTCTTTTGATTTAATAAAATTTTCATTGAATTAAAACTTATATTAATTTCTTATAAAGACTTCTCATAGTTTTGCTCTGGAATATCAAAAGATTAAGTATGAGGGTATTTGATAAGTCACTAATTATAGTTATTTTTATATTGTTTTTATTTAATTAATAATAATATTATAATTATTTTTTAGTAATTATGTTTCTAATTGCTTTATTTTCATAATTCAGGTGAATCTGGGCTGTGAATAGCAATTTTGAGCTTGTAGGACTGATCAGGAGATGAAACGGGGAAAAACTTTAAAAATCTCAAGAATACGGCCCCGACACGGGCGTGACCCTTAGGTCACGGGCGTGACAAGGGCCGTGACTCATATAGGAAGCCCTAGAGCACATTCCACGTCGGATTAAAGTTACACGCCCCAGACACAGGCGCGTCACGGGCGTGACACCTTGGCATGCCATCCAGGCGTGCCACACTTAATGCTGCAGTTTTACTTCCAGTCAGTTTGAGCTTACACGCCCTAGGTCACGCACAAGGGCGTGACCTCTTCAGCAATGCCAGAATTACTTCCGCTATTTCCCCTTCCCGCCGTTTCCTATAACATACTAGACACGCCCTAGGTCACGGGCGTTACCTAGGGGTGTGACACACAAAACAGTGACTTTTGGCAGTTTTTCTCCAACATTCCCAGGCTTTCAAGATAGCGATTTTTGAGCCTTACTCACTTGTGTGGCCAAGGGCGTGACTCCCAAGCAGAAAAATCTATAAATTCCAGACGAGTTCAGAAGATCAAGAGGAGGATAAGGAGCAAGTTTTAGGCTTATTTTGTAGCTTAGTTTACTGTTTTTATGCATTTCTTTCTGTACTCTTAAATTTCATAGAATAGTTTAGTCTTTTTATTTTAATTAAAGCTTTTTTATTTTGCAATCATGTCTTCCTTTTACTTTTATTGTAACTTTTACTTCATGTCAAGTAGCTAATTTCTTTAGCACTTGATCATGATAATCTTTGAATAAAATAAACTCTTTTTGTCAAACTCTTTATTTATCGCTATTGATTAATCTTTGAATTATTTATGTATCGAATTCATATTTCGCGAATATGTTTTCGATCCTAGATCTGTATCTTAAATGACCGAGAGGTTGAGGATACGAGTAGATTGCTAAAAGATAGAAGGAGCCGCATGTACTCCTCGAGAGAGGATTACATGGATCTTCAGGATTGGAGTCAAATCAAAAAGTAGGGTTCACCGCGTAAAACAAGCTTAGGGGTTTCGACTGCCCGAGAGGTCTTAATCGATAAACCTAAGTTTAGTCAAAATAATGAGCTCGAGAGAGGCACTTTTGTACCTTGGGAACCTCCACGGTCGAATTAGGTAATTAAAAGTGTGCAAGTTTATTTTAATTCAAAGTGAGTCTAGATGAAGTGCTATTTGTTAGTTTATTTTCTTTCTTCTTTAGTTTAATTTACCTCTTCTTTTATTTCGATAAAATAATATTAATTTGCGTGAGTAGAAGTACTTAACATGCCCCGAGTCGAATACGACATTTAGTATACTATATTTCGATAGGTACACTTGCCTATCTGAGATTTAAGTTTGGATAATATTTTAAAACTATAGAAAATCTTCATCAAATCGCAGAAAAACATTCTTTCTCTCGCTCACGCTGCTCTAGTTTGAGAGATTAACAGGAGTTCGATCGGCTTGAAGAGGAAGAAGATGTTTTCTTATATATATATATAAGGTATAATTATAATATTAAAATAATTATTACCTATAACATTTATATTTCTAAGAAAAGAACTGGGGGAGAGGGTTAGCTAGACTGGTCCATTCTAGAAGACGTCAAGGATTGCTTGATAATAATAGAAGAAGCTTTACTCGGGTAGAAACATTTCTCGGGGACAATAGGCAGATCTCGAGTACTAGAAGAGACTTCTCGAGTACAGACATGGACTTCTCGAGAATGAAGGACAGTTCTCGAGTACAAGAAAAACTTCTCGAGAACAAGAAGGACATTTCTTGAGTACAGGAAAAACTTCGCGAGAACTAGAAGTACAGTTCTCGAGTATAGAAAAACTTCTCGAGAACTAGAAGGACACTTCTCGAGTTGATCAAAACTTCTCGAGAACTAGAAGGACTGTTCTCAAGTAGATCAAAACTTCTCGAGAACAAAAAGGGCAAACAACCCTGATCGACGAAGTCTGTTTGAATTTCGTCGAACACAAAACCCGCTCAACGAACTCTGATCGAAGGACGAACTCTGATCGAAGATCATCAAACACAAAGGAAAAACACCCCGTTCGACGAATTCTGCTCGAAGTTCGTCGAACTCAGAACCGATCGACACTTCATCAAACTCCGTTCGACGTTATTCGAACGCCATTCGATGCTTCATCGATCTCCGTTTGACAATCGTCGAACTCCGTTCGACGGTTCGTCAAACTCTAGATAGCGCCCAAAATTTCGCCACCCACCTCTTATCGGCGAAAACATACCCTTAAGTAGGGCTTCCCGAGAATAAAAACTAGCATAAGGATTTAATATAATAATAATAATATTAAAATAGTTGAACAAGGATATATGAGTTCAAAACAGAGGCCCAAACACGCGCTGAATAAAACGAATTAAATAGCAAGGACAACCCTAGATTCCGATGCACCAATCTTGAGATATTATCATCAAATGCTTACTCAAGAAAAAATCATCAGAAAGATCCAAACCCACGCTGAGACTCCAAAATGCTCGGATCTCAATAAAACTGGACAAGTGCAAAACCTCAAATCTACATCCCTTTCAATTAAGAAAAACATTCAATTAAATAAAAATCCCAAAATCTGGTCAAACAGACCCAACGGACGCGAAAAATGCACTAACGGTGCAGTGCCGTCAACATGACATAGAAAATGTTTCTCCTTGACGTCATAAATATGACAATACCAATTCAAATAATATTATCGGAAAAATCGGGGCATTACAAGTATAGGCATCTCCGAAGGACAACTCATGCTATGCATGTTGGGTATTATATCCACAATAGCCTAGATTTGTATGAAGTCACCCTTGAACTAAGATGAATTTGTTTTATTTGATTTCCTATTCTAGTTATGTGTTTGCAGGATATATTTCCATGTGTAGACCAATGTCAGTCTATAGTGGTTCATCAAACACAAGTGCATACAATGTAATTCCTCATTGTGTGATCCAAGGTGTTGACTCATGTGTAGCCTCTATATTTGGATACACTTAATGTTCAAGCACATGGACTAATGTATGAAGACTGGATGTTGTTTGGAATGAAGAACTCAAGTTTCATAAAGCTGAGAAAATTCTAAATGTTGTACTCGAGTAGCTCTCTTAGTGATCGAGTAGAAGCATTAGAAGCACTCGAGTGGATCTGGTCTGTTATTCGAGTGTGTAAGTGGTTCTCGAGTAGTTTATATCCAGCACTCGAGAAGCCTAGTCAAGCACTCGAGTTGACCTAATCTCATTCTCGAGTGGACATGTTTATCTCACAGAAATTTTTCTAAGTCAAGTACTCGAGTAGTCGAGCTGAGTACTCGATTTGTTGAGAAGTTTAAGTCGAGTGACAGAAGACAGTTCTCGAGAAAATTCTTAGACCACTCCAGTGGGATTTCTATGTACTCGAGGAATTTGTCTAGTACTCGAGTACTTCAGTTTCAGTTTTCGAGTGATTGATTTTTCATCCAGAATTTTCTCAAAGTCCAAGGTCTCGAGAAGCTCAAGTCTATCTCTTGAGATGTTTGTCTAGCACTCGAGTGATCAATTAACCACATGAGTGATTTACTTCTACATATAGAATTTCAAGAAATGGCTTCTCTCGAGTAGTCAAAGTCTTTCACTCGAGAGCAGTTCATTCACTTGAGTAGTATACCTCTCACTCGAGTAATGTTAAATAGATTTCTGAAAATTCTTTAAGTCCCTATCAGATCTAATTTTTTAATGTCGTGACATGATTTGTCCACGTGGCCATCATTAATGACTATTATTACTGTTTGGGAGATCTTATAAAATGTCCTGCCATAATGACAAGCCCTAAGCAAGTAATTCTATGATCTAGATCGGCCGACAGTTTTCTTTTTCAACAAAAAATCGTCGCACGCCTTCAAGAACACCAAGGACAACATTCGATCCGGAGAGATTCGCAGATCAAGGGATTCATCTTTCTCAATCTACTCTTGATCGTGTGAGTCAAAGTTTCTCAGAACAAGAACGTTCTAAGAATATTCTTCTACAATTTCCAATAAGGTCGCAAAGTCAAAGAAAGAAGACCTAGGGAGATTTTCAGAACTGAGAAGATTATTGTTTGTATTCTACAATTTGTTTTTAATCTTGTAGGAGATTATTTTTCGATTGTAGGAGATTGGTTCTCCGAGTTATAGGAAGTTTTAATCTTCTCAGTGTAGATCTCATTTTGGATCGAGATTGTAGGAACGTTGTTCCGAGTGGTAGGATCATTTTGATCCGAGATTAGTGGAGTAGCCGAGTCTAGAGTATTATTAGATCAGTGAGTGGAATGTGGACGTACCCAATATTGGGGAAAAACTATAATTCTTGGTGTCCTCCGTGAATTCTTGTTTAATTCTTGTGCTTAGATTGCTATAGTTTTTATTCCGCAAAAAGTAGCACAACTCACCTATTCACCCCCTCTAGGTGATTTAGGTGGACAAATTAGACGTTTTTCAATTGGTATTAGAGGGAGGTTGATCATTAGAAGGTTAACACCTTGACCAGATCTGCCCCAAGTTGTCTATGTGTTATGCAATCATGGACAGAGCGAGGGATTTTGCCAAGTTTCCCTTGTGTAAAAAGAATAATTTTGCAATGTGGAAAGAAAGAATAAAATTCTTTATGGAAGCTGTGGATCTAAGGATCTTCATGATTGTTGAAGAATGTCCTTATGTTCCCATGACCACCTCCACTAGATATGCTATAAAGCAAGTTCCTAAGAAGCTAATGGATCTCTATAAAGATGAGATTGCACTTGTCTCTTTAGACAAGAAAGCTAAAAACATTATAGCAAGTGAAGTCGATTATTCAATGCTATAGAATTTGATTCACTGCCAATCTGCTTAGGAGACTGGTAGTCTCTTATCATCTTAATGGAAGGTACTGAAGAAGTAAGGGATGACAGAAGATCGCTTCTAAATCAGAAGTATGAAGCCTTCCGACAAGGACATAGGGACACCATTGCTGACACATTTGGGAACTTCTTCAAGATAGTTAACGACATAAGTGTATATGGACGAGTCTTCACTAATGGAGAGCTGAATGAAAAGTTTCTGAGTTCCCTAACCAAGGAATGGGACAACAAAGTCTGTAACATCAGAGAATTTGGCAAGTTAGCTGAGACTGATCCTCAGAACCTCTTTGGAAAGTTGATGTCCTATAAACTTAAAATTAATTCAAGAAAAGCTAAAGAAGAGAAGAGTAGATTCTCTCCCAAGTAGAAGTCTGTCACTCTGAAGGCAGACAGCTCAAGGAAGGGCAAAGTCCTTTCACCTGCACCTGCTCAAGTAAAAAGTGAAGAAGAATCATCTGAGCCAAGTAATTTAGTCTTAGAGCTATCTGAAGGAAAGTTCTCGCTGCTCTCAAGGCAGTTCAAGAAATTATTGAACAAGAAAAAGCAATGGAGAGGCAAGGATGCCTCATACAGAAGATCACGACATAATGGTGATCCACGGCAGAAGGGATCAAGTAGCCAAGACAGGTATAATTCTAAACTGAACAAACATATTTCTACTTACATTGTTTGTTAATGTTGTATTAAGCCAGGTCATGTAATTGTTGATTTCCCCATAAGAAGAAGGAGGGTGGCCAAAGAGAGGAAATGAAATCTTCTTACCATAAGAAGAAGATAGAAAGAAGCCATGTAGCCAATAAGGGCAAAACCCTTAGCGATACTGACTCATTTGAGTAAAGTGATGAAAAGTAAGTCTTCTTTGGGCTCATCGCACATACTGACGAAGAAGAGCCCCAGTTCACTAGGGAGGTAAAATCTCATACACCCCTCTCTGAATCTGATGTATCTGATCATGATCATGATGATAGCTCTTCTAACGATGAGACTGAACTCATGGCCCAGTATAAGGAGTTTATTAAGGCATACGACAAATGTCGAAAGGTCGCGAAAACTCAGGCTAAAGAGATTATTTCTGTAAAGGCCGTAGAGAGCTCTCTCAGAGAGGAAGTCGTTAAGATGGACTCACTCAGAGAAGAATTAGATACTGCAGTTGATGAGTAAAATAAGGCTCTCAAGCACCTCAATCTGAGAGAAGAAATCATCAAGGGATTTGAAGAGCAACTTGAAGTTGAAAAGAAACTTGTTGAAGGTTTCTCTAAGCCCAAGATAGTTCTTCCTCTTTTTGCTGAGTTCTCTACTTAGGCCAAAGGTGCTGGCTTAGGCCTTGTGGGTTCTCCTAGTAAATATTCTAGGAGAAATAAAGCCCAAAGGAGAAATAAGGCGGCTAAGAAGGCTTTGGACAAGGACAAGGGGAAAGCTAAACTAGATCAGACTACATTTAAGAAGGTGGTTTTTCCAACTAATAAGTTTGATCTTGTCTCCTCCTCCTACGGTCACTTCTCTAGGCCTACTTATGTTGAGCCCAAGTCGAGGTACCAAGGATGGACTCGTCCTCGAAACTTTGGTGAAAATGTCTTTAAGGCACCTTATGAAGAGATCACTCTTAAGAGCTGTGGCCCTTTTGATCATGTTCCTAACATTAAGAAGGCTCAAAAGTAAAGCCTATTGTTGAAAAGCCTATGAAAGAGAAGAAGCCATGTGATTGTCTTCACCATGAAGCTTCTACCTCTAAGAATGCTTCTCCTGCTAGACCAGACTCCCCAAAAGTCAACCAAGAGGGAGTTAGGCAAAGATACAATAGGTTTGACTGTTGGTGTTGTGGTAGAATTGGTCACTTTGCCATCCATTGCTGGTTTAATCCCAGAAAATATCTTACCCCTCAGATTAACAATATGAGAAAGACAGCTCAGAAAGCTAATACATGTAGTGTAACACCCCTATCCGTCACATAATATATAGCAGTAGGTCCGGCCGGGGCCCACGCCATATACCACATATAGACTGAAAGGTAACTTAATGAAACCATTCTTCCAATAAAAACATCCTACACAGAGACTCTAGCGGAAGCAATTTATTAAGTTGCAAAAATAAGAACCCATCCACAAGCATGAATGTCCACTATCGAACCCAAACAAAAATGAATTACAAAGTACACAAACTACCGGCCTTATGGTCTTACAAGAGTTCACTAAATTTAAAACGGTGTCTTCTATACTTCGGCTCGAAGGTCGGTGATATATGATTAAAACAATTAAACAAAACAAGGCCTTCAAGGGCCGGCTCAGCAACAAGGGCTTTGGCCCGTTATTTTCTACTCGGCTCCGCAGCACCTGCAAGCACAATTCACCGCAACGGTGGCAAACAAAAGAAACAGTCAGCTAAAGCTGAACAAATTGTAACGACCCTGCCCTTAAACTCAGGGCAGCGATGCTCCTTCCCTGCACTTATTAGCATAATAAGAAACATAGTGACTAATCACAACATCACAGGTGCAGGCACACACATCCACACACCCCGTACTCTCAGGGCACTTATACGGTGAACCCGGTCAAATCCGCGGTCTCACCACCGCCCATGGAAGGCAATACTCGTGAGCATTTTAGTATTTCTGGCCTAAGCCTAAGACCCTCCATCTATGCCAATGGTAAGTTCCATGTACTTTAGGTCTCTTTAACAGAACGACACAGAGCGGGTACAGTTCCGCCTAACCCGTTGCTCACACCGCAACATCAATTTAAGCCATATACGTGGGTTCCCTGAGTCCCTAAACGATCAAACATGAACATAACCCAGTTATTTTCAAGGCTGGCTCCCTATCCTCCAAGTTGGCAGAAATGCGTTTCCGCCCAATTTTCCGGGTGCACCTTGGAGTTTATCCTCAAGACTCCCTGATGCAATCTACCACGTAGAAAACCCAAAAACAACCAAAGGCACGTAGTCTTCTTCGACTAATCATGCACAATGAAACATCACTGATCCCGTCCAACTTATCCGGGTAGGCTTCACACACCATGCCTATGTCTTTAACTCGATTTCAGACTCTACATGCAAACAAGGGGGACTATTCACATCTACCCTAAGGAACGCCGCACACTCTCCGCACACTCGCGGGAGTGGGTTTCCTTATGAAAAATAAGGAGAGCTTCACATGCTTAAAAAGAGAATAGTTACCCTTGGGTTTCTCTTTGCCGCCATGGAAATCTATACGGATGAAAAGCACTGTGATGACCTCACCTCCGTAGATCTGGACTCGGCTTGCGATTTGGCGCTTCGAATATCCTCCAGCAACCGGATCTCTCTTTCTTCTTCTTCCTTGCTCTCCCCTCACTCTAGAACATTAGAAAGAGAAAACCCAAATAGAATGAGGGTTTCTAAGCCCTATTCCCGGGCATATCCCACCCAGAACAGCCCTGAGCCGTTGGATCAAAAAATAAGGAAACAGACGACCACGATTCGCATTTAAAATCCAAAACCTAGGTCGAAAATGGCTTGCGACACGCACGTGTCCAAGGCCGTGTGCCTCAATCGACGTAGAAACCATCGCTTCCTGAAATGAGCACGTGTTCTCGACACGCCCGTACCACGCATGACACGCCCGTGTCATCCAGTACACGCCAGTGTAGCTGGGTATGTTCCTCCATCGACATAGGTCAGGCACTAACCCGAGGAGAACACGAGTATTCGACACGCCCGTATAGAATCTGACACACGCATGTCAGACCCGAAAACGCTTGGGCTCAGGCCTTGTATCTCCCCCCAACACAACTCGTCTATCAACCCATGTAGGACACGGCCTTGGACACGCCCGTGTCTTTGGCCGTGTTTACTGTTTGACAATCGTCGACTGCAATTTTGTCGACCACACGACCATCGTCGAACACGAGCATGACACGCCCCTGGGACACACCCGTTTCCCTAGCCGTGTGACCTCTACCAAGTCCCAAACATGGCTCAAACCGCCAACCGTCCCTCTTTTGAGTTTCGGGGCGTTATAACTCTCTCCCTCTTAAAAGAATTTCGTCCACGAAATTACCGAAAGGAAAAGATACACAAAACCAAGAGCGGTACCTGAGTGGAATAACTCTAGGTACTCCTTAAGCATGGTCTACTCCCGCTCCCATGAGAGCTGCTCCCGACCGAAATTTTCCCAATGGACCTTGATCATCTCGATTTGCTTGTTACGCAATCGCTTGACTTCTGAGTCCACAATGAAAATGGGCTTGACCTTTGTCGTCAACCCATTTTCGACCGACACTTGATCGACCGCAATCACTTATGAAGGCTCTTAAACTGCCTTCCGCAACACCGATATGTGGAATACATCGTGTAGACCACTTAGCTCCACTGATAGTTTTAATCGATAAGCTGCTTTGCCAATCCGCTCTAGAACCACAAATAGTCCAAGGTAGCTCGGGCTTAGCTTCTTCAAGTGTCGTACCTGCGAGACACCCTTGAATGACTTAATCTTCAAGTACACCTAGTCGCCAACAGCGAACTCCACGTTCTGATGCTTGGCATTATAGTACTTAGCTTGTCGGTCCTTAGCGATTAGCAATCTTTCTCGAATCGTTCGAACCAATGACATTGCATCTTCCACTTCTTGCCGCTTGTATAGCTTCGACTCACACGTTTCCAACAAAGACAACGACGTGCGACATATTCTACCATAAAGGGCCTCAAAGGGCTCCATTTGAATGCTCGCCTGGTAGATATTGTTATATGCAAATTCCACCAAATACAGGTGATCTTCCCACTACTTGCTGAAGTCAAGGACACACATGCGAAGCATGTTTTCCATCGTCCTGTTGACCCTCTCAGGCTAACAATCTGTTTGCGGATGAAAGGATGTGTTGAACCTCAACTTGGTTCCCCACATCTGTTGTACCAACCTCCAGTCTTTGGATGTAAACCGCCCATTTCTATCACTCACGATGTTGTGGGGCACACCGTGCAGTCTAGCAATGTTATCCACATAAAGCTTTGCCAGTTTCTCCACCAAATCACCCTTCCTATTCGGAATGAAATGCGACACCTTTGTCAACCGATCTACGATCACCTAGATGGCGTCGTTTCCCTTCTACGACCTTGGCAATCCATGCACAAAGTCCATTGAGATATCTTCGAACTTCCACTCCGAAATAAGCAAAGATTTCAAGAAACCCCCAGGCTTTTGGCACTCTGCCTTCACTAAGGCGCAAGTCTGACATTTCGCAGCATATAGTTCCACATCCTTCTTAAGTCCTGGCCACAAGAACAACTTCTTCAGATCTCGGTACATCTTCGTTCTCCCTAGGTGAATTGAGTACTTGTTATGATGAGCCTCGTACATCAACTCCACCCGTAAATTACCATCGTATGGGAATCACAAATGAGTTTCCTTCCTTAGTAGTCCATCTTCAACCGTAAATTGGGAATTTGACCCATCGAAACTGCCTCTATGAGTTGCTTCATGCTACTATCCAAATTCATAGCCTGCCGAATCCGATCAGCCAGGTCATACCGAACTTCCGTCCAGTTCAATAGCGCTTCAGCGCTAGTCTCCTTGTCAACGCAAGAGATATCTAACCCCTCCAACTCCCATGTCAACCGCTCGTCATGAATCGACAACTAGTTGGCTTGCGCGGGAGCCATGCAACTCAACGCATCCGCAACTGCATTTCCTTTCCTGGGCACATAATGATTTTTGAATGTATAGTCCCCCAGGAACTCCATCCATCTCCGCTGCCTAAATTTCAAGTCCTTCTGGTCTAACAGGTACTTTATACTCTTGTGGTCATTATAAATATCGACCTTTACGCCATACAAATAATGCCTCCACAGGTTCAGAGCAAAAATCACGGCCGCTAACTCCAAGTCTTGGACCGAATAATTTCTCTCATGCACTTTAAGCTGATGAGAGTCATAAGCTATAACACTTCCATGCTGCAGCAGCACGCAGCCCAAACCACTGCCCGAAGAATTGTTGTAGATTTCAAATCCTTCAGTCCCACTCGGAGAACTTAGAACGGGCGTCGTGGTCAACGGACCCTTCAACTCTTCAAAAAGATACGCGCACTCTGGCGTCCAAACAAACTTATGATCTTTCCTTGTCACCTTCGTGAGAGGTAACGCTATCCACGAGAAGTTCTCTATAAAGCGCCTGTAATAGCCGGCAAGCACTAGAAAACTCCGGACTTTCGTTACCGTAGAAAACACAAGCCACTCCCATATTGCAACTATCTTCGCCGGATCCACCATAATCCCTTCTCCACGTACTATGTGACCAAGGAACCCTACTGAGAGCAACAAAAACACGCATTTGGAGAACTTTGCGTATAGTTCGTTCCTCCTCAGCATCTCTAAAAACTAATGCAGATGCTTGAATTGATCCTATTCTCACTGCGAGTACACCAATATGTCGTCGATAAATACGCTCACAAAGTGGTCGAAGTACTCCCTGAACGTTCTGTTTATCAGATTCATGAACACTGATGGCGCATTTATCAGCCCGGACGGCATGACCGTTAACTCAAAATGCCCATATATTGTGCTGAACGCTATCTTTGGGATATCACTTTCGCTTATTCTTAGCTGATAGTAACCAGACTTAAAATCAAATTTTGAGTACACCGATGACCCGACTAGCTGATAAAATAGATCATCAATCCTTGGGATTAGGTACTTGTTCTTTTCCGTTAACTTGTTCAGTTCTCTATAATCGATACAAAGCCGCAAATTTCAGTCCTTCTTCTTAACGAAAAGTATTGGTGCGCTCCAAGGCGACGAACTTGGACGAACATAACCCTGCTCCAACAACTCCTCAAGTTGAACCTTTAGCTCTGCCATTTCCTTATGCGCCAACCTATAAAGAGAGTGTGACACAGGTTTGGCACCTGACACTAGCTCAATCGTGAAGTCGATCTCCCGCTGGGGTGGGGCTCTGGGAAGATTGTCCAGGAACACGTCAGGGTACTCGCACACCACTAGGATGCTACCCAAAGTGGGCTTAGGCTTTACAACCTCCACTAGAGTGAAGAACAGCTCTGCTCCAGCACGAACTTCCTTGATCACCTTAAGAGCAGACATTAAAGTCTTGCTCGACCCCTTCAAACCCGCAAACGTTGTCTCCCGGTCAGCTCCCAACTTAATTTCCTTACAATTGCAATCTATGCATGCCTTCTGCTCCGAAATCCAGTCCATAACAAAAATGACATCGAACTCTACTAGCTGCAGTAACGACGCTACCAAGTCGAAATCCTAACTACCAATACGAATCTTTACGGCACAAACTCTCCCCGCGCGCATAGAACACCCAATTGGCAATAACACATCCAATTTGTCCTTCGCCTTCGAAGAAGGGACTCCGATGCACGATATGAAACCTTCAGACAAAAAGGAGTGCGAAGCTTCCGTATCGAAGATTACTCTTGCCGAATTATCACAAATCAAAACAAAGCCTGTACAAACAGTAATAAGCTAAAAAGCACAAGGTAATAGTATTTAAAGCTAAATTACTATAAATTTAAACCGTACACATCACCACATCCGCTTTCTTGATGGCCTCCTGCTGGCCAAGATTGTAGACTCTTGGTAGAGTCAGGGCATAATGGGATGTGGTTGACTCCACCGCTTTGCCCCTTTTCCTCGTAAGTTGCTCCCTACTTCCTCTCGGACTTTGGATGTCCGCTCCAACAGTCACGGGCAAAATGCCCCGTTTTCCCACAAGTAAAGAAAGCGCCCGGTGCACGACCAGTAGTCGCCTCCAAAGCACCAGAAGAAGGTGTTGGACCCGAATCCCTAGCCTTCTTATTCCCCCTTCGAAAACCGGACTTTGAAGTTGGTACCTTGAACTCTGACTTCTTAGCACTAGAGTCTCCAACTGCTCCTGACATATCTTTCTTTGTCGTCTGAGCACCCTCCCGACAATCTCGGGCAAAGTGACATTTCTTGCCACAAGTATGACAAGTGTAAATAGCTTTTCGAGTAGATGCTTTTTAATTCTTTCTCAGTGTTCAGCGGTAGGCAGCCCTTAAAGGATCTATAGGGTTCAGTACCCTACTCACTGGTATTTGGTGAGTTCTCTCCAACTCAACTTCCAAAGATCTGGCCGACTCCACCAAGGCTCAGAATCCCAATAACTTTGGTCCTAGCAGTAGGATTGGCAACTCACTATGCAAACAATTATAAAATCTATCGACTATAGGCTGCTCGCTTTCTAACTCAAAGCCTAGGTAGCTCCTTAACATAAGGAATGCCTGCAAATATTTCCCGACTGAGTGCGCTCCTTGCACTAAAAGCATGTTCACCTGCTGCCCCAATGGTCCTCTAAATGCCATTTGCTCCATAACACCACCTGGTGTCGAGGCCACCTTAGGGACAGAGGGCTGCACATTCCTTCTATGTTGTGAGTTGGTCACCGCAAATACTGCCTCAACATCCCTTCTTATGGTTTCAATAGAAGGAGGGGTCTCAGGTATGTCGTTGGGTGCAATACGTTTCTCAGAAAGCGTGCGTTAAGACTTCCATGAATCACTCTCGGACACCAATAGTCGTACAAAACACCAAAAAGTGACCGAAAAAATTTGCAAAAAGAAATTATATGAACACGCAGGTTCCTCAAACATGTGTATTTTCATTCCCAAGTGGACATTCATGGGTTCTTTTCATGTTATAACGATGACGCACACACATGTGCTCACCACCCATTAAAGTGAATTCATTAATGAATTCATTTAAGTATGACCGAAACAGTTGCTTTGATACCAAATTGTAACACTCATATTCGTCAAATAACATATAGCAGTAGGTCCGTTCGGGGCCAGACGCCATATACCACGGACAGACTGAAAGGTTACTCATTGAAACCATTCTTCCAATCATAACGTCCTACACAGAGCATCTAGCGGAAGCAATTCATTAAGTTGCAAAAATAAGAACCCAGCTACAAGCATTAATGTCCACTATCGAACCCAAACAGGAATTTATTACAAAGTACACAAAGTACCGGCCTTATGGCCTTAAAAGAGTTCACTAAATTTAAAACGGTGTCTTCCATACTTCATCTTGTAGGCTAGTCACACATGAATAAAATAAGTAAACAAAACAAGGCCATCAAGGGCCGGCTCAGCGACATGGGCTTTGGCCCGCTATTTGCCACTCAGCTCCACAGCACCTGCGAGCACAATTCACCGCAACGGTGGCAAACAAAAGTAACGGTTAGCTAAAGCTGACCAAATTATAACGATCCCTGCTCCAAACTCGGGGCGGTGATGCTCCTTCCCCGCACTTACTAGAATAATAAGCAACATAGTGCATAATCACAACATCATAGGTTCAGGCACTCACGACCGCACACCCCATGATCTCAGGGCACTTACACGGTGAGCCCGGTCAAAACTGCGGTGTCTCCACCACCCCTTGGACGACAATACTTGTGAGAATTTTAGTCTTTCCGGCCAAAGCCTAAGACCCTCTATCTATGCTAATGGTAAGTGTCAAGTACTTTAGGTCTCTTTAACAGAATGACACAGAGCGGGTACGGTTCCGCCAAACCTGTTCCTCACACCGCAACAACAATTTAAGCCATATACGCGGGTTAAGCTTCGACGAGTCCCAAAACGATCAAACATGCACATAAACCACATATGTTCAAAGCTGGCTCCTAGGCCGCCAAGATGGCAGAAATGCGTTTCCGCCAAGTTTTTCGGGTGCGCCTTGGGATTATTCCCCAAGGATCCCTGTTGCAATCTACCACGTAGAAACCCGAAAACAACCAAAGGCACGGAGTCTTCTTCGTCTAATCATGCACAATGAAACATCACTGATCCAGACCAACTTTTCCGGGTAGGCTTCACACACCATGCCTATGTCTGTATCTCGATTTCAGACTCTACATGCAAACAAGGGGGACTATTCATATCTACCCAAGGAACTTCGCACACTCACCACACACTCGCGGAAACGGGTTTCCTTATGCAAAAGAAGGAGAGCTTCACATGCTTAAGAAGAGAATCGTTACCCTTGGGTTTCTCTTTGGCGCCATGGAAATCTATACAGATGAAAAGCACCGCGATGACCTGGCCTCCGTAGATCTAGACTCGGCTTGCGTTTTTGCGCTCTGAATGTCCTCCAGCCACAGGATCTCTCTTCCTTCTTCTTCCTTGCTCTCCCCTCTCTCTAGAACTTTAGTAAGAGAAAAACCAAATATAATGAGGGTTTCTAAGCCCTATTCCTGAGTATATCCCAGCCAGAACATCCTTGAGCCGTTGGATCCCAAAATAAGGAAATGGAAGGCCAATATTCGCACTTAAAATCCAAAACTTAGGCCGAACACGGCTTATGACACGCCCGTGTAGAAGTTCGTGTGCCTTAATTGACACTGAAACCATCACGTCCCGAAATGAACACTGGCTCTCTACACGCCTGTGTTAAGCTTGACATGCTTGTGTCATCCAGTACACGCTCGTGTAGATGGGCGTGTTCCTCCATCGACTTAGGTCCAACACCTACCCAAGAAGAATACGGGTATTCGACACGCCCGTGTTGAATTTGACGCGCCCGTGTTGGACCCGAACACACCTGGGCTCAGGCCTTGTCTCTTCCCCCGACACAACTCGGCTAACAACAAGAGTAGGACACATCCTGGGACGTGCCTGTGTCTCAGGCCGTGTTCGCTGCTTGACAATCTTCGACTGCAATTTTGTCAACCACATGACCATCATAGAACCCGAGCACGACACTCCCCTAGGACACGCACGTGTCCCAGGCCATATGACCTCTACTAAGTCCCAAAATTGGCTCAAAATGCCACTTGTCCCTCTTTTGAGTTTCGGGGCGTTACATGTAGGTGGAGCAAGCTAACTAGAGACCAAGGACCCAAGTAAGTTTGGGTTCCTAAGGCAAACTGACTTGAAATTGCAGGTATGTCAAAAGGCCACTAGAAATCCCATTTGGTATTTGGACAGTAATGCTCTCGTCAAATGACCGGGACTAGAAGCCTTCTCCAGAATTACTCACCAGTCGTAAACGGACCAAAGGTCATCTTTGGATGTTCTGACCGAGGAATTACGAAAGGTTGTAGTTTGATTACTAACAGTTGTGTATCTTTTTTGGATGTGGCTTATATTGAAGGATTCGAACACAATCTCATAAGCATAAGCCAACTATGCGATAAAGGATACATAGTTTAATTTGATGCTGATAAGTGTTTGATAAATTCTATTGACAATTTTGAAACAATTTTATCAGACACTCGTAGTAGGCATATATTTTGTTTAAATTTTATTTGTATAGACTCTTCTACACCAGTGTGTCTTTTGGCAACAAATAGTGCGTCTCTTGGTGACTAATGCCACAAGAGATTAACACATTAATTTCAAAAATATTAATAAATTATTATCCCTAAACTTAGTACGTGATGCCCGAATGTTAAGTGCACTAAGGATAGATCTTGTCATGCTTGTGTAAAAGGTAAGCAAACAAGGGCTACTTTTTAAATCATCATAGGCAAAGACTCTAATAGGTGTTTACACCTTCTTCATATGGACTTGTTCGGTCCACTGCAAGTTAGAAGTTTAGGAGATAAGGAATTTACGTTGGTTATTGCTGATGACTACTCGCGTTTTGCGTGATTGTTCTTTCTGAAATACAAGTTAGATACCTTCGATGTCTTTACAAATTTTGTTAGGCAGATCCATAATGAATACAGCTATTCCGTAGTTAAAATTAGAAGTGACAATGGAACTGAATTCAAGTCTGGGGCCTTGACAGAATTTTGTGAATGCCTAGGTATCTTTCATGAGTTTTCCTCTCCCCGTACTCCGCATCAAAATTGATTAGCTGAGATAAGAAATAGAACGCTCATAGAGGCCTGCAGGACTATGTTGAGTGATGCCTCACTACCAGAGTACTTCTGGGCTGAAGCCCTAAACACTGCATGCCATGTGCAAAATCGAGCACACATAAACAAGAACCACAATAAGACGCCTTATGAACTTCTAAAGGGCAGAAAGCCTAATGTATCATATTTTAGAATCTTTGGCTGCAAATTCTTCATTCTTAACAATGGTAAGTATCATACTACTGAATTTAGTGAAAAGGGTTTTGAAGTTATTTTTGTAGGATATAGTAGCCATAGTAAGTAATATAGGGTATTTAATAAGAAAAACCTAATGGTTAACGAATCTATACATGTTGTATTTGATGAGACAAGCTTGCTGCAAAGTAACTCTTCTTGTGTGTACATTGAAGATGCAGGTTCATAGTTGAAAGGACTTAACTTGGATGAGGCGACTGAGGAGAATGATGAAAAGTTCATGAAGATCACCACTTCAACCCCGATTGGAGATGTTGATGATCAAGATGGAGAAATCATTCAATTTGATAAAGTCACTCATGTTGCTGAAGAAGCTCTAGATGCAAGGAATCTAGAACTCAGCCATCTGAAGGATCACCCAACTAATCAAATCTTCGGAGATCCCCGGGATGGTGTCGGAACTCATAGAGGTACTACTTTTGAAAATTTATATTTTAGTTTTCTCTCACAGGTTGAACCAAAGAAGTTTGAGGAAGCAAACTCGGACACATCATAGATTATGGCCATGGAAGAAGAGCTGAATCAGTTCAAGCGATGTCAAGCCTGGAAACATGTTCCAAGACCCAAATGTAATAACAGCATTAGAACTATGTGGGTCTACAGGAACAAGATCGACAAAAATGGAAATATCATAAAGAACAAGGCCAGACTCGTCACAAAGGGATATCGACAAGAAGAAGGAATCGACTTCGACCAGACATTTGCTCCAGTGGCAAGGCTAGAGGCAATCAGGCTATTCCTAGCGTATGCTGCACTTAAGGTCTTCACCATCTATCAGATGGATGTGATGTCCGCCTTCCTTAAAGGCGATATAAAGTAAGAAGTGTATGTGGAAAAACCCCCAGGTTTCGTTGATTCTAACTTTCCTAATTATGTTTATCTTTTATCTAAAGCTTTATATGGTTTGAAACAAGCTACTCGAGCTTTGTATGAGATGTTGTCTTGCTTTCTTCCTGAGAACAAGTTCACAAGAGGAAAGATATATAAACATTATTTCTTAGGGAAATAAAAGGCAAGATTCTGCTAGTGCAAATCTATGTCGAAGACATTATTTTTGGTTCTACAGACGACAACCTCTGCAAGATTCTGCATCAAGAATTTAAAGAAATGGCTCCTCTTGAGTAGTCAAAGTCTTTAACTCGAGATCCAGTTCATTTACTCAAGTAGTATACCTCTCACTCGAGTAATGCTGAACCGATTTCAGAAAATTCTTTAAGTCCCTATCAGATCTAATTTTTGAATATTGTGACATGATTGGTCCACGCGGCCATCATTAATGACTATTTTTACCATTAGGGAGATCTTATAAAAGGTCCTGTCATAATGACAAACCCTAAGCGAGTAATTCTATGATCTATATCGGCCGACAGTTTTCTTTTTCTATAAAAAGTCGCTGCATGCCTTCAAGAACACCAAGGGCAACTTTCGATCCAGAGATATTTGCAGATCCAGGGATTTATCTTTCTCAATCTACTCCTTAATTGTGTGAGTCAAAGATCCTCAGAACATGATCATTCTAAGAGTCTTCATCTACAATTTCTGATAAGGCTGCAAAATCCAAGAAAGAAGACCTAAGGATATTTTTAGATTTGAGAAGATTAATGTTTGTATTATACAATTTCTTTTTAATCTTGTAGGAGATTATTCTCCGAGTGTAGGAGATTGGTTCTCCGAGTTGTAGGAAGTTTTTACCTTCCAAGTGTAGATCCTGTTTTGGATTGAGATTGTAGGAATATTGTTCCGAGTGGTAGGATCGTTTTGATCCGAGATTAGTGGAGTAGCCGAGTCTTGCGTATTGCTAGATCGGTCAGTGGAAAGTGGGCGTACCCAAGATTGGGGAACCACTATAATTCTTGGCGTCCTCTGTGAATGCTTGTTTATTTCTTGTGCTTAGATCGTTATAGTTTTAATTCCGTAAAAAGTAGCACAACTCAAATATTCACCCCCTCTAGGTGATTTAAGTAGACAACTTAGACGTTTTTCAATGCAAAACCCTAGATTTATAATAAGTATAGTGAAAAAGTATTTACGCTAAACAAAAAGTAGTGACTTAGTTTTGAAAGAGATTGCATGTATGTTGGTACCCCAGTTTGATTTGAGTTTAGTCTTGTCTTTTTAGTCCCTTGACCCAAAAATATCTATGGTCAATGGTTAGTAGTCTAGCTGTTGAGTCCTCACTTTTCCAGATTGAGAATTTGGTTAAGTAGTTTGTTCGTTCGACTATCGTCGAACGCCGCTCGACTATCGTCGACTAACTGTTCGACGATCGTCTATCAGTTGTTCGACTTTCAGTCTGCGTGGATAGTTCGACTATCGGTTGATAGTTCGACTATCTGTGTGCTTTGATAGTTCGACTATCTGCTTGGATAGGTCGACTATCTGATAGTTTGACTATCTGTTGATAGGTCGACTATCTGTCTGTTTTTGATAGTTCGACTATCTGTTGATAGGTCGACTATCTGATAGTTCAACTATCTGTTGATAGTTCAACTATCTGTTCTGCGTTGATAGTTCGACTATCTGTTGATAGGTCGACTATCTGTTCTCGCTTGATAGTTCGACTATCTGCTTTGATAGTTCGACTATCTGATAGTTCGACTATCTGTTGATAGGTCAACTATCTGTTTGTTTTTGATAGTTCGACTATCTGTTGATAGGTCGACTGTCTGATAGCTCGACTATCTGTTGATAGCTCGACTATCTGTTTTGCCCTGATAGTTCGACTATCTGTTGATAGGTCGACTATCTGATAGTTCGACTATCTTCTGGTAGTTCGACTATCTGCTGTGATAGTTAGACTATCTCCTTTGATAGTTCGACTATCTGGATCGTTCGACTATCTGTCCGATAGTTCGACGATCTTCGTGCGTCGGTCGACGATCTCCGAAGGTCGTTCGACGCTTTCTGTCTGCCTTTATATTTTGTATTTATTTATTATATTTAATTAATTAATACATTATCTGGCATATCTTTTCAGTTGTTTTATGATAATATTTCCAGGCATATCTGCTCTATTCTTTTTGCCTGAGTAAAATCTTTTTTAGATAAAGTTGTTTGTCTTATTAGATGACTTTGTATTTTACTTTATCTGCTGACAGTCCTTTATAGCCGTTAGACTGAAAAGTCTTCCTTCTGCTATAAAGAGTATTTCTCTGATGTGACTTTATTTAGTCCTTCTGTTATTTGATTTGATCCTACAGCTTCTTAGAAAGAGGTTCATTCCTTTTATAGGATGTCTTGCTGCAGAGTTTGTTTTGCTGTGTGTTATGTGCAGCCCAGGTCTCAAGTTTCAGAAGAAGACAAGTAATTCAAATTGAAGAGAGCCGTTGCTTGCTGATGTTATATAAAGGACCCTTTGAAGAAGGATTCAAGCTAGCTAATAGCTAACCAGTTGTTCATTTAAGCATTCAAGCCTTCATCAAGATCAAGTCTTCTGCTCTCAGCAATACTCATCTAACTGAGAAGTGTTAAAGATCTTCTACTCTTCTTCAACCTGAGTTCTCCTGCTTTCAGGAAGTTCAAACTCAGAGTTCTTTTGAAGAAGAAGAAGAAGAAGATAGCTGCTTGAAGATCTTTAATTTTATTATTTATTATCTTCTTGTAGTTTTTCCTTCAGAGCTATCTGAAGAGTTTTTCTGCACTGAAGCAAGACTTCACATGGACATCTTTGAGCCAGGGGAGCATTGATTCTTTAGAGCTTTCTAGCTCAGTGCAAGTTTTTGTGCTTCTCTAATCTATTGTAAAATAGAGAAGACATCTTAACCTTCTTCCCCCTCCTGTATAGGGTTATTACTCCCTTCAAAAGTATCCCTTGGTGGCAGGGCACCTGATCAAAAACCTGTGCTTGGTTTTTAGACACCTGATCAAAAGTCTAAAGGGTTTCTGGATCTACCTGAAGAAGATCCTGTTGGTGGCAGGGCACCTGATCAAAAACCTGAGTGGATTCCTACCTTGTGGGTAGAAGAGTGGACGTACCCAAGTTGTTTGGGGAACTACTATAAACTCCTTGTGTCGTCTGGATTGCCTTGTTTATTTCCTGCACTGTGGCTGTGAATAGACATAACTAGGTTGCTAGTTGCTGATTAGGATTTCCAAGCCTTAACTGTAATTACAGTTAGCTTGAGTTTGTGCACAACACTTGTGTTAGGCTTTAGGGTTAATTCTATATCTATAATCTTTTAATTCCGCAATTCACTCCAAGGGAGTTGGGTAGACCTTCAAACTTTGTCTAGTGCAAAATTTGATAACTCTACTCACCCCCTCTCTAGAGTAGTATCTATCCCTTCACTTTCAATTGGTATCAGAGCCAGGTTGACTGACTGAATAGGCTAACACCTAAGTCACAAGATCCTGATAGATACCAAAGCTTATATATATTCACTATCATGGCCCAGTCCAAGAATTATTCCAGCACCAGACCTCCAGCATGCAACTTAGCTAAGTTTGGCATCTGGAAGGCAAGGATAAAATTATATATGAATTCTATTGATGAAAGCATCTTTGCTTCTATTTTGTCAGGTCCCCCAAGAGCACCTGCTGCTGCTACTGCCTCATCATCTGATATGAGTGCAGTGCCTCCTCCAGATTACAACGATGAGTACAAGAAGGCCAAAATAGCAGATGCCAAGGCAATGAACATACTGGCTCAGACAATGTCAGATGAGGTATTCTAGAAGGTAGCTGACTGCTCTTCAGCAAAAGCTATGTGGGATACACTGAACCAGATTGTGGCTGGTTCAGCTGATGAAAGGAAGGACAAAAGGTCCAACCTGATCTCACAGTATGAGAACTTCAAGAAAACTGATGCTGAATCAGTTGAAGCCATGTACACCAGGCTCAGCTCAATCATCAATGAGCTGAGGACCCTTGACAAGGACATATCATTGACAAAGGTCAATGATAAGATTCTTATGTGCTTCCCTAGCACATGGGATCTAAGGATCTGGCCCATCAAGGAAGCCAGAAGTACAAATGAGATCTCCACTAAAGCTCTTCTCGGCAAGCTCAAGTCTTTTGAGCAAGTGCTGAAGACAAGGGAAGCAGAAGCAGAAGCAAAGACCCCTACTCCAACAAGAAAAGAGCAATCTCTAGCTCTTAAGGCTGCTGATGCTTCTGAAGGCAGCCAATCAAATGAGGAACTAATGGCATTGTTTGCCAAGAGGTTTCTCAAGATGGGAAGAAAGGAGTTCAGAAAGAAGTCTTCACGCTATGAAGACAAACCAAGGTATGATCGCTCTTCTGCTAAAGAAATTAATTGTTATGGATGCAGGAGGCCTGGACACATCTTACCAGAGTGTCCAGAGGAGAAGAACAAAGACAAGAGAAAAGAAAAGGAACAGCACAGGAAGCACTCCAAGCCATCCTCCTACAAAAACAAGAAGAAGGAGAGAGGTTTCATTGCTGAAACCTGGAGTGATTCTGATGAAGAATCCTCCTCATCAAGCTCCAGTGAGGATGAGGAAGAGATGAAGGCAAAAGAAGTTTGCTTGATGGCAATAGATGCCTGCAGCAACCACTCTGCTGCAGAGAGTTCAGATTCTGATGAAGAGATGCCTACAGAAGATGAGGTACTCTCTTCTTATGATTTTACCTCAGCTGAATTTAAATTAGAATTTAAATTTTTATGCTTAGATTTGATTAGCTCAGAAAAGGAGATAAAAGAACTTAGAAATAAGTTAGCTGACTCAGAAGTAATTGCTACAGAAAATATTAGGTTAAAGGAAGATCTCACTACTTGCAGTGAAGAAATTAAATTTCTTAAAATAGAGTTAGCTAAGTCTAAGAGGTTAGAAGAATCACTTAATGGTAGAAGCCTTAAGTTGTTAGAAATTACCAGCATGACTAACACTAGGTCAGGTAATGACAAACTAGGCTTAGGAGCTTCTCCCAGTGAACCCTCAGTTCTACTTAAAAATAATCTTTCAACTCCAGTAAACTTCATTTCAGCTAGTGGAATGAAGAACACTGAGCAAGTAAATCTAGTTAATAAAACTTTAAATAAAGCTAAGAGAGAAAAGAGAAAGAAATTTTTTAAAGAAATGCAAAGAGCGTCGAACGCCGCTCGACGATCGGAAGCTCAATGGTCGAACGAAGCTCGACGATCTGAGCGCCCATCGTCAAACGTCGATCGACGTTTTCAACATGATTTTCAAAATCATAATCTGTACCATAGAAACCTAAATGAAAATAGAAACCCTAGGTTTGTTGACCCATCATCTGCATGGAGAATCCCACCTAGGAGATCTCACCCACTAGGTTATCACCCTCAGCCTGCATTTTCATATATTTCCAGTTTTTCTTATGTGAAAAACAAGGGACCCAAGGTTACCTGGGTCCACACTGTCTAAATAAATGTCTTGCAGGTGAAGGCCTATCCAATCACTCAAAATAAGTGGTATTTGGATAGTGGATGCTCTAAGCATATGACAGGAAATAAAGATATTCTGTCAAAGTTCAAAGCTAAGCTCGGCCCAAAGGTTATCTTTGGAGACTCCAGCTGTGGTCAGACAGAAGGCTATGGCAAGATCACAATTGGAGCAGTTACTTTCAAGAGAGTTGCATATGTCAATGGACTGAAGCATAATTTGATTTCAGTCAGCCAGCTATGTGATGCTGGCTACCAGGTTTCATTTTCCAACTCCTCTTGCAATATTACTTTAAATAATAATGTTGTTTTAGTATGTATTAGAATAGGTAATATTTATTTAGTAGATTTCAATTCATCTCACTCTGAAATCTGCCTTGTTTAATGAAGTAACACTTAATAATAATTCTTTGTGGCATAAGAGGCTTAGTCATGTTAACCTTAAAAATATATCTAGGTTATCTAAACACAACCTTGTTAGAGGTTTACCTTCTTGCCCCTACAAGAAGGAGAGCCTATGCAAGGCTTGTCAGCTAGGCAAGCAAACCAAAAACTCTTTTAAATCAGTAAATAAAAGTGATTCTCCTAGAATCCTGTATCTATTACATTTGGACCTTTTTGGCCCAATAAATGTACAGAGTTTAGGAGGGAAGTATTACACCTTAGTAATTGTAGATGACTTCTCTAGGTTCAGTTGGGTTTTCTTCTTGAGAACTAAGTCTGATAACTTCAAAGCCCTTACAGACTTTCTACTATGTGTGCAGACTGAGTACTCTACTCATGTGGCCTTGATCAGAAGTGATCATGGTACTGAGTTTGACTCTCTTCTCATGCAAGAATTCTGTGAGAGAGAAGGTATCAAACATAGTTTCTCAGCTCCTAGAACTCCCCAACAAAATGGGGTAGTTGAAAGGAAGAATAGAACACTCATTGAAGCTGCTAGTACATTGTTGGCAGATGCTAACATGCCTCTCTCCTATTGGGCAGAAGCTGTTAGTACAGCCAATTATGTCTTGAATAGAAGTTTGATACACAAGCTTAAGTGTAAAACTCCTTATGAGTTGCTTAAAGGAAAGAAACCTAAAATTAATTATTTCAGAATTTTTGGTTGTGTTGTTTATATTCATAATAATAATAAAGAATATATTAGAAAATTTGAAGCAAAAGCTTCAATGGGAATCATGCTTGGATATTCCCAAGTAAGCAAAGCTTATAGGGTTTATAACAAATCAACTTGTAAAATTGAAGAATCTGTGCATGTGTCTTTTGATGAGTCTCAGATGTTTTACAAGGAGAAAGAAAATTCTCCTTCCTCTAGTTCATTGCAGGTACCTGATGCTCCTCAAGAAATTCTTCAACTATCAACTCTTCAGATCACTGAATCAGACAGTGATGAAGACATTGCTGAAGCTGTTGTTGTACCACCAACAGTAGATCAAATTCCTCCTGAGGAATTAATCCCAACTGTTGCTGAAGATCACATCCCACCTGCTGATATTGTCACACTTAGAGATCACCCCACATCTCAAGTGATTGGAGACATATCAGTTGGTGTGCAAACAAGACACCAATTAAGACAGGATGTGATGCACGCTTGTTTCCTCTCACAGGTTGAGCCCCTCACCTTTAAAGATGCAGAGCTAGATCCCCACTGGATCATTGCAATGCAAGAGGAACTCAATCAGTTTGAGAGATGTAAAGTTTGGACTTTGGTTCCAAGACCTAAAGGCCAACTGATCATAGGCACCAAGTGGGTGTATAGAAACAAGTTGGATGCAAATGGAATTATAGTAAGGAATAAAGCAAGGCTTGTAGCTCAGGGCTACAGACAGGAGGAAGGTATAGATTATGACCAAACCTTTGCTCCTGTTGCAAGGCTAGAAGCAATAAGGATCTTCTTGGCCTATGCAGCCTACATGAAGTTTAAGGTGTTCCAAATGGATGTCAAAAGTGCATTCCTGAATGGTGAGCTTAAGGAAGAGGTGTTTGTTGAACAACCACCAGGGTTTGTTTCTTCAACTCAGCCCTCACATGTGTTTAAGTTACAGAAAGCTCTATATGGACTAAAGCAAGCTCCCAGAGCCTGGTATGAGACTCTAGCTAGTTTCCTTTTAGAGCACAACTTTACTAGGGGAGTAGTTGATAGAACCCTTTTCGTCAAGCATCACAAGGACACAATCCTGTTAGTTCAGGTGTATGTAGATGATATTATATTTGGCTCCACTGATCCCAAACTTTGCAAAAGGTTCTCTGACCTGATGCACTCTAAGTTTGAGATGAGTAGTATGGGTGTGCTGTCTTACTTTCTTGGTCTCCAAGTTAAGCAAGATGCTGATGGTATCTTCATCTCCCAATCCAAATATGCCAAGGAATTGGTAAAGAAATTTGGGATGGCTGATGCTTCAGCAATGCCTACACCTATGGCTACTAATGTAGTTATTGATTCTGATGATCACGGCAAGCCAGTTGATCAAAAGAATTATAGGGCCATTGTTGGTTCCCTATTATATCTAACTGCAAGTAGGCCTGATATAATGTTTGCTACATGCCTTTGTGCTAGATTCCAGGTCAACCCCAAGGAATCTCATCTGATTCTTCTAAAGAGAATCCTGAGATACCTGAAGGGATGTCCAGATCTAGGACTTTGGTACCCAGCTGAGTCAGAATTTGAATTAATTGGATATTCTGATTCTGATTATGCTGGTTGCAGAGTTGACAGGAAGAGCACCTCAGGAACTTGCCAGTTCCTGGGAGAGAGATTGGTCTCTTGGTTCTGTAAGAAGCAGGCTTCTGTCTCAACTTCAACTGCAGAGGCTGAATATATAGCAGCTGCTAGTTGTTGTTCACAGATCCTGTGGATTCAAAACCAGCTTGTGGATTATGGTTACTCACACAAGAACACCAAAATCATGTGTGATAGTACCAGTGCTATTTCAATTGCACAAAATCCAGTGCACCACTCTAGAACGAAGCACATTGAGATTCGGCACCATTTCCTGAGAGATTGTGTGGAAAAGAACAAGATTTGTCTTGAGTTCATATCCACTGAGTTTCAGAGAGGTGATATATTCACCAAGCCTTTAGATGAACAGAAGCATCTGTTCTTTTTAGTTCAATTAGGCATGATCAATGGACGAGACTAAGTGTGACTATATCTGCCTATGTTGAAACCTGCTTGAAGATCGTCGAACGATGATCGACGATCGTCGAACGGATTAAGCCTATCGTCGACCTCTGGTTAATGATAGCTTATCTGTTTGAAGGTCGTCGACCGACGTTCGAAGATCGTCGAACAGGTCGAGCTTATCGTCGATCTCTGAACGACGACAGCTTGTTGTTTGAGAAGCCAGAAATAGTCGAACGATGGCTCGACTACTCTGCTTCTGAGCCGATCGTCGAACGGCCGTTCGACTATCGGGTCTAGTATCTTTTTAGTAGATCGACTATCTCCGGTCCAATATAAAGCCGATAGTCGACCTAGGTTAAAAGATCTTTTGTTATTTCGTCGACGGAGCGTGACTTTTCGCATTCTGTCTTCCCGCTTGCGATTTTCTGCCGCTTCGTCCCCCTCGTCTTCGCCGTCCTTCTCGCGCTTTCTCCAGCAATCAATGGCGATTTCTCCCGCAGTATTAGCAGTTGTAAAGTTCGATGCAGGCTTCAGTGTTGATTTCGACGCGTTCAGTTGCTGCGAAGCAGGGATCGTGGAAGTTCTTCAGCTGTGCCGGGACCAAGGACTAGAGAGATTAATGTCTTCAAGGATTAAGATAAATATACCTGAGATCAAGGAATGGGCTTTTACGCCGTCCTCCACCGACGATTCGATGACTGGCACCATCAGCGGAGAAGAGGTAATTTTGACTCCGGCCGTTCTGACTGATATTTTTGGTTTGATAAATGGTGAAGAGGATTATGAGCAAGATGCTCAAGAATTTGGAAGAATGTTAGTTGAGCTGGGACATGCAGAGGGCATTCCCACGAAGCTGCTCAAGGTAAATTTCCCTTTCAAGATTAAGTTTCTTGCTGAGTTGGTCGGAAAAGTGCTCCTCGGTAAGCACTCCGCTCATGACAATATAACAAGGCAACAATTTGCACTGATGTGTGCAATTGTTAATCAGAAAAAGATAGATTGGGCAGGAGTAATGTTTGATTTAATAAGGAAAAAGAATGGTAAGAAGGAAGTTACCCTCGGAAGGGTTATTGGAATTTTCCTGAAGGAAAAATATCCCCAGCTGCTGAGTTCAACCGCAACAACAATAAATGCAAGCAAGAAGATGGACCCAAACCTATTCTCTAAGTGGAAGAGAACCTTTGTGAAACCCGCTCTCACAGGGGTTGCTCCAGCAACATCTGAGAGCACCAGGACTAATTCGGTCGCTCCTCACCCTGTCGAAGCTGGCTCAGCTCTTTCCCTTCCCTCTTCTTCTGCTATGCAGTCTGCCTCAGTTGAAGTTCCATCAACTTCAGCTGAAGTACGACTTTCCCCTTCTCCTGCTAGAGAAACAACCACGGTTGTTCTTCCTTCCCCTCCAGCATCTCCTCTTCCTTCTCATCAGACTAGGATATCTGTTCCTAGTTTTGATTTGTTAGGATCTGAGAGGATTCCAACTCCTCCTCAGTCTCCCATTCATTCTCCAGTTAACTCTCCTATTAACTCTCCAGCTCCATCTCCAATTCAATCACCAGTCCACACCATTCTTCATCTCAGCACTACAACCATATCTGCTGCATCTCCATCCACTGCACCTCCATCTTCTTTTGAGATAACCCCTGAACTCATCTCCCGCATTGTGGAGTTGATTACCCCTTCAATCAAAATTATGATTGAAGAGGCAATCTCTCCACTTGCCTCCTCCATTGATACCTTAACCGCTACCATCAAATCTCTTTCAAAATCTGCTGAGCCCTCTTCCTCAAGGGGCCTGGTTTCAGTTTCCACTGAAATCAGGCAGGGGGAGATGTTCTGTGAAGATGCCTCAGAGCCTCCTGCCTCCCTTCCAGCAGTAACAGATACTGTTATGACAGTTCAAGTAGTGTCTGCTCCAGCTGAAAAAGGATCAGCCTCTGTGTTATCGGAAAAGGAAATATCTGATGCTATCATGTTATCTGAATTTGTTGTGAAAGTTTGCTTGGAAGATCTCACCTCTCCCGTGATTGCAAATTTCCTAGAAGGGATCATTACATCCTACCTAGATGAGTCTTGGGAGTTGGTCAAATATGAAGGTAATTCACTCATTCGCTTTATTGACGAGTCAATTAATTTGCTAGCTAGTGAATACCTAGAAGGAATGATTATTGCTTATTTAGCAGATCTGTGTTCATAATTCTACAGATTATATTAGAGAAGATTTAGCTGCTCAGATCATAGTAATTGTCTCAGAAGCTGCCCCAAATGTTCCTGATATCCAAGTAGATCCAGAATTGGATTCATTTTTAGATGATAGAGAAGATTGTCTGAAAAACAAGATGAAATCAAAGATGACACTCCTGCTCTGAGTGTGGAAGAAGAAAAAGCAAGAGCTGCCTGGAATCAAAGAGTACAAGATTCTTTAAAAGAGAAAGAAAAAGAGTTGCAAGTTGAAAAGTCAACTATTTGGGATGACTCACAAGGATTGGATTTAGATTTCCTTCTGGCTCAGGATGCCATTGAAGAGGAAAGAGAGAAATCAGATCTGAAGTTAAAAGAAAAGGCTGTTTCTGAAGCCTATGATCCTTATGATAATCCTCCATCATCTCAATCTGATGATGAAGATGATTCTGATTTATCTGAGAATGCTAAGAAAAAGAAAGCTGCTCAAAAGAAAAGGAAAGCAATTGCTCCTCCTCCTCCCAGCCGAGACAATGATACTCCATACTATATTCTTAAAGGAATTGACCCCAAATCAAAAGAATTTCAACATTGGATGTGGTTCTCCAAGAACCAGCAGAAAGAGAGGAAAAGATCTAAGAGGTATGATAGTCTTGTTTCAAGATGGACTCCCAGAGGTCCTCCTCCTCCACCTCCCAGTGCAGGAGCCTCTGGGAACCTATCTGCTAATCCATCTGCCTCGTTTGGAAAATCTGCATCTTTTCAGCCTCATCCAAGGAAAAGCTATCAAAGCTCGCAAGATAGATCGTATTCTGGTTCTCAAAGACAAGTGAAGGAGGTTGTGGTTCAAAGACCAACTTTTTCCCCTCCTCCTTCTCCAAAGAAAAGAGTTCCATCTCTAATACCAGTTCAGTCTGAGAAAGTTGTTTCAAAAGGTAAGTAGTTTATTTTGTTTTAAATATTCTAGCAAGATCTTTGCTAAGTCTGCTCCCCTATCTTATCTAGTTAATCAAGATAAAGAATCAGATGCTACTCCTCCTGAGCCTGTTTATGAAAGTCCTGAGCTTGATCCTAACTTTAGGATGGCTCGTTTTCACGAACTAGTTGGAGCAGCTCAAATAAGAAAAGCAAAAGCAGAAGGAAAAGATACTACTGGTTTAACCACCATGTCTGCATTTAGAAAGAAAGAGTTTGAAAAGTTCCAGGTTAATCCTGATGTTTTTGATCCCTCAAAATATATGGAAAAGCACCCTGAAGCAGTTGTCCCTAGGGCTGCAGAATTGAAGATCATTGGTGTGCAGGACTTGAAGCTGTCAAAGAAAGAAGCTGATGATCCTCTAAGGAAAATTTCTTTTGTTCCTAGTTCCTCTGACCCTTTGCCAGATTCTGTAAACTCTTAATAGTTTGATTGACTGATGTGTTATATTTGTCTATTATCTATCTGTTTGATAATTGCTAGTAATTTGCTATCTATTTCCTGTATTGTTTATAGTGTTCTATAGCTAGCTCTGTGTTTTAGTTTTTAAGAGACTTAACTCAAATAGGGGGAGATTGTTGGTACCCCAGTTTGATTTGAGTTTAGTCTTGTCTTTTTAGTCCCTTGACCTAAGAAATATCTATGGTCAATGGTTAGTAGTCTAGCTGTTGAGTCCTCACTTTTCCAGATTGAGAATTTGGTTAAGTAGTTTGTTCGTTCGACTATCGTCGAACACCGCTCGACTATCGTCGACTAACTGTTCGACGATCGTCTATCAGTTGTTCGACTTTCAGTCTGCGTGGATAGTTCGACTATCGGTTGATAGTTCGACTATCTGTGTGCTTTGATAGTTCGACTATCTGCTTGGATAGGTCGACTATCTGATAGTTCGACTATCTGTTGATAGGTCGACTATCTGTCTGTTTTTGATAGTTCGACTATCTGTTGATAGGTCGACTATCTGATAGTTCAACTATCTGTTGATAGTTCAACTATCTGTTCTGCGTTGATAGTTCGACTATCTGTTGATAGGTCGACTATCTGTTCTCGCTTGATAGTTCGACTATCTGCTTTGATAGTTCGACTATCTGATAGTTCGACTATCTGTTGATAGGTCGACTATCTGTTTGTTTTTGATAGTTCGACTATCTGTTGATAGGTCGACTATCTGATAGCTCGACTATCTGTTGATAGCTCGACTATCTGTTTTGTCCTGATAGTTCGACTATCTGTTGATAGGTCGACTATCTGATAGTTCGACTATCTTCTGGTAGTTCGACTATCTGCTGTGATAGTTCGACTATCTCCTTTGATAGTTCGACTATCTGGATCGTTCGACTATCTGTCCGATAGTTCGACGATCTCCGTGCGTCGGTCGACGATCTCCGAAGGTCGTTCGACGCTTTCTGTCTGCCTTTATATTTTGTATTTATTTATTATATTTAATTAATTAATACATTATCTGGCATATTTTTTCAGTTGTTTTATGATAATATTTCCAGGCATATATGCTCTATTCTTTTTGCCTGAGTAAAATCTTTTTTAGATAAAGTTGTTTGTCTTATTAGATGACTTTGTATTTTACTTTATCTGCTGACAGTCTTTTATAGCCGTTAGACTGAAAAGTCTTCCTTCTGCTATAAAGAGTATTTCTCTGATGTGACTTTATTTAGTCCTTTTGTTATTTGATTTGATCCTGCAGCTTCTTAGAAAGAGGTTCATTCCTTTTATAGGATGTCTTGCTGCAGAGTTTGTTTTGCTGTGTGTTATGTGCAGCCCAGGTCTCAAGTTTCAGAAGAAGACAAGTAATTCAAATTGAAGAGAGCCGTTGCTTGCTGATGTTATATAAAGGACCCTTTGAAGAAGGATTCAAGCTAGCTAATAGCTAACCAGTTGTTCATTTAAGCATTCAAGCCTTCATCAAGATCAAGTCTTCTGCTCTCAGCAATACTCATCTAACTGAGAAGTGTTAAAGATCTTCTACTCTTCTTCAACCTGAGTTCTCCTGCTTTTAGGAAGTTCAAACTCAGAGTTCTTTTGAAGAAGAAGAAGAAGAAGATAGCTGCTTGAAGATCTTTAATTTTATTATTTATTATCTTCTTGTAGTTTTTCCTTCAGAGCTATCTGAAGAGTTTTTCTACACTGAAGCAAGACTTCACCTGGACATCTTTGAGCCAGGGGGAGCCTTGATTCTTTAGAGCTTTCTAGCTCAGTGCAAGTTTTTGTGCTTCTCTAATCTATTGTAAAATAGAGAAGACATCTTAACCTTCTTCCCCCTCCTGTACAGGGTTATTACTCCCTTCAAAAGTATCCCTTGGTGGCAGGGCACCTGATCAAAAACCTGTGCTTGGTTTTTAGACACCTGATCAAAAGTCTAAAGGGTTTCTGGATCTACCTGAAGAAGATCCTGTTGGTGGCAGGGCACCTGATCAAAAACCTGAGTGGATTCCTACCTTGTGGGTAGAAGAGTGGACGTACCCAAGTTGTTTGGGGAACCACTATAAACTCCTTGTG
This sequence comes from Platanthera zijinensis, assembly GCA_039513925.1. Taxonomy (NCBI): domain Eukaryota; kingdom Viridiplantae; phylum Streptophyta; class Magnoliopsida; order Asparagales; family Orchidaceae; genus Platanthera; species Platanthera zijinensis. The sequence goes on from CM077084.1 coordinate 190,986,674, forward strand.
TCGTCTGCATTGCCTTGTTTATTTCCTGCACTGTGGCTGTGAATAGACATAACTAGGTTGCTAGTTGCTGATTAGGATTTCCAAGCCTTAACTGTAATTACAGTTAGCTTGAGTTTGTGCACAACACTTGTGTTAGGCTTTAGGGTTAATTCTATATCTATAATCTTTTAATTCCGCAATTCACTCCAAGGGAGTTGGGTAGACCTTCAAACTTTGTCTAGTGCAAAATTTGATAACTCTATTCACCCCCCCTCTAGAGTAGTATCTATCCCTTCACATTCAATGTATGATATACTAATAATAAGGTTTTATAAGTTAAAAATATCTAACATGCAGTCCTAGCATAAAACATCCCAGAGAGCAAGTAATCCAATATAATCTTGAAGAAAGCAAACTAACAGCTAGCAATGTGTCCAAAATAAACTATCCTATGGGAGTCAACAATCTGACACAAACCCACATAAATCAAAAGTATGTCTGAACTAGGTAAAGAACTAAAACACTAAACTACCTCGTAACGGCGAGGTGAATAGGAACACTACTGCCCAGGAACCCCGAAACTAGATCCACTACCATCTAAAACTCCAGACCTGAGGAATTCCAAAGATAGAACACCTCAGTAAGACTGAACAAGTTGTGGCAGAAAAATAAGCCAAAAATTAAACAAAGGTCAAAAGGGGTACCAACCTAAGAATAAAAGTGCTGAAGTAAAGTACAAGGTAAAGTACCAAAATGAGAAAAGAGCACTTATGTGAATCGTCACGTACAACAAATCACACCAGATGAACAAGGCTAAAAATATGAAAAACATGATTAAATCAAAAGAAAGAATTCTCAAAACTTTATTAGCCACATGTGGTCAACTCTACCAAAAAACACATGTAAGGTGGTCGCTCACCCGGACACACCCTCACAGATATAATATTCGTCTAATTATGGGGGAGAGTCATACACAACACCATTCACTACAGACGCCCAAACACCCGGTAGAGTTCAAAAAATTACTAAAAAGGGAACAACCCTTGCGGCGGTGGTTTCGTTAACTAACACCAGCAACAAATGAAAACCATGATATGAATCACAAGACTTGGCACATCAGATTCTATGAGACATTTCTAGATTTATGAAACGGTTGATCAACCTTAAGGAAGGATTTATAATCCTAGATAAACACTAACGCGTTTTACGATAATAGTTAGGGGCGATTAAAGCCAACAATTTAACATTTCATCAACTCACTACAACGCTACAAGGTTTAATTATCATGACAAGAACTTATAAGTTCAAAGAGGATTCCAAGGGAAAATTTAACATATCTACAAGTCAGAATGACAAAAGTGCAGAAAGATTAAAGAACAATAGATTAACAGTTACCATCAAGATCAGGAAAAGGGGGAGAAGGGAAAACCACCACTTGTCACCAGAAAAACTCTCCAAATCACTCCTTTTTATAGATCGGGGAAAAAGAAGACTAGGGGAGTCGAAATCTAACAAGAAATGTCCGAAATAGAGGTTAGGGCCAAAAACCATAATGAGAAAAAAATCAAGAATTGGGGAAGATTTTTCCACAATGACGAATCTCTCGTTGAGAGATTTCCGGATCTATGATCAGCTGGAAATTTCGAGCACCGGAGCACCGTCGGTGGCCATCAGAAGAATCACGAAGTGATGTTCCCTCTCTCGCTCGCGCCTCTCTTGTTCCGGAAGGAGGAAGTACGGCTTAAGGAGGATAAGAAGAAGTTTTCTCATACATATATATATATATGTATATATAATATTGAAATAAATAAAATATTGGAATCATTACACTTAAGGAGGTGGTCAAGGGTCGGCTGAACCGAAAATCTCGAGATGAACAAAGGATTTCTCGAGGGCAGCAGGATATCTCGAGAAGGCCTTTTAAATTTCTCGAGAGCAAGATTAGGTCTCTGAGGAACAACAGAAGAGTACTCGTGAATAAAAAATCATTTCTCAAGAACAAAAGGAATCATTCTCGAGAACAATGGGCAGGTCTAGAGTACAGAGGAGAGCTTCTCGGGAACTAAAGAAAGTTTCTCGAGAACAGGAAGAAGCATCTCTCGGGAATAACTCTCGGCTTCTCGATAAATCAAGGGCAGATTCTCGAGTACTAAAAGGCTACTCGAGAACTAGCAAAGACTTCTCGAGAATAGCAAGAAAGGACCTCTCAAGAATGAAGAACAGATCTTGAGAACTAAAAAGGATTTCTCGAGAGGTATAGGAGGAATTTCTCGAGATAATCAGTACTTCTCGGGAATAACCCAACGTTTCTCGAGAATGAATAAAACTTCATGGGAACTTCTCCCGGCTTCTCGAGAAATGAGGCTAGCCGTCCCGAGAATAAATAGGAAGAACAACTCCATTCAACGAACTACGTTCAAATTTCGTCGAACGCAAACACGTTCGACAAACTCTGGTCGAATTTCCTCGAACACAAAGGAAAACCCCATTCGACGATCGTCTAACATCCAGTTCATCATTCGTCGAATGCCGATCGAAGCTTCGTCAACCCCAGACAGCACCCAAACACACATCGAATTAAACAAATATAAGAGTGAAGACAACCCCAGAATCCGACGCACAATTCTTGAGACATTATCATCAAATGCTTACTTAAGCAAATATCATCACAAATATCCAAACACGCTTTGAGACTCATAAATTGTCGCATCGTAAAAAACTGGACAAGTCCAAAACCTCAAAACTTCATCCATTCAATCAAGGAAAACACTCAATCCAATCAAAACCCCAAAATCTAGTCAAACAGACCCAACATACGTGAAAACGCACAAATGATGTAGCGCCGTCAACAAGACGTAAAAAAGGTAACGCTATAACATCATAATCATGACGACACCAATTCAAATAATAATCATGGTAAAATTGGGGGCGTTACAGTCATTCCCCTAAAAAGAAGTTTCGTCCTGAAACATAACATAACTTCAAAACAAAACAAAATGAAAAAATCAAACACATGCAAAAGCATGGAGACATACTCGAAACTAAGGGAAGTGGTGTGGGTGAGATTCTCTCTTTGCCGACTCCAATTCCCACGTCGAGCTCTCGACGCCTTGATTTGTCCAAAAAACCTTAACCATGGGGATATTCTTTCTCCGTAACTCTCGATCTTGAGATTCCATAACTGGGATAGGATCTTCCATATATGATAGGTTAGGATGAATATGGGGTATCGAGTCAAGGACTAGACAATCTCTATGAACACACTTCCGCAACTACCACACATGGAACACATCATGTACACCAGGGAAGGTAGTTGGCAGATCCAGTCTATAAGCTGACACTCCGATGCGCTTAAGATTTTGAAAAGGTTCCTCATATCGGGTGTCTAACTTGTGGTGCCTTCAGAACCTTTTTACACCTGACATCGAAGAGACTTTCATAAAAACCATGTCCCCAACGTCGAACTCCAGATCAACCCTTCGTCGATTGGCATATTTCTCATAACGCTCTTGGGTTATACTGAGCTTTTCTCAAGTATGAGTCACAAAACAATTCATATCTTCAAGGGCTTCTCGAATTAGCAGATGTTTCTCACATACCTCAGCCCAAAGCAAACGTGTCCTACAATGCCTCCCATAAAAGGCCTCTAACAGGGCCATCTGCAGACTCTCTTGATAACTATTATTATAAGAAAATTCCATGAATCTGAGGCGTTCATCCCAAGCAACACAATGATCCAATATGTAACACCTTATCATGTCTTCCACGATCTGATTCAGCCTTTTTGTCTGACTGTTTGTCTATGGATGATAGGCATTGGAATACCTTAAATCAATACCCAACCCCTCTTGTAAGCTCTTCCTAAAGAGAGACGTAAACCTGGAGTCTTGATCCGATATAATGCTAACATGCACTCCAACTAATCTTATGACCTCATCAAGGTATAACTCGGCTATCTTATTCATAGAATACCCAATCTTAAAGGGCACAAAGTGGGCACACTTAGTTAATCTATCAACTATCACCCAAACAGAATCGTTCCCACGGGGAGATTTTTGTAAACCGGTGGTGAAATCCATCGAAATGCTCGCCCACATCCAGCTTGGAATATCCAGAGGTGTCAGTTTACTACCAGGCCTTCTATGGTCAGCCTTAACATGCTGACACGTAAAAGATTCTGCCACAAACCTTGCTATATCATTCTTCATTCCCGACCACCAAACAATTTGCTTTAGATCTTTATACATTTTGGTGGAACCAGGATGGTAGGCAATACTGGATCCATGAGCTTCATTTCAAATCTTTCCCCGAATATCACCAAAAGTGGGGATACAAAATCTACCCCAATATTTCAGGGTATCTAACTCGTCCAAAGAGAAATCAGGTTGCTCTCCCTTCTCAATTCTATTCCGAATATGTAACAAATCAGGGTCATCCTTATGGTACACTCTGCTAAGGGAAATCAAAGATGGATCTTCTGTTTCCAAACTAGCAGGCACAGTACTACTCCCAACTTCAATGTCCATTAACCATAATTCTTTCACAGATTGGTTGAAGATTTTGGCGGTCTTTCTACTCAAAGCATCGGCCACTACGTTAGCCTTTCCTGGATGATAAATGATCTCCACTTCATAATCAGCCACATACTATAACCACCAATGTTGGAGCAGATTCTGATCCTTCTTAGTGAAGACATACTTCAAACTCTTATAGTCCGTATAGATCTTTCACAGCGCACCATAAAACAAATGTCTCCAAAGCTTCAGCGCATAAATTACAACAGCAAACTTTAAATCAAGCATAGGATAGTTTCTTTCATGAATATTAAGTTGCTTAGATCCGTATGCGATCACCTTCCCTTCTTGCATCAAAACACAACCGAGTCCAATGTGTGATCCATCCACATACACATCGTACTCAACTCCTTCAGTAGATAAGGTTAAAACTGGAGCAATACACAATCTATTATTCAACTCTTGGAAAGCATCTTCACACCTATCACTTTAAATGAACGCAGTGTTCTTCTGTGTAAATCTAGTTATAGGTGCAGATAAGACAGAGAAACCTTCCACGAATCTTCTATAGTAGCCAGACATGCCTAAGAAGCTCCTAACCTCCTTAGGTGTAGAAGGTCTCTTCCATTCCATCACAACAGAAATCTTGGTAGGGCCTACGGAGATACTGTCCACGCCCATAACATGGCCCAGAAAGGACACCTGGGGTAAGCAGAATTTGCTCTTACTCAGTTTGGCATAAAGTTTGTTCTCCCTCAGGGTTGAAAAAACTAAGCGCAAGTGTTGAGCATGCTCCTCAACACTGTCGGAATACACGATAATGTCATCTATGAACACGACAACGAAATTGTCCAAGAAATCCTTGAACACTCTATTCATTAAATTCATGAAAGCAGAGGGTGCATTTGTCAAACCAAAGGACATCACTAAGAAATCAAAATGCCCGTGCCGGGAATGAATTGCCGTCCGTGGAATATCAGCCTAACGGACCCTCAACTGGTGGTAGCCTGAATGAAGGTCAATCTTCGAAAACACAGCGAATCCCCAAAACTAATCAAATAGATCATCAATTCGAGGAAACAAATATTTGTTCTTGATGGTTACCTTATTTAACTCTCGATAATCTATGCAGAGTCTCATGGAACCATCTTTTTATTTTACACAAAAAATAGGGGCACCCCATGGAGAAGAACTCGGCTTAAAAAACAACACTACAACAACTCATCTAGCTGAGTACGCAACTCTTCTAACTAACGTGGAGCCATACGGTACAGTGCCTTAGAAATAGGTAGATTACCTGGCACGAGGGCTATCACTAACTCAACCTCTCTCTCAGGAGGAAGTCCTGGAATGCTATCAGGAAAGAAATCAAGAAACTCTCGCACTACCGAGATATCCTCAAGACGTGGCGTAACAAAAGTTATTTCTAGAGCAAAAATAGAAACAAGATATGCCTCACAACCAGACTCTATAGCTCGACAAGCACGTACCGCGGAAATAATGAGGGAACCCTTGTCCTGAAATCCATAGACACTCATTGGTTAGCCATTGTCCATCTTGATGTTCAGTCGCTTTGCCTTGCACTGGATTACCGCATCATTCTTGGAAAACCAGTCCATCCCCAAAATCACGTCAAAATCTACCAGATCCAATACCATCAGATCCGCAAAGGCAGGGAAATCACCTAGGAAAATAGGGAATCTCTGAAATCCTTGATTTGATATTACCAGAACACTGGAGGGAAGCTTGACAATGAAGTAATCACCTAATTGTTCCACATTCAAACGATGATTATCTACGAAACTTCGCGGCATGAAGTAATGGGTGAAACCCGAATAAAAAATAACGCATGCACCCCTATTCTTCACCTTAAACTCCCCGAAAACTGTAGCATACAGAACTAAATGAACGAAAACTAGGGCAAACAATTTAGAGTAAAAGTTAAACTAGAATCTAACCTAATATAACCTGGGTAGAGGTCTGGGCTTCCTCCCTGATCACCACATTCAGCTTTCCTTTCCCTCTATCCTAGTTTGGTGGAAGCGGCACAGCTCAAAGCAGGGCTGGCTGCAGTTGGGACTGAGCTTGGGGGCATGAAGACTTCAGGTGTCCCTTGTGCCCGCACAAGAAGCAAGCCTTTTCCTTCGACCAGTAACGACTCACGTCATGTCCTTCTTTGTATAGAATGAGCATATTAGATCTCCTTTGCGTGCACCTTTGATGGAGAGCACTTTCTGCTGCTTCAGAGTGGTATTCCTTTTGAAATACCTTTCGTAGGGGTGGCCGGATCGACCACAGAAGCTAAATATTTCCCAACTTTTCCTCTTTGAAGAAGGGCCATTTGCCCTAGGGCTTTCATCCTCAACGCCTTTCCTCTTCTCTTTTCTCACTGCGACACCTCAATTCTTGGCCTTCTCAATTGCCTCCACTTTCAGAGTAGCTTCCACTCCCTAAGCATAACTTTCAGCTCTATAAGCGCATGTCCACTATTGGACATCGTTTCTTAGTCCTCTGAGGAAGCGCTTCACTCTTCCCACCTTCGAAGCTACCATATCTAGAGAAAATCTGCTCAACTTACTAAACTCGATCTCATATTTTCTCAATGTGAGCTGTCTCTGCTTCATATGAAGGAAATTATTCATCAAGCGATCCTACTTGACCGAGGGTAAAATATTCTTAAGCAGCATCTTCTTAAACAATTCCCACGAGCATCCTTCGTTTAGGCTCTCCTTTTCATAAATCCACCAACTCTTTGCCAGGCCTTTTAACTGATAGGATGTAATCATTACCTTCTAGGATTCTGTAATCCCCAAATATGAGAACATCTCCTCGATAGCGATGACCCAATCATCCAAAACCATAAAGTCGGCACTCTCATTGTAAGTAGGAGGTCCCAATCATTGGAAATGCAAAATAAAATTAATCTCTTGTGGTAGCGTCACTGGGGGCACCAGAGGGGCAGGAGCAACGGATACGACTTGATCCACGATAGGATCTTGCACTATCGGTTGCTGCGCTGGAGCGATAGACAATAAAGACTGAATTTGCGACTGCATCGCAACTACTTGGCTCGATAGAGCCTTGTTGCTCTAACACAAACTCTCGATCAACACATCGTTATGCGCACCTAACAACTTAACCTCTGACTGGGGAGTCGGCCTAGTCGTAATACACTTTGGCGGCATCTCTACAAGGTCAAACAAAAAACTCATCAGAATCCTAGCTTACAACTAGGCCTCACAACTTAGTTCAGACATACATAAAAGACACTTGCTTATGATGCAAACTTGCTCTGGGATTTTATAATGATGTTATGTTCTACTTAGGATGATATCCTCGCATCCCATTAACTCATGTGCCTATGATATTAATGCATGGATTCTTTATTCTTATTTAAAATCAGGTGTGTACATGTGTCATTATGTAAATTTTACTTAGCACGCATGCTTATGCGATGATATGCTATGTATGTAGTGTTATGCATTCTAAAAAGGCCTAAATGCATGCTATGAGCGACGTACACATGAAAAGTTATGTATCCCATACTACATAACATTGCATGCAATGAGAAAAGAAAACATGCTAATGGGCATCCATATGATGGTGGTTATGCATCTCATACTACATAATTGTCACATATTACCACCTATGGTGGATCTTTATACAAATGCATACTATGCATCCCATACTACATAATATACCTTGTATACTTCTTTTCATGCTATGAGTGTAGTGACTATGCTTCAGCTAAGACGTACTGATGAAACATTAGTGTGTGTAGAAAATGAATGAAGGAAATCAAAACTACAACAGATGGCTGGTTCGACCAACTTGTCAAACTAACCTACCTCTAATACCAACTATCACAACCCCCATTTTCTTCGCATTAAAGGGGATATATCCGAGTAAGGAGAAAACACGAGTAATTATTCCACGTCAGCAGGGGATAACTGCATATGCTCAGGAGAGACCTCTCTAGACAATTCTTTTGAAATTTTATATGTTAGTAAAGATAATTCAGTTTTAAGTTAAATAGGTAGTCGTATCCCTCGACTTAGTTGTTCAACTAGTCCACGAATTAAAATATTGTTATACGCTACGGATGATAATTGTTTAGGTTGTTCCCAACGTCCTACATGAGTATAGACTTCCCCGAAGGACAACTCATTATATGCAAGACCCTGAATTTATAATAAGTATAGTGAAAAAGTCTTTACGCTAACCAGAAAGAAGGGACTTTGTTTTGAAAGAGGTTGCATGTATGATATACTAATAATAGGATTTTATAAGTTAAAAATATCTAACATATAGTCCTAGCATAAAACATCCCAGAGAGCAAGGAATCCAAAATAATCAGGAAGAAAACAAAGTAACAGCAAGCAAAGTGTCCAAAAACAACTATCTTCTTGGCGTCAACAATCTGACATGAACCCACATAAATCAAAAGTATGTCTAAACAAGGTAAAGAAACTAAAATAACAAACTACCATGCAACAGCGAGGTAAAAACTACAGGAAACACTACTTCCCACTACCTCCGAAACCAGCTCCCCTACCTGCTAAAGCTCCAGACCTGAGGCATTCCAAAGACAGAACACCTTAGCAATAGTGAACAAGCGGTGGTAGAAAAATAAGCCAAAAAGTAAACAAAAGTCAAAAGGGGTACCAACCCAAGACCAAAAGTGCTGAAGTAAAGTACAAGGTAAAGTACCAAAATCAGAAAAGAGCACTTATGTGAATCATCACGTTCAACAAATCACACCAGATGCAAAAGGATAAAAAGGTGGAAATCATGATTAAATCATAAGAAAGAATTCTAAAAACTTTATTAGCCATATGTGGTAAACTCTACCCAAAAACACAGGCGAGGTGGTCGCTCATCCGGACACACCCTCACAGATAAAATATCCGTCTAACTGCGGAGGAGACTCATACACTCCACCATTCACCGCAGATGCCAAAACAACCAGTAGAGTTCCAAAAGGTACTAATAAAGGGAAGAAACCTTGCGGCGGTGGTTTCGTTCACTAAAACCCTCAACAAAGGAAAACCATGATATAATTTCAAGACTTGGCACATCGAATTCTACTAGACTTTTCTAGATATATGAAACGGTTGATCAAACTTATGGAAGGATTTACAATCCTAGATAAGCTCTAAAACATTCTACAATAATTGTTAGGGGCGATTACCGCCAATAATTTAACATTTCATCAAATCACTACAACGCTACAATGTAGAATTATCCTGACAAGAACTTATAAATTCAAGTGGATTCGAAGGGAAAATTAAACATATCTATAAATTGGAATTACAAAAGTGCATAAAGATTAAAGAATAAAAGATTAACAGTTACCATCAAGATTGTAAAAAGCGGGGAGGAGGGAAAACCACCACTTGTCATGGTTTTGCCCGAGAAACTCTCCAAATCACTCCTTGTCGAGATCGGTGCAAAAGAAGACAAGGGGAGTCGAAATATAACAAGAAATGGCTAAAATAGAGGTTAGGGTAAAAACCCTAACGAAAAAAACTCAAGAAATAAGAAAGATTTTACCACGATGATGAAGCTCTCGCTGAGAGCTTTTTGTTGGAAATTTTGAGCACCGGAGCACCATTGGCGGCCACTGGAAGAATCACGAACGGACATTCCCTCTCTCGCTTACGCCTCTCTAGTTTTGGAAGGAGGAAGTACGGCTTAAGGAGGAGGATAAGAAGTTTTCTTATACATATATATATATATATATATATATATATATGTATAATATTTAAATAAATAAAATATTGGAATCATTACACTTAAGGAGGTAGTCAAGGGTCGGCTGAACCAAAAATCTCGAGATGAACTAAGATTTCTCGTGAGAAGCGGGATAACTCGAGAAGGGATTTTAAATTTCTCTAGAGCAAGATTAGGTATCTCGGGAACAACATAATAGTACTCGGGAATAACAAATCATTTCTCGAGAGCAAAATGAAGCATTCTCGAGAACAATGGGCAGGTCTCGAGTACAGAGGAGAGTTTCTTTAGAACTAATGAAAGTTTCTCGAGGACATGAAGAAGCATCTATCGGGAATCACTCTCAGCTTCTTGAGAAATCAAGGGAAGATTCTCGAGAACTAAAAGGATTCTCGACAACTAGCAAAGACTTCTCGAGAATAGCAAGATAGGACCTCTTGAGAATGAAGGACAAATCTCGAGAACTATAAAGGATTTCTCGAGAACTTTAGGAGGAATTTCTCGAGACAAGCAAGACTTCTAAGGAACAACCCAACATTTCTCGAGAATGAATAAAACTTCACGAGAACTGCTCCCCGCTTCTTTAGAAATGTGGCTGTCTCTCCCGAGAATAAATATGAAGAATAACTCTATTCGACGAACTACATTCAAATTTTGTCGAACGCAAACTAGTTCGACGAACTCTGGTCGAATTTCATCAAACATCAAGGAAAACCCCGTTCGATGATCGTAGCAAGCAAAGTTTGTCGTTTGTCGAAAGCCGATCGACACTTCGTCAACACCAGAAAGCGCCCAAACGCACGTCGAATTAAACGAATATAACAGTGAAGACAACCCCAGAATCCGAAGCACTATTCTTAAGAAATTATCATCAAATGCTTACTTAAGCTAAAATCATCACAAAGATCGAAACACGCACCGAGACTCCAAATTGCACGGATCGTAAAAAAACTATACAAGTCCAAAACCACAAAACTTTATCCATTCAATCGAGGAAAACAATCAATCAAATCAAAACCCCAAAATCTGGTCAAATAGACCCAATGGATGCGAAAACACACAAACGGTGCAGTGGCGTCAACAAGACGTAAAAAAGATAACTCCCTGACATCATAATTATGATGACACCAAATAAAATAATAATCATCAAAAGATCGGGGGCATTACACCAGTGTTGCAACAATCCCTGGGTTCTATCTAGCTGATTACTTTTTGAGCCCTCTCCCTGCCTGCTTATCATGGGACGAAGTCAGCCCTTCGTACCAAAGAATGGCTTGAAACTGTGCAAGAACTGATGGCTAGAATCAGATGTCCAAAGAGTATGTTTGTTACCTTAGCAGTATCTGTACTGGAGTCACATGCAAAAAGGTGGTGGAAGTCCCTCATGGGCACCTACTTTCAAGGACGCGGGTACAAGGACATAAGCTGGAATGAATTCTCTGATGCATTCTTATAACATTTCATCCCTTCCATGGCTCGTGAATAGCTCGAAGAAATATTCATGCAATTGAAATAAGGATCGAAGTTAGTCGTGGAGTACCAGCAAGAGTTTCAGCACCTGGTAAGGTTTGCTGACTCATATAGTTTGGATGATCATTGCTATGTGATGCAGTTCTACAAAGGCTTATGGGATACCCGAAGGCAAGCACTTTTGTTTATAACATACTCGAGCCTAACAGAGATCATAGGTTTGGCAAAGAGATTGGAAGAGGAACATCTGGGAGTCCAGGCTAGTAGTAAGAGACCCGTCGAGGGCGTGATGGAAGAAGGTCCCAGCTTTAGGAGGAGACAATTTGTTAGGGGTGGAAGAGGAAACCAAAGAGGTGGCATTCATTTCCATCAGAACTTTTGGATGGAGCGCCCGGCCTCGCAACCAGCGCTCCATTCACCCCTACATTTCAAACGTCACCAACAATCAGGAGGAACATTTAGGTAAGTATGTTATAAGTGTAACCAACCGGGACATATCTGACATTACTGCCCCTAGTTAGGTGGAGATGCTACCCCTAGAGTTAGGTGGAGATACTAACCCTGTCGATGCTCCGGAAGCTCCATAAGGAATAGGGCAAGTACGTGGTTGATGATGAGTACTACGAGGATGTAACCCTCGACCCGCTAGAGAGCAGATGTTCGCTCTAGACGTGACTCAGGAGCGGAATCATCCGGACGTGATTGCAGGTAATTAATAGCCAATTAGTATATTATGAGCATTTGTCTTTAGCATGCCTAAAATTGTGCAAAATTTAAGTTGAAGTTGTATAATTAATACTTAGGCACCGTGATTGTTAGTGGGAAATTGGCCCTCGCTCTATTTGACACCAGTGCCACCCATTCTTTTATCTCGGCGGAATTTGTGAAAGATTTAATTAGCATGCAATATTTCACTGGTATAACTCGGAGAGTATGCCTCCCAGACGGCTTTGACATGACGTTGTCTGCTAAGTGTGACATGGAGGTATGCATTAGAGGAAAGATTTTAGATACCCCTCCAATGGTGTTGGGGATACCAGAATTTGATCTTTTCTGGGCTTTCCATGGTTGGATTAGCACCATGCCAGAATTGATTGTGCGGCGAAGTAAATCACCTTGAGACATGGAGACTCTGAGGTCATTTACCATGGTATTAAATTTGCCCCTCGAATGTTATTGTCTTTAATTCAGGCCCTTAAGGCCCATATGAACCGGGATGAAATGTATATGATATGTTGCAAATTAAAAGAGATGGCGACGAGCATGAATTATGTGTGGGTAGTGTAGGATTTTCCTGAGGTATTTCCTAAGAAGCTGTTAGGATTACCCCCAAATATAGAAGTGGACTTTCATATTTAATGAGTAGCGGGTGCAAACCCGTCTCTTGGACCTCTTATAGAATGGCTCCAAAGGAACTTGCTGAATTTATAATGCAGTTATAGGAGTTAGTAGAATCAAGGTTTGTTCATCCCAGTTCATCACCTTGGAGAGCCCCTATTTTGTTTGTTAAGAAGAAGGTTAGGTTAAAATGGTTGTGCATAGACTACCGGGAACTCAACCGACTGATGGTATAGAACACCTACCCTTTACCCCAGATCGACGAGTTATTCGATCAGTTGGTGGGAGTGCATTGGTTTTCCATGTTGGATTTTAGCTCGAGGTACTATCCGTTGAGAATACAGGAGGGAGATATTCTGAAAAGAGCGTTTAGCTCAAGATAGGGGCTATATGAGTTCACGGTAATGTCGTTCGGGCTCACAAATGCTACTTATGTATTTCTGAGTTTGATGAACAAGGTGTTTGAGCTGTATTTGTACATATTTGTCATCATATTCATCGATTACATCTTGGTCTATTCAAAGACAGAAGAGGAGCATGTTGAACACTAGGATTTAATTTTGATGAAACTGAGAGAGCACTCCTAGTTTGCTAAGTTCAGCAAGTGTGAGTTTTGCTTCGAGAGGTGTCCTTATTGGACCAAGTTATTAGTTGTTTTGGATTAGAAGTAGACCCTACCAAGGTGAGTGCTGTGAAGGAATGGTCTCCTTTGAAGTCAGCGACTGACATACAAATATTTCTTGGACTTATGGGGTACAATCGCAAGTTTGTGATGGGATTTTCAAAGATCATCCTTACCCTCAGTGCCCTAACAAAGAAGTTTGTGCCATATGTGTGGATATCTCAGGGTTAGGCTGCGTTCCAAGAGCTAAAGGAACGACTTACCTCCGCTCCGATCCTAGCCCTTCCATCCGGGAAGGAACGATTTCAGGTTTACATCGATGTGTCCTTTCAAGGGATGGGAGCAGTGTTGATGCATCACATGCTTGTGATCTCTTACACTTCAAGATAGTTGAAGAAGTATGAGGTAAATTATATAGTTCATGATTTGGAATTAGGAGCAGTGGTGTTCTCCTTAATGGTTTGGAGACATTATTTATATGGCTTCCACTATGAGATCTTCTCAGACCATAAGAATTTCAAGTATGTTCATACTCAGAAGGAGTTGAATTTGAGGCAACGACGATGGTTGAAATTTTTGTGCGATTATGAATTTAAGTTGAACTACCTCCCCGGGAAGCCAAACTCCGTATATGATGCACTAAGTAGGAAGATACAAGCGTTGAGCCCCAAGTCGCAAACGATGGCTATGGAATTGACTGGAGTTCCCCAGCGGATGGACATTATTTTATTAAATAAAAATCACTCAGAGATGTATACGGAATACCTGGTTGCTGTGAGTATAGTATGTGATATCCGCAAGTGGATACAAGCAGAGTAAGGGAAGGATGTTGTTCTAGCCCCTGTGATGAAAGTAATATAGAATGGTTCTACTGAAGAATATGATTTGAAGGAAGTCCTCGTTCATTTTCGTGTTAGGCTCTTTATTCCTGAGTGCGGTGGAATCAAGAAAGACATCTTGAGAGAGGCATATTATAGCACGTATATATATAACGACCTATAAAAGGCCATGTTTTGGCCAGGAATGAAGAATGCAATTAAGTATTACGTTACACACTGCGAGCCTTGTCAAAGGGTGAAGATGGAATGTAAAAGCCCGAGAGGATTGTTATAGTCATTACCCATCCCTGAGTGGAAGTTTGAGGATATCTCAATGGATTTTGTCCATGGGCTGTCTCGCTCGCGCTCTAGGAACGATTCTGTTTGGATAATCGTGGATCGCCTAATGAAAGTTTCCAGTTTCATTCAAATTAGGAAAGAGTCGTATGTTGATGTCTTAGTGCGTCTCCTTATGGAGCAGTTTGTTATATGCCACGGGGTGCCCAAGACAATTGTCTCTGACCGTGATGGCCATTTCACTTCCAAGGAATGGAGGGCAGTTCAAGCATATATGGGCTCTCTCCTTACCTTAAGTTTAGCTTTTCATCCTCAGACGGATGGCCAGTCTGAGAAGACCATCAGAACTATTGAAAATTTTTTTAGGTTATGCGTGTTGGATAGGGGCAAGTTGTGGTAAATCCTTTTGCCACTAGTGGAGTTTTCATAGAATAATAGTTATCAAGATAGCATCAGAATGGCACCCTACGAAGCACTATATGGGAAGAGGTGTAAAACTCCGTAATCAAGGGTGCAGGATGAAGATCCAAGGACTATGGGTATAGAGTATATAGATAATACTGATACTGTGGTAAGATTAATAGGAGACCGCATGCTTGAGGATTAGAGTCGACAGGCAAAGTACAATAACGCGAAGCACAGGATGGTGGAATTTAAAGTTGGTGACCAGGTGTTCTTGAAGATCAGGCCAATGCACAGAGTATCACATGCTCTTGGAATAAAGAAGCTCAGCCCGAGATACGTGGGGCCTTATGTTATATTAGAAAGGATTGGCCCTTTGACCTATCGATTGGAGCTACGACTAGGTCTAGAAAATTTGCATGATGTCATTTTTGTGTCATCGCTTCGGAAAGTATTCCTAGAACCCCATCAGCCTGTCGCCACTACAAATGGAATAGTGGCAAGTGATAGGTCTATTAAGCTAGAGCTAGTACGGATAGTGTACACCGAGAAGAGGCGCTTATAGAGGTAGAGTGTGCCTTTGGTGAACTTCATATGGTCTAATCATGAAAAGGAGGAATACACTTGGGAGTTGGAGGACTTGATATAGAAGAGCTACCCATAGATGTTTCACTTAGGTAAATTCAAAAGCATGCCTTATTTTGCATGCTTTACCTTCCCCTTAGACTTAGCCTGATTTTGATGACAAAATCATTTATTGTGTTTATAGGATTTGTAACGTCCCGATTCGCGCTAGACCCCTTGTGCGCATTTTAAAGTAAAATGAGTTGACTTGTACTCGGGGTGCGGTAGTGGATAAACTTATGCTTGAGCCAGGGAAGTGTCGACTCGAAATTGAGTGGTTGGACATTACTACGTGGTAGTAGTATGTATCGCGCGATGGTACCCATCTTAGAGTATATAATATAAATATCAGGGAGAAGTCGGGGGCGTCAAGTGGAATCGACGTTCGTCGAGTACTATCGCGCAGCAGTTGCAGGATACCGTGCGGTGGTAGCCGGCTAATTTATCTGCATATGGCTTGGTAAGCTATCGCCTGGCTTTAGTGATACCACCAGCGATAGCCCTGATGAATTATTTTCGTTGTCTCTCAGCAATCAAGCATGCGGCTGTTGCTGGGTAATTTATTGGCATGTGTCTCGGTAAGCTATCGCCTGGCGGTAGTGATACAACCGGCGACAGCCCCACAAAATTGTTTAGCATGGCGCTCGATAAGATA
This sequence comes from Platanthera zijinensis, assembly GCA_039513925.1. NCBI lineage: Eukaryota > Viridiplantae > Streptophyta > Magnoliopsida > Asparagales > Orchidaceae > Platanthera > Platanthera zijinensis. The sequence continues at coordinate 191,003,126 of CM077084.1, forward strand.
CCACACGGCGGTAGAAGAGTAACCCAAGGAGGTAGAGGTTTAAGTTGTGGCACCTGAGTGGGCAGTTTGGACATTGTCTTGTAGAGGAAGTCAATTTCAAAACTACAGCACAACGATAACATGTTATCGTGTGGAAATAGCTCCCTTATCTGGAAACATTAGAGATATTTTGCCGCCTCCTTTATATATGTTTTTCCAAAGGCTTGGCTGGTGGTCTCCATATTTGATTTTCCTAATAGAACAAGGTGCAAAGCTTCTCTTGGAAGGGCAAGGAACAGTACAGACTTCTCTCGGAGAAGAAGAGCGAGAGCTAAGGTCAACAACACCATGCCACAGAGGTGGATACCAAGATCTATGGCCGAAAACGAGGTGAGCTTCCTACCCCTCCCTTGGGGCTAGATCTTTAGTTATGAAATAGGAGAGATGACGGCTAAAAGGAGTTTGACTTTGTCAGAAATGAAGATCTCCTAGGAAGAGACCATGCTCGGGCCTATGTCCTAAGATTTGATGTCTTCAACCTTCCCCCTCTTCGATGTGAAGATGATGGACATAGTTTCGTGAAGAATGGTGGTCTAATGAGTGTGAATAAGGTAGGAGGAAGAGGTTTATGCATTTTTTAAGAATGGATAGAAGAAGGAGATGAACCAGTGTCATTCATTGGGCTTTAAGATGCTTGCCGGAATCTGTTTCCTGCATGCAACAAAGTTCAAGGCCGTTTTTGAGTATGGTAAGGCCATATTCAGGTCTTTGGATGAACATGAATATTGTTATCCTCAAAATGAAATTTCCAACGGGTGTTTATACACACCTATAAGTGCTCTGTAGCTCCAAGAATGTTCAGTCAGAGTTGCTGCAATGACATAACAAAAATGCAGGACGTTTTCGGTCTAGTGTACTTTCGGGTAACAAGGATGAACAAATGTTGTCGGATCTTAAATGGATCAATTGTTGTTGGATGTAGAAGCAAACAAATGGATATTAGATCCTCAAATGAACAAATGTTTTATTCATGAAAACCGGTAGAGGTGCATATTAACAATAATACGTAAATATATATTCTATACCTTGCGGTTATCCAATTGGTTGGAAGAACATGAGATGTATTCCTAGCAATATACATTGATAATGTATAAATATATAGATAGTATGGTTGATGTTGAATAATTTAGTATTTGGAATGGATGTTTGACTTGATATGTAGATGCCTACGGAATCATAGAAATTGGGTTAGATGAGAAAACGCCCAAGGGCATGTGATATGATGAGTCTCAAGGTTGAATCTATAAATAGAGTCCACTGCTTAGAGTTGTGTCTCCATACAATTGCATTTGGGAATGGTATATTATAAAAGGTGGCTTGCCACTCATATTAATGTCGAGCCCTTAAGTGTTCGGGAGCACGGGAATGTTAAAGGTTGTAAGTGCATGAGTAATTGACTGCACTGGTTCGATGTGCTGATAAATGATTCAATGTGGAGACCTTGAGTGCATTTGCGCACTAGATTGGTAATAATGAGAAGGGTCTTAGTTGGAGCCCTTAGATGTTTTATCACATAGCCATGTGAATTTTCATGCGGTGTGAGTTGACACGGGGTGTCATAATCATAGGTTAAGGATAATGTTGTTGTTCTACGGGCTCTCCAATCATCATACCGATGGGAGTTGATAGATAGACTTTTGTGGGTTTGAATTGGTATTCAATGCTCATTCCCTAGGCTCCTTTCGTGCTAAGTGGATGGTTTGGCCTGGTCCTTTGGTGATACACTCCCAGAGTTTCCTTCCGTACAACACTGATAGGCTAGTTTTGGCTATCTTATTTGTCCAAACCTAATGAGACCCCTATTAGACTTAGTATGCATATGCTCTACTGTTATGTTCTTAGTGTTGAGGCATACAGAGGCCTAGGCCTTGTAGTGTGGATACCTGCAAAAATATGGAGACTCCAGTTCTACTGTCACCATCTAGCCACGACGGATGCCGCCTGGAGCTTAGGTACCTGCTCGAAAAGTGGGAACTAATGGTCTATGCAGATATAGCAGTGTGATTATGTGTGTGCATGAGTGTGTCATCATATTGCATTCATATTATTGCATTGCACTATGTTGCACTACATCTCACAAGATCCTTATCATATATGTTTGTATGGGCACTCTTATATGGAAAGTTATTTTTTATTAAGTCGATCGCTAACTTATAAATCTGTATGGACATTTTTATAAGTTAAGTTACATTCCTTTTATAAAATTAGTTATCATGTGGTTGAATGATATTGTACCCTTATATAATTGCTAGAGTAGAATGATGCTTGTACATATACTGTTATTATTATAATTCATGATATGTAGAAATATACCATCTTCTTATACTTACTGCTCATATATATATATATATATATATATATATATATATATATATATATATTATACCTTCCTTCTTTCCTCGGCCTGGTACCTAAGAGTCACAGGGGGAGCGGATGTATAGCAACTTAGTATTTAAGACTAACGGTTGCTACATCTAAAATTTTAGGAGGAAACCCCGCAGATAGACCAACATCAGGTTATGTAGGAGGGCAGCCATTCCAGGATTATAGGGCCTGATACGATGATTCCCCAACTACCGTTGGTGACTGATGTGAGTTTAGAGAAACATTTGTTATAGGCCTTCAGGCATGTTTTGTGTACTCTCATATTAAAGAAGCTGTTGTAGCTTCTTATTATTGATGTACTTATTTGGACTTATACAAGTGTAGATTTAACTTCTATTTATACTCTTTATGTTGGGTTTGGCATGAATTAAGTTGAGATCCAAGTACGTCGAACTGAGGTAAAATATTATGGCCCAGAGAAATTGAGAGAAAAGGGAGTTCGTCGACCTGAGCTCGAATATCGTCGAGCTAAACTCAGAGAAGGAACTCTGAGTTCGTCGATCTGCGATCGACGATCATCGAGCTGAGTTCGAAGAACTTCGAACTAATTTCTGAACTCTTCAAAACTCAATTTTTCTATGTCTGGATCTCTGAAGTCTTCTCAAGGCTAGATCATAAGATGTCTAACCTAGTCAGATTATCTTAACCTTAGAACAAATAAATTGACCCTAGACTATACATGATGGGTCAAAACCTAATAGTTAACCTTATCCCAAATCCAATTTGGGATCCAACAATCTCCCCCTATTTGTGTGAGGTCACAAAATAGAAAATATAAAAGCATAAAACATAAAGAAATATAAATATCTGACTGAATTTTAAACTAATTATTAGATATGATATAGCTAAGTATAATATACATATATATCTCAGAGAAATAAATGTTGAAGGATTGTCAGAGGGAGGAGCAGATGATGATTTAGAAAAAAAAAAATTTTTTAGAGGATCTGCAGCTTCTCGATGTACCTACATATACACATTTGGATCAAATAAATGTCTTTCTACCTAAAATTTGTTAAGTTCTTTTTGCCTGTAGGTAGGTATTATAGTGATTTGTGATTGATCTGATTCTTCTTCTCTTGCTTTGTTCATCTGAGATAAGCCAATCAATTCTTGAAATCAAGCCTTTCTTAAGTTGGGATCTATCTCAGGTTCATAAACTGGGGAGAGAGGTCTCTCTAGATTAGATTTAGAAGCATCCTGAGCAGAATTTCGAGAGTTTCTGAAAATAATAGATTTCTGATGATAATTTTTTGGAGGCAGAGACTATTGAGATTTGCTTTGATAATAGGACTTTGGAGGGCTGCAATGACTGTATCTTCCAAAGGGTCTAGAGTTCTTGTAGGAGGATGGTCTTTGAGATTGAGAAGTGCTTAAAGTAGGCTTCTGATTCTTTGCTACATTTCTTGAGGATTGAGAGATATTTGCTATACCACCTATAATAGTAGGAGGAAGAGGAGGTCCTCTCCAGTTCCTTTGAGGAGGAGAGTATCTCCTGCTCTTCTTCCTAGCCTTTTGATCATTTTTATAAAGCCACATCCATTTAGGCATGCCTGGATAAGGAATAATAATATTAGTATGCAGTAGGGTTTGTCAGTAGCTGGGTTAGGCTTAGGAATAGCCATGGCAGGAACTTTTGTCTTCTTAGGACCAGAGTCATCAGAATTATCATCATCATCATCATCATTACATGATCCAGGAGGATAGGCATATATATCATCAATCTCTTTTATTGTTTCTTTGGAGATCTGCTTCTCAGCCTGAGGCTGTATTAGATTTCTTTGTTCTGCAAAACTTTAAAAACAATCTGATTTCCTTTTTCTTCTTCCACGTCAGGAAACAAGATATCATTCACATATGGCTTTGGGTACTCAACCCACATACAAGGAGGAGGACTGCAAACCTCTTCAGTAACAAATAATTCTTAAATTACAGGAGCTGTAAAGCTTTCTTTTAGTTGATCTACAACTTCAGGACTTATAGGAGCAATATAATAAACAATTGCCTTGGAGTAATCAACATCAAAACTAGCCAAAACATTTCTGTAAATTTTTTAAATTGGATTGAAAGAATTGAGCAAATAATTCAGATCAATTGTGGGATTTATAATAAAATTACCAGCAATGCTTATTTATTCATCTGTATCATAAGCCATATCAGAATCATCTATAAAATCTATAAGATCTGTTGGAATGTCTACCTCAGGGGAATCAGCTATTGTTGTTGTTGTCAGAAGATGAACTAGAACTACTGCTACTACTGCTAGAGGAGGAACTGGAACTTCTTCACAGGACATCTCCCCCTACCTGGTTTCAGATGGTCTTGAATCTTCGCCCCCAGAAGAAGGGATAGTAGAGAGGGCAGTAATTCAGGTAGATAGAGAAGTAATAGAGGCAGAGAGAGGAGCAATAGAATTTGCTATTAATCGCTCTAGAGAGGGAGAGATTAATTTAAGAAGATCCTTGGCAAAGTCAGAGAAATTTAGATATAGAGTTTCTGGAGCAGAGGGAGTATAGGGAGTATGATTGCCACAATTTGAACAAACAGAAAAAGACTGAGGGAAATCTGTATGAATGTGTTCTTGGAATGTGGAGGTAGGATTAGAAGGAATGTTAGATGGAATGGTAGTAGATGTTGTTGGAATTGATGTAGAGGGAATTGTTATGGTAGGAACTGATGTAGTGGAGATTTCCTGGATCGAAGATTGAGTTGGGGATTGATGTAGAGAAGGTGGAGGTAGAGATAATAGATTGAAGTTTGGTTGAGGGGATATAGATGAAATGATATTGACATGATTTGGAGGTGGAGATAGAGGAGGAATGAGATCAATCATAGGTTCATCCTCATGAATGATGATAATTGATTGAGGAGGTGATGGTGGTGGAAGAGGTGAAGTTGGAGTGGTAGAAGTGAAAATAATAAGTGAAGAGGAAGATGGTTAATGTTGAGAAGGAGGTGAAGGATTTCTGATGGATGGACGAACATCTTCTCGAGGTGGAGGAGGGACTATTACTGCCCTTGTGTCCTCAAAAGTCCTGGAAGAGGAGGAAGCCCTAGATGGCTTAGTGATGGTCCTCTCCCATCTGCCAAATAAGGCACAAGTCAGCCTCTTGGATATATTAATGAATATGGTCTGAGAGACCAGTGATTATGATGCCTTAGCCAGGAGGAAAATTCCCAAAATCCTCCCAAAACATACTTCCTTCTTAGTATTCTTCTTTTTGATCAAATCAAATAGTTACTTCCCCAGTTTACTGCCTTCTTATTCACCACAACACACATCATTAACAATTGGTGCCTGGTAATGTAATCATGGGCTGTGTGTTTGCCCAACAATACTTTACCCATAACATCAGTAAGAAATTTGAATTCAGCAGATAAATTCTTTTTAAGAAGTTTGTTAGGGTTTCCATAAGAATGACCCATTTTGATCGACATATTATCATAATCAGAACTATCTATCTCAATATCCTCATTTCCATTAACTAAACCAAAAATCTCTTTTAAAATGATAGGGGTTAGGGTAACCTGATTTCCTGAGATGGTGCCAGTCATCGTATCTGCATCAGGAGTAGTTAAAGTTTAAAACCATTCTCTTATTTCAGTTGCTGCTAACTTGATTCTGGTGGTCATGAAAGTCTTCAAATACTGATCTTCAAATAACTGCAGAATTTCCATGAAGATTTGATCGGAATGACGAAACGAGTCGAGGTCGATGTCAAAACCGGTGTCAAACTTCATGTCGGAAAGAGAAATTGCCAGAATTTCCATTTGTTTCCTGCAAAAAGAAAGAGAGATCATGTGAAAGACAACAAAAAGCGCGGGATGGAGCTCAAAGAAAACCTAGTTATATAGTTTTCAAAATGTGATGTGCAGACTCTGTCCTACGAAAAGAAAACAAATCTTCGATCTCAGGTCGACGAAAAATTTCATGTAGAAATTATATCATCGATCTCAGTTGGAATATTGGAAAACTTTTCGTCATTCTCAGGTCGACAAATAATTTTCTATAGCAAGATCGTCGATCTCAGGTCGATGAAAATAATTTCACACAGAGAGTTCGTCGATCTAAGGTCGATAAATTTTCTCAAGAACTGTTCTCAGATCGTCGAACTCCGTTCGACGAACTGTGACAAATTCTTCAATCTCAGATAGAAAATTAAATTAATGCTTCTCTAATAATCATACTTAGCTTATTTAGAAAGAACAGATGTTTATGCTCATCCAAAGGTTTGGTGAAGATGTCTGCTCTTTGTAAATCAGTAGAGACAAAGGAAAGATTAATTTTCTTTTTTTCCACACAATCTCTAATGAAATGATGCCTTACATTAATATTCTTTGTCAAACTATGATGCACTGGATTTTTTGCAATGGAAATTGCACTAGTACTATCACAAAATATAGTTGAATTATTTAGATTGTATCCATAATCCAGTAGTTTGTTTTGAATTCATAATATTTGTAAACAACAACTGCTAGCTGTAATGTATTCATCTTCTGCAGTTGAGGTGGACATAGATGTTTGTTTCTTACAAAACTAGGACACAACCCTGTCAGCAAAGAACTTGCATGTTCCTGATATGCTTTTCCTGTCAACTCTACATCCAGCAAAGTCAACATCTGAAGAATCCAGTTAATTCAAATTCTTAATCAGTTGGATAAAAGAGTCCTAGATTTGGGCAACCCTTTATATATCTTAAAATTCTTTTAAGAAAAATATGGTGAGATTCTTTAGGGTTCACCTGGAACCTAGTATAAAGACATATAGAAAACATTATATCTGGTCTATTAGCTGTGAGATATAATAAGGACCCAACAATAGCCCTATATGTTTTTTGATCAAAGGGCTTTCCATGTTCATCAAAATCAATCACATTATTGGAAGCCATGGGTGTTTTCTTGGCTAAGGAATCAGTCATCCAAAATCTTTTAACTAATTCCTTAGCATATTATGATTGGGAGATAAAATTGCCATCAGGGGATTGCTTCACTTGGAGACAAAGGAAGTAAGAAAGTTCACCCATAGTACACATTTCATACTTGGAATGCATCAGGTCAGAAAACCTTTTGCATAGCTTGGAATCAGTAGAGAAAAAAATGATGTCATCTACATATATTTGTACTAACAATATGTTATTATTATGATTGCTAGTAAACAAAATCCTATCTAAAATGCCCCTAGTGAACTTATGCCCTAAAAGAAACCTAGCTAGGGTCTCATACCAAGCTCTTGGTGCTTACTTTAAACCATAAAGAGCTTTATGAAATTTCAAAACAAAAGAGGGATGAGTTGGAGAAACAAAACATGGTGGTTGTTCAACATATACTTCCCTTTGTAGTTCACCATTCAAGAAGGCACTCTTGACATCCATTTGGTAGACCTTGAAATTTTTATTGGCTGCATATGCAAGAAAAATTCTGGTAGCTTCTACTATTGCAATAGGTGCAAATGTTTAATCATAGTCAATCCCTTTTTCATGTTTGTATCCTTGTTCTACCAGCCTTGCTTTGTTCATGATGATGGCTCCTTGTGCATCCAATTTATTTCTGAAAACCCACTTAGGTCCAACAACTTGTGAGTTTTTGGGACTATGAACTAAGTCCCAAACTCTGCATTCTCAAACTGATTGAGCTCCTCTTGCATTGCAATAATCCAGTGTTAATCCTGCTCAGTATCTTGTATGGATTGGGGCTCAAGTTGAGATATGAAGCAAGCATGCATCAAGTCTTGGTTGAGTTGATGCTTTGTTTGCACGCCAACTGATATGTCTCCAATCAGTTGAGATACTAGATGATCTCTAAGTGTGATAAGATCAGTTGGAGGAGTTGTGTTCAACAACAGCATTAGGAATTAATTCCTCTTGTGGAATTATAATAGCTGTTAGAGGAAGTTCAGCCAATTCCAAATTATCTTCTTCACTTTCTTGTTCAACTTGCTGAGATGGATGTGATGGAACCTCTTGGGTGTGGTTTAGCTCATCTAAATTCTCACATAAGTGAGGTACCTGCAAAATGTTATTGGTAGAAACTTCTTTCTCCTTGTAAAACATGTTAGCCTCATCAAATGTTACATGAACAGATTCCTCAATTTGCAAAGTAGATTTATTAAATACCCTATAAGCCTTTCTGATTTGGGAATAGCCAAGAAAAATTCCCATTGCAGCTTTAGCTTCAAATTTTCTATGGTGTTTCTTCTTATTATTATGAATGTAACAAACACAACTAAAGATTCTAAAATAGTCTGTTTTAGGTTGCTTCCCTTTGAGTAGTTCATTGGGAGTCTTACCCTTAAGTTTGTGTATCAAACTTCTGTTCAGGACATAATTTGTTGTGCTTACAGCCTCAGCCCAAAAGGATTAGGTCGTGTGAGCATCTACAAGCAATGTTCCTGCAGCTTCAATCAGGGTTCTATTTTTTTCCTTTCTGCTACCTCATTTTGTTGAGGAGTTCTAGACGTAGAGAAATAATACCTGATACCTTCCATCTTATAGAATTATTTCATAGGAAGAGATTATAACTCAGTACCATGATCACTTCTAATCAATTCAGCTAGATTAGAATACTCAGTCTTCATGCTCTTAAGAAAATCTATAAGAAATTTAAAGTTATCTCACTTGTGTCTTAAGAATAACACCCAAGTGAACCTAGAGAAGTTATCTACTATAACTAAGGTATAAGATTTCCCTTCCAAGCTCTGTACAATAATGGGTCCAAATAGATCCATGTGAAGAAAATACAGAATCCTGGGTGAATCACTCTTATTAATGGATTTAAAACTATTTTTAGTTTTCTCACCTAATTTACAAGCCTTGCAAAGGCTTTCCTTCTTTTAGGGGAAAGAAGGCAATCCTCTAACAAGGTTGTCCATAAAGTGTTTAGTAATATTTTTAAGATTAATATGTCCTAATCTTTTATGTCATAGTTCATTATTGTTACTAATTTGATTAAATAAATTGATGTTTGACCTAGCAGATTTGCAATTAACAATATAGATATTTCCTTGCCTAAGGCCTGTTAATACATTTTTATTATATATAGAAGATATAATGCAAGAGGTTTGATTAAATGATACCTGATAACCTTAATTACATAATTGGCTTATGGATATCAGGTTATGTTTTAGACCACTCACATATACTACTTTTCTGAAAGTGACAACTCCAATCTTGACAATCTCATAGTCTTCAGTTTGGCCACAATTGGAGTCACCAAATATCACTTTTGGAATAAGCTTGGACTTGTAGTTTGTTAAGTTGTCCTTGCTTCCTATCATATACTTTGAGCATCCAATATCCAGATACCACTGTTCCTTTGTGGTAGGATATTCTTTCTCCTGCAAAATGAATAGTTAAGAGTTCTTGACCTAGGTAACCTTGGATCCTTGATTCTTTTCAAATTTAAAGCTAGAAATATAAGAGTATTCTGGTTGGTTCTTATATCCTAAGGGGAGAAATTTCCTAGGTGGAATTATCCATTGGGTAAATGGGTTAACAAAATATTTTGGTTGATTAAATGTTCTTGAATAATTAAACTTTCTATTAGGCAGAACTGGGATCGACGAATTCTGATAAGTTCATTGACTTGAGGTCGACGAATAGGGATGAGTTTGTCGAACTCCATTCAGAGAATGGAGATATTCATTCTCTGAGCCCCAAAATCATCGATCTCGGCTCGAAGAACCATATTGGTTTTGTCGATCGTAGTTTGAAGAATAATTACATTAGAAATCTGAGTTTGGAGTTCGTCGACTTGAGTTCGACGAACTGTACACATTTCGTCGATCTGAGTTCGACGAAATCAATTGAACATTATTATGATTAATGTTTTTCTTTTTCTTTCACTTTTTCTTAGGTTTCTGTTTTAATTCAGGTTGTTCATTGTTTTCATAAACCTTTTCTTTACCTATTTCCGATATAAATTTAATGGGTGTAGAAAGAATGTTTTTCTAAATTAAATGAGGTTGGCTTGACGAAACACCTAAGCCCAACTTGCCATTGAGCCTGTCATTTATTGTGCTTGTGATTTTCATCAATTTGATGCTTCTCCAATTAAGGGATTCTTCAAATTGCTTAGCCTCATTAAATTTAGTTTTTAGAGAAATAATTTCTTCGTAAGCTATAACTAGTTTAGCTTTTAGTTCAATGTTTTCAGATAACAGGTTTTCATGTTCAGGTAGCTTTTCTCTGAGAAGTTTCATTTCCTTCTCAGATTTGATAAGGTCATTATATAATAATATAAACTCAGATTAAAAATGTTCTGAATTAAAATCAAATGAGGATATTACCTAATCCTCTTCAGATTCAGGATCTTCATATTCTGAATTTTCAGCTTTTAAAAGGCTTCCTGATGCATTGATAGCCATCAAACAAACTTCTTTTGCCATAGCTTCTTCCTCATCTTCAATGGAGCTGGAAGATGAAGATTCTTCTTCTGTTTCACTCCAGGTTTCTACAACTAAACCTTTCTCCTTCCTCTTATGCTTGCTTAAGGATGGCTTGCTATACTTCTTTCTGGTGTCTTTTTCTCTTCAATTCTCCATGATCTGATTCTCTAGACACTCAAGAAGAATGTGTCGAGGTTTTTTGCAACCCAAGCAGACAATCTTCTTGGTAGGAGTTTTGTTATATCTTGGTCTGTCATCTTGTCTGGATGACTTCCTTCTGAAATCTTTTCTTATCATCTTGTAGAATCTTTTGGCCAGTAAGCTTATGATTTCATCATTTGTTGATGAAGCTCCTGGTCCATCAAATGCTTTGAAAGCAATGTTTTGCTCTTTCCTTTCTAATGAGGAGGTCTTCTACTCAGATGCTTCTCTTGTCTTTTTTAGCTGCTCATAAGACTTGAGCTTGCCTAGAAGAGACTCAGTGGATATTTCATTCAGGCTTCTGGCCTCCTTGATTGGCAAGATCCTGGAATCTTATGTGCTTGGGAAGTACATAAGAATCTTGTCATTTATCTCAGTTAGTGAGATGTTTTTATCCAAGTTCTTTAGCTCATTGATAATTAAGCTGAGTCTATTGTACATGTTAGCTACTGACTCATATTCATTTTTCTGGAAATTTTTATACTGAGAGATGAGATGGGATTTCCTGTCCTTTCTCTCATCAGCTAATCTTGCAACCATTTGGTTTAGAGAGTCCCAAATGGATTTAGTAGAAGTGCATTCAACCACCTTCTAAAATATGTCATCTATCATGGTTTGTGACAGAATGTTCATGGCCTTTTCATCAGCAACCTTGGCCTTCTTTTGTGCATCAGTCCACTCAAGTGGTGGGACTGCATGTGTGTTTGTTGATGTAGTAGCCTCTTGAGTTGGAGGACCTGTCAAAACAGAATTATAGATATCTTCATCAATGGAGTTCATATATAATCTTATTCTTGCCTTCCAGATTGCAAACTTATGCAGATTGCAGATTGGAGGTCTAGTGCTTGAATCTTCTTTATTCTATGCCATAATAAAGGAGAGACACTAGGTATATTAATATCTATCAAAGGAACTTTTGATTCATGTTTTATCCTATGAGATCAAATAAAACACACCCTCTGATACCAATTGAAAGTGAAGGGATAGATCTGATTTACTCTAGGGGGGTGAATTGAGTATTTTAAAAACTTAATCAGTTTTTATTGCAGAATTAAAATAATTGATAGTAGTCTATGTATAAAGAGAAGTAAGAAAAAGAAAATATCACAACATATCAGAAATAAAGAAAAGAACAACCATACGACAATAAAAATTATAGTGGTTCCCCAAAACTGGGTACATCCACTCTTCTACTACCCTAGTAGGAATCCACTAATAGGTTTTTGATCAGGTGCCCTGCCATAACAGGTTTCTTCTCAGGTGCCCTGTCATGACAATATCTATTCTCTAAGGGAGAAATAGCAACCCTTTGAGCTTTTGATCAGGTGCCCAAAAACCAAATCAAGTCTTTTGAAAAGGAGACTTGTAGATAAGGTGACAACTTTTGAAGGGAGTTAGAAACCCTTATATAGTGGGAAATGAAAAGTGCTGTTGTCTTCTCTTTCTCAAACAGTTGAGAAGACTTTAGTGGATGTTATTGTCAAAGCTCCCCATGAGATGTTGAATGGTTCAGGAAGAAGAGAGCTTTGCTCAGGGTATAGGCCTTTATGAAGGTCTTCAGAAACTTCTTGGACTGGTGTTAATTAGTTGTCCTTGTGAAGCATGAAGCAGAAAATGAAGAAGACTAAAGATCTGTGTATTGATGTTCTTCTTCAATTTCTTATAAGAATGATAGCAGTGTTTTTTTCTGTCTCAGTTATTGTAAATCTATAAAGATTGTCTTTTTCTTTGAAAAAGAACTATATATTTTCTGAGAGAATTTCAGCCTTTGAATTTGAATATATTATCCTTGATTGTAGTTGAGATTCTGGGAGTTAACACGGCTGTAATATGTCTTTAATGTATTTCCTCAACTGTCCAATTAAATAAGTCAAGTAATTAACCCTATGAAATATATAATCAATTCTGCCTACCAACGGCTATATTATTGAGAATATAAGCATTAATTATCAGAGAATTACTGCATTAAAATGATACTAATTCAAATCAAAATGACAATGAAATCGTCAAACTGAAACTAACAGAATTCATTGACCTCAAAATAGATTTCGTCGAGCTGAGAAATCATCTTCGTCGACCTGAGCTAAGAGAAAAAATAATCTAGACAGAAACTATCAAAGATGAGCTCCAAGTACGTCGAACTGAGGTTGAATATCATCGACAAGAAAAATTGAGAGAGAGGGGAGTTCGTCGACCTGAGCTCGAATATCATCAGGAACTCTGAGTTCATCGATCTACGATCGAAAATCGTCGAGCTGAGTTCGAAGAACTTCGAACTGATTTCTGAACTCTTCAAAACTGTAATTCTTGTAAGTCTGGATCTCTGAAGTCTTCTCAAGGATGGATCATAATATGTCTAACCTAGTCAAACTGTTCTAACCTTAGAACTAACAAATTGACCAAACACTATACATGATGGGTCAAAAACTAATAGTGAAACATAGACCAAATCCAAACTAGGGATCAAAGAGAGATTCTTGTTATGTGTGTCCTAAAGATGAATAATCCACAAATTTTTTTGTATATTTGGTGTTTTTTTTATTTTTGTTTGTTTTATAAAAGGACTAAACAAATCCAACTAGAAATAAAGCAAAATTAAGGGAAGAACATGTTTTTTGGGGTTTTGTGATTTTTCATTTTTTTTTATTTTTGATTGTAAGATAAAGCAAAGAAATAAAAAAAACAAAGCCAAAACACATAAAACCAACCAGAAAGAATACAACCAACATAAATTGAACAAAACACATACCACAACCCAAAAGAAGAAAAATGCCCCGATGTTAGTAGGTAAGGCAGTATTATCAAGTAGTGAGATCCAAAACACCCACTTCTAGTCGAAGTAGAGAAAAATAAGCATCAGGGAGGGGTTTGGTGAAGATCTCAAAAAGTTGATTTCCATTTCACATTCTCTTTCTTAATGTGATCTCGAATAAAGAGATGATGAACGTCAATATATTTGAGCGAGAGTGGTGTACTTTATTTTTCGCCAATTCTATAGCAGTCTTATTGTCGCACCTAAGGTCAACATTCTTAAATTTGAGGCCAAAGTCCTCTAATTCTATGACATCCTGTGTGCTTGTACGCAACATCTTACTAGAGCTATATACTTAGCCTCAGAAGTAGAGCGGGAAACTAAGTTTTGTTTCCTGTTAGACCAATACACTAGAGCTAAGCATAGGATATAACATGCACCACTCGTGCTCTTACGATCAAGTGAGTACCCAACATAATTAGAGCTGGAGCATCCGTAGAGCGAGAAGTCGGTGGTGTGAGGGTACCAAAGGCCAAGATTTTGGGTACCTGTAAGATACCTAAAGATTTGTTAAACATATTTGAAATGAGATTCTTTAAGATTATCTTGATATATAGTACGAAGACACATAACAAATGAAATATCAGGTCTAGAAGAACTTAAATAAAGAAGTGATTTGATCATTCCTCTAAATGAAGTTTGGTTCACTGAAATGCCACTTTCATCATTTCATAATTTTAGAGATGCGCTCATTGGATTTTTACTTATTTCAGTTTTTCAAAGCCAAATTGCACAAGCATATCTTTTATGTATTTTGATTGACTTATAAAAATTCCATCCATTCATTGAGATATCTGAAATCCTAAGAAATATGTTAACTCTCATTTTAAATTCAGATTGCATTAAGATGACAATTTCATTGCATAAATTTTCATTTGTGGCACGAAATATGATATCATCATCATAAATTTACAATAAATTAATTCAGATTGCATTAAGGTGACAATTTCATTGCATAGATTTTCATTTGTGGCATGAAATATGATATCATCATCATAAATTTGCAATAAAATTCGATTGACATTTTTGTGCTTTTCAAACAGTATAGTGTCCGCACTACCCATCCTAAAACTATGCTCTACGAGAAAAGTCGTGAGCCTAACATACCAAGTACGGGGAACTTATTTCTGTCCATAAAAGGCCTTCACTAATTTTTATACATGATATGGGTAGTCAGCTATTCTGAAGCCGGGATGTTGCTCAATATACACCTCTTCCTTTATATATCAAATTAAAATGCACTCTTAACATCCTTTGATATAACTTAATTTGTGTATAGCTTGCAAATGCCAAAAACATATGAATGGATTCAAGACGTGCATCTAGTTCAAATGACTCATCAAAGTCTACACCCTCTATTTGTAAAAATCTTTGTGCAACCAACAGTGCCTTATTCCTAGTTATCTTAAATTCACCATTAGCTTATTTTTAGATACCCATTTCAAACTAATAACTTGATGGCTATCTGGGCCTCCACTAATACCCAAACTTTTTCTCTCGAACTTATTTAATTCTTCATTCATAGCCAAGAACCAAGATTCCTCATTTAAAGCTTCTGAAATAATCTTGGATTCAATTTCAGATATAAAACATAGGTTTGAGACGGATTCATGCAAGGATGACTGTGTTTTATGATAATACATTTTCTAGTTTAAACTAATAGGGTAATTACAAGTTTTTATAATGTAAATCATATCTTTTAAATCTTTATTTTAACCTCCTATTGTATATATTAAAAACATTATTGATTGTTTTATTTTATTTGCTAGTTTGCAGGTTTTCAGGGAATTTCATCGAACTCAGCCTTTTCATCGAGCTCTGTCTTTTCTTCATGCTCCGCCTTTTCATCGAGCTCCCCCTTTTCGTCGATATCTGCCTTTTCGTCGAACTCAGCCAATTTTATCGAGCACCGCTTTCATTATGTGTTCGAAAAACTCCTCCAATTTTGTTTGGCTCCGCCTTCATCCTCCGTTCGTCGACCTCACCTTTAGTTCAAAGTTCGTCGACCTCCCGTCCATCTCCTCTTTTCTCCGTTTGTTGAGATATCCCTCCCTCTCCTCTGATTTCATTGAACTCACTCTCCTTCTTTCGTTGAGCTTACCTGTTGCCAGAGTATAATAAAGCTCTTCCACAAAATCCTGCTGCCGCCATAAATGCACGTTACCCGTACCAAGGCTATCATCATTTCCCACCAAAATTTGTACAAAGGTAAACTACCGTGCATGGCTTGATGCATGGGCATTTCCTACTCTTTGAAGAATCTATAAATAGAGCCCAACACCTTGTGTTTGAAAAAAAGAATTTTTGAGAGATGAAGTGCTGCCATTTTCAGTTCTTCCTTAGTGTTCTTCCTCTCTCCTTTTTCTCATTTCAGTTTTTTTGTTTTAAGTTTTAATCTTCTGTAATAGTTCTTGATTTATTTTGTAGTATACTTTTAGTGCTAGCTTAGTTTTTAATTTTCTGCATGTGTAATATCTTTTATTTCAAGTTGTAAGCTCTATGTTTGATTTAATATAAAGTCTGTTTTCTTTTACTTATCTCTATTTTATTTCCATGCACTCCTACTCATCTCTCTTCCTCCACTTTGCCATGAGTAACTAATCCTCCTTGTACTCGATCTTGATGATCCGAGTTTCGAGTTGATAAAGTTAGGATGCTCGTAGTTTGGAGTGAACACTCAAGTCTAAAGAGAGTTGCACGCACCCCTCAAGAGAAACAGACATTAAATCTCCCGGATTGGAGTGAAATCCAATATTGGGGTTCACAGCGTAAAGAGAACTTTAGGCCTTCAATTTTGATGAGAGTCTGGTCGGACCTTTATAAAATCAGGTGGGCACAACTTTGAGAGAAGCGTGTTCATACTTTAGGACCTTTATAAAGTCAAGGTCCTTTGCCTTATTAAGTTAGATTTTATTATCGCATTTTTGATAAACTTAGGTTGAGGTGATTCTCGATCGGGTGCTTTTCCTTATTATTATTTAACCCCTCATTTTAATCGCTAGATGTGTCCTCTCTAATTAAGTGCAAGTGCTTTTTTTATGCATGTAGTCTCTTCTTTTAATTTATTTAACAACTCTATAATTTTCTTCGAGAAGATAATAGTCTTTGTGTAAGTAAGATTACTCAACGATTCCCAGATTTTAATACGACACTTGTGTCCCCTAGCTACAAATTGAGAGGTATACATGCCTAGTTGGATTGCTATTTCGGTTTTATTCTCTTAACGATTAGTAGACAACAAGTTTTTGGCACCTTTGTCGGGGAGCAACTTTTGTTGATAATTTAAAATTACAAACCTATTACTTTTATCATTCCTCTTTCTCACCCACTTTCTCAAAAATAAAAAATTCAAAGAAAAATATTACCGGTCTTAATAGAAACCCACATAACAATTTTTCTACACTACCTAACTCTCTCGAAAAGGGCAATATGCCTTAAATGCCACTATCTTGTCTAGCACCTTGCGAACCCATCATCGGGTATCCCTTGGGAAGTTGGGGCGTTAAATCATTAAAAAAATCTATTCTAAAAAAAAGTAACTCTTTTTCTTGTTTATTTTTTCTCTTTCTTCATCTTCTCTTCTTCTAGTGCATGACCCGCGGAAATACATCGATTATTTTGGACTTGGACCCCGAAATTGAGCGTACTCTTCAGAGAAGATCGCTATTTTAAGGTCCTACTTGTCAATTGCCGATTGAGGATTTCGAGTCTATTTCTACTAAAAGAATGGAAGATATTATCGTAGAGGAAGCCCTGCATAGGCCTATGTCCTATTATGCACGACCAAATCTAGATTATTAGAATCAAGAATAGTTCTCCCTGCTATAGCTAATAATAATTTTGAACTTAAGCCTAGCATAATTCAAATGATGCAGTAGTATGTGCAATATGATGGAATTTATAGAAGAAGATCTGAACACACATATAGCTAGCTTTCTTCAGATTTGTGACACCTTTAAAATTAATGGTGTTACAAATAATGTTATTATGTTAAGACTCTTCCCTTTCTCCCTAATACCTAAGGCTAAGCAATGGCTGAACACTCTACTAAAAAACAACATCACCACCTGGGATCAACTAACTGAAAATTTTTTGGCGAAGTATTTTCCGCCAGTTTAAACCGCAAAACTTAGGAATGATATTTATGCCTTTGGAAAACTAGATTCTGAAAATTTCTATGAAACTTGAGAAAGTTTTAAAGAACTCTTAAGAAGATTCCCCCATCACGCGCTGCTTGTATGGTTACAAGTGCAGTCATTTTATAACGAGATAAATCAAAGCACAAAGAAAATGATATACTCAACTTCCGGTGGTACCTTAAACCACAAAACCTCGGAAATATCTCTTAAACTTTTTGATGACATGGCCACGAACACATATCAGTGGAATGTGCAAATGTCCTACCCGAAAAAACCTGCAGGTACCTTTGAAGTATATAACATCTCTCAGCTAGCTCTGCTAGTGGAAGTATTAAGTAAAAAGGTAACGGAGATGACTGCTGCCTCTGAACCTCAGGTATGGGAATCTTCAACTCCTGCTCCTAAACAATTGAATTATGTAAATAATATGCCTAGAAATGCTTTTCATAATTTTTTTGCTGCTAGTTTTCCTTCTCCGGGTTTCGCTTTTCCAAATAGTTATAATCCCGCTTTACGGAACTACCCAAACGTTTCGTGGAGTTATCCCTCGAATGCAATTCACCCCCCACAACAAAATGATTTTTCTTCACCACCACCACCCCCTCAAAGTTTTCAAAAACCTCCAAGTTTGGAGGAAATGTTTTTAAAATATATGAATGTTAATGACACTACTATAAGGACCCTAGTTGGGACCATCAAAAGTTTAGAGAATCAAGAGGACAACTCGGAAAAATTATTTCTGAGCGACTCGTCGGGTCTCTTCCTGCCAACATCGAGCCCAACCCGAGAGAGCAAGAGAAAGCTATAACTCTTTGGAGTGGGGAACAAGTTTCTGGTATGGTTAGAGAAGAGACTGAGGCAAGCTCCGCCCCCATTTTAAAAAATCAAACCTCTGCCGAGAATTTTTTTATCATTTCACCCTCTACTAAAGAAGAAGGTATCACCCCTCTCTCTATTGTAAAAAAAGAGCTCATTTCACCACCCATCTTTAAAAATGATCAAACTCCACCATACCCTTCCGAACATAACAAGCAACATCAGGATGATCAATACACCCGCTTCCTAGAAATATTTAAGAAAATCCACATAAATCAACCCTTCCACGAAGCAATCTCCCAAATTCCGTAGTACGTTAATAAATGTCAAGTCCTCTGCAGTCTTTACATACCATTTACTAATGAAGTTCAGTTATCCGGGTAGTTTTTCTATACCGTATGTCTTTGGTGATTTTTTTGTCAAGCACTCATTGGCCGACTTAGGTGCAAATATCAACTAGATTCCCCTTTCATTATTCAAGAAGTTAGGGATTGGTAACCTCAACCCGACACGCATGAGTATCCAGCTCGCTGATAAATCAGTTAAATACCAATTAGGAATCATAGAGGATGTCTTAGTTAAAGTCGACAAATTCATCTTCCTGGTGGATTTCGTCATATTGGACATCGAAGAAGACGTCGAGGTTCCATTGATCCTTGGTCAACCCTTCCTTTCCACCATCCGAGCTAACATTGATGTAAGCAATGGCAAGCTCTTCCTTCGAGTAGCCGACGATGAATTAACTTTATCTATCACCCCTTTGATGAAGAACACCATAGAAAATGACGACTCCTATTTTTTCTTAGATGCCTTAGGTGAAGAATCTTTTTACTACATTTCTGAAAGTGAAAGTGTGATTTCTGATTTTTGTTTTTCTTCAACTCTTCCAAACTAATTTCTGCAAGAAACGACAATGTCCACGGACTCCACCCTTTCCAATTTTCCGTATAAAGTTAAAGTCTATGAAGTTATTATTTTCGAAAATGAAAGAACTTCAAAATCATGGTATGAAGAACCCATTACCCTAGAATTAAAAGAACTGCCTGAACAATCTTAAGTATGCCTTCTTATAAAAAGATTCTAAGCTACCAGTGATATTTTCAGCATACCTAAATGAATTACAAAATGACAAACTCCTTCTAGTTTTACGAAAACATTGCTGAGCTATTGCCTGGCAGATTTCTTTTATCAAGGGCATAAGCCCATATTTTTGCTCCCAACAAATCCTAATGGAAGATAATTCACGTAATTCAATCCAACCTAAGCGTCGTATAAATCCAAATATGAAAACAGTCATAAAGGGGGAGGTTATGGAACTTTTAGACGCATGAAATATCTATCCTATATCTGATAGTAAGTGGGTTTGCCCTATCTAGGTAGTGCCAAAAAAGGGAGGGATAACTGTAGTTAGTAATGAGAATAATGACTTAATCCCAACACAGACGGTGATGGGGTGGTGAATGTGTATTGACCATCATAAGTTAAACGATGCCTCCCGCAAGGACCACTTCCCCTTGCCGATCATCGATCAAATTTTAGAGTGATTATCCGTCCATAGCTTTTACTATTTTCTCGATGGTCTCTCTAGGTACTTTCAAATCCCCATTTCCCCTGACGACCAGGAGAAAACTATGTTTACTTGTCCCTTCGGCACCTTTGTTTACTGAAGAATGTTGTTTGGATTACGCAATGCGCCAGCTACATTCTAGCGATGTATGCTCGCTATCTTCGATAAGTACATAGAAAGCATTATGGAGGTGTTTATGGATGATTTCTCCAAGTTCGGCGATGCCTTTAATAGTTGCTTAGAAAACCTCGAAAAATTCTTAGAAAAAGGCGAAGAAACTAACCTTGCCATAAATTAGGAAAAATGCCATTTTATGGTAAGGAAGGGTTATTTTTGGGTCATATGATTTCTACGAGAGAAATTGAAGTAGACATAGCTAAGATAGAATTTATAGAGAAGCTGCCGCCGTCTACGAACGTCAAAGCTATAAGAAGTTTCCTAGGACACGTTGGCTTCTATCGCCGCTTCATAAAAGACTTCTCCAAAATTACCAAACCCCTTACTCAACTCTTAGAAAAAGACTCCCCATTTATTTTTGATGACCTTTTTCTATCTGCATTTGAATTAATAAAAGAAAAGTTAATTAATGCCCCTATTATGATAGCTCCGTTTTGGGACCTTCCCTTTAAAATTTTATTCGATGCGACTAGTTTCGCGGTGGGAGCCGTACTAGGACAACGAATATCTATTAACTTCCACCACATCTATTATGAAAGTAAAACACTTAAATAAGCATAAGAGATTTATACCATAACCGAGAATGAGCTCCTAGCTATTGTTTTCGCTTTTGATAAATTCCTTCCTTATATTACGCTTTCAAAAATTATCATTTTTACGGACCACTCGTCCCTCAAGTATCTTCTTGCTAAGACACATTCCAAGTCACGCCTGATTTACTGGGTATTACTCCTCCAAGAGTTTGAATTAGAAATCCGTGATAAGTGAGGAGCCGAGAATTCGACCGCCGACCATCTCTCATGATTAGATAATCCGTATATACAAAAAATTAGATGAAAACTATTTTAATGATTTCTTCTCGGATGAGAAATTTTTTTAATTAACACATCCCCCCTCCTTGGTTTGCACACAGCCAACAATTTAGTTGCTCGTGTCCTCCCGAAAGAGTTCTCCTCTCAGCAAAAGAAGATATTATTTTCTGAGTTGAAGAACTATTTTTGGGAGGACCCACATCTTTTGCGAGTCTGTGCGTACCAAGTGATAACGAGATGTGTCTCTTTTGAAGAAGTCCAACCTCTTCGGGAACAAGTTTATTTTAGTTATTGTAGATTATGTTTCATGATGAGCTGAAGCCCAAGATCTTCCAACTAATTACTCCCGAGTCGTAATTACTTTTTTTAAAAAAAATTATTTTCTCGATTATGTACTCCACGAGCCATCGTTAGTGATAGGGGTTCACATTTCTGTAATACGTAGTTTTCTAAAACACTTATAAAATATGGCATTACGCATAAGCTTTCAACTGCCTACCACCCCCAAACTACCGCACAAGTCGAAGTAGTGAACAAAGAGATAAAAAGAATTTTAGAAAAGACTGCTTCCACCTCTAGAAAAGACTGGTCAACAAAATTAGACGATGCTCTATGGGCATACCGAACATCGTACAAAAACCCCATCGAATGTATGCCGTATCGGTTGGTTTATGGAAAATTGTACAATTTACCCATAGAATTATAACACCGTGCTTTTTGGTCCTTAAGGTTTTTAAATTTCGATCCCCACTCTGTCTGCGAATTGTGAAAATTTCAACAGAATGAAATCGACGAGTGGCGCTCTTAGGCGTACGAAAATAACAAATTTTATAAAGGGCGTATGAAATGTTTTCACGACAAACACTTAAGGCACACAAAAACCATCAAACCGGGCGACAAAGTTCATTTATATAATTCAAGATTACGTTTATTTACGGGTAAGTTAAAGTGACGATGGTGTAGGCAGTTTTCTGTTAAAGAAGTTTTTATGTACGACACTGTTTTAATTTCACACCCTAATAAGGGTGATTTCAAAGTAAATGGGTAGCATCTTAAACTCTATTTTTCTGGTGATGATGATGTCAGTCCGAACAATTAAGTTTCTTCTACATGAACTTTAACTAACTTAAGACTTGTTATTTTTTTGAAAAACTTTTATTATTTTTTGGACAATAATGTTTTGGACAATATTATTTTGTTTCATCGAGCTCAAACGACGTTTTAAACAAAGGGCGCTCTTGGGAGGTAGCCCAATTTATTTTTCTATTTTCTTTATTTTACACTTTTTACCCCGGATAGCTCTGGCAAGCAGAAGTTTCAGCAATCGCCTGCTCCAATACTGCTGAATCAATCACGAAGTCCAATAAAGACATTTTAATAAATTCCAAAGCGCAAGCATAGGGTAGCGACATAAATCAAAATTCACGACGTATAAATACAGGGAAGAACATGTTTTTCAATTATATACTTTCATTTCTATTTTAATTTCTCTCACTCCTTCCCCTCTTTTCTCCATTGAGGACAATGTCCATTTTAAGCTTGGGAGAGGATTTTCTCCTTCTCTTGTCTTTATTTTGTTTCCTTTAAAAAAATCAAAATAATAAAAAATTTAATTTATATCTTAAAAATACAAAAAAAGAGAATATCTTTAAAATCCAAAAAAAAATAGAAAATATTTCAAAATAAAAATTAATATACATATATATATATATATATGTATTATTTGTTTTTTACTTTGATAGTTTAAACGAATTTTGGTATTTCAATAGTACCTTTTGCTTTTTGTTTTGTTTTTCTCAATATTCCCTATAACTTCTTAGCTAATTATGATCTTTCTAATCGTTCTTTTTAATTATGTTTCACTAGTAAAATGTTGGTCATGCTGTGTTTCTAATACACGGTAGCATGTTTATGTGAAATTTTTTTCTAAAACTCGCATTTATATTATGGTTTTCGTCCTTTATTTTATTTACTTTCGTGAAAATCTTTTATCCACTATTTTTCTTTTCATTTTTGGATAATTTTTATAATGTCAACATTTGATAAGCGTAGTAGATGTGAACGATCCAAATCACTTATTATTTCTATTTTCAAGATAATTTCATTAGTCTTCATTTATTATCTAGGATTCTCTTTTTGAAATTTTTCAATGCTAATGCTTTAAATAAATTTAAAGACATGAAAATGATTTAGGACGTTTTTGTTTTCGTTTGAGCCTTCTTGCCAAACTCAAATTTTTTATCCTAGTTAGTCGCTTTTGAGCCTTTTTCCGATTTCAATTGATAGCTCCATTTATCATTCATTTTCACCAAAGAAAAAATTTTCCAACCTATCTAATCACACTAACCTTTTGAGTTTCATTAAAAAAATTTCATTATTATGATGAGGTTGTTTTGTGTTAAATTTGGAGAACCTTTTTTTGAAAAAGTATGCTCAAAAGAAGTGTTTTACTTTTGTTTGGCCAATTTCAAAATGAAAAGAATAATTACTTATGGCCTTTGGTTTTGAAAAGAAAAGAAAAAGAAAAAAAGTAAGAAGAATATTTTTTTTATGAGAAATTTTTGAAACTCTTTATTTTGGTTTAGTGCGATTTTTGAGCATCTATGTTTATCTTTTAATTCCACTCCTAATCATAATCCAAAATTAAACGTTTCGGTCCTTATTAGCCCTTTTGATTCAAGTTTTTTAATTTTATTTTTTAGCTAAGTAAAAAAGAAAAGTAAATTAGTAGACTTTTGGATTTAAATATAGATTTTTGTTATTTGATTGATATAGTTATAATGGGTCTCATGGATCCAGTAACAACTCAATGCGTTTTTTTAATTTTGTTGCTTTGCTTAAATTTATTTAAAGAATTTTGTTAAAAATTTGGATGATTTATTTTTGTTAGTAAAGTTTATAAATTGTAAAACCATGTTTAAACAAATGTTTGAGGTTTAAGTTTCATGTTCTCCCTACTTATAATTTCGCATAGTACTTGTGTTAGCATACTTAGAATTTTCCTGAGTAGTCACTTTTATGTTTGCTAGTTTTGATATTTTTGCTTGAGGATAAGCAAAGCTTAAGCTTGGGGGAGTTTGATAATACATTTTGTAGTTTAAACTACTAGGGTAATTACAAGTTTTTATTATGTAAATCATATTGTTTAAAACTTTATTTTGACATCCTATTATATATATTAATAACACGAATGATTGTTTTCTTTTCTTTATGGGTTTGCAGGTTTTCAGCCAATTTCGTCAAACTTAGCCTTTTCGTCGAGCTCGGCCTTTTTGTTGAGCTCCCCATTTTCATCGATCTCCGCCTTTTCATCAAACTCAGCCAAATTCGTCGAGCTCCGCCTTGGTTCTGCGTTCGATGAACTCATCCAATTTCATCGAGCTCTGCCTTCATCCTCTGTTCATTGACCTCGCCTTCTGTTCAAAGTTCTTCGACCTCCCGTCTACCTTCTCTTTTATCCATTCGTCGAGCTCTCCCTCCTTCTCCTCTTATTTTTTCGAGCTCTCCCTCCTTCATTCATCGATATTATCTGCATCTAGAGGACAAGTCCCTCTCTTCCACAAAATCCTGTTATCGCCATAAATGCATGTCACCCGTACCGAGGCTATCATCATTTCCCGCCTGAATTTGTACCAAGATTAACTCCTGTGCATGGCTGGATCCATGGGCATTTCCTTCTCTTTGAAGAATCTATAAATAGAGCCCCATCTCTTGTGGTTGAAAAAATGAATTTTTGAGAGGGTAAGTGCTTCCATTTTAAGTTCTTCCTTAGAGTTCTTCCTCTCTCCTTTTTCTCATTTCAGTTTTCTATTTTAAGTTTTACTCTTCTGTAATAGTTCTTTAATTTCTTTTGTAGTTTACTTGTAGTGCTAGCTTTGTTTTTCATTTCCTGCAAGTGTAATATCTTTTATTTCAAGTTATAAGCTCTCTATTTTATTTAATATAAAGTGTGTTTACTTTTATTTGTCTCTATTTTTTTCCATGCACTCCTACTCATCTCCATTACTTCACTTAACCATGAATAACTAATCCTCCTTATACTAGATCTTGATGATCTGAGGTTCGTGTTGATTAAGTTATGATGCTCTAGTTTGCTTTTTCTTTGTAAGATTTAGACCTGATTTACTCTTGATTAATCGTGTTTGGATATATATCATCGATATATATTTTCCATCTTTGTTTCCACTTTTAGCTAGCCGAGAGGCTCGTAGTTTGGAGTGAACACTCAAAATTAAAGAGAGGTGCACACACCACTCGAGAGAGGTAGACGTTAAATCTCTCGGATTGTAGTGAAATTCAATAGTGGCGTTCATAGCGAAAAGCGAGCTTTAGGCCTTCGATATGGATGAGAGTTCGGTCGGACCTTCCTATACACACGTGGGCACGACTTCAAGAGAAGCTTGTTCATTCTTTAGGAACCTACACAATCAAGGTCCTTTGCCTTATTAATTTATAGTTTATTTTCGTATTTTTTATCAACTTAGGTCGAGGGGATTCTCGATCGAGTGTTTTTCTTTATCTTTGTTTAACCCCTCATTTTAATCGCTAGTTGTGGCCACTCTAATTAAGTGCAAGTGCTTTTCTTAATGAAAGTAGTCTCTTTTTTTAATTTAGTTAACAACCCTAAAAGTTTCTTCGATAAGATAATAGTCTTCGTGTGACTAAGATTACTCAACGGTTCCCAGATTTTAAAATAACACTTATGTCCCCTAGATATAATTGGATAGGAATACTTTCCTAGTTGGATTGATAGTTTGGTTTTATTCTCTTCACGATTAGTAGACACCATTCTAACTTCATGTGAGGGCTCTCCTTTCACTAGTTCTCGTGGGTGTTGTTTTGAAAAGTTATTGTGTTTGGAGGCATATATCCTTCCACTTGAATTGGAATGTCTACTATCTCTTCTTTTCCTCACCCTTGTCTCCCAACGGCTCAACACCATCAATTTCCTCTTCATTAAGCCTAGATTATTCATTTTGTGTATTTTTTATTAAAGTACACGTGAGCCAATTCGGCACGACTCGTACTTGAGTATCCTAAGATGATGGCATGGTCTGATTTTTCGTCGAATTTTCCTAAAAGATCCTAAGTATTATAATAAAGTACGAGCAACCATAGACTGTAAAATATGACACTGAGAGCTTCTGATCGAAGTATAGTGATATAAAAATTATGTGGAGAACGGGATTATGTGTGGAGAAGAAAAAGTTATGGAGAGAGAAGGTGAAAGTGTTGTTGTGAGATATTCTCCGATTCTATATTCGAGGAAGGCAAGTGTACCTTATCACATATAGTATAGGATATTAAGTTCAATATCAAGGTCGTATTACCCGGGGCGGTTTGATTACTTCTACTTCAAGGAGTTACTATTATCTTATCAAATAAAAGTTCTTTTTGGGCTTGCTTACTAAATTAGAGAAGAGAAAATTACTTGCAAATAAAAAAAGAGATAAATGATGATTTAAGCGGAAGTACTTGATATTGAATTTCTTTGGCAAAATTAATCTAGAAAGCAATCACAAACTTTAACTTAATAAAATAAAGATACCTTGACCGTGGGGGTTCCCAAAGCTTGAACACGCTTCTCTCGAAGATGTGCCCAACTGAGGTTAGGAAGATCCGACCGAACTCTCGTCCCGTATCCGAATACCTAACACTCGCTTTAAGTAGTGAACCTTGCTATTGGATTTGACTCCAATCCGGGAGATTTACGTCATTCTCTCTCGATAGGTGCGTGCAACTCTCTTTACTCTTGAGCGCTCATTTCAAGCTATCGGCCTCTCGGCTATCCAAGAATGAAAACATGAATGAAGACTATATATCGATAATATAGTTTCATTCGAAATAAATCAAGAGTAAATCGAAGGCCTAGATTCTAAAAAGAGAAAGAAAGTTAGAGCATCATAACTGATCAACTCATTCTCAGATCATCAAGATCGAGTACTATGAGGATTTAGTTACTCATAATTGTGTAGGAAATGAAAATCATGTTAAAAATATGCAAAATAAGAAAGAGAGAGAGAGAAAAGGAATAACAAACTATATTATTCTTAGTGAAAGGAAATTACAAAAAGGGCATAAAGACATTACAAGGAGAGTTTACAACAAGATTACAAGTGCGATAAAAGAGATTGCAAGAAAATTAAAGCATGAAAACATTAATCTAAAATACTCTAAAAATAAACTCTCAATTGCTCTCTAGAATTCTCAAATGAAGGAGGAATGATGATACTTTCCCCCTTTCTTCATGCCTATTTATAGGGCCAAAACCAAAGGGGTAGAGTTGGAATTTGGCATCAGGATGAAGTTTCCATGAAGCATCCCTTGGTCAAAAAGCACATGTTGGTTTAAAATTCAAAGGTGGCTAGCCTCTTTCACACTTGTCAAGAAAAGCATGATAAAAGTTGGCTAGCTTTCTCTCTTTCCATGAAGTTACCTTTAAGGACACATATTGAATATAAAGACAAAGGTGGCTAGCTTATTTCAGATTTGTCATGAAAAAATCACATCGGACCATTGTGGCTTCATTCCATTCTTGAATATAGTTCAACAACACCATGACATGAGTGCACTTGACATTTATTTTGGCACACCATAACTGAAGGCATGTTATTTTTGAATTGATAATGCAATTTGTCCCGGGATCCTCGGTTCTTGCTCAAAGACGAGAATCATTCATGTAGTAAATCTGCTGGACAGCAACTTCGACGGAGGATTCCTGAAGCTATATAAATCCGATAAAGGCGTGTAACTATGCGTTGGAAAGGTATTTCCGAGGGCTACAACTTTCATGTTCAGCCCAAGATCTGATTCTGGCCGCAACATGCCCAAAAGTGGCCTTAAAGTTCGTTGCACGCAGAAAATATAGTAAAATAGGCATGGTTAGGATAGAATTATAAAAAGATACGATTTAGCGAATAAAATTAACATTATAAAAATATTTATATTAGATTATTTAGATTTTTATATTAATAATTTAGGTCAAATTATGCATCATCAAATTCCCCCATACTTATTATCTTGCTTGTCCTCAAGCAAAGTAATAAAAACTAACAAACATTAAATTAACTAATCAAAAAGAATTAATCATGCTACACACGAGTACACTGCGAAATTCTAAGTAGGGAAGAATGAAAAATAGATCTAAAGCTTTTACTTAATTATGAAAGATCATTTTTAAAAACTTTACTAACCAAAATTAATCATCCAAAATTTTGACCTAAAAGTCTTTAAACGAATTAAAGCAAAGTAACGAAAGAGTAGCGCATTGAGTTGTTACTATACCCTAAGAGACAAATTATAATCATATCAATCTAAAACCAAGAATCTAAATTCGTACCCAAAAACTTAGCTAATCTATTCTTTTTCTCCACTTAACTAAAAACAAACCTAAGAGCATGAATCAAAAGGACTTTGTAGGACTGAATCTTGGCCTAGGAATATGATTTGGAATGGAATTCAAAGATAAAATCGGTGGCTAATAATCACACTAAACCAAAACATGAGTTTTATAAAAAACAACAACAACAAAAAGGCATGAAGCACATGCAACAAGGTATAAAGATTATTTTTTTCTTTTATCACTTTTTTTTAAACAAAAGGCCATAAGAAAAAAAAAATTTCTTTTGAAATTGGCCAATCAATACATTTTTTTTTTCATTTCTTTTTTTTAGCATAGTCTTTCATTTGAATTTCTCCAAATATCTCACAAAATTAAACCTATCACAATTGTGAAATTTAAATAAAACTCAAAAGATTAGTGTGATCAAATAGGTTGGAATATTTGGCTTTGGTGAGATAAAAAATGGATGTAACAAGTAAAACATGGAAAAAGGCTCAACAGAGGCAAACTAATGATTGATTTAAAAGGTTGGCATGAAGGCTCAAACAAAAAAATGGCCTAAATCATTTTCATGCTCCCAAATTCATCTAAAGCAAGGTTTGAAAAATTTCGAAAAGGGTAAGTTCTAGATAGTAAATAAAGACTAATGAAATCTTCATGAGTACAAGAATAATAAGCGTCTAGGATAATTCACATCTACTACACAAATCCAAAGTTATCTTTTAAAAATTTTCTAAGAACCAAAAGGAAAATAGAGGATGAATAATTTATAAGAGAGTAAAAAGAATAAAAGATGAAAATCATAGAGAAGTGCAAGTTTTAGAAAAAAACTTTTCAAATGAACATGCTACCCAGAATTAGAACACAACATAGGTCAACACTTTACTCGTACAACATAATTAAGAAGAAAGATTAGGAAAAATTAAAATTAGCTATGTTTATATAGAATATTTTGAGAATAGCAAAACATAAAGTAAGGGGTACTATTGATTCTACCATAATTATTCTAATTAGAACTAAATATTATTTCTATGATTTTTTGCTTTGTGCTTGAAAAAAGATAAAATATTTTTGTGATTTTCTAAAATATAAAAAAAGACTAAAATAAAGGAAGACTCCCATATACTTAAAATTAAACATTGTCCTCAATGAAGAAAGGAGGGGAAGGAGAGAGAGAAGATTTTCAAGAAAACTGAAATGAAATAAATTAAAACAGGTACTTCCCCGGATTTGTGAGTTGCGAGTGGCTGGGCGATACTGCTCCCCCATACTTGCTTTGTGGAACTTCATGAAATATCATCTTTAACTTTTGGTGGAATCAGCAACGTTGGAGCAGGCGATCGCAAAACTTCAGCTTGTCGGAATCGCCCGGGGAAAAAGTAAAAAAAAAACAACAACAAAAACAAAAAACAAAAAGAAAAAAAAACAGAAAAATAACTTGGGTTGCCTCCCAAAACCGCCCTTTGTTTAAAACGTCGTCTGAGCTCGACGCAACAAAAAATATTGTTTAAAAGAAATGGTCCAAAAGAAGTCCAAAATATGTTGAAATTATTACAGACCAAATTCAAATATTTTATCCAAGTTCAAACATCATTGTCGAAAAAATAAAGATAAATAAAACAATTGGTAATGAGAGCATCATTGTTTGGGCAAAAACTCATGCGAATCATTCTTCCCCAGATCGTCTCCCGGCAAATATAATTTTAGGCGGTGGCCATTTACTTTAAATTCTCCTTTCTCCAGGTGGGAAATAAGAACCGTCCCATATGGCCAAGCCTCTTTAACAATAAAGGGGCCGGACCATCGCGATTTTAATTTTCCCGGAAAGAGGCGAAGGCGAGAGTTATAAAGAAGGACGAGATCGCCCGGCGAAAATTTTCTTGGAAATTTAATATTTTTGTTGTGATAAAACTTTGTTCGCTCTTTATAAAGCCTATTACTCTCATATGCGTTCGCGCGCCACTCATCGAGCTCATTCAGCTGAAATTTACGTTGATCGGCAGCTAGGGTAGAATATAAATTCAAAAATTTAAGCGCCCAGAATGCACGGTGCTCTAACTCAACCGGAAGGTTACAAGCCTTGCCATAAACCAATCGAAATGGCGTGCAGCCGATGGCTGTCTTATATGCCATTCGATAGGCCCATAGAGCATCATCTAGTTTTAACGCCCAATCCTTCCTATTTATAGAAACAGTTTTTTCTAAAATATGCTTCAATTCTCAATTGACAACCTCGACTTGACCGCTCGTTTGGGGGTGATAGGCGGTTGAGATTTTGTGCGTTACACCATATTTTACCAAAATTTTGGCAAACTGGCTATTGTAGAAATGGGTTCCCCTATCACTAACTATAGCGCGCGGCGTGCCAAATCGAGAGAATAATTTTTTTAGAAAATTAACTACGACTCGTGCATCGTTGGTGGGGAGCGCCTGCGCTTCTGCCCACCTTGATACATAGTCGACAGCAACGAGAATGTATTTGTTTTCATAAGACGGAGGGAGGGGGCCAACGAAGTCGATGCCCCAAAGATCGAAGATTTCACATTCTAGAAAAATATTTTGAGGCATCTCGTCCCTTCGTGAGATATTGTTGGCCCGTTGGCAGCTATCGCAAGTACTCACCAGGGTGTGAGCATCTTTGTAAAGCGTGGGCCAATAAAAGCCCTCCTCCAGCACCTTCCTTGCGGTGCGGTTCGCCTGATAATGACCACCTGTTGGTCCCTCGTGGCAATGTCGTAAATTCTGTAGGCCTTCCTTACTCGAAACACAACGTCGCACAACCTGGTCTGCACAAACACGAAATAAAAAGGGGTCTTCCCAAAAATAATTCTTTATGTCAGAAAAGAATTTCTTCTTTTGCTGATTTGAGAATTCTTTTGGCAAGACCCGGGCAACTAAATAGTTAGCCAGATCGGCGAACCAGGGTGCCGAACAATTCTTAAGATTTTCTAGAGCGAGGAGGCGCTCATCGGGGAATATATCATTAATATCAGACTCTATTAATGCTTCACTAGCAGGATTCTCTAAACGCGACAAATGGTCGGCCGCCAAATTTTCGGCACCCCTTTTGTCCCGGATCTCCAAGTCAAACTCCTGTAAGAGGAGGATCCATCGCAAAAGGCGGGGCTTGGCGTCCGCTTTACTTAATAAATATCTAAGTGCGGAGTGATCCGTGAAGACTACAACTTTTGAGAGAGTGATGTAAGACCAAAATTTATCGAAAGCAAACACGATTGCTAGAAGCTCCTTCTCAGTGGTTGTGTAGTTGGCTTGTGCGGACGTGAGTGTCTTGCTCACATAATAAATTAGGTGGAAGAATTTATCCACCCGTTGGCCTAAAACAGCGCCGACGGCAATATCACTTGCGTCACACATGATCTCAAATGGGAGTGACCAATCTGGCGCGACTAGGATCGGAGATTTTACTAATTTTTCTTTAATTAAATTAAATGCTACAAGACATTCATTGTCAAAGAGGAAATAAGATTCTTTTTCAAGAAGATGGGTTAACGGCTTGGTGATTT
Source organism: Platanthera zijinensis (assembly GCA_039513925.1). NCBI lineage: Eukaryota > Viridiplantae > Streptophyta > Magnoliopsida > Asparagales > Orchidaceae > Platanthera > Platanthera zijinensis. Next base: position 191,035,323 of record CM077084.1, read on the forward strand.
TGGAAAAATTTTGAATGAAGCGCCGATAAAACCCTGCATGGCCTAAGAAACTACGAATCGCTTTAATGTTCGTTGGTGGGGGAAGTTTTTCAATTACTTCGATCTTAGCCCGGTCGACCTCTATCCCTTTTCCCGAAATTTTATGGTCGAGGACTAATCCCTCTCGGACCATGAAATGACATTTCTCCCAATTGAGGGCTAGATTGGTCTCCTCACAACGAATAAGCACATGCTCACGATTTTTTAAACAGTTTTTAAACGAATTACCGAAGACCGAGAAGTCATCCATGAAGACTTCCATCACCTCTTCTACCAACTCATTAAAAATTGCCAACATACATCTCTGAAATGTAGCTGGCGCGTTGCATAACCCAAATGGCATCCTTCTATACGCGAAGGTCCAAAAGGACAAGTGAAGGTGGTCTTCTCTTGGTCCTCGGGTGAAATAGGAATTTGGAAATATCTTGAGAGACCATCGAGAAGACAATAGAAAGAGTGACCAGACAAGCATTTTAAGATTTGGTCGATAAACGGTAACGGAAAATGGACTTTTCGGGTGACATCATTAAGTTTTCGATAGTCGATGCACATCTGCCAACCCGTAACAGTACGGGTTGGAATTAATTCATTGTTTTCATTCGCGACCACCGTTACACCGCCTTTCTTCGGCACAACTTGTACAGGGCTAACCCAAGTACTATCGGAGATGGGATAGATGATTCCCGCATCTAGGAGTTTGATTACCTCAGCCTTCACGACTTCCTTCATATTAGGATTAAGTCGTCGTTGGGGCTGGACAGAATTGTGTGAATTCTCTTCCAAGAAGATCTTATGGGTACAGAAGGAGGGGCTAATCCCCTTTATATCAGATAACTGCCATGCAATTGCGTGGCGATGATTTCTTAACACTAGAGCCAACTCAGAAATTTCTGAGTCACTCAAATCCGCAGAGATTATAACGGGAAGTTTGGAGTTTCTTTCTAGGAAGAGATATTTGAGATGAGCGGGAAGTTGCTTCAACTCTAAGGTGGGTGGTTCCTCGTAGGAGGTTTTGATTTTTAGGGTTTCGATGTGTAGTGGTTCAGGTGGTGTGGGGCGAGAGACTTCTTCTAAGCAGAAGCGCTCGGCGATAATGGGTTCATTATACGATGAAGATATAGACTCGGGTAGTGCAGAGGATTCACCTTCGAAGCATTCTTCTAGGTAAAAGCAGGAATCGTCATTAGCTAAGGTATTACGCATCGAGGGATTTATACTAAAAGTGATTTCATCGTCTCCAACCCGAAGGAGGAGCTTTCCATCACTAACGTAAATAATAGCGCGGGAGGTGGGAAGGAAGGGGCAGCCGAGTATAAGGGGTACTTCGGCATCCTCTTCGATGTCTAGGATAACAAAATCCACCGGAAAGATGAATTTGTCTACTTTTACGAGCACATCCTCTACTATCCCTACCGGATACTTAACTGATCGATCAGCTAACTGGATACTCATTTTGATGGGTTTTGGAGATCCTAGACCTAATTTTTTAAATAGAGAGAATGGCATGAGGTTTATGCTTGCTCCTAGATCAGCTAAGGTGTGTTTTACTAACGAATTACCAAAAAGACATGGGATGGAAAACCTTCCCGGGTCATTTACTTTTTGCGGTAATTTGTTAAGCACAACCGCGGAGCATTCTGCATTAAGGGAAATATGTGAAATATCCTCAAGCTTTTTCTTATTAGAGAGCAGCTCCTTGAGATATTTTGCATATTTTGGCATGTTAGAGATAGCCTCGCAGAAAGGGACATTAATATGAATTTGTTTTAAAATTTCTAAGAACTTTTTATAACTCTCCTCGGCACGCTCATTTTTTAACTTAGCAGGATAAGGAATATTTGAATTAGAGGCGCGCGACATAAACGTAGTAGGTAAATTCGAAGCTAAAATAGGAGGGGGAGGAGTAGAAGAAGGTACCATGGGTTCGTCATTTTTTAAAGCTACCTCCTTTCCACTACGGAGTGTGATTGCATTCGCGCTCTCCCTTGGGTTTTGTTCGGTATTTCCTGGCAGAGTTCCTTGTTGTCGCTCGGAGAACATCTTCGCTAGCTGGCCCACCTGATTTTCTAAGCTTTTAATAGACCCAGTAATGTTCCTGAGATTAGATTCATTTGTGGCAACGTACTTGGCGAAGACATCTTCAAGCGAAGAGGGCTTCAGCTGTTGCGGTGGAAAACCGGGTGGATTTAAATTAAGTGGGGGAGCTGGATTATAAGCAAGATTTAGATTTGGAGGGCGCTGAGCATTCCCTTGGTTGCTCCATGAGAAGTTTAGATGGTTCCTATAACCCGCATTATAGGTGTTGTTATACGGTGCATTATTCTGGTTATAAGAAGGCCGAGGCGCGTTTCCCATGATGTCAACCTGTTCTTCAAAAATAATAATATTATTATTAGCCCAAGGAGGAGTGGCGGAGGAAGCAGTCATCTCCGCCACTTGCTTAGTTAGGCGCTCAACTTGGAGGGCTAGATTCATAGCTGCATCAATTTCAAAAACTCCCGCTGGCTTAACTGGTCGTGCTCGGGGCACATTCCATTGGTATGCATTCATGGCCATTTCCTCAACAAGCTCTTGTGCGGCCTCTGGGGTTTTGTTATTCAACGTCCCCCCAGCGGCTGCGTCGATCATTTGTCTTGTTTGGAAATTCAAGCCATTATAGAAGATTTGCACTTGTTGCCAATTGGGAAGTGCGTGGTGTGGGCATCTACACAATAGTTCCTTAAAGCGCTCCCACGTGTCGTAAAGAGTCTCCGAGTCTATTTGCATATATGATGCGATATCAGTGCGTAGTTTTGCGGTTTTTGCAGGAGGAAAGTACTTTGTAAGAAATTTTCCCGCCATCTCGGCCCATGTAGTGATGGATCCTCTAGGGAGAGAGCCCAGCCACTGCTTGGCCTTTGACCGTAAAGAAAATTGAAAAAGACGTAATCGAATGGCGTCATCCGTGACACCATTGATTTTGAAAGTATCGCAAATCTCGAGAAAATTTGAAATATGGCAATTTGGATCCTAGTCCGGGAGACCATCGAAGGTTACCGACTGCTGCACCATTTGTATAATGTTGGACTTGATCTCAAAGTTATTGTTCGCCACTGCAGGGTGTACAATACTTGATTGTTTACCCTCAAGATTTGGCCGGGCATAATAGGACATGGTCCTTTGCTGGGCCTCATCTGGGTTGGGCGGATTAAGATCCATAATTTCTGTGGCAGTGTCTCCGATCGACTCTTCGATGCCTAAATGCGATTCCTGATCACGAGAACGGAGGCGACGCAAAACGGTGCGCTCTATCTCAGAATCAAAAGGAATATTCGAAGAGCTTCCTCTGGTCATACACTAAAAAGAAAGAGAAGTGGGAGAGAGATAATGAGAAAAACTATAAGGAGAGCTAAAAAAAGAAGAAGATAAAATTAATAGCTATCCTCTTTTCAAAATATCAAAACTAGTTTCCCCAGCAACGGCGCCAAAAACTTGATATAAAAATTACGTGGAGAACGGGATTATGCGTGGAGAAGAAAAAGTTATGGAGAGAAGGTGAAAGTGTTGTTGTGAGATATTCTCCGATTCTATATTCAAGGAAGACAAGTGTACCTTATCACATATAGTATAGGATATTAAGTTCAATATCAAGGTCGTATTACCCGGGGCGGTTTGATTACTTCTACTTCAAGGAGTTACTATTATCTTATCAAATAAAAGTTCTTTTTGGGCTTGCTTACTAAATTAGAGAAGAGAAAATTACTTGCAAATAAAAAAAAAGAGATAAACGATGATTTAAGCGGAAGTACTCGATCTTGAATTTCTTTGGCAAAATTAATCTAGAAAGCAATCACAAACTTTAACTTAATAAAATAAAGATACCTTGACCGTGGGGGTTCCCAAAGCTTGAACACGCTTCTCTCGAAGATGTGCCCAACTGAGGTTAGGAAGATCCGACCGAACTCTCATCCCGTATCCGAATACCTAACACTCGCTTTAAGTAGTGAACCTTGCTATTGGATTTGACTCCAATCCGGGAGATTTACGTCATTCTCTCTCGAGAGGTGCGTGCAACTCTCTTTACTCTTGAGCGCTCATTTCAAGCTATCGACCTCTCAGCTATCCAAGAATGAAAACATGAATGGAGACTATATATTGATAATATAGTTTCATTCGAAATAAATCAAGAGTAAATCGAAGGCCTAGATTCTAAAAAGAGAAAGAAAGTTAGAGCATCATAACTGATCAACTCATCCTCAGATCATCAAGATTGAGTACTATGAGGATTTAGTTACTCATAATTGTGTAGGAAATGAAAATCATGTTAAAAATATGCAAAATAAGAAAGAGAGAGAGAGAAAAGGAATAACAAACTATATTATTCTTAGTGAAAGGAAATTACAAAAAGGGCATAAAGACATTACAAGGAGAGTTTACAACAAGATTACAAGTGCGATAAAAGAGATTGCAAGAAAATTAAAGCATGAAAACATTAATCTAAAATACTCTAAAAATAAACTCTCAATTGCTCTCTAGAATGCTCAAATGAAGGAGGAATGATGATACTTTCCCCCTTTCTTCATGCCTATTTATAGGGCCAAAACCAAAGGGGTAGAGTTGGAATTTGGCATCAGGATGAAGTTTCCATGAAGCATCCCTTGGTCAAAAAGCACATTTTGGTTTAAAATTCAAAGGTGGCTAGCCTCTTTCACACTTGTCATGAAAAGCATGATAAAAGTTGGCTAGCTTTCTCTCTTTCCATGAAGCTTTCTTTAAGGACACATGTTGAATATAAAGTCAAAGGTGGCTAGCTTATTTCACATTTGTCATGAAAAACTCACATCGGACCATTGTAGCTTCATTCCATTCTTGAATATAGTTCAACAACACCATGACATGAGTGCACTTGACATTTATTTTGGCACACCATAACTGAAGGCATGTTATTTTTGAATTGATAATGCAATTTGTCCCGGGATCCTCGGTTTTTGCTCAAAGACGAGAATCATTCATGCAGGAAATTTTCTGGACAACAACTTCGACGGAGGATTCCTGAAGCTACATAAATCCGATGAAGGCGTGTAACCATGCGTTGGAAAGGTATTTCCGAGGGCTACAACTTTCATGTTCAGCCCAAGATCTTATTCTGGCCACAACATGCCCAAAGGTGGCCCCGAAGTTCGCTGCGCGCAGAAAATATAGTAAAATAGGCATGGTTAGGATAGAATTATAAAAAGATACGATTTAGCGAATAAAATTAACATTATAAAAATATTTATATTAGATTATTTAGATTTTTATATTAATAATTTAGGTCAAATTATGCATCATCAAATAGCTCATACGGAGATCGCTTAAGAATACGGTGAAGCATGATCTAGTTCATTACATAACTTAGTGTGCCGACCGCTTTAACCAAAAAATATCAAGGCAAGATGAACTCGGTGAGCATTGTGCATGCTAGTTCTTGGATTATATGATTTTTTCTTTATACTACCCCATTTTTTGTGGAGTGCACGGGGTAGAGAATTGGTGCTTAATTCCTAGATTGTTACAAAAGTTCATGAAGTTTTCATCTCAAACTCTCCCTCGTGATCTAACCTTTTGCATTTTACCTTTAGTTCCTTTTCATTTTGTATTCTAGAGCATATATTTGTGAATTCAATGAATATGTCAGATTTATTAGCAAGAAAAATTGTCCAGCAGAAATGGGAGTTGTCATCTATAATATCAAATGTGTATCATTTTCCACCTAGACTACATGTACTAAGAGGATCAAATATATCCATGTGTATGAGTTCTAGTGGTCTAGATGTGGAGATATAATTTTCTATTTTGAATGAGGTTTTGATAAATTTTCATTTTTAACATGGAGCACATAAAGAGGTAAAACCCCCACTTAGTTTTGGAAGTCCACGAACTAATTTATGTTTGATAGTTTGAATATTAGTTTACTTCCTGAATGTCCTAGTCTACTATGCCAAAGATCTAATTCCTCATTTTTGGTAACTAAGCATTTCAAATCAGAAATAGATATATCTTTAAAACTACTAGTGTAAACATTATGAGTCCTATGAGCACTAAGCAAAACACTATTTGTTTTATCATCTATAATATTGTAGGTGTTTGTAGAGGATTCAAATAATACGTTAAAGCCTTTATCATTGAGTTGACAAACAGAAATTAAATTATTTTGAAGTCCATCTACAAACAATACATTTAAATTTGAAAATGGTTTATTACCAATAGTGCAGACTCCAAGAATATGTCCTTTGCTGTTATCCCCGAATGCCACCATGCAACCTTTCTTCCTCTCCAGGCAATAAAACTTGTCTTTATCTCTTGTCAAGTGTTTTTAACATCTAGAGTCCAAGTTCCACACATTTTCCTTGTCCTTAGCTACCTACATACCTAAAAGAAAAATGAGGGTAATGAAAGTGAGGGGATAAGTTGTAAATTACTCTAGAGGGTGGGTGAATAGAGTATTCAAAATTTTATGAACACTTAGTCAGCTCCCTTGGAGTTTATTTGCGGAAGAAAAAATCTGATACATGAACCCTAAGAGCCTAACACAGTGAAGTGCACAAGTGAAGAAGTTGACTGAAATTTCAGTTAACTACAAGCCTATCACAGCAACTAGCAACCCTAGGTAGTTCTAACACAGCCACAGAATAAACAAATCAGCAAGAACCAGAGAGACACAGGATATATAGTGGTTCCCTTTAAATAGGTACATCCACTCTTCTACCACCCTGGTAGGAATCCACTACAGGTTTTTGCTAAGGTGCCCTGCCACCAGTGATCTGATTCAGGTAGATCAAACAGACCCTTTGAGCTTTTGATAAGGATGCTCAACCACAGGTTGTTGATAAGGTGCCCTGTCACCAACGTTCACTTTTGAAGAGGTGTGAACAAACTCTTTTTACAAAGGGGTTGAGAGGGTTAGATTATCTTCTCTGTTGTGAATACAGATTAGAGAAGATTTGTGGATTCTCTAAAGAATCAAAGTCTCCCCCTGGCTCAGTGAAAGTCCAGGGAAAGCCTTTGCTTCAGGATGAAGGAGTTTCAGATAAACTGAAACTAAATCCTCAGAGATCTGAAGACTGATTTTTATCAGGTCTTAAGATTCTGGAGCACGTGAAGTAGATCTGGAGCTTTTTCTGAAGTCTTTGACAAACTCTAAGCAGATGCTCAGGAGACTTGAGAATGAAAGATGATTGCTCTGGGCTTTTGCTTCAGGAAAACTTTTCTTCTTCTTATTGTGAGATTGTGAAGAGCTGCTCTGATGATGCTTGAGCGAATGAATAATATTTCTCTGTGTCTGTAACTTGTATATTTTTGAGAGAAGAATTTCTCTTAAATATGTCTTCTCATTTTCCTTTGGAACGGCTCTATTGATTTGAATTCTCGAGCCCTTCATCAGATTGTCTCAAAAAAGAATATAGCAATAGGAATAGAATGGCCTATTAACTTTCTGTCAGTCCCAATAAGGAATAAAATAAGCGGGAAAAAAATATCTCAGCATAAAGACGTACCATTCTTGGAAATAGTACATAGTACCAACGACTAGAAAACAGGCTGGAAAGATAAAGTCAACGCAATTTGTATAATAGGACAAAATGCTTTATCAAGAATACTGAATCCCGTGATTTATGCTTGACAGAATTTGTAATCAATTTATTTGAATTTAAACCATAAATTTAGCAACAATAATATCAGAGAATCAATCTAACCACCAACTAAAACACTTGGAAATAAACCAAGGAATAGAATAAATACAAAAAGATAAAGGCAGACAGAAATCGTCGAACAGGAGTTCGATGATCGTCGACCTTGCCAACAGATCGTCGACTAAAAGCAGAAAACTGTCGGAACAGAAATCGTCGACCAGAAATCGTCGACCAGCTAATAGATCGTCGACCAGCTGACAGATAGTCGACCAGCTAATAGATCGTCGACCAGCTAGGCAAATATCTGTCGAGACAGAAATCGTGAAGCAACAACACGATCGTCGATCTGCTGATGACAGATCGTCGACCAACGTTCAGAGCGTAGTAAGCTTGCTCTGAGATCGTCGACCATCGGTCGACGATAATTGTCTTGACTCAACGATTCGATAGCCCTGCTATCGTCGATCAATGATCGACGATCGCGAGGCCTCGTTCGACGATAGTTGAACGGAAAAGCCTTAACCACAAAACATCTAGAACTTCTAACCTAAGCTCTAGGTCAGTTTATAAACTGCCCTAGGGAGACTAAACAGAGACTAAACATGATCATATATCTTTATATGGATCAAGAGGGGCTGGAAAGAGATTACATAAGCCAAATCACATCTAGGGTACCAACAATCTCCCCCTATTTGGGTTATGTTATCCAATCCAATCTAAAAACTAATGCACACACTATCAAAGGCAGAGATATTTAAATCACAGGCAATCCACAGAAAAACATAAAAACATAATTCAGCAGAACTATAAGGTATCAAGCAGATTTATCAGAGGTTTTAGCAACAGATGAGTTTTTAGGTATTGCAGCTGGTTTGAAAATAATTTCTCTGTTAGGGTTTGCTGCTTGTCTCTTGGATAGCATTAGGTCATGTTCACCAATGATTTTCTTTTCAGCATAACTTGGTAGAACTGCAGCAGGATGTAGTCTCATGTATTCCTCAGTGTCAAAGGCTTCTGGATTGACTTGAATTCTGCTGAGTTCCTTTTCTCTGAATTCTGACATTGTTGAGTAGGCTGTAGGATCTAGTCCTTGAGATTTGGCTCTCTCCATCATGCTTAGTGCAATAGACTCTTTGAATCTTGCCATAGAGGCAATCCTTTCAGCTTCAGTTTTATCTGATGGAGAGGGAGGTCTATCAGTATCTGTATGAGCTGCAATCTCCATGTTTCTTTGAAGAGCTGTAGCAAGTTTGCTTGAATCAAGAGGAATCTGCACACCCTTCTTAGGATCAGTTTGAGCATATAGAGATCTTGGAGGTGCAAGCTCAATGAACTTTTTGTGGGATTTTTCTGAAAAGACCACTCTTTTTCCCTTAGATTCAGCTGTCTCAGCAGCAGCAGGTTTTCTTGAAGAAGAGGATGGACCTTTCCTGGGAGGAGAAGGTTTCCATTCTGAAATTTTCTTTTTAGGAGAAGGAGGAGGAGAGAATGTAGGTTGTTGAAAGATCATCTCCTTTATTTGTTCCACGAGAGCATTGTCATTTCTTTTTCTTCCCTGTCCTGATACATCTTGGCCTCCCTGGCTTTGGTTACTCCTTCTTTGGTAGGTCTGAGAAGTGTTAGAACTGGCTGACCTTGCATAGGGGGCAGAAGAGAGACTTCCAGAGGCTCCAGCACCAGGAGGTGGAGGAGGACCTCTGGGGGGGAATTTCTGAACAGGAATGTCATATCTTTTTCTTCTCTTATTCTCTCTTGTCTGATTCTTTGAAAGTCTCATCCAAGGCTGAAATTCTTTGCTCTTGGGATCAATTCCCTTCAGAATAAAATAGGGAACATCCTTGTCTGGATTAGCAGCAGGAGGAGCAGATGCCTTTCTTTTCTGAACTACAGCCTTTTTCTTCTTTTGGGAGCTATCAGAATCCTCAGGATCATCATCATCAGAGGAGTGGGATGAGGTTCTGCCAGCATAATCATCAAAGTTTTGTTCAGAAGGATCCTTGGCAGCAGGTTCAGCTTTGTCTTTCTTTTCTCTTTCTTCTTTCTCTTTAGCTTCCTCAATGGCATCTTGCCTAAGGAGGGCATCAAGATCCACATTTGGAGACCTCTTCCAGAGTTCTGATTCTGGATACAACTCAGGAACTGTCTTGGGGACCAGTTCTGCAATAGAAGGAATGGATAGAGGATAGGTAAGGATAGGTGGAGAAAAGATGACGATATCTGCAGGGGCAGATGCTTTCTCTAGAGAGATGGCTAGGGAATCCAGATGATAATTAGCCATCCCTTCAATGTACTCAGAGGCAATGTTCTCAGCCACAAAGGCTATAAATTGTTCTAGGTTTAGAGTACCTGAGCTTGAGTCCATTTCAGTCATCTTGGGAGCATTGTCTGCCCTATCTTGCACATCTTCAATTTCTTCAGCAGCAGCATCAGCAGGGATGTTGATGTCTTCAGCAGCAGCAGCATTTATGGTTGTGCCTGCATGCAAATAAAGATAGGTTAACAACCAAGTGGGAATAAAATATTCCCCCCAAGGTGAACAAACAACAGGTAATAGATAGGATTACCTGAAGATCTACACAGGATACCACTTTGCATCTAGGAAGGAGGTTATAATTCCTTCTAGATGTTCAGTGACATCAGGGATAGACACCTCTGCAAGGCACAAGAGGAGTGCCATACAGGAAAAGAAAAGAGTATCCTTGACCAAGGGGTCATCAAGGTACTCAGGTCTATAAGGGACCAATTTCTCTTGAAAAGAGGGAACAAGAGGAGTAGATGTGAGTGAGGACTCACAGTCTAGGTCAAGATAGGATTCTAAATCTTTATCAGAATCAATGGATTTAGCAGCATCAACTTGCAATACTGAAGTGAGATCATCAGCAGCAGTGATGGAAAGGAAGGAATAAGAAATTAACTCTAAGTTGGAGTTTGAATTAATTAGAATCTTAAATAAAGCTATACGATCAGGTTGAGCAGCATCATACTCACAGGTGTCCATGGGGACTTCCTCATTTTCTTTTTCAGGAACTTCTTCCTCAGAAGCTAGATTCACTAGGGAGTGAATGTCTTTGTTAGATACAACTATCAAATTGAAGTCCTGATTATAACCTTTGGAGGAAGAATTTTAAGGTTTACCTTCTGGTTCTTTCTCTGGAATTTCTTGAGGTTCTTCTACAGTTCCTTGAAGGGGAAGAGAAGAATTGTCCTGAAGGGTCAGGGCATCACCTGAGACCACTTCAACAGACATCTCCCCCTGCATGACTTCAGTGGGGACTGGAGTCATGCATCTTACTGAAGAGGGCTCAGCAGAGGGATGAGATGATTTTATGGCTTGAGTAAGGGCATTGATGGATGCAATGAGAGGGGCATTGGCAGCCTCAATCATTTTTTGGATGGAGGGAGTAATGAGCTCGACAATATGTGCAAGCAATTCAGGAGTTATCTGAAATGCTGATGATGTGGAGGTGGATGGAATGGAAGCAGTATGATCTACCACATGATCAAAGGAATCATGTGGAGATGGGTGAACATCAACATGAGTGTGGGATTCATGTTGAGAGAGGTTTGTGAGGATGGTAGCAGTCACCATGTCAACACTGGCTGAAGCTGCCAGATGTTGTGGTGTTGGTGACTGGTGTGGAGATGCAGGTGGAATGAAAGATGCATGTTGTGGTGGCACTGCAGGTGTTGTAGAGGAAAGTAATGCAGGAGAAGAGGATGCAGGGATAGAGAGGGAGGAAGGAGGGATTACTGAGCCTTCCCCAGTAAGCGGGAGAGCGGCCGAATCAGCCCTTGTGTCTGAAGGAGGGTTAGGATCAACCCTGGCTGACTTCTTGATAATCCTCTGGGATTTCTTGAATAGAGAAGGGTCCAACCTCTTGCTAGCGTTGACTGCGGAGGGTGCAGACACAAGCAGCAGGGGTGCTTTCACATATAGAAACACACCCAATACCCTGGCAAGATTTACTTCTTTCTGATTGTTCTTTCTCCTTATTAGTTCAAACAGAACTTTTCCCCAGACAATCTGTGCCTTATTCACCAAAGCTGACATCAGGGCAAACTGTTGCCTGTTGATGTTGTCGTGAGCCGAGTGTTTTCCCAAAACAACCTTGCCCACCAGGTCTGCCAGAAACTTGTATTCTGGAGACAAGTTTATCTTCAGCAGCTTAGCCGGAATCCCTTCGGCATGGCCCATCACAGTGAGCATGCGGCCATATTCCTCTGTGCTTTGCTCATATTCCTCAGTACCTGTTGGTAGTCCAAACAACTCAGACAGAACTTCAGGAGTCAGGATGACCTCCTCTCCATTTATTTTTCCAGTCATGGCTTCGTCGCTGGAGGACGAAGTGTATACCCATTCTCGTATCTCCGGTATGTTAATCTTAGGTGCGGATGACATGAATCTCTTGAGGCCTTGCTCTTCACACAGCTGCAGGATATCTTGGATTGGTTGATCGCATCGGCTGAAGGAGTCGAAGTCGACAGAGAAACCAGTATCGAACTTCATCCCGAAGAGAACTGCGGAAGGAATCGCCATTTGATTGAAGAAAGATTAGCGAAACGAGATGCAAGGCAGGGGAGAAGAGAATCGCGCGGGATTAGAGTTCGAGAGCGAATTCTAAACTAGAGGAGGGAATATGAAAAGACGGAGCGGAAGGACGACGATCTTCAGACCTAAGTCGACTATTAGAAACAAATCTGCGATCGTCGATCCCGGAATAAAATCGGTCGTCGAACACAGACCGACGATAGTCAATGTTTGACTAATCGGTAATCATCGACCGACTACACGCAATCACCACGATCGTCGATCAATAAATGTTGGTCGACGATTCTCCACCCAGCACAGAAAATCTGTCGTCGACCATTGGTCGACGATAGATACCTAAGGAGAGATCGTTGACCAGTTGGTCGACGATTTCTGCCTTACTAAAGAAACGCGATCTGTCGTCGATCAGTGGTCGACGATAGATGCCTAGTCGAAGATCGTCGAGCGGGTCGTTCGACGATTTTAGACAGAAAACAAAACTATCTTAATTTTCACTACTCTGAACCATTAATCATGCCAAGCTGGTTCAGGAAGAACAAATGCTTTTGTTCATCAAGGGGCTTAGTGAAAATATCTCCTCTCTGCAGGTCTGTGGATATAAATTCCATTACTATCTTGTTCTTTTCCACATTATCTCTCAGAAAATGATGTCTAATCTCAATGTGCTTGGTCCTGGAATGGTGCACAGGATTTTGAGCAATTGATATTGCACTGGTACTGTCACACAGAATTTTTGTGTTTGAGTGTGTGTACCCATAATCCACTAGCTGATTTTGAATCCACAGGATCTGTGAACAACAACTAGCTGCTGCAATATATTCAGCCTCAGCAGTTGAAGTAGACACAGATGCCTGTTTCTTACAAAACCAAGAGACAAGTCTCTCTCCCAGGAACTGACAAGTCCCTGAGGTGCTTTTCCTGTCAACTCTACAACCAGCATAATCAGCATCTGAATATCCAATTAATTCAAATCCTGACTCAGCTGGGTACCACAGTCCTAAGTTAGGGCATCCCTTAAGGTATCTCAAGATCCTCTTGAGGAGAGTTAAGTGAGATTCCTTTGGGTTGACCTGAAACCTAGCACATAGGCATGTAGCAAACATTATGTCAGGCCTACTTGCAGTCAAATACAGCAGGGAACCAACAATGGCTCTAAAGTTCTTTTGATCAACAGGCTTGCCATTAACATCAGAATCAATAACTGCATTTGAGGCCATAGGTGTGCTCATTGATGAAGCATCAGACATTCCAAATCTTTTAACCAGCTCCCTGGCATATTTTGATTGAGAAATGAAAATGCCATCAACACTCTGTTTCACTTGGAGACCAAGGAAATAGGATAACTCACCCATGCTGCTCATCTCAAACTTAGAGTGCATTAGTTCAGAGAACCTCTTGCATAGTTTGGGATCAGTAGAGCCAAATATAATGTCATCTACATAGATTTGAACTAACAGTTGTGAGTCCTTATGATGTCTAATGAACAGGGTTCTATCTACTACACCTCTCACAAACTTGTGTTCTAGAAGGAAATTTGCTAAGGTCTCATACCAAGCTCTAGGAGCTTGCTTAAGTCCATATAGAGCCTTTTGGAGTTTGAACACATGACTGGGTAAGGTTGATGAAACAAACCCTGGTGGTTGTTCAACAAACACTTCTTCCTTTAAATCTCCATTGAGGAAGGCACTCTTCACATCCATTTGGAAGACTTTAAATCTCTTATAGGCAGCATAGGCTAGGAAAATCCTAATGGCTTCTAGTCTAGCTACAGGGGCAAAAGTATGATCATAATCTATGCCTTCCTCCTGTCTATAGCCTTGAGCTACTAGCCTAGCCTTATTTCTAACTACTATGCCTTGGGCATCAAGCTTGTTTCTAAACACCCACTTGGTGCCTATGATCCGTTGGCCTCTTGGTCTTGGAACCAAGGTCCAAACTTTACATCTTTCAAACTGGTTAAGTTCCTCTTGCATGGCTATAATCCAGTGTGGATCAAGCTCAGCATCTTTAATGGTTAGGGGCTCAACCTGAGAAAGGAAACAAGTAAACATCACATCTTTGTTGAGTTGATGTCTTGTCTGGACTCCTGCTGAAATGTCTCCAATCACTTGAGATACAGGGTGATCTCTAAGTGTGACAAGATCAGTAGGTTCAATAATGATCTGATCTTCAACAGTTTCAAGATTTAATTCCTCATGTGGAATTTGATCAACTGTTGGAGCAGGTGCTTTAACTTCAAGAAGTTCTACATCAGATTCAGAATCTGAGGAAGCAACCTGAGGAGTTTGTTGGGGATGATTCTCCTGTGTGAGTCTCAAACCTTCCAAATCCTTACTTACTCCTAGGACTTGCACTGTACTATTAGAGGAAGAGTCCTTCTCCTTATAATACATGACTGTCTCATCAAAAGAGACATGTGCAGACTCTTCTATCTTAAGAGAGGATTTATTAAGGACCCTATAGGCTTTGCTTACTTGAGAGTATCCTAGAAAAACTCCCATTGAAGCTTTTGCCTCAAATTTTCTAAGGTATTCTTTGTTATTGTTATGAACAAAAGCAACACAGCCAAATACTCTAAAATAGTCTATTTTAGGTTTCACTTGCTTAAGTAACTCATAGGGAGTCTTACCCTTAAGTTTATGTATCAGACTTCTGTTCAATACATAGTTAGCTGTGCTGACTGCTTCAGCCCAAAAGGACAGAGGCATGTTAGCATCGGCCAACAATGTACTTGCAGCTTCAATTAGGGTTCTGTTTTTCCTTTCAACTACCCCATTTTGTTGAGGAGTTCTAGGAGCAGAGAAGCTATGTTTGATACCTTCCTTCTCACAGAATTCTTGCATAAGAAGAGACTCAAACTCAGTACCATGATCACTTCTGATCAAGGCAATCTGAGTAGAATACTCACTCTGTATACATTTTAGAAAATCTGTAAGAACCTTGAAGTTATCAGCCTTAGTTCTCAGGAAGAATACCCAAGTGAACCTAGAGAAGTCATCTACAATTACTAGAGTGTAAGACTTTCCTCCAAGACTCTGTACAGCAATAGGACCAAATAAATCCAAATGTAGCAAGTACAGAATCCTGGGAGAATCACTTTTATTAACTGATTTAAAACTATTTCTTGTTTGCTTACCTAATTGACAAGCTTTGCAAAGGCCTTCCTTCTTGTAGGGGCAAGAAGGTAAACCTCGTACAAGATTGTATTTAGCCAGCCTAGAAATGTTTTTCAAATTTACATGACTAAGTCTCTTATGCCAAAGGGTATTATTACTGGTTACTTCATTAAATAAGCATATTTCAGATTTGGATGAGTTAAAGTCTACAACATAAACATTTCCAATTCTAATACCTACTAACACAACAGTATTATTCAAAGAAATATTGCAGGCAGTGTCAGTAAACCAAACCTTGTACCCAGCATCACACAATTGGCTAACAGAGATTAGGTTGTGCTTTAGTCCTGAGACATAGGCTACCTTCTTGAAGGTTACAGCTCCTATGGTGAAGCTGCCATACCCTTCAGTCTGTCCACAGCTGGAATCCCCAAATACAACTTTTGGTCCCAGCTTAGCTTTGAAACCTGACAGGTTCTTCTTCTTTCCTGTCATATGCTTTGAGCATCCACTATCCAGATACCATTTGTCATGTATGACTGGATAGGTCTTCACCTGCAGAAAGAACAGTTATACATTGTGGACCCAGATTACCTTGGGTCCAGTGTTCTTCACAAAAGAAAAACTAGATATAAAAGATTTTGCAGGCTTAGATTTATATCCTAAAGGGTGTGATCTCCTAGGTGGGATAATCCATTCAGTTGAAGGATTAAACAACCTGGGGTGGTGATTAGGATTTGAAGTTCTGGAAGTTTGAAATTTATTTTCCAGCTGAAGTCCAGATCGTCGATCCACGGTCGACGATCGCAAGCCATATCGTCGATCATTTGTAGTAGAGCTATATTCTGGATTCAACGATCGTCGATCACTGGTCGACGACTCAAGATGAGATCGTCGATCTCCTGCACCAAAGATATCATACTTGGTGAAGGTGTTCAGCGATCGTCGATAGACGTTCGACGATTGGTTTGACGATCGTCGATTAATGTTCGACGATTTTTGTAAAGCTAGAAATTTTTTCTTCCTATTCTCTTTCTTAATCTTATTCTGAATTTTCTTGCATTTTTCAATTTCCTCAGTATTCTTTATTCCTGATTCAGAAACAAATTTTACTGGAGTGCTAAATCTCTCCTTTGTGAGGAGGATGGGTTCACTAGGTGTAGCACCTAAGCCTAGTTTATCATTACCAACCCTAGTGTTTGCTATACAGGTTATTTCAGATAATTTAAGGCTTCTGCCATTTAATTGTTCTTCTAACCTCTTAGATTTAGCTAGTTCTAATTTTAGGAATGTTACTTCTTCTTTTGAGCTTTCTAATTCCTTTTCTAATCTGATTATTTCAGTACCTTCCATGTCTAGTTCCATTATTTTTAATCTAAGTGACTTAATTTCTTTTTCAGATAATAGTAAGTCTAAACATAGAGTTTTAAATTTTAGTTTGAACTCAGGAGATGAGAAATCAAATGAGTCGATTACCTGGTCCTCCATAAAGGAATCTTCTTCATTGTCTCCTTCTTCTTCAGAATTCTCTGCAGCTGACAGAGAGCTGCAGGCATCAATGGCCATGAGGCAGACCTCTTTGGCTTTCTTCTCTTCTTCTTCTTCAGAATCACTGGAGCTAGAGGAGCAGGTATCCTCTTCTGTTTCACTCCAGGTAGCAGCCACAAATCCCTTGTCCTTCTTCTTGTATTTGTGTGATGAGGACTTGGAGTGGTGCTTCCTGTACTCTTTCTCATGTTTCTTCTCCTTGTACTTCTTCTCTGGACAATCTGGGGCAATGTGTCCAGGCTTGCTGCAAACATAACAAATGATTTCTTTAGATGGAGTCTTGTCATACCTTGGCTTGTCCTCATGCTTGGAGAACTTCTTTCTGAGGTCTCTTCTTCCCATGTTGAAGAATCTCTTGGCAATGAGTGCCAGTAACTCCTCATTTGATTGACTTCCTTCAGAAGTCTCAGCAGCCTTAAGAGCTAGAGAGTGCTCTTTCTTTGTAGGTGTAGGAGTTTTTACTTCAATTGCAGCAGCTCTGCTCTTTAGAGTTTGCTCATATGACTTGAGCTTTCCCAACAGAGCTTCTGTGGAGAGTTCCACAGTGTTTCTTCCATCCTTGATGGGCCATATCCTTGAGTCCCAAGAGATGGGAAGGCACATCAGGATCTTGTCATTGACTTCTGTCAAGGTTATCTCCTTGTCCAAAGACCTCAGTTCACTTATTATTGAACTGAGTCTTGTGTACATTGTGTCAATGTCTTCAGCATCATCTTTCTTGAAGTTTTCATACTGAGAGGTGAGGTTGGATCTCCTGTCCTTCCTCTCATCAGCTGAGCCAGCAACTATGTGGTTGAGGGAATCCCACATAGCTTTGGCTGAGGTGCATTCAGCCAGCTTCTGGAATATCTCATCAGACATTGTCTGAGCTAGGATATTCATTGCTTTAGCATCAGCTGCTTTTGCCTTCTTGTAAGTTTCATTGTAGTCAGGAGGTGGCACAGCACTGAGATCAGCAGATGTGACAGTAGCAGCAGCAGGCCTAGCAGGTGGTCCTGTCAAAATAGAAGCAAAGATGTCTTCATCAATAGAATTCATATAAAGTCTTATCCTGGCCTTCCATATGCCAAACTTGGACAAGTTGCATACAGGAGGTCTGGTGCTTGCATAATCCTTAGACTGGGCCATGTGTGAAAGTGTGTGTGAATGGTATCAGAAAACAACTTATCACTGGATCTTTTAACTCAGGTGTTAGCCTGTATGAACAGCTAACCTCCCTCTGATACCAATTGAAAGTGAGGGGATAAGTTGTAAATTACTCTAGAGGGGGGGTGAATAGAGTATTCAAAATTTTATGAACACTTAGTCAGCTCCCTTGGAGTTTATTTGCGGAATAAAAAATCTGATACTTGAACCCTAAGAGCCTAACACAGTGAAGTGCACAAGTGAAGAAGTTGACTGAAATTTCAGTTAACTACAAGCCTATCACAGCAACTAGCAACCCTAGGTAGTTCTAACACAGCCACAGAATAAACAAATCAGCAAGAACCAGAGAGACACAGGATATATAGTGGTTCCCTTTAAATAGGTACATCCACTCTTCTACCACCCTGGTAGGAATCCACTACAGGTTTTTGCTAAGGTGCCCTGCCACCAGTGATCTGATTTAGGTAGATCAAACAGACCCTTTGAGCTTTTGATAAGGATGCTCAACCACAGGTTGTTGATAAGGTGCCCTGTCACCAACGTTCACTTTTGAAGAGGTGTGAACAAACTCTTTTTACAAAGGGGTTGAGAGGGTTAGATTATCTTCTCTGTTGTGAATACAGATTAGAGAAGATTTGTGGATTCTATAAAGAATCAAAGTCTCCCCCTGGCTCAGTGAAAGTCCAGGGAAAGCCTTTGCTTCAGGATGAAGGAGTTTCAGATAAACTGAAACTAAATCCTCAGAGATCTGAAGACTGATTTTTATCAGGTCTTAAGATTCTGGAGCACGTGAAGCAGATCTGGAGCTTTTTCTGAAGTCTTTGACAAACTCTAAGCAGATGCTCAGGAGACTTGAGAATGAAAGATGATTGCTCTGGGCTTTTGCTTCAGGAAAACTTTTCTTCTTCTTATTGTGAGATTGTGAAGAGCTGCTCTGATGATGCTTGAGCGAATGAATAATATTTCTCTGTGTCTGTAACTTGTATATTTTTGAGAGAAGAATTTCTCTTAAATATGTCTTCTCATTTTCCTTTGGAACGGCTCTATTGATTTGAATTCTCGAGCCCTGCATCAGATTGTCTCAAAAAAGAATATAGCAATAGGAATAGAATGGCCTATTAACTTTCTGTCAGTCCCAATAAGGAATAAAATAAGCGGGAAAAAATATCTCAGCATAAAGACGTACCATTCTTGGAAATAGTACATAGTACCAACGGCTAGAAAACAGGCTGGAAAGATAAAGTCAACGCAATTTGTATAATAGGACAAAATGCTTTATCAAGAATACTGAATCCCGTGATTTATGCTTGACAGAATTTGTAATCAATTTATTTGAATTTAAACCATAAATTTAGCAACAATAATATCAGAGAATCAATCTAACCACCAACTAAAACACTTGGAAATAAACCAAGGAATAGAATAAATACAAAAAGATAAAGGCAGACAGAAATCGTCGAACAGGAGTTCGATGATCGTCGACCTTGCCAACAGATCGTCGACTAAAAGCAGAAAACTGTCGGAACAGAAATCATCGACCAGAAATCGTCGACCAGCTAATAGATCGTCGACCAGCTAACAGATAGTCGACCAGCTAATAGATCGTCGACCAGCTAGGCAAATATCTGTCGAGACAGAAATCGTGAAGCAACAACACGATCGTCGATCTACTGATGACAGATCGTCGACCAACGTTCAGAGCGTAGTAAGCTTGCTCTGAGATCGTCGACCATCGGTCGACGATAATTGTCTTGACTCAACGATTCGATAGCCCTGCTATCGTCGATCAATGATCGACGATCGCGAGGCCTCGTTCGACGATAGTTGAACGGAAAAGCCTTAACCACAAAACATCTAGAACTTCTAACCTAAGCTCTAGGTCAGTTTATAAACTGCCCTAGGGAGACTAAACAGTGACTAAACATGATCATATATCTTTATATGGATCAAGAGGGGCTGGAAAGAGATTACATAAGCCAAATCACATCTAGGGTACCAACAGGTAAAGATATGGTTACCCAAGTTTTCTCACCCATATGATAGGTAGAAGACTTTGGTTGTTAGATTTACAAAGTTTTCGTGGCACCTTTCCTCAGATACGAGCCAGATGTGTGACCAAACTTTTGGCAGTTTACACATAAGGTAGAAGTAGTGGATGCCGCCTTTTTCATGTTTTATTGCTTATGCTAGAGGATAGGGATAGCCTTCCAGAATTACTACTTTCATTTTGTTATATTTTATTTAGAGCATTCAATCTAGCTGGAAGTCGGTTATCTCTAGTGTTGGACTTATGTACCCTAGTACAAAATTTATAGATCCAAGATACTGTGCTCTTAGAAGCATATTCATAGATTTTTATCATATTCCAAATTTCTGGATATCATAATTTAGATCATGGATCCTCCCCTTTAGGGTGGTGTTTTTTATTACTAGCATTACACACCAATTTGTGAATTGCTTTTTACCTTCTTCTAGTCTTGCAAGAGATATTTGGAGCTTTTTATCCAAGACATTATTTTCATTAATTAGATTGTTCATTTTCTAGGATAACTTGGAGAGACTCTCTTTTAACTCTTCGATTATTGCCACCAAGTGAGAGCACTCTTGGCACTCGATCTTCTCTTTTCTGTATTTAATTAATTCATACTTTAGATTTTCTACGTCATTTGTTATTTTCTTGTTTCCAATTTTGAAGGAATTTTTATCAAGAATTAGGCTATCTAGCTTGTCACAAATATGTTCATAGATTTCAAAGAGTTTAGTATAAGAAGGTGGGGTTACCACAGTGTCACACTAGATACTAGTGTCATTGTCGGACTTATCCTTATTCTTCCCCATGAGGCACAGGTTTTCCTCATCTTCACTACTTGAGCTGGAAGTGCTTGACTCGTCAGATCAATCTTCATCTTATGTTAACCCCTTTAGCACTTTATTCCTTCCCTTGTCCTGTCTCTATTTCTCAATTTCTTCCTATTAGAGCCTTGGACAATCTCTCTTGATGTGCCTAAGCTTATGGTAGTTGTAGGACTCTGGTAGAGATTTCTCATCATCATACTCCATCTCTTTTGATGGTTTGTTCCACCTCTTATTCTCTTTAACACTTCTTTTCAAAAACTTCTTAAACTTTCCTTGGCTCTTGGCATTATTCATGAATCTTTTGATTTCTCAAACATAGAGGCTTTCTTCATTTTGAAACTCAGACTGTTCAACAACCATCATTTCTTTTGCATCTTTCATTGCCAACCCTTTCATTTTCATTTCCCTAGGATACCCCTCAGCTTGTATCTTTAATTCGAGCTTATGGGTCTTTATGTTTCTAATGAGGATCTATATCTCAAGTGTGCTGATATCGTGTGATTAACCAATTACCGTAACCTTCGTGTTGAATAGTAGAGGCAAATATCTTAGGATATTCCTCACTAGGTCTCCATTTAAGTATAGCATCCCGAGAAATCTAGAGGCATTTATAATCTTCGTGAAATGAGTGTACATTTTATCCACATCCTCACCGATATCCATCCAGAACTATTTGTATTCGTATTTGAGTTGGAACAGTTTAGACTCCTTCACCTATGTAGTACCTTCGTGACTCTGTTTAAGTAAACGCTAAATATCAAAAGTTATTTCACAATTACAAATTCTACTGAATTTAGTTTTATCTAATGCACAAAATACAGACATCATGGATTTTGCCTTGTTAGTATATTTATGTTTATCAGTAGCATCCCATTTATCTCGCGGTTTGATTAAAACTATAACACATACATGTATTTTGGGTGTAGTGTATTTTGTTTCTATTATGGCAAATACGTCCATGTTTTGTGTCATTATGAAAATTAACATGTTTATTCTCCAGTGGTTGTAGTCAGTCACCAAAAACAATGGAGGTTTACTCACACCTTGTCCCTTAGGGAAAGCGTAATTCACGTTGGCCATGTTACTTCAGGATTTTAATCTTTTTTGAAGTAACCTGCTCTAATACCACTTGTTGGATCTGTTATCCAACCATTAAGGGGTGTGAGCTGAATAAGGTTTGCAAGAATAATTTGAAAATTACAAATAGTTATATCCATGAGAACTTATTTTGGATTCTATCACGGGGTTCTAAATTCCTAGCATGCGGCAGTAGGTCACAAAACTCATTTTCATGGATAAACTATGCCTTGGAGACAAATACACCCTTCAAATATCTACCAACATACAACCACATAGAATTACAATAAGAGTGAAGAACAAATAATAATTTTATTCAACAAAAATGAAAGTAGATTATTCTTACAAACAAATTGATCTCCATGACCCCAGAGATTGGAGGCGGTGAAATACAAACACCTTTTAGTTTTCTATACCGAACCACTACCCTGATCGGTTGGCTCTCTTCCTTTCCCTCCATAAAAATGTCTTCAAGCTGACTCTTCACCTTCTTTCCCGGAAGGGTCTTAAAGCCCTACTACATCCTGCGATCTAGACGTCCCTTCCCCAAGATGATTTCTCATAGAAGCATTCCCAAATTTTGACGACCTTCACTAGTCGATTTTCCTCACCCACAAACAATAAGAAAAAGAGAGAAAAAAACAACAGAGTAAAGAAGATTTAAAGTGATTCTCCATCAAGAAGATTCCTCGGTCGAGCGGTGCATGACCGGTGCTAAAGATATTCGTACAATTACACCTTATAAACTCCTCTTGATCATTGCAGTCCTTTACTCACCGGAGATCTTCGTGCGTGAATGAGAGGAGGCGGCTTTCTCTTCCTTCGATGGAGACGGTAGAAAGGTGCTCTGAGATGACACATAAACCCTAGAATCTAAATATGTCTCTCTCTTGGGAATCCAAAAAAAGAGGGGCACTTTTATACGTACTGAAAAATAAGATACCCCCGGCGATAGAGCTACCGCCCGGTGGTAGGTCGATGCGCGTAGATGTGACACCTATCATGCTGATTTGGAAAAAAAATCAGAATATAATATTTTTCAACTTTTTCCAGCTATCGCGGCGCGGTACAGATCTATCGCCCGACGGTAGCATGCTAACTCGACGCTTATTAAGAGAGCTAGCACGCCGTGCTAAAGATCTAGTGCCATGAGGTGCCCAACATAATGCTTGTCCTAAATTAATCCCAAATCAACAACAGGATGTAGTGCTAACGCTTGATGGAAGGTTCCAGAGCCTGACTTTTTTTTTCTTTTGTACATGTAGACCTGCGCAATATACCCAAACCTCGTATGATCAAATACAACACGAGATTCGTTATTGTCAAACTAAAGAGATGCGAATAGTAGGCTACAACAAGAATAACTTCAGATCACACCATTTTCCTACCATTTCCAAATTCAGTCAAGAAACACCCTAGGTCATGGGCGTTACCTAGGCTTGACCTAGGGCATGACCCACTGAGTGATGAATTTTGGCATTTTTCTTCCAACATTCTTGGGCTTTGAAGACGGGGGTTTTGTTCCTTACACGTCCTAGGTCATATATGTGACCTAGGGGCGTGACTCCCTAGTAAAATTTACTATAAAATGTAGACAATTCTAGGAGTTGAGTTGTTGGATTTTGGAGTTAGTTTTCTATATTTCTTTACTATTTTTGCAGTATTTCCATTTCAAGTTACTAGTATACTATTGGTAATCTCATTCAAAGTTTTAATTTCCCTTTTTTGTAATTTCAATTCAAGTATTTCTCTTTAACAATTATGTCTCTCCTTACCATCTTATATAATTCCTACATCATGATGTGTAGCTAAATTTTCATTAGCAGTTGATCATGATGAGCTTTAGAATAAAATAAAATTTGCTTTTATTTACAAATTTAGCAGCCTCTCTAGCATATCTTACTTCGATTTATCTTTGATTTAATTTGGATCAAATTCATATGTCGCAAGTATGCTTTTCTTTCTAAGATACGCGTTCTAGTTGATAGAGTGATCAGCAAGGAGATCACTCAAAGATAGAAAGAGTTGCATGCACTCCTCAAGAGAGGACGACATAAATCCTCTAGATTGGAAACAAATCCAAAAGTGGGGTTTACTTCCTAAAATATTATTAGGGGTTTCAACAGGCCAAGAGGTCTTAATATGTAACCCTAAGGTTAGTTGTTATTGTAATTTTGAGCAAGGTGCATTCGTAATTTTCTAACCTCAACGGTCGAAGTAATTTATTTTTGAATCTTCCAGTTTTATCTTTTATAAAAGTGATTTTTAATCCAAAGGGGTTCTTGATTGACTACTATTTTTTAAATAATCATGATTTTCTCCATAGATAAAATCACTTCTTCTTTGCTATTTTAAAAACCCAAATTTTTTCGCAGATAAAAAAATAAGTCTTTCTTATGATTACTAGTATCGATACATAGACTTTCATTGTGGATTTATTGTTGGAATTATGCTCCCAATGAAAGAAATCATCATTGATAGTACCATGACAATAAATCTAGCTTTGAATATCAATGTGCTCCTTGCATCAGGTCGAAAGTTTGTCAATCTTATGTAGTGGGTATGTATTCTAGACCATCAACCGTTTGAGCAACTGGTAGACAATGCATATTCTAAGTCAGCCATCCATGTTCTTTTCAACAAGTACTGGGGCTCCCCATAGACATATACTGGGGAAGAAAAACCCTGATTCTACTAAATCATGAAGTTGCATCCTTAACTCTTAAAGTTCAGTAAGTGCCATTGGTACGGAGCCCAAGAGACCAACCTAGCTCCTAACACTATCTTGGTGTAGACGTTCACTCCTCTATGTTATGTTTGTATAGGAAATATCTTGGGGAATACATCCCAAAAGTCTTACACAACTTGTATGTCTGAGGTATTGATCTATATCTTCTTAATCTCAAGTAAAATCATTTATACCTCCTCTTCCGAGTGTGGGCTTTGACTGCCTAAATAAAAAAAAACAATAAGTGGGAGATATGCCTAATACCTTTAAAGATGACCTCCAAATAAACATGCCTCGGGATGATTTGCTTTCTCACATCATCAATCTTTGCATGATGCAAGTGTAGCCATCTGATTGGCCGGCGAGCAGACTCTTATTTGGGCTATTGGTTTGATGAGTCGACCGTCGCGGACTGCTAGTGTAAGACCCTTCCTCCTGGAACTCAAAACATGGCACGAGAGGGGTCTTATGCCCAAAACATCCGCCATGCAGTAGCACTACCACTCGGGCTAGCCTGTACCACAAGACGTCTATTCTGCCGGCCACATCTAATATCATTCATTGCTGACCTAACCAGCATATAAGATACTGATGTCAAATCCACACAAAGCATAAAGTACATAATATCTTAATAATAAAAAAGCTTAAACAAGCTTCTAACATCAGAGTACGTAAATAGTTTTCCCAAAAAGGGTACAACAAAAACCTCTCACACTCACATCAGTAACCGATGGTAGCGACGGTACCATCCCCTCAGGCCCTGTCGTCCTGGCCTGGCTGTCCGGCTGTATAACCTGCTGCTCCACCTGCAGGATTTCCTCCTAATAAGGAAGATGTAGCAACTGTTAGTCATAAAGAATATGTGGTTTCACATCCGCTCCCCCGGTGACTCCTCAGCACCGGGCGAAGAAAGGAACAGGGTACAATATAAATGAAACATAGGTACAAGCAGGTGGTATATCTCTATGTAAATAAAGCAGTGTAATAAATGAACAACAATTGATTCTAGCAATTTTATCATCTACAGCAGCATGAGAGTATAGTATTATAACAGAATATAACTCAACTTATATGAATGCCCATACAAACATATAAGTTGAGGATCATTCAGCAGAAAGTTACTCATCGTATAGGAGTGCCCATACAAACTTATATGATGAGGATCTTGTGTATGCAATGGAGTGTAATGACATGTATGCAATGCAATGACTAACCCATGATCACGCACATGCACTCGCTATGTCGACACAGAGTTGTAGTTCGCACTTTTCGAGCAAGTAGCTAACCTCTCAGGCGTCAACCGTCGTGGCCGGACAGTGACAGTGGAGCGGTCATCTCCACTACTAGGCTGGTCTCCACACTACCTAGCCTAGGACTTCATACTCCTCAATGCTAAGAACACAATAGCGGAGCTCACATGCATACTACGGCTCAGCGGGTGTCTCGGGTAGATGTGCACCGAGATCCTAGCCCCAAACTGGCATAAGGTGTGATACGGAAGGAGCCTCGGAAAGGAGCACGAGGACCAAGCCCAACCATTCACTTGGCATGGAAGGAGCCTCAAGACGTGAACACCGAGGACCAAGCCCAACCGCCCAAGGTCTAGCTATCAACTCCCATCGGTGTAATGATTGGCGAGCCCGTAGACCTGCCACACTATCCTTAACCCAGGATTACGACACCGCATGTCGACTCACACCGCGAGCAACTCAACCACACTATGGTATGGAAGGAGCCTCGGAAACGAGCACGAGGACCAAGTTCAACCGACCATTAGGCACGTTAGGCGCCTTGGGACATGAACACCGAGGACCAAGCCCAACCGTCCATTCATGACTCTTCTCACGGCACCACCAACATTTAGTTTACCACCCCAATCACTCGTGAGCACATGAGTTACTCATCCGATTATCAAAACACATTTTCATATCCAACAACACCGACCGAATACACAAATTTTAGTATTCTCATGATTAGACAACTAATTATCATTTTCTCATTATCCCCCACAAAGTCACTTCATTCAATCACATGCCATTTCACCATTAGCTTACATGGGACCTATCCAATAGTTTCATCATGCGTTGAATTATCACAATCCTACATATTATTATTTGCATACGACTTAACGTCGGGTTGTTAGAAAACCTCTTCCGAGATCAAATTCAATTATAAAACTAACCCAGGAATTCCAGGTGCAGAACACCTGCTGGACATCAACTTCAACCGAAGATTCCCGTGGCTATAGGAATCCGGTGAGTAAGTGTAACCCCTCCATGGAAAGTTCTTTCCATGGGCTATAACTTTCATGTTCAGTATGAACCGAGATAAGGCTGTATCCCACATGCAATTGGCTCCAAAGCCTGCTGCGTACAGAATACAATTTCTGCGCGCTTAGTCTACAGCCTCTACTTCGATAAGACATTCACGTGGCTACATAATTCACCTGAAGGCATGTAATAACTCGTTGGAAAGGTAATTTCAAAGGATACAACTTTTGTGTTTAGTCGAAAGCCCAAATCTGACTTTGTCTTGCCTGAAAATAACCAAGTAGGTCGCTGCGTGCAGAACACAGATTTCTGCACGCATCTTGAAGCGGAATGAACGGCATCGGTTCATCTTCCTCCTCAAACCAGTCTTCCCAAATCGCAACCAGAAGTTTTTCCACCCTTATTCACCCTCTTATGGCCATTCCTCTTCACAAATCCACCCCCATCATCACTTTGAAGAAGGGGAGGTTGAAGATGACTAAATAATAGAACACAAGTTCTAGAAAGGCCCTCCTATAAAATCATCTTCTCACACATCAAGACTCATTTGAGTCGATGTCTCGCCTAAGAATAACTATAGATCAAACACCAAGGAAGAGGGGAGGAAGTTCACCTCATTTCTAGTGGTTCCGCCATTTTCGGCCATGTATCTTGTCATCCTTCTCATTTTCTTCGTCTTTCCCTTGACGGCAGTGGCGTTTCCTCATGGGGTATGTTGACTCCAGCAAAATCTACCTCCTCCAGAAGTTCCTCTTCATAAAATAGGGATATTAAGAGAATGAGACGGCTATGGTTTCATTTTTCTCTTTTATACAGAAGTGACACGGGTATGGACATGGCCGTGTCCTTACCCGTGTCCTGCTCTGGCGAAACGACATCAACGGTTCGAGTGTCTCTTGGACACCAACACGGGTAGTGACACACCCGTGTCCACTACCCGTGTCACATGATATGGCCATGTTCATGCACGTGTTCTTACCCGTGTCCTTTCCCGGGAGACACGACCGACTTCTTGAAGATGTGCACACGGGTAGGGACACGCCCGTCTCTCTACCTGTTCCTGCTCGGGCCACATTTTCTTGAGTACCACTCGACACCTCTCTAGAACTTGACACCTCTCGAGAACTCGACGCACACAGTTAGGGACACGCCGGTGTCCTCACTTGTGTCCTGCTCGGGACACACTTTCTCGAGTACTACTCGACACCTCTCGAGAACTCGACACCTCTCGAGAACTCAACGCACACGGGTACGGACAAGCCCGTGTCCCTACCCGTGTCCTACTCGGGACACACTTCCTCGAGTACCACTCGACACCTCTCAAGAACTCGATACCTCTGGAGAACTCGATGCACACAGCACACGGGTAGGTACACGCCCGTGTCTCTACTCGTGTCCTACACAGGCCCAACCTCTCTTTTCCCCAAGAGTGTGCGCCTGATCTCCTGCACTCTCTGAGCCTAAATCTGTTCTCCTGACTCAAAAGCATGCACGAGGGGCCTAGCGCAAATCGGTACGTTACAAATCCTATAAACAAAATAAAAGATTTCGTCCCCGAAATCATGTTAAGGCTACGGGGAGAGAAAAGCATATATAAACATAAAATGAAATATGATTTTAATGATTACCTTGACGAAATAGCTCCGGGTAACGCTTTTGCAACAAGTCCACCAGATCCCACGTATACTCCTCTTTCCCATGATTGGACCACAACACTTTCACTAGCGGAACACTTTTGCGATGCAGGGCGCTGTCTACTATCCACACGGGCTCTAGTCGCACTGACTTATCAGTCGTAACTTCTCCATCAGTGGTTGGAACATATTGTTTAGGCCACAACAACGCCTTTCAGAGTGACGACACATGGAATACATCATGAAGATTCTCTAGCTCTGGCGGTGACTCCAATCGATATGCAAATGAGCCAATCCTTTCCAAGATGACGTAGGGCCACACGTACCTTGTGTCACAACCCGCATTTTCTCCAAAAGGAAAAGTATCAGAGTATGAAGAAACACGCGTCGTGATGCCACGTCGAGCAGGGGATAACTGCCGACGCTCAGGCAATCAGAACTACTATTATAAAAACATTCATAAGTTTAATGATTAGAAAGTTGCTTATGTAACTAAGAGTCGTATCCCTTGGCTCAGTGGTTCATTAGCCCACTTAGAAGAAAAAATAATTTACGCTGCGGAAAATACTTTTTAAGATAACTTAACATCCTACATGAGTACAAACGTCCATGAAGGACAACTCATGTCATGCAAAACTTTAGATTTTGTTTAAGTAGGGAAATGCCCTTTTTTTACTAGCTGTAAAGTACTTCTTTTAAGCTTAAAGACATGAGATGTATGCCATACTATTAGTATGGTTTAATATTCAAAATAACTAACATGCATCCTAGCATAAAACATTCCCAAGAGACAAGTAATAGCTCCCAAACTGGGTAACCAAACCAACATAGAAGAGTAAACAGTAGACTGAGAAAAACAACCACCGAAGGGCGCCGACAAATTGACACTAACCCCTCGGTGTACACAAATGTCTGAGTCAACAAAGCAACATGCAATCTCACCTAAAGTGAGAGAAACACTCCTACAAAGCGATCAACCAAAACGAAGCTCCAAACTAGCCGCTCGGACGGCTGCAACCTGGACCTGAGGCATTCAAAGACAGAATACCTCAGCACAAATAAAACAATGCAAGTGGCAAAAAGGGATAAAAGCTCAAAGCTAAGAAAAAATCAATCAATAGGGGAGGATCAACCCCCACCCAACAAGCTGTCAAACTCTGCAACAAGTCAACAAATGAACGAGATTATAGCAAATAAATCATCAATAAAAGCTGAAGGAAATGCGCCAAGTGCCTCAGTAAAACAACCCGCTTCAGCTCAAAAATGCTGAAGCAAAGCAAGAAATGGCTAATCCAGCCCACAATCCAAAACAAGGATAGGAGCAACGGTCCAAGGATCATGATAGGAAAATCATTAACACTTAGTGATCCTCGTCTCGGAGGAGTGGGTGACCCTTATTTCAAAGGCATTTTATTTGCTTGTAACGACCTGACAAGCTAAGTAGCACAGCATCGCCCGGCCCACTAGCAACCCATGGAGGACCCATGACGCTCCAGTGGTGTAGCCGGAATCTACAAGACCTGCCACGAAAACCAACACCCACAGAACACCTCACCAAGACCTCGGTACCACCGCATGCTAACCAGCGATACAAACTGACAGTTCTATCCACATTAACTTCTATTAACGTTTCCTGGTCACATTTTCCAAAGGTTGGGGTCAAAACCCTGAAATAGACCCCCAAGGACTTCACTCAGCGAAAACGATGAAAGACGGACAATTCCTTCGGAATTCGTCGGGTATCACAATTGATACTCGACGGATTCGTCGGGAATTGTCGACGAAAGCCAACGGAATTCGTCGAGTATCGTCGCGATACCCGACGATTTTCCCTAAAATCGTCGGGTATCGCGACGATACTCGACGATTTTGTCTAGCGATTCTCGACGACTTCAACTCGGTACTCGCCGACTCTGCCTGGTCATTCACACGGATTCTATTTTGTCATTCTCACCGACTTTTACTTAGCGCCTGACGGTTATGCCTAGCGATACTCAGCGATTTTCCTAATGATACTCGCTGAATCTGCCTAAGGATACTCGCCGATTCAGCCTAAGGATACTCGCCGATTTTGCCTAAGGATACTCGCCGATTCTGCCTAAGGATACTCGCCGATTCTGCCTAAGGATACTCGCCGATTCTTCCTAAGAATACTCGCCGATTCTGCCTAAGGATACTGGACGATTTTTACTTAGCATTCTAGGACAGCCAAACCACGGGTAACGAGGATACTCAACGAATTCGTCGGGTTTCAAAAGTGATATCCGACGGATTCGCCTTGTAGCGCGGGAAAGATGGATAATCGCCCTATAGCATAAACCTACCAAAAAAAGGAGAGAAAATAAAGATAAAGGGAAGAACTGGAGCAAGCAAGGGAAGAAAATCCACTTGCCTCGATACCCACGGAGAAAACATCGCCCGCCTCGGCCGCTTCCAGATCCTGCCATAACGAGCACCGAGCAACATTTCCTGAAACTTTTGGGGATGAAATCAAGCCGAAACCCCTAACCCTAACCTTCAAAAGTAAAGGAAACGGACAAATCTTACCTCTACCGAGAAGCCCTCGCCGAGAGCAGCCCGAAATTCCAGTCAAACGAGGAAAACGAGTCCTCCTTCTCCGCACACCGCCGACCGAAGCCTCGTCGAATCCGCCGCTCCCCAAATGTTGCGGAAACGAAACAGCCGACAAGGAGAAGAAGAAAGTGCGGACCGGCCCAAGCCCTATTTTAACCTATATATACCCTAATAATAATAATATAATATATTATATAATATATATATATATATATATATATAATAACCCAGCATCCTAATACAACGCTCAACACAAACGAACTCGAAAACGCGCGAAACTCGCACCGTAGCCAAAAACCAACTCTACGAACGCAACAGCGAGGTCTGAATCCTAATCCGATGGGTTTAACTCAGGAAAACACCTACTAAAGCCAAAACACAAGCGGCTCTGCCGAGTCACCAAAACAGACTCGGCCCGCTAGGGAAAATTCGCCAACCGGCTAAGATACTACCCTACAGAGAACTCAAGGAGCCAAGATCATGCTATATCCTCGGCACATGTCAAACACGTGCTAGGGTAATGCTTTTGACGTCAAAACCCGGACAATAAAATAATATCGGCAAAATTAGGGGCGTTACAGTCACACCCCCAAAAAAGAAGTTTTGTCCCGAAACTTGGATCACGAAGCGAAGAAGAAGACAGAAGAAAAGGCACAACAGGAGAATTCTTAAACAAGAATACTAACCTGAGAAGACTGAGAGAACAACTGGGGATGCGATTTTCTCATCGCGGACAGCAATTCCCACGTTGCACCTCTAGCATCCTGGTTTCGCCAGAGAACTTTCACAATTGGAATTGTCTTCTTCCTTAGCACACGATCTTGCGTTTCTAGAATATGGATAGGTTCTTCAATATACGATAGAGTAGGCTGCAACTGGGGCACTGAGTCAAGAACATGGCGATCACTACGAACACACTTTCTCCACTAGCTCACGTGAAAGACGTCGTGAACGCCAGGGAAAGAATCAGGAAAATCCAGTCTATACGCAGAAACCTCGATGCACTCCAGAATCTGAAAAGGTCCCACATACCTCGGATCAAGTTTATGGTTCCTTCCAAAACTCTTAACACCTGGCTTCGGAGAGACCTTCAGAAAAACTATGTCCCCAACTACAAATTCCAGATCAACTCTGCGCTGATTGCCATACTTCTCGTACCTCTCCTTAGCCAACCTCAGCTTTTCACGAATATGTGACACTGAAACGCTCATATCTTCTAACGCTTCTGGACCGAGCAAGGGTCTCTCACCAACTTCTGCCAAAAACAAAGGGGTCCGACAACGCCTTCCATATAACGCTTCAAAGGGTGCCATCTGCAGGCTCTCCTGATGGCTGTTATTATACACGAATTCCATCAATCCGAAGCGTTTATCCCATGCTCCTCCATGGTGTAGAATATAACATCAAATCATATCCTCCAAGATCTTGTTCACTCTCTCTGTTTGTCCATTCGTCTGAGGATGATAAGTAGTAGAATATCTATGGTCTGTGCCTAGGGCTCCCTGCAAGCTTTGCCAGAAATGAGACATGAATCGGGAGTCTCGGTCTGACATAATGCTTATAGGTACACCATGTAGTCTGATAACTTCGTCCAGATATAATTCAGGTATCTTTTCCATAGAATAATCAATCTTAAATGGCACAAAGTGGGCACACTTGGTTAACCTGTCCACGATGACCCACACTGCATCATGACCTCGGGGAGATCTCGGCAAACCGGTTATGAAATCCATGGATAAACTCTCCCATTTACAGCTTGGTATATCCAAAGGCGTTAGCTTACCACCCGGTCTCCTATGATCTGCTTTGACACGCTGGCAGGTATAACACTCAGATACAAACTTGGCAATGTCGTTCTTCATACCTGACCACCAAACAATCTGTTTTAAATCTCTATACAATTTGGTGGAACCAGGATGATAAGCAACACTGGAACCATGCGCTTCACTACATATTCTTACTGGGATGTCCCCAACAGCGGGAATACAGTATCTTCCACAGTATCTTAAGGTACGCGTGTCATAAATCGAAAAATCAGGTAATTTCCCTTTCTCTGTCCTACTGAGGAGGTGCTGCAATTCAGGGTCATTTTTCTGATGTAGCCTAGTGAGTGTAATCCACGAAGGATCTTCAACCTCTAAGCTACTCGGCGAAGCACTATTCCCTACCATTATATCCATGAGCAAAAACTCTTCGATAAGGGATTGCACTGAGAGATTAAAGATATGCGCGGGCTTCCGGCTCAACGCGTCCGCTACTACATTAGCTTTGCCGGGATGATAGAGGATATCAACTTCGTAGTCCGCAACATACTCTAGCCACCTACGCTGGCTCAGATTCAATTACTTTTGAGTGAAAACATATTTTAAACTTTTATGGTCCGAATAAACTGTGCACGACACTCCATACAGCAGATGTCTCCACAACTTCAATGCATAAATGACCGCAGCAAATTCCAGGTCGTGCGTAGGGTAATTCTTTTCGTGCACCTTCAATTGTCTTGATCCATACGTAATCACCTTACCGTTCTGCATCAATACGTAACCGATTCCAACGCGCGAGGCATCTACATAAACTGTAACACCCCAAAATGTTGTAGGAGCGACGGGGATCGAATTTGGCCAAGACAGGGTTTTGGTGCAGGTGACACGGCCCCCGACACGGGCGTGTCGAAGGCCGTGTCGGGCGTGTCGAGCCCGGGCCGTCGAGCTGGCCATGTCGTTGACTAGCGCAGGTCGACGATGGTCGTGTGGTGGAACACGGCCTAGGACACGGGCGTGTCCCAGGCCGTGTCACACCTGGGCTGTGCGGTTGGGTACACGGGTAATGACACGGGCACGAACACGGGCGTGTCTAGTTTGACACGGGCATGTCTGATGCCGTGTCACCAAGCCGTGTACCCCTCTGACTGCAAAGTGATGATAAATTGCACACGGGGGGCGTGACACGGGTCCCGACACGGGCGTGTCGCAGGTGACACGGGCGTGTCGGAGGCCGTGTCAAAGGCCGTGTGCTGGTTTTCAATTTTGGTCGAGATGGCGAATAAGCTACACGGCTAGGCACACGGCCGTGTGCCAACCCGTTTTCGGCCCAGATTTTATGATTTTGGATTTAATCCGGGCCGTTCGTTTCCTTGGCTTTGGATCCGACGGTGGGGGGCTGCTCCTGGGTGGTTATAGTCGGGAAATAGGGTTTAGAAACCCATTTTTCCCTTGGCCAATCTCTCTCTAAAAGTTAGAGAGAAGGGAGAGCAAGGAGGAAGGAGGAGTCCAAGATCCGGCCGCCGGAAGAGCTTCGGAGCTCCGAATCGCGATCCGAGTCCAGATCCTCGGAGGCGACGCCGTTGCGGTGCTTTCCAACCGTATAGTTTTCGATGGCGCCGCGGAAGAATGCAAGGGTAACAATTTCTCATCCTTGGGCATGTGAAGCTCTCTTTTCCTTTGCATAGGAAGCCCTCTCTCGCGAGTGAGCGAAGAGTTGGAGCGTTCCTTGGGGTAGATATGTGAAGTCCCCCTTGTGTAGAGTCCGTATGCGAAAACAGACGTAGGCATTGTGTGTGAAGCCTATTCGGACATGTAGAGCCAGATCGGTGATGTTGCATTGCATTTAAACCGTGCAAGGATCCGGATGTTTGGGTGTTTTCGGGTTTTCTAGGTGGTAGATTGCATCAGGGAGCCTTGGAGATTAACTCCAAGGTGCACCCGAAAAACTGGGCAAAAGCGGGTTTTGCCAACACGGTGGCCGGGGGCCAACGTGAACATAACCGGGTTATGTGATTATTGTGGTGGAAACGGGACTCGGTAAGTCTTGGCCTGCGCATATGGCTTAAATTGTCGTTGCGGTATGAGCACGGGTCAGGCGGAACCGTACCCGGTCTATATCGTTCGGTAGGACCGTTGGCATGGATGAGGGTCTTCGGCGGTCTATGGCTTAAATTGCCGTGACCAAGGCCAATAAGACAAAATGCTCATATGGATGACCGTCCAAGAGGCGGTGGTGGATTGGGAACGTCTATGGCTTGAATTGACGTGACGTTGGCCGATTCGGCGAGAATGTGCCCTGAGTGCACGGGGTGAGTGGCCGTGCGAGCCTACGCCTATGGTGAAGTGCAAATACTTTATATAAATGCCTATGCTAATAAAGTGCAGGGAAAGAGCATCGCTGCCCCGAATGTGGGGGCGGGATCGTTATAATTTGGTCAGCATTGCTGACCGTTGCTATTGTTTGCCACCGGGCAGTGGTTTGTGGCTTGCAGGTGCTGCGGAGCAGAGCGGGAAATAGCGGGCTAAAGCCCTTGTTGCTGTGCCGGCCCTCGAAGGCCTAATTGCTTATGTTTCTTTCCCGATTTCATGTATGGCCGGCCTGCGTGCCGAAGTTTGGAAAACACTTCATTTATTAAGTGAACAGTGTAAGGCCTTAAAGCCATTTCTCTTTGGTTGTATGTATACATTCCTGAGTTTGTAGTGGACATTCATGCTGTTGTGGCTGGGTTCTTATTTCTTTTGCAACTGAATAAATTGCTTTCGCTAGGTGTTGTGTAGGACGTCATGATTGGTTGAATGGTTTCAACGCGTAACCAACCAGTCTGTCCGTAGTATATGGCGTCGGGCCCCGGCCGGACCTACTGCTATATGCTATGCGACGTATAGGGGTGTTACAAATTGGTATAAGACTTCTGGTTTCGGTCAAGCTTAAATGAATTCGTGGACGAATTCACTTTAAGGGGTGGTGAGCACATGTGTGCGTCATCGTTATAACATGAAAAGAACCCATGAATGTCCACTTAGGAATGAAAATATACATGTTTGAGGAACCTGCGTGTTCCTATAATTGCTGTTTGCAGTAATTTTTGGGTCGCTTATTGGTATTTTGCACGATTATAGGTGACCAGAAGTGGCGCTGGGCCGCCTGAACGGCCAGGTTCTGAGGCGAGCAGTGCGCCAAGCGATGCGCCTGCAACACCTCCGTCTGCCGAGACCATTAGATTGGTGGCAGAAGCTGTCTTTGCTATGATCAATGCACAGCCTGCAAGGCAGGTGCAGCAGCCTGCTCCTGCTGTGGAGCAAGTACCGCTTCAGACGGCAGAGCAAAGGAGGGTTGAGCAAGTAGTTTTGGAGCCAGAGTTGCCTAGGAGAGCAACTGAAAGACAACTGAAGCACGTGATGGGTTTTCATCCACCGGTATTCACGGGGGCAGAAACCCCGACCCAAGCAGAGGATTGGCTCTCAAGGGTCAACAGGGTGATGACTGCGACGGAAACGGAAGAGTGGCAGAAGACCACTATAGCGACTTTCCTTTTGGATGGGGACGCAAGACTATGGTGGGAAGGCCTAGAGCTACATCAGTTGCAGGGAAGATCGTTGGCCGAAGTTTCGATGGAGGAATTTGCGAGATTATTCATGGCTCGATACCTCCCCTCGGCGCAGAGAATTGCGCTAGAAAGCGAATTTCAGAAGTTGGTGCAAGGGGATTGCACCGTTGATGAGTATCTCCACGAGTTTACTCGGTTGGGGAGATATGCCGGCGCTACCTTCGCAGACGAGGAGCGCAAGACGAGCCGCTTCTACGAAGGGCTAAGAGATGATTTAAGGTTGCTACTATCGGGGCCCAAGGCGCAGGGTTTCATGACCCTGGTCAGTTCGGCACAGTCCTTGGAGAAGGACATGAAGAATGTCCAAGCGAAGAAGGAGTCCGGTAGTAAGAAAGCGGAGTTCAAAGCGCCGACTACGTCGAAGTCGGGCTACCGAAAATTCTTCAAAAAGGCTAGGACGTCAGGTCCAGCTTCTTCTACGGGTGCCTCGGGGGCAACTACCAATCGAACCCCGGGCGCTTGCTTCACGTGTGGAAAGACGGGGCATTTTGCTCGTGATTGTTGGAGTGGACGCTCAAAGTCCGAAAGGAAACAAGGAGCTACCTACGATGAGAAGGGCAAAGCGGTGGAGTCGACCGCGTCCCACTATGCTCCGACTCAGCCTAGAGTCTATAACTTGGGCCAGCAGGAGGCCATCAAGCAAGCGGATGTGGTGACAGGTATGAGTTAATTTATAGCAAGTTAGCTTTAATACCGTTATCTATTGCTTGTTAGCCTAATATTGTTTGTATAGGCTTTGTTGTGATTAGTGATAGTCCGGCACGGGCACTGTTCGATACGGGAGCTTCACACTCCTTCTTGTCTGAAAGCTTTATATTGCGCATCGGAGTCCCTTCTTCGATGGCGAAGGACAAGTTGGATGTGCTACTATCGAATGGGTGCTCGATGCGTGCGGACAGAGTATGCGCAGTGAAGGTTCGCATTGGGAGCCAAGAGTTTGACTTGCTAGCGTCATTGCTGCCGCTAGTAGAGTTCGACGTGATCTTTG
This sequence comes from Platanthera zijinensis, assembly GCA_039513925.1. Taxonomy (NCBI): domain Eukaryota; kingdom Viridiplantae; phylum Streptophyta; class Magnoliopsida; order Asparagales; family Orchidaceae; genus Platanthera; species Platanthera zijinensis. Next base: position 191,072,868 of record CM077084.1, read on the forward strand.
GAATGGATTGGATGTCAGAGCAGAAAGCTTGGATTGACTGTGACCGGAAGGAGGTCAAGCTGGGTGTAGGGCGGGAGACTACATTCGAGGGGCTAAAGGGGTCGAGCAAGACACTGATGTCTGCTCTTCAGGTGGTGAAGGTGGTTCGTGCTGGTCCAGAGCTGTTCTTCGCAATAGTGGGGGCTATAGAGCCAAAGTCCACGTTGGATAGCATTCCCGTGGTTTGCGAATACCCCGATGTGTTCCCGGATAGTCTTCCCAGAGCCCCACCGCAGCGGGAGATTGATTTCACCATCGAGCTCGTACCGGGGGGCAAACCGGTGTCATGTGCCCCATATAGGTTGGCGCCTAAGGAGATGGCAGAGTTGAAAGTTCAGCTAGAGGAGCTGATGGAGCAAGGGTATGTGCGTCCAAGCTCGTCGTCTTGGAGCGCACCGGTCCTCTTCGTTAAGAAGAAGGACGGAAGTATGCGGCTGTGTATCGATTACAGAGAACTGAACAAGTTGACGGAGAAGAATAAGTACCCGATCCCGAGGATTGATGATCTCTTTGATCAGTTAGTCGGATCGTCGGTATACTCCAAGTTGGACTTGAAGTCGGGGTACTACCAGCTGAGGATCAGGGAGTGTGATATCCCGAAGACGGCGTTCAGTACGAGGTATGGGCATTTCGAGTTCACGGTCATGCCATTTGGACTGACGAATGGGCCATCGGTATTTATGGATCTAATGAACAGGACGTTCAGAGATTTCCTGGATCGCTTTGTGATCGTCTTTATTGATGATATATTGGTGTACTCGCAGTGCGAACAAGATCACTTCAAGCACTTGCATTTGGTAATGGAGACTTTGAGGAGGAATGAGCTTTATGCGAAGTTCTCCAAGTGCGAGTTCTGGCTACCGTCGGTAGCGTTCCTTGGTCACATTGTTAGTGGGGAAGGTATAGCGGTGGATCCGGCGAAGATTATTGCGATACGGGAGTGGCCTGCGTTGTCTTCTGTCGCGGAAGTCCGTAGTTTTCTCGGGCTTGCCGGATATTACAGGCGCTTCGTAGAGAACTTCTCGCGGATAGCTTTACCTCTCACGAAGTTGACAAGGAAGGATCAGAAATTCTTGTGGACGCAAGAGTGCGTGCAAGCTTTTGAGGAGCTGAAGAGACGGTTGACCACGGCGCCAGTGCTTAGTTTGCCGAGTGGGACCGAGGGCTTCGAGGTGTATAGCGACGCTTCGGGTAGTGGATTGGGCTGCGTGTTGTTGCAGCATGGGAGCGTGATAGCGTATGGATCGCGTCAGTTGTAGGTGCATGAAAGAAATTATCCGGTGCACGACTTGGAGTTGGCGGTCGTGATATTTGCACTCAAGTTGTGGAGGCACTACCTTTACGGCGTAAGGGTCGATATATACACCGATCACAAGAGCCTAAAATATTTGTTGGATCAAAAGGACCTTAATATGAGGCAGAGGAGGTGGATGGAGTTCCTAGGGGACTACACCTTCAAAATACATTATGTACCCGGGAAGGGCAACGCAGTTGCGGATGCGATGAGCCGCAGGGCTCCCTCCCAAGCCAACTGGTTGTCGGTGCATGATGAGCGGCTAGTACGGGAGTTGGAGGAGCTTGAGATCTGTTGCGTTGACAGGGAGACGAGCGCCAAAGCAATGTTAAACTGGACAGAGGTGCAGTATGACCTGGCTGACCGGGTTCGGCAGGCATTGGAGTTAGATGACTCCATGAAGGAGTTTATGGAGGCCGCTCTGGATGGGTCAAATTCCCAGTTCTCGGTGGAAGATGGTTTACTGAGGAAGGATCATCTGTTGTGCGTCCCGAGTGGGGGTAACCTCCGGGTGGAGTTGATGTACGAGGCTCATCATACCAAGTACTCAATCCACCCGGGGAGCACGAAGATGTATCGTGATCTCAAAAAGTTGTTTTGGTGGCCGGGGCTTAAGAAAGATGTGGCGTTGTACGTGGCTAAATACCAAACGTGCGCCTTGGTGAAGGCGGAATGCCAAAAGCCAAGAGGATTTCTGAAGTCCTTGCCTATACCGGAGTGGAAATTCGACGATATATCTATGGACTTTGTGCACGGGTTGCCAAGGTCGCAGAAGGGGAACAACGCTATATGGGTGATCGTAGATCGGCTAACCAAGGTGTCGCACTTCATTCCGCATAGGAAGGATGATCTAGTGGAGAAATTGGCAAAGTTGTATGTTGACAATATTATTAGGCTGCATGGTGTGCCCCGTAGCATTGTGAGTGATCGCGATGGGCGGTTCACGTCAAATGATTGGAGGTTGGTGCAGCAGATGCTGGGGACAAAGTTAAAGTTCAGCACAGCTTTCCATCCGCAGACGGATGGGCAGACCGAGAGGGTCAATAGAATGATGGAGGACATGCTACGCATGTGTATTCTGGATTTCGGTAAGCATTGGGAAGACCACCTTTATTTGGTGGAGTTCGCGTACAACAATAGCTACCAAGCGAGTATACAAATGGCACCCTTCGAGGCCCTGTATGGTAGGAAGTGTCGCACGCCGTTATCGTGGCTTGAAACGGGTGAGGCAAGGTTGTACAAGAAGCAGGTGGTGGAGAGTGCTACCTCGTTAGTGCGGATCATTCGGGAGCGCTTGTTGATCGCTCAGGACCGGCAGGCGAAGTATTACAATGCCAAGCACCGGAACGTGGAGATCGCGGTAGGCGATTGGGTATATCTGAAAGTGAAGCCGTTCAAGGGGGTTTCGCGGGTGAGATGCTTGAAGAAGCTGAGCCCAAGATACCTTGGACCTTTTGAGGTTCTGGAGCGAGTCGGCGAAGCTGCATACCGTTTGAAGCTATCGGTGGAGTTGAGTGGATTACATGATGTGTTCCACATTTCTGTATTGCGGAAGGCGGTGCAAGAGCCTTCGCAGGTGATCGCGGCTGATCAAGTGCCGGTGGACGAAGGGTTGACGACTAGGGTCAATCCCATTCGTATTGAAGATGTTGAGGTCAAGAGGCTTCGTAACAAGGAGTTCCGGATGGTTAAAGTCCGGTGGGATAATTGCGGGCGTGAGGAGCTCTCTTGGGAACGAGAGCAGACTATGCTCGAGGAGTACCCGGAATTGTTCCGCTCAGGTACTGCTTTACGTTAAGTCCTGTTTGTCCTTTATTAATTTCGTGGACAAAATTCTTTAAGGGGGGTAGAATTATAACACCCTAAAATGTTGTAGGAGTGACGGGGATCGAATTTGGCCAAGATAGGGTTTTGGTGTAGGTGACACGGCCCCCGACACGGGCGTGTCGAAGGCCGTGTCGGGCGTGTCGAGCCCGGGCCGTCGAGCTTTCCGTGTCGTCGACCAGCGCAGGTTGACGATGGTCGTGTGGTGGAACACGGCCTAGGACACGGGCGTGTCCCAGGCCGTGTCACACCTGGGCTGTGCGGTTGGGTACACGGGTAATGACACGGGCACGAACACGGGCGTGTTTAGTTTGACACGGGCGTGTCTGATGCCGTGTCACCAAGCCGTGTACCCCTCTGACTGCAAAGTGATGATAAATTGCACACGGGGGGCGTGACACGGGTCCCGACACGGGCGTGTCGCAGGTGACACGGGCGTGTCGGAGGCCGTGTCAAAGGCCGTGTGATGGTTTTCAATTTTGGTCGAGACGGCGAATGAGCTACACGGCCTGGCACATGGCCGTGTGCCAACCCGTGTTCGGCCCAGATTTTATGATTTTGGATTTAATCCGGGCCGTTCGTTTCCTTGGCTTTGGATCCGACGGTGGGGGGCTGCTCCTGGGTGGTTATAGTCGGGAAATAGTGTTTAGAAACCCATTTTTCCATTGGCCAATATCTCTCTAAAAGTTAGAGAGAAGGGAGAGCAAGGAGGAAGGAGGAGTCCAAGATCCGGCCACCGGAAGAGCTTCGGAGCTCCGAATCGCGATCCGAGTCCAGATCCGCGGAGGCGACGCCGTTGCGGTGCTTTCCAACCGTATAGTTTTCGATGGCGCCGCGGAAGAATGCAAGGGTAACGATTTCTCATCCTTGGGCATGTGAAGCCCACTTTTCCTTTGCATAGGAAGCCCTCTCTCGCAAGTGAGCGAAGAGTTGGAGCGTTCCTTGGGGTAGATATGTGAAGTCCCCCTTGTGTAGAGTCCGTATGCGAAAACAGACGTAGGCATTGCGTGTGAAGCCTATTCGGACATGTAGAGCCGGATCGGTGATGTTGCATTGCATTTGAACCGGGCAAGGATCCAGATGTTTGGGTGTTTTCGGGTTTTCTACGTGGTAGATTGCATCAGGGAGCCTTGCAGATTAACTCCAAGGTGCACCCGGAAAACTGGGCAAAAGCGGGTTTTGCCAACACGGTGGCCGGGGGCCAACGTGACCATAACAGGGTTATGTGATTATTGTGGTGGAAACGGGACTCGGTGAGTCTTGTCCTGCGCATATGGCTTAAATTGTCGTTGCGGCATGAGCACGGGTCAGGCGGAACCGTACCCGGTCTATGTCGTTCGGTAGGACCGTTGGCATGGATGAGGGTCTTCGGCGGTCTATGGCTTAAATTGCCATGACCAAGGCCAATAAGACAAAATGCTCATATGGATGATCGTCCAAGACGTGGTGGTGGATTGGGAACGTCTATGGCTTGAATTGACGTGACATTGGCCGGTTCGCCGAGAATGTGCTCTGAGTGCACGGGGTGTGTGGCCGTGCGAGCCTACGCTTGTGGTGAAGTGCAAATACTTTATATAAATGCCTATGCTAATAAAGTGCAGGGAAAGAGCATCGCTGCCCCGAATGTGGGGGCGGGATCGTTCTAATTTAGTCAGCATTGCTGACCGTTGCTATTGTTTGCCACCGGGCGGTGGTTTGTGGCTTGCAGGTGCTGCGGAGCAGAGCGGGAAATAGCGGGCTAAAGCCCTTGTTGCTGTGCCGGCCCTCGAAGGCCTAATTGCTTATGTTTCTTTCCCGTTTTCATGTATGGCCGGCCTGCGTGCCGAAGTTTGGAAAACACTTCATTTATTAAGTGAACAGTGTAAGGCCTTAAGGCCATTTCTCTTTGGTTGTATGTATACATTCCTGAGTTTGTAGTGGACATTCATGCTGTTGTGGCTGGGTTCTTATTTCTTTTGCAACTGAATAAATTGCTTCTGCTAGGTGTTGTGTAGGACGTCATGATTGGTTGAATGGTTTCAACGCGTAACCAACCGGTCTGTCCGTAGTATATGGCGTCGGGCCCCGGCCGGACCTACTGCTATATGCTATGCGACGGATAGGGGTGTTACATAAACAGCATACTTGTTGGGTACATTGGAAAATGTGTACCTGATTTGAAGAAGCCCAACCTAGCTCAATGATATACATCAAGGTGTATTTGATGTTGTTTTGAGTTGACATGTGCAGGTGAAGAATTGATAAAGTATGCAGAAAAATTCTAAGTCCAAGTGTCGACACAGAGAAGGATGTGTCGACACATAGAAGAAATTAGTCGACATCAACACTGGGAAGCAGTGTCGACACATAGCAGTTAGTCTACAACAATACTGGGAAAGTGTGTCGACACAGAAGAAGTAAGTCGACACAACACTGGGAAGCAGTGTCGACACAGAAGAAGTAAGTCGACACAACACTGGGAATTTGTGTCGACACAGAAGAAAAGCGTCGACCTCAACATTGGGAAAATGTGTCGACACAAAAGAATATAGTCAACCTCAAGTTTGTCGACACCAGCAGGATGTGTCGACATAGAAGGATATAGTCGACCTCAAGTTTGTCTACACCAGCAGAATGTGTCGACACATTGTGATTGAGTCGACACATTATAGCAGAGTTAAAAGAAGACTGTGTCGACACCTGAAGGCTAAGTCGATACTTACTAAGTTATGATTCTACAACAACTGTGTCGACACACAGAACTTGTGTCGACACACTGAAGAGTCAAGACCAAGTTATTTTCAGAAGTAGCTGTGTCGACTCAAAGGCAACTTAGTCGACATCACTGAAGACTGTGTCGACACCAAAGTCAATTGTGTCGACACAGATAGACAAATGGTCTCGACACTTTCTGACAGACTGTCTCAACAACTTGTGGTTCAAGACTAAGGCACAGGACTTGTTTGAAGACTTGACAGCTGTGGGTTGCCACCAGTTAACTGAAGCTGTCAGACTTGTCAAAAAATGGTTAGAAACCGGATCAGCCGGTTACCATGAAGAAAGTCTATAAATAGACAGATTCAGAAGGAGGAAAAACACCTCTTGAAAACATTGATGAGAATCAAAAAGTTGAGAAGGATTACAATCCAATTCATTTCAAGAAAGTGCTAGGCACTTAAGAAGATCTTCTCCAGAAGATCTAAGAAGACTATCTAAGGATAGATCAAAGAAGAGTTCTAATCAGAATTCAGAAGAATCATTCAAAAGTGCTGAATAGAGAGAGATCAAGCCAGAATTTGAAGAAGAAGAAAGAAACCACCAGTGGATTCTCAAGAAGCTGTTTGGAAATCAACTCAGCTAAGTTCATATTCAAGAAGCTTTGAAGAAAGCTCAGATACAGTTGATTTCATCAGCTGATCAAGAATTGTCTTGGCCTTTTCTCTCTCAATTTAGGCAAGACAGTTAAATAATCTTTTCTATATTTCTGTAGGATCTGTTTACACAGATCTGAGTTGTAAGCCTGTGTTATAAAGGCTGAGTGTAGGAGTGTTGAACTCTGAGTGGTAGGGCTGTTTGCCTGAGTGTAGGAGAAGGGTCTTCTCTGAGTTGTAGGCCTTGGGGCAAGGCTGAGGTAGGGCTGTTGTGCCTGAGTTGTAGGAACCAGTTGGGTTCTGAGTTGTAGGATCTGTTGATCTGAGATTAGTGGAAGTTTGGCCGAATCTAGCATTCTGCTAGATAGGTGAAGGGGGAAAGTGGATGTACCCAGACCTTGGGGAACCACTATAAAACATTGTGCAATCTGTGATGTTTTATTTTCTGTGATTGCTGTGATTATTGTGTAAGCCATTAAATTGAATTCTGCCTAGAAGTTTTTATAACAGAAGTAGAACCTATTCCCCCCCCCTCTAGGTGTTTAGGCTGTCTTGAAAGTTAAACTATCAAGTGGTATCAGAGGGAGGTTCCTCAAAAAGGACTTAACAGTCTGAGGTAGATCTGAAAGGCAGATTCAAGATTCAAGAAGATGGGTTCTGGTGAGAATCATAAGGAGCTAGGGTCTATGAAATTACCCATATGCAAGAAAGAAATTTTTGGAATTTGGAAAGAAAGAGTCAGACTGTTTATGGAAGCATCTGACCCAAGAATTTACATCACAGTACAGGAAGACCCCTTCATTCCAATGAAGGTATCAGTTCTTGATGCAAATATCCAAACTCCAAAGAGTTATTCAGAAATGACCAAGGATGAAATCATCTTGGCAACCATGGATAAAAGAGCTCAGAACATTATTGTTAGTGCCATAGATGATTCAACATTTCAGAATCTGATTCACTGCAAGACCTCCAAGGAGATGTGGGACACATTGATTGTCTACATGGTGGGATCTGAAGAAGTAAGGCTGGACAGGAAGTCTATGCTAAATCAGGAGTATGAAAGCTTTAGACAAGGAAAATCTGATAGCATAACTGAGTGCTATAAGAAATTCTATAGAATTGTGAATGAGCTAATATCCTATGGAAGAGTCTTCAAGACCTATGAACTGAATGACAAATTCTTAAGATCCTTATCAAAGGATTGGGATACAAAGATCTGTGCCATAAGAGAAGTGGCTAAATTGGCAGAGATATCTCCTCCAACCCTGTTTGGAAAGTTGCTATCCTATGAAATGCAACTTATGGTGAGGAAGGAGGAGGAAAGAAACTCAAGAGGAGAGCATAGAGAAAAGACTGTGGCATTCAATGCAGAAGCCACTAGAAAGAATAGGAGGATATCACCATCTTCTCCTAAGGAAGTTACAGAAGATAGTTCTGAAAGTTCAAACAAGGGCTCTGAAAGCTGTGATTCAGATGCAGATTTTGCTGCATTCACAAGACAATTCCAGAGGTTCTTGAAGAAGAAGCAGTGGAAGTCTAGGCCTTCCCCATCACAGCAAGTTTGATGACTATTATAAGAAGAAAAGGTCATCAAGGAAAGAGAAGAGCAGATCAAAACCCAGCAAAGCCACTACTTCAAAGATTGTCTGTTATTATTACAATAGGCCTGGACATGTAGTGGCTGATTGTCCTGACAAGAGAAAGGAATCTTCAGAAAAGAAGAAGACTTATCAGAAAGGCAAGAAGGAGAAACCTTTGTAGCAAAGAAAGATAAGAGTCTATCAGACCAGTCAACTTCAGAATCAGGATCTGAAGCTGAAGCATATATTGGACTATATGCTGCATCTGAGGAAGAGGAGTTTATGCAGTTGCTAGACTCCATCAATGAACATCAATGCATGGGGTTGATGACAAGATCAGAAGAGGACATATGCCAGAATCAGTCTGGTCCTAATGAGGTAAAATGTCCTTCCAATACATCTGTTTGTAGTACAAGTGAAGAATCAGCTACATCTGCATCAAGTGATGAAGATGCATCTGAATCTGAAGGAGATGTCTATTAATTGATAGATAAGTATGGGGACTTGTTGTAGGCCCTTAAGAAAAGCAAGAACCTGGTTAAATCTCAGGCTCAGGAAATTGCTGAACTAAGGGTTGCAACAACTGAGTTAGAAAAAGTCCTTGATCAAAAATTAAATGAAATTGCCAAGCTGAAGAATATAACTATTATTCAGATGGGCACAATTAATTATACTAATGATCAAGTGAAGAGTCTGGAGGCCAGACTTAGAATTGAAAGGGATTTAGTGGCTAGTTACTCTAAGCCAAAATCTGTCTTACCCTTGATAGATGAATTTGTCACTCAAAAGGGTAAGGCTGGATTAGGATTTAAAGGTAACTCCAGGGCTTGCAGATTCAAGAGGAAAGGCAAAGCTCCTGTTCAGCCACTAAACCTTTCAGTCCCCATAAAGTTTAGTAAGGTGAAAGTGCCTTCTAACAAATATGATCATGAAGACATTCAAGGTCATATTAAGACTAATGTTCTGAAGAACAAGGGTGTAAATGCAAGCAGGCCTACCTATGGTCATAAACCAAATGGTTTTAAGAAATCAGTAGGTGAAGTTGCAACAGCACCAGCAATGAACAGAAATTCTTCTGACAAGGATGTATCTAGATCTAGATACAATAAGTTTGAATGTTGGTGCTGTGGCAAGAGAGGCCATTTTGCATTAGACTGCTGGTATAACACAAGTGTTATAAAGAATAAGAGTCTACCTGTTAGAAGAGGTTATGACAGCTTTATTAATGCTAACCTGAACCAAGGACCCAAGACTTACTTGGGTTCTAAGGGTAAGTAATTCTGTATTGCAGGTGAATCCAAGTAACCATGCCCCTATATGGTACTTGGATAGTGGTTGTTCCAGGCACATGACTGGAACAAAGGGGCTGCTGAAGGAGTATTCATCTGTCAAAGATGGACCTAAAGTGATCTTTGGTGGATCTGAAAAAGGAGTCATCAAAGGGTTTGGTAACATTTCTTCTAACCTAATTACTATCACTCAAGTGGCTTATGTAAAAGGTTTGAAACATAATCTAATAAGCATAAGCCAGCTAAGTGATTTAGGATATGACATTTCATTTGTTAAAGATGGATGTCATATCAAGAGGTCAAGTGATCAAAAGATCATATTGACTGGGTATAGGAAGAGAAATGTATATTATCTTAATTTTGAATGTGAGAATAAGGCTTCTCCCATCTGTCTTGTAGCTGATGACAATGCTTCTCATTGTGTTAAGTGGCACAAGAGATTGGCTCATCTAAACTACAAGACAATTGGCCAACTCTTTAGCAAAGAGCTAGTGAGGAATGGACCTCAAATTAAGTGTATAAAGGAAGGGATATGCTCAGCTTGTCAAAAGGGAAAACAGACAAAATCCTCCTTTCAAAGCCTTGAAAACAAGGATTCTGTGAGGTGCTTATACCTCTTGCATATGGATCTTTTTGGTCCTATGCCAGTTCATAGTCTAGGTAGGAAGGTCTACACTTTTGTGGTTGTAGATGACTATTCTAGATTTACATGGGTGTTCTTTCTGAGACAAAAATCTGAAACCCCAAGTGTATTACTTAATTTTGTAAAGCAAATTCAGAATGAACTGAATAGTACAGTGGTCAAAATCAGAAGTGACCATGGTACTGAGTTTCAATCTGAAAGCATAACAAACTTGTGTAAAGACTTTGGGATTTTCCAAGAGTTCTCCTCACCTAGAACACCTCAGCAAAATGGAATTGCTGAAAGAAAGAATAGAACATTAATTGAAGCTGGTAGAACTCTATTGAGTGACACCTCTCTCCCAGAATATTTCTGGGCTGAGGCAGTTAACACTGCTTGTCATGTCATCAATAGGGCTTCTATCACCAAAAGCCACAGAAAGACTCCCTATGAGATTGTGAAAGGCAGAAAACCAAATCTATCCTATTTTAGGATCTTTGGTTGCAAGTGCTATATACTTAACAATGGCAAGTCATATTTGACTAAGTTTGCTGCCAAATCCCAGGATGGGATATTTGTTGGGTACAGCACAAATAGTAAGGCCTATAGAGTCTTCAACTTAACTACTCAAGTTGTTGAAGAATCTGTGCATGTTGTATTTGATGAAACAAGATTAATCAATTGTGAGTTGTCTTGTAGATCAAATGACTCAACAGGTATAAGCAAGAGGATGGACAAGCTCTCCATTGCTGAAGCTTCAAAGGAAGATGGAGAATTGGAAAATGAAGGCTGCTGTCCAGGGGGAGTATAAGAGATAATGGAAGCTGATGAAAACCAAGAGGTTCAGCAGAATGAAGAAGCTGGAGATGCACAACCTGAAGGGAATCTTCCTCCAGCTATAAGATATCTAAGAGATCATCCTGCTGATCAGATAATAGGTGATCCAAGACAAGGAGTGCAAACTAGAAGCAGAAATCAAAGCACAGTTTTGCATTCAAGTTTCTTGTCTCAAATGGAACCTAAGAAGTTTGAAGAAGCTATCCAAGACCAGCACTGGATTGATGCTATGCAAGAGGAGCTGAATCAATTCAGAAGGTGCAAAGTCTGGGAGCTTGTTCCTAAACCAAGAGGCCACAACATAATTGGCACTAAGTGGATCTATAGGAACAAGCTAGATGAAAGTGGGATAATAGTGAAGAATAAAGCAAGGTTAGTTGCAAAAGGATACAGGCAGGAAGAAGGGATTGACTTTGATCAAACCTTTGCTCCAGTAGCAAGGCTGGAGGCAATCAGAATGTTCCTTGCCTATGCAGCCTACCAAGACTTCAAAGTATACCAGATGGATGTGAAGTCAGCATTTCTGAATGGTGATCTTAAAGAAGAAGTATATGTAGAGCAGCCATCAGGTTTTGTAGATCCTCTTAAACCTGATTCTGTGTATAAGCTTAGGAAAGCTTTGTATGGGTTAAAACAAGCTCCAAGGGCTTGGTATGAAACCCTGTCTACCTTCCTCATTGAGAATAAATTCTCAAGAGGAAAGATAGACAAAACTCTATTCCTTAGGGAATCCAAAGGTAAGATCATCTTAGTTCAGATCTATGTTGATGACATAATCTTTGGATCTACTGAAAACAACCTTTGTAAAAAGTTTGCCAAACTTATGCAAGGGAAGTTTGAGATGAGCAGTATGGGAGAACTTAAGTTCTTCTTGGGACTCCAAGTAAGACAGACTGATGATGGATTGTCCATATCCCAGTCTAAGTTCACCAAAGAATTAATTAAGAAATATGGTATGGAGTCATCCTCCACCATGAGAACTCCTATGGGAACAAGTATGCCTATATGCAAAGATGAGGCAGGTAAACCTGTTGATGAATCATTGTATAGAGGAATAGTTGGCTCACTACTATATCTCACTGCTAGTAGACCAGACATTATGTATGCTACATGTGTCTGTGCTAGGTACCAAGCCTGTCCTAAAGAATCTCATTATACTGCAGTCAAAAGGATTCTGAGATATCTTAAGGGCACACCTAATCTAGGTCTTTGGTACCCTAGGAATAGAGATTTTCAACTAACAGGGTATTCAGATGCAGATTTTGCAGGATGTAGAGAGGATAGAAAGAGTACTACAGGTACTTGTCAATTCCTGGGAGGAAGACTAATATCATGGAGTAGTAAGAAGCAGACTAGTGTGGCAATTTCCACAGCTGAGTCAGAGTATGTTGCTGCTGGAAGCTGCTGTGCACAGCTATTATGGATGCAGCATCAGCTTAAGGATTATGGTATTCAGGCAAGTAGAACACCCCTTTTATGTGATTCCAAGAGTGCTATTTCTATTGCTAATAATCCTGTTTCTCATAGTAGAACTAAGCATATAGAAATAAAATACCATTTTCTTAGAGAACATGTAGAAAAAGAAGACATCTCATTGGAATTTGTGAAAACAGATTATCAAATAGCAGATGTATTTACTAAGCCTTTAGATGAAACCAAATTCAATAAATTCAAAATTGAATTAGGTATGTTAACCATTGATTAATATATTAACAAAATCATTAACAATGCAATAGAAGTGGTATTTAAGTAAGTTAAAGTAATAACAACATAATTAAGTGTTAAAAAAGAACACATTGAAGTAACACTTACAAGTGGTGTTGAACCAACAGAAATTGGCTAAGTAAGAATGTGTCGACACATTCAGTAATAATGTGTCGACTCAGAGAAATAATGTCGACAAGTCAGGATAATTGTGTCGACACAGAGAATATGTGTCGACACTTAAGAGTTATATTGTCGACTTAACCAGAAATGTAATGTCGACTCAACCAGGATAATGGTGTCGACACTTACAGAATATGTGTCGACACTTATCCTTAGAGTCGACACAGAATTTCTGTCTATCTACTATGTATCCAAGGTGTCGACATAACCACAAATTGGTGTCGACACATAGTAGGCTGAAGTAATGTCGAGACAATAGAAGTTTGTGTCGACACATTCCGTCTGTGTCGACACATTTAGTCTGTTTTTCGCGCCTTTTGAACTTCTTTCAACAGAAGGTATAAATAGGTCAAAAACTCTTTCTGTCGACACGCTTCCAAGGTTTTCGAGACTAAAACCCTGTGTCGACAGTCTATCTTTCTCTCTTCTCTCAAGCTTTCTCGACGAATCGATGGCGCCAAGGATTGAAGACAACGTCAATGAAGGGTATGAGTTGGTGCGCCAGGCCTTTGCAGATGCGCCGCCAGATGTTCAAGGGGTTATCACCCTCCTCTCCGAGTCAGGGTTAGAATTTCTAATCTCAGAACCTACTAAAATCTGGAAGAAGGAGGTGCACGAGTTCTTTATCTCTGCATCAGTCCACTCAAATGGACTCAAGATTAAGTCCAATGTTCAAGGGACTAAGGTGAAGATTACTCCAAGAAATTTAAGAAAGATCTTTCAATTACAAGTAGTTGAGAATGAAGAGGAAGTTCCTAGTTCTAAGACAAGGGAAGCCCTTCAATGGTGTGGACTGGACTCGAGCATGAAGATTGGAGCTGCATTCAACAGGAAGGGTATGAATCAGCAAGGGAAATTCTTGTCTGAAATTGTTGGGAAAGTGATCCTCTGCAAGACAGGTGGACATGATAGGATTTCTGCCTATATTTTCTGCCTTATGACCAGGATTGTTTTTACAATTCCTACTGATTGGTCAGGAGTACTCTTTGACAAGATCAAAGAAGGAATCAAGAAGCCCAACATGGCTAGAATCATGAGCTTATATCTCACTGGAGTGATTCCTGAAGTGATGCAGCAACTGCCAGGGACTAAGATCAATCATATGAGAAGGATGGATATGAGACTGTTCTCTAGGTGGGATAGGGTGCTGTCCAAGGATGTGCCTGAAGAGAGCAGGCCAGACACCCCTGTGAAATCCCCTTCTCAAACTCAAGAAACTGAACAACAACAAGAAGACCCACTCAGGACACAGGTTGAAGAACAGCCTGAATCAACTATAGTCCAGCAAGTGTCAACACCTGCACAAATGCAGGGGGAGCCAGTTCACTCTCCTGCTCAAAATGTATCTACTCCTGATAAGGTACAAGTGTAGGGGGAGCTAATGTATTTTACTATAAAAGACATTGCTCATATTCTTATTACTGCACAGGTTCAGGGGGAGCTAGTGTCCACTCCTACTCTAGATACTACAATTACTGAACGAGTACAGGAGAAGCTGTTGACAGTACAAGTGCAAGAGGAAGCACAGTTAGACTTATCTCAAGATTTAACTGCTGCAGAAGATACAGCTCAACTGGAATTTACTCTGGAGGAGTTATTCCCTGATGCTGATACTACTACTGGTAAAGTAGGAGGAGGACCAGAAATTGAGAAGTCCATAGGTATGGAAATTGATCAGGAAGCTGATGTTGAGCCACAGGTTGAGGGGGAGCCAGTGGATGTTGAGACTGAGCAACAGGTCACTGGGATAGATACACTTCATCCTCCTCAAGAAAGAATTCACCTAGATACTTCATCTGATACTGAAACTGAAGAAGCCAGGCTGGCCAAGAAAAGAAAACTTGTTGTATTTAAGAGAAGAAGCAAGAATTATAAGCAGGCTTTACAGACAACACCTCAACAAGTATCTCCTGCCTTTGATCATAACAAGTTTATGGTAGATCTACAGGTGAAATTGGATGAACAAAGAATGGCTCTGGAAAAGTATGTTGATGAAAATAGCAAGTCACTTCAGTTTGACTTAGCTCAGGATATCAAGTCCATCCAGTTTCAAGTCAACATACATAAGCAAGAAATGACAGATTGCTTCCAAAAGGGAGGCCATACTGTGGTTTATCTAGCTCAACAACAGGAGGCTATTACTAAAAAGGTAGATGATGTTGTCCTGAAGCAAGGCTATGTCATTACCAATCAGATCAATATGAATGCAAATCTGGAAGACTCCCACAATCAGATTCTTCTACAATTACAAAAGCATTACACTGAAATGTCTGAGGCAAGAGCTAAAGAAAAGGAAGAGTTTAATAAGAAATTTCAAGATGCCATTGCCTCAGTACAATCTGCTATCTCCACCTGCCAACAGGACATATCAACCAAGCTGCAAAAGTTGAAACCATTTTTCAAAGAAGGTATAATTATCTAGATGGACAGATAAGGTTTCAGAAGGATGATCTTAGAGATCATATGACCAGAGAAGTCATAAAGGCGGAGAGGTTATTGATTCATGCAGGCCAAGAGCACTCTAAATGGGTGACAAATAGTATAAGAGCCACCTTGGGTTATCCACCCTTGTGTGATGATGATATGATGGCTGAATCAGGCATTCAAGCAGGACTACTTGAAGGCAACCAACCTGAGGTTGCCCAAGTTATTTACCCCCCTTCTGATTTTGATATTCTGGATAAGCAAGTGCAGGATATGTATAGTCCTCCAAAGGAGGTGAATAATGTTGTGATTGAGAAAGTTGAGATGCCAGAGGCCTTCCTGAAAGAACAGCAAGATGCTCTATTAGCAAAGAAGAGATTTAGAGAGCAGGCTGCACTTAAGCCAGATTATGAGCAGTGGAGTCCTACTTCAAGGAACATAATACTCACTGCATGGAAGGCTGTACAAGACAAAGTTCATGAGAGAGGGAAGTGGTACAATGAGATAGAATGGCAGAAGTATGAGGCAAGACAGGAAGCTATAGTACAATTCAGAAGGAAAGCTAAGCTGGGGAGGCTGCCACCAGATGCTAAGGAGCCAAGCAAGTACTTCCCAAAGCCTTTTCACTATTTTGAAAGGCAAAGGCTCAAGGAAGAAGCTCAGAAGAAAGCTGATCTAAAAGGAAAGAAGATAGCTGAAGAATCAGAAGCTCCTGTGACAGCTAAAATTCAATCTGGCAAAGGGATTATCATTAGAGAGCCTGATCAATCCTGATTGTGTTTTAGTTCCTTCATAATGTTTTGTAATGTTGTGATGTGATCATTAAATGTAAAACAATGTAATCAAACATTACCCAGTAATAAACAAAATATTGTTTAAATCTGTGATAGATTGTTTTATCTATTATGTTTTTATTATTTTGTTTATAATTAAGTATCCCTGTGTTTTTTGTCATATATCATCATTTAGTACTGTTTATAAATGGTGTATATCATTGGCTATAAGGGTTATGACTTCTCCAAATAGGGGGAGATTGTTGGGTACATTGGAAATTGTGTACCTGATTTGAAGAAGCCCAACCTAGCTCAATGATATACATCAAGGTGTATTTGATGTTGTTTTGAGTTGACATGTGCAGGTGAAGAATTGATAAAGTATGCAGAAAAATTCTAAGTCCAAGTGTCGACACAGAGAAGGATGTGTCGACACATAGAAGAAATTAGTCGACATCAACACTGGGAAGCAGTGTCGACACATAGCAGTTAGTCTACAACAATACTGGGAAAGTGTGTCGACACAGAAGAAGTAAGTCGACACAACACTGGGAAGCAGTGTCGACACAGAAGAAGTAAGTCGACACAACACTGGGAATTTGTGTCGACACAGAAGAAAAGCGTCGACCTCAACATTGGGAAAATGTGTCGACACAAAAGAATATAGTCGACCTCAAGTTTGTCGACACCAGCAGGATGTGTCGACACAAAAGGATATAGTCGACCTCAAGTTTGTCTACACCAGCAGAATGTGTCGACACATTGTGATTGAGTCGACACATTATAGCAGAGTTAAAAGAAGACTGTGTCGACACCTGAAGGCTAAGTCGACACTTACTAAGTTATGATTCTACAACAACTGTGTCGACACACAGGACTTGTGTCGACACACTGAAGAGTCAAGACCAAGTTATTTTCAGAAGAAGCTGTGTCGACTCAAAGGCAACTTAGTCGACATCACTGAAGACTGTGTCGACACCAAAGTCAATTGTGTCGACACAGATAGACAAATGGTCTCGACACTTTCTGACAGACTGTCTCAACAACTTGTGGTTCAAGACTAAGGCACATGACTTGTTTGAAGACTTGACAGCTGTGGGTTGCCACCAGTTAACTGAAGCTGTCAGACTTGTCAGAAAACGGTTAGAAACCGGATCAGCCGGTTACCATGAAGAAAGTCTATAAATAGACAGATTCAGAAGGAGGAAAAACACCTCTTGAAAACATTGATGAGAATCAAAAAGTTGAGAAGGATTACAATCCAATTCATTTCAAGAAAGTGCTAGGCACTTAAGAAGATCTTCTCCAGAAGATCTAAGAAGACTATCTAAGGATAGATCAAAGAAGAGTTCTAATCAGAATTCAGAAGAATCATTCAAAAGTGCTGGATAGAGAGAGATCAAGCCAAAATTTGAAGAAGAAGAAAGAAACCACCAGTGGATTCTCAAGAAGCTGTTTGGAAATCAACTCAGCTAAGTTCATATTCAAGAAGCTTTGAAGAAAGCTCAGATACAGTTGATTTCATCAGCTGATCAAGAATTGTCTTGGCCTTTTCTCTCTCAATTTAGGCAAGACAGCTAAATAATCTTTTCTATATTTCTGTAGGATCTGTTTACATAGATCTGAGTTGTAAGTCTGTGTTATAAAGGCTGAGTGTAGGAGTGTTGAACTCTGAGTGATAGGGCTGTTTGCCTGAGTGTAGGAGAAGGGTCTTCTCTGAGTTGTAGGCCTTGGGCAAGGCTGAGGTAGGGCTGTTGTGCCTGAGTTGTAGGAACCAGTTGGGTTCTGAGTTGTAGGATCTGTTGATCTGAGATTAGTGGAAGTTTGGCCGAATCTAGCATACTGCTAGATAGGTGAAGGGGGAAAGTGGATGTACCCAGACCTTGGGGAACCACTATAAAACATTGTGCAATCTGTGATGTTTAATTTTCTGTGATTGCTGTGATTATTGTGTTAGCCATTAAATTGAATTCTGCCTAGAAGTTTTTATAAAAGAAGTAGAACCTATTCACCCCCCCCCCTCTAGGTGTTTAGGCTGTCTTGAAAGTTAAACTATCAATACTCTACTCCTTGCACCGGCAATACCAACACTGGGGCAGAACATAGTCTTTTCTTGAGCTCCTGAAATGCTTCTTCACAGGCCTCACTCCATACAAAGGCTACGCTCTTTTGTATAAGCCTGGTCAACGACGCAGAAAGTACGGAGAATCCTTCAACAAATCTTATGTAGTAACCTGCCAATCCTAGGAAGCTCCTTATTTCCTTAGGCGATGAAGGTCTCCTCCAATCCAAGACTGCAGCTATCTTTGCAGGATCCACTGAGATACCTTCCTTATTTACGATGTGTCCTAAGAATGACACCTGAGAGAACCAGAACTCACACTTGCTAAGCTTCGCATACAGCTTGTGCTCCCTTAGAGTAGACAAGAATAAGCGCAAGTGCAAGGCGTGCTCATCTGTATTTCTGGAATATACCAGTACATCGTCAATGAACACTACCACGAATTTATCCAGAAAATCCCTGAACACTCTGTTCATCATGTCCATAAAAGCTGATGGTGCGTTTGTTAATCCAAAAGACATTACCCGAAATTCAAAGTGTCCATAACGAGAACGAAAAGCAGTTCGCAGGATGTCTGACTCCCGGATCCTTAACTGATGGTAACCTGAACGAAGGTCGATCTTTGAGAACACGAAACTACCTCACAACTGATCGAACATGTAATCGATCCTGGGTAGGGGGTATCTGTTTTTAACGATCACTTTGTTTAGCTCACGATAGTCGATGCATAGTCTCATCGTTCCGTCCTTTTTCTTCACGAAGAGCACTGGGGCACCCAAGGGGGAAGAGCTTGTCTAATAAATCCGCACTACAACAACTCATCTAGCTAAGTACGTAGCTCCTCTAACTCACGCGGCGCCATGCGGTATGGTGCCTTAGCAATAGGGTGAGTGCCTGGCTCAAGATCTATAACAAACTCCACTTCTCTTTCTGGAGGAAGTCCAGGAAGACTAACAGGAAAGACATCCGTAAACTCACTCACCACAGAAAAATCCTCAACCCGAGGCTCAACCGAAGCAGCTTCCAAAGAAAAAACAGAAACAATAAAAGAATCACAGCCAGAATCTAGAAATTTGTGAGCACACACCGCAGAAATGATCGAAGATTCCTGACGCGGAGAACCATACACACTCATCGGCTGACCATTGCCACCTCTAAAGTCCATGCGCTTGTGCTTACACTGAATGACGACATCATAGCTGGACAGCCAGTCCATGCCCAAAATCACGTCAAAGTCAGCCAAATCCAGCACCTTCAGATTCACAAAGACTAAGGAACCACTAAGGAAGATGGGGCATTTCTGGATACCCTGGTATGACCTCGCCAGCTCTCGTGAAGGAAGTTTAACGCTTAGGGAGGCATATAACGAGTCGAGAGTCCAGCGGTGACGGTCTACAAAACTCCTTGCCACAAAGGAGTGAGTAGCACCTGAATCGAACAAAATGCGCGCCCACTTTCCGTTCACCTTAAATTCACCTAAACACATAGCGCGCGCAACTAATTTACGGAAACTGAAAATCTACAAAAAGAGTTTACTAACTAAACCAGAGACTAACCTGAGATCACTTGAGTCGAAGATTGGGCTTCCTCCTTGGTCAACAGATTCAACTTCCTTTTTCCCTTGTCCACGTGAGGTACTGGCGGAGGTAGATTCTACAACAGAACTGCATTTAGCGCGGGCTGGCTTTGCGGGCAATTAGCTCTCTTGTTCCCCTTCTGTCCGCAGAGGAAACAAACTCCAGCCTTCTTACGACAATGTGTCGCATCATGCCCACTCCTCTGGCAATAAGAACAGACATGACTCCCTTTTGGAGCATCCTGGATTGCGTGAACCTGAGACAACTTCTTCGCATCCAATCTCTTAAAGCACTTCTCGAAAGGGTGACCTGGCCTACCATAGAAGCTACATGCTTCCTTTCTATCCTTCTTCGCAGCAGGGCCAGATGTCTTAGCACTTCCTTCTTCATCAGATTTCCTCTTGTCCTTCTTTGCATGTGTTCCCCGATTCTTTGCATTCTCTATCGCCTCAACCTTCAAGGCAGCTTCAACCACTTCTGCAAGGGTCTCTGACTTGTACGCGCTAACCAACTTTTGAATGTCATATCTTAGACCACCTAGGAAACGTTTTACTCTGCCTTATTCGGATGCTACCAAAGCTAGGGAGAAACGACTGAGCTTGCTGAACTCGACTTCGTACTCACCCACAGTAAGTTGCCTCTGCTTCAGGTGCAAAAAGTTGTTCATCAGGCGGTCTCGCTCGACCGATGGCAAAAACTTTTTCAGTAACATACTTTTGAATGAGTCCCATGAACATCCATCAGCAAGGTTCTCTTTCTCTCTAATCCACCAACTCTTCGCAAGACCCTGAAGTTGATATGCCGCAAACATCACCTTCTGATTGGCGAAGATGCCGGAATAATAAAACATTTCCTCGATGGCGATGATCCAATCATCCAATGCCATGAAATCTTCTCTACCGTCATACGAAGGAGGTCCTAGTCGCTGGAAGTTAGAAATAAAATTCATTTCTGGCGACAGTACGACTGGGGGAACTAGAGAAGTAGGGGGAGTAGGGGTAGCTTGGTCCACAATAGGGTCCTGGGCTCTAGGCTGCTGCCCCGCGACCACAGCCAACAACGATTGTGTCTGAGATTGCACATCCACCATCTGCCTCGTCAGGGCCTCATTACTTTGTCGCAACCCTTCAATCACCGCTTCACTCTGAGCACCAGACGACTCGCCTTTTGACTGGGGGTTCGATCTCGTCGCAACGTGCTTAGGAGGCATTCTACAGAACAAACGGAGATCTAGTCAAAATTTTGCCGAAGGCATCGCAAACTGGGGAAAAAATTCCCCTCGAACTAACCGGGCAAGAAATCTACCGACACAGGCAAAAGTCTTAACAAGGACCTAGTTTACGACACTGAAGCTGGAAAACTTGAATACTCAGATTCAGATTGGAACAAGAATGAATAATCGGCACTTACCATGTAACGGCCTGGCCCGTAAGCTCAGAGGCTGCCGCACCCGTTATAGGCTGCACAGCATGGCCGTAAACTAGCGCCGCTATAGGACAGTAGCTCGATACACCCTCAATCAGAACTAGAGGAGGACAATCACTAACACCCGCTGTTACTTTGCTCTTGGAGATCATAGAATGATGCTATGCTTCTAACTTGTGCCTATGATACGAATGAATGTTTAGATATCGTTTCAAATCATGAGTGTACATGTGTCATAATACAGATCGTTAACTTGGCACATGTGCTTATGCGATGATATGCTATTGATGTTGTGCTATGCATTCTAAGAAAAGGGCCTTAGTGCATGTTGTGAGAGGCGTACACATACAATGTTATGCATCCCATACTACATAATATTATATGTAACGAAGAAACTTAAACGTACTAATGCGCATCCATGTGATGGTTGTTATGCATCTGATACTACATAACCGTCACATGTTGCCACCTATGGTGGATTCATATACAAACACATATTATGCCTCCCATACTACATAATATGTCCCGTATACTTCTTTTCATTCTATGAGTGTAGTGCCCATGCTTCCATCAAGATCTACTGATGACATATCGGTGGGTGTATGCAAAGAAATGCTACTACCAGGGTTTTGCTCGGGGCAAAGTTGTTCGACTGACTTGCCAAACCAACCGACCCTTTGCAAAACCTCCCTCTGATACCAACTGTCACAACCCGCATTTTCTCCAAAAGGACAAGTATTAGAGTATGAGTAAACACGCTTCGTGATGCCACATCGAGCAGGGGATAACTGCCGATGCTCAGGCAATCAAAACAACTATCATAAAAACATTCATAAGTTTAATGATTTGAAAGTTGCTGATGTAACTAAGAGCCGTATCCCTCGGCTCAGTGGTTCATTAGCGCACTTAGAAGAAAACATAATTTACGCTGCGGAAAATACTTTAATTAAGATAACTTAACATCCTACATGAGTACAAACGTCCATGAAGGACAACTAATGTCATGCAAGACTCTAGATTTAGTATAAGTAGGGAAATGCCCTTTTTTTTACTAACTGTAAAGTACTTCTTTTAAGCTTAAAGACATGAGATGTATGCCATACAATTAGTAAGGTTTAATATTCAAAATAACTAACATGCATCCTAGCATAAAACATTCCCAAGAGACAAGTAATAGCTCCCAAACTGGGTAACCAAACCAACATAGAAGAGTAAACAGTAGACTGAGAAAAACAACCACCGAAGGGTGCCGACAAACTGACACTAACCCATCGTTGTACACAAATGTCTGAGTCAACAAAGAAACAAGCAATCTCACCTAAAGTGAGAGAAACACTCCTACAAAGCGATCAACAAAAACGCAGCTCCAAACTAGCCGCTCGGACGGCTACAACCTGGACCTTAGGCATCCAAAGACAGAATACCTCAGCACAAATAAAACAATGCAAGTGACAAAAAGAGATAAAAGCTCAAAGCTAAGAAAAGATCAATAAATAGGTGAGGAGGATCAACCCCCACCCAACAAGCTGTCAAACTCTGCAACAAGTCAACAAATGAACGAGTTTATAGCAAACAAATCATCAATAAAAGCTGAAGGAAATGCGCTACGTGCCTCGGGAAAACAACCAGCTTCGGCTCAAACCTACTGAAGCAAAGCAAGAAATGGCTAAACCAGCCCACAATCCAAATCAAGGATAGGAGCAACGGTCCAAGGATCATGATAGGAAAATCATTAACACTTAGTGATCCTCGTCTCGGAGGAGTGGGTGACCCTTATTTCAAAGGCATTTTATTTGCTTGTAACGACCTAAAAAGCTAAGTAGCACAGCATCGCCCGGCCCACTAGCAACCCATGGATGACCCATGGCGCTCCAGTGGTGTAGCCGGAATCTACAAGACCTGCCACGGAAACCAACACCCACTGAACACCTCACCAAGACCTCGGTACCACCGCATGCTAACCAGCGATACAAACTGATAGTTCCATCCACATTAACTTCTATCAACGTTTCCTGGTCACATTTTACAAAGGTTGGGGTCAAAACCCCGAAACAGACCCCCAAGGACTTCACTCAGCGAAAACAATGAAAGACGGACAATTCCTTCGGAATCTGTCGGGTATCAAAATTGATACTCGACAGATTCGTTGGGAATTGTAGACGAAAGCCAACGAAAGTCGTCGAGTATCATCGCGATACTCGACGATTTTCCCTGAAATAATCGGGTATTGCGACGATACTAGACGATTTTGTCTATCGATTCTTGACGACTCCAACCCGATACTCGCCGACTCTGCCTTGTCATTCACACCGATTCTACCTTGTCATTCTCACCGACTTTTACTTAGAGCCTGACGGTTATGCCTAACGATACTCGGCGATTTTCCTAATGATACTCGCCGAATCTTCCTAAAGATACTCGCCGATTCTGCCAAAGGATACTCGCCGATTCTGCCTAAGGATACTCGCCGATTCTGCCTAAGGATACTCCTCGATTCTGCCTAAGGATACTCGTCGATTCTGCCTAAGGATACTCGCCGATTCTGCCTAAGGATACTCGCCGATTTTTACATAGCATTCTAGGACATCCAAACCACGGGTAACGAGGATACTCGACGAATTCGTCGGGAATCCAAAGTGATATCCGACGGATTCGCCTCGTAGCGCGGGAAAGACCAGATAATCGCCCTATAGCATAAACCTACCCAAAATAAAGGAGAGAAAATAAAGATAAAGGGAAGAACTGGAGCAAGCAAGGGAAGAAAATCCACTTGCTTCGATTCCCACGGAGATAAGGTCGCCCGCCTCGGCCGCTTCCAGATCCGGCCACAAGGAGCACCGAGCAACGTTTCCTGAAACTTCTAGGGACGAAATCAAGCCAAAACCCCTAACCCTAACCTTCAAAAGTCAAGAAAACAGACAAATCTTACCTCTACCGAGAAGCCCTCGCCGAGAGCAGCCCGAAAATCTAGTCAGACGAGGAAAACGAGTCCTCCTGCTCCGCACACTGCCGACCCAAGCCTCGCCGAGTCCGCCGCTCCCCAAATGTCGCGGAAACGAAACAGCCGACGGGGAGAAGAAGAAAGTGCGGACCGGCCCAAGCCCTATTTTAACCTCTATATACCCTAATAATAATAATATAATATATTATATATAATATATATATATAATAACACACCATCCTAATATAACGCTCAACACAAACGAACTCGGAAACGCGCAAAACTCGCGTCGTAGCCAAAAACCAATGCTACGAACGCAACGACGAGGTCGGAATCCTAATCCGATGGGTTGAACTCAGGCAAACACCTACCAAAGCCAAAACACAAGCGGCTCCACCAAGTCACCAAAAATAACCCGGCCCGCTAGGGAAAACTCGCCAACAGGCTAAGATACTACCCTACAGAGAACTCAAGGAGCCAAGATCATGCTCTATCCTCGGCACATGTCAAACATGTGCTAGGGTAACGCTTCTGACGTCAAAACCCGGACAACTAAAGAATATCGGAAAAATCAGGGGCGTTACACCTTGGGCTGAGCTTCTTCATACCACGTACCCGAGATACTCCATGCATCGGCCTAATCTTCAAAAATACCCTGTCTCCCACTTGAAATTCCACCATCTGGTGCTTTGCATTATAATATTTCGCTTGGCGACTTTGAGCCTCGAGCATGCGGTCCCGTATTAGCCTCACAGCCGCATCAGTATAATCTATATATTCAATTACCAAAGCCTTCAGATCTTCATCCAGCACCCAATACAAGGGTGTTCTACACCTTCTTCCAAAAAGGGCTTCATGGGGTGCCATCCCAATGCTAGCTTGATGGCTATTGTTGTATGAGAATTCTACCAAGGGTAGGATCCTTTCCCACGGCTCTCCTCTATCCAACACACACAACCTCAACAAGTCTTCCAATGTCCTGATAGTCCTTTCATATTGCCCGTCGGTCTGAGGGTGAAACGATGTGTTTAAGGTAAGACGCGAACCCAAATATGCCTTCACCGCATTACATTCCCTAGAGGTAAACCGACCATCTCGGTCAGAAACAATTGTCTTTGGCACGTAATGATACCGTACGAATTGTTCCACAAAAAGGCTTACCAAAGCATCCACGTGTGCTTCTTTCTTCATATGTATGAAACGGGCTAACTTCGTAAAGCGATCAATGATTACCCATATCGAATAATTCACTGACCAGGAGCGAGGCAAACCGTGGACAAAGTCCATGGAAACATCCTCGAACTTCCACTCGGGGATGGGAAATGACTGCAACAATCCACCAGGGCTCCTCCATTCTTCGTTCACTCCTTGACAGGCCTCGCAATGCCTAACAAAATACCTGACGTCTTTCTTCATCCCCGGCCAACGCATGGTCTTCCGCAAGTCGGCGTACATCTTAGCAATCCCATGGTGCACAGAATACTGAGAGAAGTGTGTTTCTCTCATGATATTCTCCTGAATATTACCGCCCTTGGAAATGTAAAGCCGGCCATGGAAATGAACAAGGCCGTCCTTTAGAGAGTACTCGCTAGTTGTCCCACCTTCACTTGACTTTATTGCCAGGGCCAAAGCTTCATCCCTTCCTTGCTCTACCCGGATCCCGTCTCACACATCGCAAACTATATTCATTGCGGTCAAGTACTCCGTATACCCATCTGGTTGGTCCTTGTACTCCAAGGTGATCTCCATCTCCTCAAGCATCCGAGCTAACTCCATACGCATCAACCGGGACTCAGAACTTGCTTCCGGTACCATCCTGCTCAAAGCATTGGATTCGGAATTTATTTTTCCGGGGTGGTAGTTCATGGTGTATTCATAATCGCACAAAAACTCCAACCACCGCCGCTTTCTCAGATTTAATTCCTTCTGGGTATGGACGTACTTTAAGTTCTTATGATCCGAGAATATTTCGCAGTGAACGCCATATAGATAGTGCCTTAAAATCTTCAAGGCGAACACCACTGCCCCGAATTGCAAATCATGTACTAGTAGTTGATTTCATGCTTCTTTAGTTGTCTTGAAGCATAGGCACTAACATGTCCGTGCTGCATCAATATTGCTCCCATTCCTTAATATGATGCGTCCGTGTAAACTTGAAATCCTTCCTTCCCGAAGGGAATGGTTAGGATGGGTGCGGATGTAAGTCTGTCCTTTAGTTCTTGGAACAGAGCTTCACATTTGGGTGTCCACTCATACGGCACACCTTTCTTTGTTAGGGAAGTAAGAGGAAGAGCAATCTTTGAGAATCCCTTTACGAACTTGCGGTAGTATCCGGTAATTCCAAGAAAACTCCGCACGTCGGCCGCTGACTTCAAAGGCGACCACTCCTTCACGGCACGCACTTTGGCCGGATCCACAGCTAGCCCAGCCCCACTGATCACATGACCAAAAAAGTCCACCTCCTTAAGCCAGAATTCACACTTGCTGAACTTGGCGAACAGGGCGTGCTCTTTTAACTTCTTCAGTACTAAGGCCAGATGCCAGGCGTGTTCTTCCTCCATCTTGGAGTAGACCAAGATATCGTCGATGAAAACAATGACGAAAACATCTAGATAGGGCTCGAACACCTTGTTCATTAAGCTCATGAAAGCTGATGGGGCATTAGTCAGCCCGAACGGCATCACTGTGAACTCATACAAGCCGTACCTTGAGCTGAAAACCATTTTATGAATGTAGTCCTCTTGTATTCTCAATTGATAATACCCTAAGGGCAAATCTAGCTTGGAAAACCAATGCGCTCCCACCAGTTGATCAAACTACTCATTGATTTGAGGTAACGGATAGGTGTTTCGTACCGTCAGTCGGTTGAGCTCCCGATATTCTATGCATAATCGCAGGGTTCCATCCTTCTTCTTAACGAATATAATAGGGTCTCCCCAAGGTGATGAGCTGGTGTGAACAAATCCATATTCTACCAACTCTTGTAATTGAATCCTAAACTCCACGAGTTCCTTTAGGGAAATCCTATAAGGTGTCCTAGAGACAGTCTTGGCACCCAGTACTAACTTGATTTGAAAATCTACTTCTCTGTGTGGGGGTAATCCTGGCAATTTCTCCGGAAACACTTCGGGGAAATCGCGCACCACCCGCACATCCTTGATATCTAACGCCAACTCCATCAGCTCGAAATAGATCATAAAAACTTCATCCCTCTTTATATAGGCTTTTAAAGCCTCGACTGAAGATAATATCATACGGTGCGCGAAGTTAATACCTTGAAAGATGACCTTCGAGTTTCCATATCTCAACTAGATCCTCTTCTACACACAGTCAATCTTTGCATAGTGCTGATCTAGCCATACAATGCCAAAAATGAGGTCGAACTCTGGCATTCCCAAGACTGTGGCAGGGGTTTCGAAGAGCTTTCCTTCAAGGAGAACCTCAAACTCGCACTTCGCGGTTGCCGTCATCTCCGATCCGTCTGGAAGGCGAAACCTTCGAGCAATACCAGTGAAGTATTGCACTCAATCTATATCTTTGATGAAGTCTTCAGACACAAAAGAGTGTGAGGAACCGGTGTCAAATAATATATAGGTCGGTTTCCCGCCGACCATTACGGTGCCTAAGTGTCAATAATAATTCTCAAGCTAGGTGTCTAATATATTTTAAGCAACATGAGGATATTAATGAAAATAAAATAACTAACTGTAATCATACCTGCAATCACCTCCTGAGGGTTCTGCTCTTGAGTCATGTCCAACGCATACATCTGATCTTGAGCGGGCCCGAGGTTTCCTCTTCGTGGTCCTCGTCCTTGACCATGCTTGTGCCCCCGCCCTCGAGGAGCTGCCGGAGGGAAAGCGAGAGGCGCATTTCCAAATAGTTGTGGGAGGTAGTGTCGAATGTGGCCCGGTTGGTTGCATTCGAAGCACACTCGCTCCTGCCGCCCACAGGGTTGTGGAAACTATTGAGATGGAGGCAATGCTAGCAGTTGCGGAACCGGGCGCTCCATTCTGAAATTCTGGGGGAAACGTCCGCCACCTCTTCGATATCCTCTTGATCCTCTATTATCAAATCTCCTTCTATTGCTGGGGCCGGCTTCCATCACACCTTCAGCTAGCCTTTTACCACTTTCCAAATAGTACGCTTCCAACCTCTTCGCCATATCAATAATCTCGGCTAGACTATAGTCCGCTATAAACAAAAGGGCTTGCCTCAGGGGGTCTCGCAAGCCTTTGTAGAATCGTTTGTGTATCCTCTATCACCAAACTCATAAGAGTCAGAAAATCTAGCCAAGTGCTGAAACTCCCGTTGGTATTTTGTCACTGACTTGGACCCTTTCTTCAGTTGCAAAAATTTCTCTTCAAAATTATCCCGAGCTGCCGAGGGGATGAAATGCTCTAAAAAGGCTTCAGAGAATTCACTCCAACTTATATCCGTGTACATCCGTCCTTGAAAAGTGGAGCCCATGAGGGACTTCCACCACCTTTTGGCGTGCAAATCTAAGAGTGTCACTACAAGGGTCACCGCCATATTGTTTGGGCACCTTATTCCTGCCAACAGTTCTTTTACAGTGTCGAGCCATTCTTCCGTACACACCGCCGACTCCGTCCTAAGGTAAGCAGGAGGGGAGAGAGCTCAGAAAGTGATTAACCAAGTTGATCCCGGACCCTGGTGTTGTACAGGGGCTTGCTGAGATTGGGACCTGAAGGTGTCTAGGATAGTTGTGAGCGTCTTCCCCTGCTCGAATTGTTGGAATTGTGTAGGTACAGACGGGGCGGGGTTGCCCCTCACCGGCTCAACATGTACTGGGATCTACACGTAAGGTACAAACTTAAGGTTAGGTTGGCTAATCTAAGGTCAAAGATGGACAAACTTATTGTGAATTAAATATGGGCATACCATTGCTTCCGCTAAGTCAGTTTGTCACAAAACTGACTAATCGAACGGGGGTGGCACCATTATTAAATGAATTCTTTAGTTCAGGATCGTAGCAAGCTGATACCATTTGTAAGACCCCCTCCCGGAACACAAAACACGGCACGAGAGGGGTCTTATGCCCAGAACAACTGCCATACGGTAGCACTAACTCTCGGGCTAGCCTGTACCACAAGACGCCTATTCTGCCGGCCACAACCAATATCATTCATTATTGACCTAACCAGAATATAAGATACCGAAGTCAAATCCAAACAAAGCATAAAGTCCATAATATCTTAACAATAGAAAAGCTTCAACAAGCTTCTTACATAAGAGTACGTAAATAGTTTTCCCAAAAAGGGTACAAAAAAACCTCTCACAATCACATCAGTAACCGATGGTAGCGACGGTACCGTCCCCTCAGGCCCTGTCGTCCTGGCCTGGCTATCCGTCTGCATAACCTGCTGCTCCACCTGTGGGGTTTCCTCCTAAACAAGAAGACGTAGCAACCGTTAGTCATAAAGACTATGTGGCTTCACATCCCCTCCCCCTGTGACTCCTCGGCACCGGGCGGAGAAAGGAACAGGGTACAATATAAATGAAACATAGGTACAAGTAGGTGTATATCTATATGAAAATAAAGCAGTGTAATAAATGAGCAACAACTGATTCTAGCAATTCTATCATCTACAACAGCATGAGAGTATTGTTTTATAACAAAATGTTACTCAACTTATATGAATGCCCATACAAACATATAATTTGAGGATCGTTAAGCAGTAAGTAACTCATCGTATAGGAGTGCCCATGCAAACTTATACGATGAGGATCTTGTGTATGCAATGGAGTGTAATGACATGTATGTAATGCAATGACTCGCCCATGATCACGCACATGCACTCGCTATGTCGACATAGACTTGTTGTTCCCACTTTTCGAGCTGGTAACTAACCTCTCACGCGTCAACCGTCGTGGAAGGACGGTGACAGTGGAGCGGGCATCTCCACTACTAGGCTGGTCTCCACACTACCTAGACTAGGCCTTCGTACGCCTCAACGTTAAGAACATAACAACGGAGCTCACATGCGTACTATGGCTCAACGGGTGTCTCGGGTAGATATGCACCGAGATTCTAGCCCCGAGCTTGCCTAAGGTGTGATAAGGAAGGACACTCGGAAAGGAGCACGAGGACTAAGCCCAACAATTCACTTAGCACGGAAGAAGCCTCGGGACATGAACACTGAGGATCAAGCCCAATTGCCCAAGGTCTAGCCTTCAACTCCCATCGGTGTGACGATTGGCGATCCCGTAGACCTACCGCACTATTCTTAACCCAGGATTACAACACCGCGTGTAGACTCATACCGCGAGCCACTTAACCATACTGTGGTATGGAAGGAGCCTTGGAAACGAGCACGAGGACCAAGCCCAACCGACCATTAGGCACGGAAGGCACCTTGAGACATGAACACTGAGGACCAAGCCCAACCGTCCATTCATGACTCTTTTCCTGGCACCAAAAACATTTAGTTTACCAACCCAATCACTCGAGAGCACATGAGTTAATCATCCGATAATCACAACACATGTTCATATCAATCAACACTGACCGAATACCCAAATTCTCGTATTCTCGTGATTTGACCATTAATTATCATCTGCTCACTATCCCCCCACAAAGTCACTTCATTCAATCACATGTCATTTCACCATTAGCTTACGTGAGGCCTATCCAATAGTTTCATCATGCGTTGAATTCTCACAACCCTACATATTATGATTTGCCAACGACTTAACGTCAAGTTGTTACAAAACCTCTTCCGAGATCAAATTCAATTATAAAACTAACCCAGGAATTTCAGTTGCAGAACACCTGCTGGACAGCAACTTCAACCAAAGATTCCCGTGGCTACAGGAATCCGGTGAGTGCATGTAACCCCTCGATGGAAATTTATTTCCATGGGCTACAACCTTCATGTTCAGTCTGTAACCCAGATAATATTGTATCCTACATGAAATTGGCTCCAAATCCTGCTGCATACAGAATACATTTTTTGTGCGCTTAGTCTACAACCTCTTTTTCGATCAGACATTCCCGTGGCTATAGACTTCACCTGAAGGCATATAACCACTCGTTGGAAAGGTAATTTCAAGGATACAACTTTTGTGTTTAGTCGAAAGCCCTGATCTGACCTTGTCTTTCCTGAAAATAGCCAAGAATAGCGCTGCGTGCAGAACAAAGATTTTTGCACTCATCGTGATGCGGAATGAACGACATCGGTTCATCTTCCTCCTCAAGCCGGTCTTCCCAAATTGCAACCAAAAGTTACTCCACCCTTATTCACCCTCTTAAGGCCATTCCTTTTCTCGAATCCACCCCCATCATCACTTTGAAGAAGGGGAGGTTGAAGATGACTAAACATTAGAACACAAGTTCTAGAAAGGTCCTCTGAGAAATCTTCTTCTCACAAAACAAGACTCATTTGAGTCGATGTATCGCCTAAGAATAACTATAGATCTAGCACAAAGGGAGAGGGGAGGAAGCACACCTCATTTCGAGTGGTTCTGCCATTTCCTGCCATGGATCTTGTCATCCTTCTCGTTGGCATCGTCTTTCCCTTGACAGCGGTGGCATTTCCTCACGGGGCTGGTTGGCTCCAGCAAAATCGACCTCCTCTAGAAGTTACTCTTCAAAAAACAGGGTTTTGAAGAGAATAAGACGGCTAGGGTTTCAATTTTCTCTTTTATACAGATGTGACACGGGTCGGGACACGGCCGTGTCCTTACCCGTGTCCTGCTCTAGCGAAACGGCGTCAACGGTTCGAGTGTTGCTTGGACACCAATACGGGTAGGGACACGCTCGTGTACACTACACGTGTCACATGATATGACCGTGTTCATGCACATGTTCTTACCCGTCTCCCGCCCCTGAGACACGTTCGGCTTCTTGAAGATGTGCACACGGGTAGGGGCATGCCCGTGTATCTACCCGTGTCCTGCTCGGGCCACATTTTCTCGAGTACCACTCGACATCTCTCGAGAACCTTACACCTCTCGAGAACTCGACGCACACGGGTAAGGACACGCCCGTGTCCCCACCCGTGTCCTGCTCGCGACACACTTTCTCGAGTACTACTCGACACCTCTAAAGAACTCGACACCTCTCGAGAACTCGACGAACACGGGTCGGGACACGCCTGTGTCCTTACCCGTGTCCTACTCGGGACACACTTCCTCTAGTAACACTAGACACCTCTAGAGAACTCGATACCTCTCGAGAACTTGACGCACACGACACACGGGTAGGGACACACCCGTGTCTCTACCCGTGTCCTACACAGGCCCAACCTCACTTTTACCCACGAGTGCGCTCCTGATCGCCTGCACTCTCTTAGCCTAAATTAGTTCTCCTGATTCAAAAGCACGCACGAGGGGCCTAGCGCAAATCGGGACGTTACAGCTAGAAAATCGAAGTTTATAACGAAAGGAGGCAAGTGCACCTATCACATGTAGTACTCGATATTCGGGTGAATACCGAGGTCATATTATTCTCGTGGTTGGGTTGATTATTATTACTCCTCCAGGAGGACTATTATTTTACTGAAAGTAAGGTGGATTTTTGTTTGTCACTAACAACGAAAATAAAAGAAAGCTGAAAATTACTTAAGTTATTCGATGATGGGTTAACGCTCAGCACCGAATCGGATTAATACTAAATTAATTCTTAAAAATAATTAAACTTAGTTTTCAAATTAATAAAAGGCAACTTAGCCATGGAGGTTCCACAAATATGAGCACACCCATCTCTAGGTAATATCGCTCCCCTGAATGCTTAGACTATTCGACCGAACGTTAGTCCGACGAAGGATTCCTCTTAACGCCGGCTTTACGCTAAGAACCCCGCTATCGGGTAGGGAACCCAATCTGGTAGAACTATGCTTCTCCTCTCTCGAGGGTATGTATGTAATTATATTTACCGAAAGGGGATCTGTCCATACGCACGGCCTCTCGGCTAGCTAGTGTATGGATTACCGAAATAGAGCCCACACATCGATTATGTGGTCCTATGCATTTTTAACCCCGGGTAAACCTTAAGACCTAATACTAAAGTGAAAATAAAGAACTGTCATTATTTTAAATCATTTTATATGTCCCAATGCTCATCGATGCCAAGGGATAAAGGCGATTAGCCACTCATCGGTATGTGGATAGCTTTATAGTTTTAATAAGGCGCGAGTTCGAAACTAAACACTAAACGATTATAAGAAGAAGACATAAAATAACAAACATTTATATAAAATTGAAAAGCTAAGTAAAGCAAGAACTCACGCACACTTCGAAACCATAAAATAAAGTAAATAAAAGTACTACTCGAATGAGTATGCGGTAAATGAAAACACGCCATTCAACTCTTAACGAGTAGGCGGAAATAAATGCATGTACAAGTTTTACTCAAATGACTAGACGGTAAATGACAAGTCCCACTCGAATGAGTAGGCGGTAAATGAAAACATGCCATTTAACTCTTAACGAGTAGGCGGAAATAAATGCTCACACGCACACACTCTATATGAATTAAAATAAAGTAGAAAGAATTATCTCCTACACACACACACTCTACATAATTTGAGGAAAGCATGAAAATATAGCATGAAAAGTTATTCTCATACACTCACACACACAAATTAAAAACCAAATCAAAGTTACCTAAAAATTAAAAAAACAACTTTTTTATGCTTAGAATTTGTAAAAAATACATAAAAAGATGAAATAAAAATTAAAAGAGCAAAAGTTTTTGGGAATTAAAGTTAAAATCAAAGGTGCTCAACAAATTAAATTTATAACTTTTTCATTCTTAAGAGTTCATAAAAGTGAATAAAAAGTGATAATAAAATTCAAAATAACAAAAAGATTTTCAACCTAAAAAAAACTAAGTAAAATAAATATAAAAATCACTTTTAAGATCTCTTTTACAAAACTTATTAGGATGGAAAAGTTGCAATTTTAAAGTAAGACAAAGGCTAAAAAAACTATCCTAACACATTTGCATAAGGAAAACAATAGAAATGAAAACATCACTCACAAACACTCACAAACTTTTTCATAAAGAGAAAAAACTAGGAATAATAAAGTGATAAAATGAAGAAGAAAGTGGGCACACAAGTTCATTCCAAAGTAATGTAAGAAGAAAAAAGCTATCATTTTTATTACTATAATAAAACTATTACAAAGTTGTTACAAAACTAAAGCTAAAGAAAAAAACAAACATAAAAGGAAGGGGGAGAAATCTCCTTACATGGCTATGGAATCACCAAGGGCAGCCCACAAAAAGACACTAAAATGGCTCAAAAAAGTGAACCCTTGGACCTTACAGAAACTTTTTATTTATAGACAAAATTTCGGGTGTGACACGGCCTATAACCCAGGCGTGTCGGGGGGGCGTGTCACAGTTGTTGTGTTTGACTTTGCGAAATCTGGCGACCTTGCTTGTTTTTGGAAGCTTCGGGACTAGACACGTGTCTGACACGGGCGTGTCGTGCTTGGACACGGGTGTGACATGCTGGCATTGAGTGTCGAGTTGATGGCGTTGAGTGGTGTTGAGAGGTAAACAAAAAAAAGTGTTGAGAGGCTTTGAGAGGTGAACA
This sequence comes from Platanthera zijinensis, assembly GCA_039513925.1. NCBI lineage: Eukaryota > Viridiplantae > Streptophyta > Magnoliopsida > Asparagales > Orchidaceae > Platanthera > Platanthera zijinensis. Next base: position 191,107,357 of record CM077084.1, read on the forward strand.
GTAAAAGCATTGTGTGGCTGTCAGCGTTGAGTGGCATTGAGTGTCGACTGGATGAAGGCGTTGAGTGGCTTAAACGGGCGTGTCAGTCAGCATGACACGAGCATGTTCTACTTGGGTTGATTAAGAATTGAGTGTCGAGTTGGGGTCGATGATGGTAATCGTCGAAGTACGACACGGGCATGGCAGTCAGCATGACACGGGCGTGTCAGGTCAATTTTTGACAATTTTTTGAAAATTTTTTTAGAAAATCAAAATAAACAAAGTTAGATTAGTTTTTACAAAAAGAAGCATATTTATTAAAGAAAAATAATAGAAAAATTCTAAAACATTCTAAAACTACTTAAATAAAATACTAAAAATGCGTATATTTACAATTCATCACCATCTCATACCCATAATAAGATATAAGTCGGGCAATCTCAATAATGTAGTTGATACCACAAATAGCTTCCCGCCAATAGATATGTTTATATTGCACTTAGTAGAGGAAAATAACTCTTAGACATCTCGAAGGTGTAATTTCCTCGCAACCCTAATAAAGTGCTGCACTCAATCCAAATCCTCTATAATGTCCTTTGAGACAAAAGAATGTGCCACCCCAATATCGAACACGGTATGGGCTGGCTTTCCGCAGATGGTCATAATAATTATGAGTTTTGTTATATGAATTTAGGTTCTAAATATACACTAAGTATTTGACATAACATTAAGACATGTTCGAATATCAACATTTGAATAAACAAATATGGGTACCTGTGATAACCTTATATGGGTTCCTCTCTTGAGCCATATCTAGTGCATACACCTTGCCCTGAGAAGGGCTCTAATTTCCTCCATAGCATCCTCATCCTCTTTCATGCTTTCAACCATGGCCTCATCCCTACTATATAGGCGGTTTTGTTGGAGGAACTAGTGGGAACCTTTTGGAACTGTGAGTCAGTATGTGCCCCAACTTATTGCAACTGAAGCAATTTTACAAATAAAATCCTCTCCCTTTTATCCTTTGAGGCTCCTGAATGCACAAGGGCCGAGGGACTAGTACCTCTAGTGCTTTCCACTTGCTTCGAAGATTTGATGAGGGCATCCTCCAACTCTTTGACGGATCATAATCTAGCCCCACTAGGGACCACTAATTATTGTCCACTCTTGTGCTCATCATATTTGTCTTCCTTTTTTTACTTCTATCCTAGTCAATGAGGTGGTCCCCATCAAGCCTTATTGTTGTCTCGTTGATCTTTAATGGCTGGAATAAGGTAAGAATAATAAATCCAACCTGAGATAGTTCTAAAGACCCCCAGTAGAATTTCTTATCAAAGTATCAGTCATGTAAAGTGTACGTGCTCAGGAACATGGATAGATTAGAGAACTCACACTAATATTCTAGAGTCGACCAATTTTCCTATATCAAATGTAAGACTCTCTCCTCCATCTTATCATGATTGGTGTGCATCACAAAATGCTCAAAAAGGGTGTAACTAAACTCAACACAGGTGATCCCTGTATAATACCTTACAACATAAGTGGACTCTATGAGGGACTTCCACCACTTCTTATGATAATCTAAGGAGAACATTACCAAGGTGACTGCCTGGTTAGTCGGGCAACAGATCCCAGCAAGCATCATATATATAGTGCTAATTCACACCTTAGTCTTATCTATTAACTTTGTCCCATGGTTGGTAGGTGGGGATAGACCTCATAAGGTACTCAACCAATTAGACCCCGCATGTTGTTGTTGAACAGAAGCCTGCTAATATTTGAATGCCTATAAAATAGCTATCAATGTCTGCCCCATCTCGGTCTAGAAGAAATGAATATCAGTCGCAGAAGGGGAATAGTGGCCTATATACAAAAATTATTAACGGCTACAAAAATTTTATAATTTTCTGGATTTATGGACATATTATGTGAATTCGCACATGGGCACTCATATGCCTCTACTATTTTATTTTGTTCGCAAACAAAATTGTAAGAGGGGTGCCCCTATAATTTGCGGGCTTCTTGATTCACAGATCATGTGTTGGCTGATAATAGTTTGTCGACCTACTTTTTAACGCCACTTCTCAATCCCATACATTGTTAGTAGGGCCAGTAATCGATCACTTGCAAAATATTAATTTCTCTGCTGACCACCCTACACATGGATACCGCATGGAGTGTTAGTGATAGTTTTGGCTCCAATAGAATTTGGTGAAGTTAGCATGGATTATAGATTACTGATCTTTCCTATATCGTTGAATAATAGCGGGAGATCATGATCCCCCGTGACCTTAAGATACCTTTCTAGCCAACAAATAAACCCTCATGGCAAGCGAACAATTGCTAGACAGAGAGCAACTGGCCGTCAATCGCACTGATTTTGAGCTTTTTCTTGCTTTGTGAATCGAGTGGTCTCCAATGGAGAGCAGTAGGCACAAAATGTTGAACATCCAAAGGATCCAATTACCCCTACATGCCAACCACCAACCCCACCAAGAAAACCACCTCAGCTTTAATCACAAGGGGAGGGATTTCTCGTCAATTATGAGCATTTCCAAGAAGCTGTGTGGGATCATCCTAGAAGGTTCTTAAACATCGACGAATAGGAACCAATGATGGGAGCAGAAGTTTATTTGTCATTCATCCTAGGAATTGTAGGGGAAATACACCTCAACATCTATAGGGAACCACAACTTTCTCGCTTCTTGCGGAAGGATTATTCATGCTCCCATTAACAAGTATTTGATGACATGTTATCCCTATCGTCTCTCTCCGAGGGTCTGCGCTGCAAATTGCTTTCCATCACCTTCGATGGAAAGGGAAGGGAATGGTTCATCTATAGACTTTCTCCTAGTTCAATAACTTTCTTTATGGAATTGAGGAAAAGTTTATTGCAAAGCCTTGCCACCTCCAAATGGCGAAGAGTGGATGTCAGTGCTTTGTTCCAGATCTAATAATAACCAAGGGAGACCTTGGGGAAATATATTGATAACTTCCAGAATCTGATTATGGAAGTTTTAGATGTGGACCCTCAGTTCTACAAAGTAGCCTTTACTAATGCCCTTCGGCCTGGACTATTCAAATTCATGACTTGCGAGAAGAATCAAAAAAAATATTCATAGTTGATCGTGAGCGCAAATCAATTCATTGAAGTAGAGTTCAATAATGAAGAATTCATCTTGGGAATCTCTGATCTGAGAGGGCAAGTGTCCCTTGAACTCTTCGAACCGCCCTATGGTTCCTCACCAAAAAAGTAATTTTATCGGTAAGGACCATCGATCCACACGCTCGCATGGGAGAAACTTTCATCAACGAGGCCCTCAAGCCTTTCAGTAGATGAGTCTAGTGCACTGCCAATCACAACATGAAGGCAATGGAAACCCAACAATGATGAGTTTCCCTATAGTTGTAAGATGAGGCACAAGAGCACACCAGCATCAGAGTACCGAAAGAAGAGGTTGTAGAGATCCTCCAGCAGCAACCTGATTCTCGGCTCTTGAGACCTATGAAAGGAGGGGCTGGAAGTATAAAGCCAAACCACTACTGTTAGTTTTACCAGTTTGTGGGGCATGATACTGAGAATTGTTGAGGGATTCAAGACGTGGTAAAGAAGCTTCTTAGGGAAGGAAAGTTGGAGTACCTACTTGTAGAGAGGCAAAAAGAAATGGTCATAGAGAAGTAGCATCGAAAAGGGAATGAAAAGGTTTGGGAGGGGACAAGCACTGCAAGATGTAACATGATCAAGCATTGAAAAAGTGAGGAAGAAGAGTGGTCAGAAGAGGAGGGATTCGACCCAGTAGGATCTGTAAACTACATACATAGTGGGGCCAAAGTTGAGTCCTCCCGCAAAGGGAGCTTGAGACGTCTGCAAGAGAGAGAGGTAGCCATAGCATAGCAAGATACGCACCGTTGCGGGATGGTAACAATCAAGGAGGAAGATCTTCCCTTGGTCATCCACCCCTTCCATTATGCGACCGTCATCAAAACCATTCTTGGAGACTATACATTGGCCCAAATCCTGCTAGATACTAGTAGTCCTATCAATGTGCGCTTCAAGCCCGCCTATGAGGTTAGCTTGAAGGCTGAGCCACTAAAAGTCTATGTTGGCCTGCTTTATGTCTTCGTAGGGTTGAAAAAAGAGGTTAAGTTGAGCATGTATATGGCCATTATACACCACCTTATAAGGAACCACCGCGTGTACAACGATCTATCCATAAAATCACTAAGACTGATGACATCCTCTTGTCACGCAAAGAGCTTTAGAAGAAAAGGCGGTTTGAGCAACTAAAGAGGGGTACATGAAGAAGATAGATAAGGAAATATTGAGGCGACCTGTATTTCCTAGCCGCCAAATCCTAGCGGCGACTAGAGATGATGAGATTCTAAGCTCGAGTACTTCTTCTCACAATACTAATCCATGTCATTTTTGCTGCTCAGAATAATTGATTAAAACAACATGCTCACTTTGTGTTTTAATATTTTGCGGAGTTAGACTCTCTGGTTATCATGGATGAATTCATGATGCGAATCCAAGAGGATGAAGGCCATAGCTCCTTCTCCCAACTTTTTGTTGAATTCGAACGGTTAAAGTCAAAGCTCTTCGTAAAGGAAGAGAAGAGGAAGGCTTCAGAGGAGCGAATAAGAATAATATCCGCTAGGTTGGACGCTAGACGATAGCTATAAAGGAGGCTATCCACAGATTTGGATGCTAGACACGTGCGAGAAAGAATTATTCGAGATCATGTTCTAACTCAGGCGAGGCAACTTCAAAAATTTGAGGAGGATGTCGCTCACTATAAGAAAAGTTACTATAAGGCTATGGAAAGAGAGATGAGACAGCAAACTTATTTCCCGATTTCAAAGAAACCGTGACAATCAGATCATGGCTCTGCTAGAGCGAGACTTAAGCCCCGGTGGCTGATCAGTCAACCCTTCCCAAGCGGCCTAGAGAATAGGTGGTTTTTAAAGAGCCAACCGTTCTGATAAGCTGCATAATCAGGGAAGCTTCCGATATACACAGTGCCCAGAAGTTCTTTTACAACCACCTGGTTTCTGCGTTATCTATTTTACAATAGGTAGGTGACCAAGTGGCTCATATTGGCAGAGATCCCGCAGACCGCAGCGAGGAGCGATGAGAAGAGAGGGAGTGAAAGAATTGTAAAGTGTTCGAGCGGACAAACCTTCTTGTCATTATGACTATATTGATTATCGTATGCTTCAACTCAAGGATCATGTAAAAAAGGGAGTGAACTATCTGGATGCAAATATAACTAAGTCCAAAACCTCCCTGACTATAGCTGTATCTGAAGAAGTCATAAAGCGAGAGAAGCTAATTATCAAAGCCAAGAGTAAGAATGTTGTTTGGGTTACCAATACAATATGAGGTTCATTTGGGCTTGAATAGTATACATATGACAATATTCATACTGCTCCTGCCCCTATTCCAGAGGGTCTGTATGATGAACAGAATGGTGATTAATATGATGAACAAGGTGGTGCTCAGTTGGTTGAACCTTCAACTATTGTTATAATTCTTACATCCAACCCTACTGCTGATTAGATAGCAAGAGCCAGAGGCAAGTCTATTGCTGAAGAAGAGTAAGAGGTCAGACTCAGCAAGAAATGGTATATAGAAGAGATGGAGACCAGGACAGACTTTGAAAACTGGATTCCTCAATCAAGGACCATCAACTTGTTTGCCTGGGATTAGATCAAAGACAAGAAAACTAATAGGGGAAAGCTTTATAGCTCTCTAGAATGGGCCATTTAAGAAACAAATGAAGAGGCCAGGAGGAAGTTTAGAAGAGATAAAAAGTTAGGTGTTGTGCCACCAAGTGTTATTGAGCCCAGCAAGTACATTCCTAAGCCATACATATATTTTGAGTGATAAAAGTAGAAGAAGAATGAAGATAAAGAAATTGATACAAAGAAACCCAACAGGGTAATAGTGATTAAGGAGCTAAAAACATGACGTGTTTTTTTGTGTTTTCCTTAAGGGATAGAGAAAAGTTAACATTAATTAAAGAACTCTAGATATTTATGACTATTACCTTTAATAAAAATCATATTTTTGTGTGTGTATCATTTTTTGCTCTTAAATTCTGTGAATGCTTATCTTCTATATATAGTAGTGTATATCATTAACTAGGGTTCTGACATCTTTAAATATGGGGAGATTTTTGGGTCCATTGATCGCAATTTCCAACACTTGAAGAGGCCCATAAGTCAATAGTATACACATGGATGAATCTAATATATGCTCAAAGTTCATTATATGCAGGTTGTATTCTTTTATATTGATTTGACAGGTTGTCAAGGTCATATTGACTGTCATACCTGTCACAACCAACTTTTTCACAACATAAGATATCATATCAGAGTAAGAGAAAATACGTGTCATGATGTCATACTGTGTAGGGGATAACTACAGACGCTCAGGCAAGTACCCACTCCTAACATTTATTATGAAATTCTAAAGTTTATCTTAAAGAAAACTTGTTTTAGTTAAGTTTGGCGATCATATCCCTCGTCTCGGTGGATCAACTATTCCACGGATGAAAATATAATTATATTCTACGGAAAATACTTCATTTACATCTATTAATACCGTACATGAGCATGAACAACCGCATAGGACAACTCTTAATATGCATACCTCTAGATTTAGTATAAGTAGGGAAAGAGCTTTTACGTTCATTAAAATATTTTGTCCTTTGATTTAAAAAGATGTCATGAGCATGAGATAAAAATAATGATTTTTTTATTGCTTGAAAATAACTGACATGCAATCCTATCATTAATCCTTTCCAGAGAGCAAGTAACACTAACAAATCATCTAGATAGTGACTTAGCAGCTAACAAGTAACTTAACATTCTACAAAATCTCTAATGGGCATCAACAACCCAACACGAACCCACAAAACTACATGCATATCTGAACTAATAAATAAAACAACAAAAATACCTCATGAAGTGGAGGTAAGAACCACAATAACTACTTCTGAAAGCATGAGACCACCAACTATAGCCACCCAAACTGCTACAGCTCTGAGGCTGAGGCATTCAAAAGAAAGAACACCTTAATAAGAAAGAATAAGTGGCTAAAGAAACCAAAGGTAAATAATAAGAGTTGTTAGATGGTTACCAGCCCAAAATAGAATAGCTACCAATACAAATCATATAAATCATAAGGTAATAAGCAAAATAAGGATTTATAGGGTTTTAAGTATAAGAAATTTGACCAAGTGCGATATGAAGTTGATGGCCCTCTACGCCGCAGGACCTTTCTTTTTAATTAGTAGTGAGGGGGTCAGGTTTCGCGAAGGGAACGCGAGGAGGCATGTGCACCTATCGCGAGTAATACAGGATATTAAGGGGGAATATCGAGGTCATATATTTCCCGGGGCGGGTTGATTATTTCTACTCCTCCCGAAGGGGATATTATGTTACTGAAAATAAAGGTGTCGGATAAACTAACTAACAACGACAGTTATAAGAAAAGGCTGAAAAAAGACTTAGAAAAATTGATGAAGAAATAATGCTCGGTATCGAAATGATTAAGACTAAAATAATTTTAGTTAACTAGATATCCCAGGTTTCAAATTAATTAAAAGGGAAACTTGGATGTGGTGTTTCCACAAGCATGAGCTAAACTATCTCTAGGGCTATCACTCACCTGGAAATTAAGAATATTTGATTGAGCTCTCATTCGGCGAATGATTTATCTTAATGCCTGCTTTACGTTAAGAACCTCGTTATTAGGGGGGACCCAATCATGAAGAATTCCGCTCCTCCAATCTCGAGGTTTAGTGCGGAAACTCTTTTTACCCTTGTGTGATCAATCCATACACATTGCGTCTTGGCTAGCTAGCGTATGGATTACGCAAATATAGCCCACACATCGATATGTGGTTCTACGTGTCGTATACCCCCAAACCTTAAGTACTTAAATTAAAGAGAAAAAGAGGACCTTTAATTATTTAAATAGATTTTTATGTCCCAATTCTCTTTGATACTGAGGGGTAAAAGCGATTAGCCGCTCATCAGGATAGGGACGACTTATGAGTTTGGTGAGGTGTGAGTTCAAAACTAAGGGCTGAAGGGTTATAAAAAAGACATAAAATTAACTCATTGTAAGAAAAAGGTAAAGCTAGCTAAACATAGAACGCACACACTCATCAAAGCCATAATAAAGGAAAAAAGCAAAGGTACAAAAAAGAAAAATACACAATTGAAATTGCAAGTTCTACTCAAACAAGTAGGCGGGAAATTGCAAGTCCTACTCAAACGAGTAGGCGGGAAATGAAAGCTGTAAATTGCAAGTCCTACTCAAAAGAGTTGGAGGGAAATGAAAGCAATAAATTGCAAGTACTACTCAAACGAGTAGGGTGGAAATGAAAGCAATAAGAGCTTTCTCATACACACACACGCACACACTCTACATAAAAAAGGAAAATAATAAACACCTAACTCATACACTAACACACACAACAAAAAGAAGAAAAACAAAGTGATCGAAAAATTAAATGATTATATTTCTACCCTTAGAACTTGCTAAAAATGAATAAAAAGAAGAAATACAAATTAAAGATGGAAAAAGTTTTTCAAAATAGAAGAAAAAAACCCAAGTGTTTCAAAAATTAAAATAACAACTATTTTATTCTTGTAACTTCATAAAAGAGTACAAAACGTGAAAATAAAGGTTTTAGGAACAATAAGTTTTATAACTTAAAAGAAAAAACTAAGTAAAAAATCAAAAACACTTAAAAAACTCTTTTATAAGCCCATAAGAATGAATACAAGCAATTTAAAAAGCAACTAAGCTAATGGAAATGATGAGAAAAGCTATCATAACAACACTAAACTAATAGAAAAATTAGAACAATGCTAAGTAAGAAAATAACTTGAAAATATAAAGGCATAACATTACTCTCTCACACACACACACACCCATAGAAAAATATTGAAAAACAAAGGAAAAAATAATAATAAAATTGGGGCACCCGCATGCATTCAGTGATAACATAAGGAGGGAAAAACTAACATATTTTATTAAGACAAAAGTAGGGTAACATAAAGATTTTACAAACACAAAAGGAGGGTGGGGAAAATTCTCCTTACACAGCACGAATTGCACAAAAGCAGCCCACCAACACCAAAATGTTCCAAAAAAACTGAACCCTTGGGACATACAAAAATTTCAATTTATAGACAAAATTTTCAGATTACACGCCCTGTCACGGGCATGACTGGGGGTGTGTCGGGTTAGTGTGTTGTTGAAGCTGAAAATCTAGGGTGCTCGCTTGTTTCTGGGGGCTTCTGGAAAGTCCACGTGTTGGTAACATGCATGATTGGAGGGTCACAGGTGTGTGGTGGTGGTGGGGGGGGGGGGGGGCATGACTGGACATCGAACTAAAATTTGATGTCGGCAGCAATAATTTCAATGGGGTTGAAAACTATAGGACCGACACGGGTGTATCGGAAAGGTCACAAGCGTGTCGGTCGCATTGATGGTCGACTGGAAGCATCGAGTGTCGAGTCTGCTGGCATTGAGTGTTGACTGGCGTGATATGGGCGTGACAGAGAGGTTACCGACATGTACTTAATTTTTTGACTTTTTCTGCAAAATTTTTTGTAAAGAAGAATAAAGCAAGTTAGAAAGGAATATAAAAAAGAAACATTTTACAGAAAAAAGGAACTAAAAATAACAAAAATAAAATAAAATGACCTGAATAAAGTATTAAAAAATACGACTATTTAAAACTCATCAAATACCACCATACTTAAACTTTTGTTATTCTAGAGCAAAAGTAGAAGATATACTTATAAGGAAATTAAAAGAAATCTTAAATTTAGCTACCACTTCAATTAATTAAAAGAGAGATCTAAATAAACATCAGGGGTATAAGAGTTAAGTCCTAAATAATGAAAATAATTTAAATAGAGGAAAAGTTTTGGCACAAAAGACATCTTAAAGTAGCCAAATAGCAAGCATAAGTTGTAATCGTTAGTTAACAAAAAATATTGGATATTTTGAAACTTTAGCTTATAAGAGTTTAAAGGAAATAATGCAATTTAAATTTTATGCTCTCAAAAAGATTTTAAACTAAGTCTAGAAACTTTGAAAAATGGATAAGCGGGTTGTTGTGGTATATGAAGATGGCTTTGGTTTTAGAGTTGAGATATTTTTTTTATCAAACCTCTAATGAATTTTTTTTTAATGTGGATATTTAGGAAAATGAAATCTTATTTTCCTTAACATGTAAAAATTTATTGGAACAACTTCATATAACCCAATGTATATGTATAGGAATAATGAATTTTATCCTTTTACTCCATAACATATAATCTTTTACAATATTGGATGCCTATGTTTACGCAACAAAATCTTATTCCCATTGACAAAAATTCTTTTAAGGATAAAAATTTTATCATGCCAAGTAAAAAATGATAAATATGGGGAGATAAGGTTTTTTTTCAATAAGAAAACTATATTTTAATAAAAATAATTTCAGGGCAACTTTGATAAATTGAACGTTCCGTTGTTTCAAAAAGTTGAAGTAAAAAATATTTGAAGTCTAAGATTGTTTTTTCTAACATAATACAAGTGCCTCTATTTTATATAAATTAGAAGTAGTGCCTAAAATAAGTCCCCTATCTTAATAAAAAAGACAAAAAAAATTCTTTAAAACTTAACCCTAGATATTTAAATCTTTCAATCTCCAATTTATAAATGAATAGTAAATAAATAATTAATAAAATTCGCATATAAATAAACTCGAAAGAAAATTTGTGCATAGTAAAAAGGCTAAAAATTGTATGTTCGATTTATTTTTTACATAATAAATTTTTTTGGGTTTTTTAGTGTTATCATCTTTTTTTGTAATTTTGATTTATTATAAATTTTTTTTATTTTTGAAATTATTTCTTTAATATATACATACTAAAGAAAGATGTTAAAAGGAAATTTTTTTGAACTCTTCTTTTTGAGTTTTCAAAAATTGTGTTTTTAATATTTTTAAGCAAATATTTACAAGAGAGGAAAGAGAAATTATTTACAAATATGAGAGAGAAAAGAAAATGGGAATGAGAAAAGGGTATTTACAAAAATATTTACAAAGTAAAACTAAATATTTTTGGAAATTTTATTTTATAATTTTTTTGAAATTTTTGATGATAAAAGAAAATATTTTTGGAGTTTTCATTTTTTTTTAAAAATTCTTTGTTTTGGTTTCATTTTTGTATTTTTAAAATTTGAAGGTGTGTAGAAAATAAGAGTGCAGAAAAGAAAGCACGAAAACACCCCCATACTTAATTCCAACATTGTCCCCAATGTTGTAATGTAAGTATGTGGAACAAAATAAAATGAAATATATAAAAAAGTAAAGAGGGAGGGTAGAAACCTCCCTAAAACATGTTCGGGGAGGCCCGATTAGAAACCATGCTTTGTTAAGTACAAAACACCAAAGGAAAAAAAATAAAGAAATAGAGAAAAAGATAAACATGTCGTGCCTCCAAGGAGCGCTTTGTTTTTAGTCATGCAGATTACTATTTTGGCGGGTTTATATTTTGAGGAGGGTTATGGTTTCGATATTACCGCCCACAGGATCGCCCGCTATATATCATTTAAAACGATGACCGTTTACATTGAACGAGCCTTTTTTCGGGTCGGAGACGAGTACGGTCTCATATGTCCAAACCTCATCAAGTTTAAAGGTGTTGGGCCATCATGATTTTAGTTTACCCGGAAAAAGTCTAAGACTTGAATTATAAAGATGGACAAGATCGCCCGAAGAAAAAAAACTTTGGTACTTTATATTTCAATCGTGATAAAACTTATAATACGCCTTATAGAACTTATTGCTCTCGTAAGCATTTGCACGACATTCATCGAGGTCGTTTAATGCAGTTTTCTCTTTTGAGCGGCTAAGTTAGCGTCGAGATTTACGAGTTTTATAGCCCAAAGAGCGCGATGTTCTAGTTCTACGAGGAGATGACAGCTTTGCCATAGACTAATCGATATGGCATTCAAACAATTGCGGTTTTGTATATCGTACGATATGCCCACAACGCATCATCGAGTTTGACGGACCAATTTTTCCTATTAAATGAAATAATTTTTTCTAATATACACTTAATCTCTCGATTTACTACCTCAACTTGGCCACTTGTTTGCGGGTTGTAGGGAGTGATAAGTTTGTATATGACTCTATATTTAGCTAACGTATTAGCCATTTGTGCGTTATAGAAATGTGTTCCCCTATCACTCACAATATCTTGAGGCGTGCCGAAGCAAGAAAATAGTTTTTTAGAAAAGGTTACGACGACACGCGCATCGTTGGTGGGAGAGCTTGCGCTTCCGCCCATCTCGATACGTAGTCGACCACCACTAAAATATAATTATTTTTAAAAGGCGGATGTAGGGGGCCAAAAAAATCGATGCCCCACAAATCAAAGACTTCGCACTCTAAAAATAAACTTTGGGGAATCTCATCGCGATGAGAGATGTTACCCGACGTTTGGCAGCTATCGCAGGAGCGAAAAAAATTGTTAGCGTATCTGAAAAGAGTGGGACAAAAGAAGCCCACCTCCAGCGCCTTTTGCGCAGTTCAGTTACCTTGATATTGCCCACCAGCCAGACCCTCATTGTAGTGCCTAAATATTTTCATGCACTTCACACCAGCGATGTAACACCCCAAAAATCTCAAATAGCCAAAGTGGGATTCAGGTTAGCTGACACGGCCTGAGACACGGGCGTGTCTCAGGGCGTGTCAGCTGTAAACGGCCTGGGACACGGGCGTGTCCCAGGGCATGTACCTAGTCTCGACAAGTACTCGATACCTGATCGTCGAGTGTGGAACACGGCGTGTGACACGGGCATGTCACAGGGGCGTGTTTGGCACACGGTTAGGGATACGGGCGTGTGCCTTAGCCGTGTCATGCTCGGGTAATTTTGGAGATCGTGTTACAGGGGTGACACGGCCGGGTACACAGCCGTGTACTGTGTTACACTGGCATGTCAGGCTTGACACGGGCATGTCAATGCCTGTGTTCTGGTTTATTTTCAGTCGGTTATGCACCGCTTTAGGAACACGGCCATTGACACGGGCGTGTCACAACCCGTGTTCGGCCCAGGAAATCAAATTCAGGGCTGATCAGAGCTGTTCATTTTCTTTGACCAAGATCCAATGGTCTGGGCTCTTCCCTGGGTTGATAAGGCCGGGATTGAAGAAGAGAAAGCTCATTTGAGTTTCATCATTCTCTTTCTAAAGTTAAGAGAGAGAGGAGATCAAGGCAAGGAAGAAGAAGAGGAATCTGGCCACCAGTGGTGCTGCGGTGGTCCAAATCGCGAGCCGAGTTCGGATTTGCGAAGGCAAGGCTGCTACGAAGGCTTTCATCCGTCTCAATTCTCTCCATGACTCCGAGGCGACTTCCAAGGGTAACGATTTCCATCTTGGACATGTGAAGTCCTTCTTTCCTGCATGTGCATAGGGAAAACCCTTCCCCGCGAGTATGCGGTGGATTGTGGCGTCCCTTGGGATAGATATGTGAAGTCCCCCTTGTTAGAATCCGGAATTGGAGTACGGATCAAGGCATACTGTGTGAAGCCCATCTGGACGTGCTTGTCTGGATTGGTGATTCTTGTTTGCATTCGGAGGAATCTCCGAGAATTTGATTGTTTGTGTGCAATCTGTGGTGCATACCTGCTGCTTGGTGCAGCAGGAAGTACTGAAGGAAGTCCAGGAAATTGTGCGAGTTGGGTTCAACTCTTGTTGTGGACGAGAAAGGTGAAGCTGTACCCGCGTCAGTCCAGTCTTGAGTCTGACGATGTAAGCAACGAGATAGGCGGATCTGTACCCGCGTTATGGTTGTCTAACCTTGGGTGCTTAAGGCCTTGTCAGGATCACATAGCGAGAGTCGACAGCTTGCGTGCCGATCAAGACTAGAATGCTCATTGGTGGGATCCGGTGTTTCCGGTACACCCGAATGTGCCCAGAGTGCACGGAGCGTCGGGTCGTCGTGCCGACGTTTGTGATATGTATTGACTATGCGGTCGTGCACGTCTTGCGTGGTTTGTTATATATATATCATATTGGAGAATGCTATGCAGGGATTGAATTCCGCTGCCCCGTGCTAGGGGTAAGGTCGTTATAATTGGTCAGCTGAATGCTGACTGTTGCCCTGTTTGCCACCGCTTGGTGGATTGGTTCTTGTAGGTGCTGGAGGTGCTGGTCCGAGCGGGACTTAGCGGGCTGAAGCTCAAGCTGCATTGCATCCCTCGAGGGCTTTGTTTTGTTTCTTCTTGTTCATGTGTGGCCCGTGCCGATGTCTGTAAACCACACCTTGTTAAGAGAAATTTTGTAAGGCCTTAAGGCCAGATACTTTGGTTGTATACATTCCTATAGTTTAGTGGACAGTTCTTGTTTTGCTTGAGTTCAAGTTTTCAACCGTGAAGCTTCCGCTAGAATGCTCTGTGTTAGGATGCATTGGTTTTGATATTATTTCGTAGCGTCTCCGCCTATTGGTGGAATATGGTGTGGGGCCCCGGCCGGACCCTCTATTATATTCTTTTTGACGGGTAGAGGTGTTACAATTGGTATCAGCTTGTTGGTCGATCTCTTCCGGATTCGCGGACGAATTATTTTGAGGAGTGGTGAGCACGTGTCCGTGCTGTCATTATAACACGTAACTTGGACTCAAGAATGTCCACTTAGGAATGCAAATACACTTTTTTGATGAACTTGTGTATTCTTTTTGTATGTTTGTCATTTTACTTGGACGCTAAATTGTGTGTTTTACACATATAGGTGACTAGAAGTGTTGCGGGTCAATCTGAACCTCAACATTCTGTAGAAAGTGCGGCACCAGCTGAGGCGCCCACACCTCCTCCATCCGCTGAAACGGTACGTTTCATCACAGAAATGGTACTTGCTGTGTTGAATGCTCAGCAGGCTGGGCAGGCACGTCTTGCAGTGGTGCCAATGCATGCTGGGGTACGACAAGAACCGGTAGAAGCTGTAGTTGATCCGCAGGCAGCAGATCAACAATTGAAGCAATTCTTGAGCTTCAACCCTCCACAATATACTGGGGCAGGGTCATCGGCCCAAGTAGAGGATTGGCTTGCAAGGATCAAGAGGATCATCAGAGCGATCAAGGTTGAGGAGGGACAGATGGTTACGTTGGCCACTTTCCTACTGGAAGGAGAGGCTCGCTTATGGTGGGATGAGATTGAACTGCATCACTTGGCCGGTAGACAACTTGCCGAAGTCTCGATGGACGAATTTTCTCGGTTGTTCTTGGCACAACATCTACCAATGCAGCAAAGGATATCGATGGAAATGGAATTTCAACGGTTAACTCAAGGAGATCGTAGTGTGAATGATTACCTACATGAGTTCACACATTTGGGAAGATATGCGGGTACAATCTTTACCGAAGAAGAGCGTAAGACCAGTAGGTTTTATGCGGGACTGCAAGATGATCTGCGGTATTTTATCTCGAGTTCTGTGAGTCAGGGATTTCAAGCCTTAGTCTGTACGGCTCGGTCTTTGGAGACGGACATGAAAAGGGGGCAAGCAAAAGGGACCTTGTCTGTGACAAAGCCAGAGTTCAAGCCGCCGCGTCCGGAGAAGTTTGGGTACCGTAAGAGATGGGGAAAGAAGTCCAAGTCTACTGGACAAGCTCCTTCTTCGACTGTGATAGAGACATCTTGGTATGGATCTCGTGCTTGTTTTACGTGCGGGAAGTTGGGACACTTCGCACATGATTGCAGAGTTGGTCCTCCAAAGGGTGACAAGAAGACGGGAGCGTCTTATGCGGAGAAAGGGAAGACTGTGGTGGAGTCTTCTTCCTCGCACGCGCAGCCCAGGGTCTTCAACCTTGGACAATAGGAGGCCATTAAGCAGGCAGATGTCGTCACAGGTGCGCGCAGTTTTTAATGTTATTTTATACAGTGTGCTATGCTTGTTTTGATTGTGATGTTTTAGGATTTGTCCTTATACAAGTGTATCCGGCGCGAGCACTGTTTAACACAGGGGCATTACATTCGTTTTTGTCTTAAGAGTTCGTCTTTCGTGTCGGGGTACCAATCCGGACTACGACAGACAGTGTAAAGGTGTTGTTACCTAACAGATGTTTGATGTGCGCAGATAAATCTTGCGGTCTTGAGGTCAAGATAGGGAGTCGGGAGTTCAAGGTGGAAACACTAGTATTGACGATCAAGGAATTTGATATAATCTTTGGTATGGACTGGCTGTCAGAGCAGCGTGCCTGTATAGATTGCACTTCAAAAGAGGTCACACTCGGGCAGAATACCGAACAAGAGACCAATTTCATTGGTATACAAGGGTTGAGTGGGATGTTGTTATCTGCCCTCCAAGTATTTAAGGCAGTTCGGAAGGGTGCAGAGTTGTTCTTCACACTCGTAGAGGCGAATGCGTTGAAGGCCAGTGTGAGTGAAGTGCCGATTGTGTCGGAGTATGCTGATGTGTTTCCAAAGGACCTTCCATGGTTTCCTCCCCAAAGGGAAATCGACTTCGCTATCGAGCTGGTGCCAGGTGCAAAGCCTGTGGCCCGTTCGCCGTATCGAGTAGCAACAAAAGAGATGGACAAACTAAAAGTTCAGTTGCAAGAACTGTTGGAGCAGGGATACATACGCCCAAGTATGTCACCTTGGAGCGCGCCTGTTCTTTTTGTGAAAAAGAAAGACAGTATTTTGCGGCTATGTATTGATTATCGCGAACTGAATAAGCTGACGGAGAAAAACAAGTATCTGATTCCACGGATCAATGACTTGTTTGATCAGCTAGCATGCTCAACCATCTATCCAAGTTGGATTTGAAATCCGGGTATTACCAATTGCGAATTAGGGAAGGTTACATTCCCAAGACAGTGTTTGGAACATGCTTCGGTCATTATGAGTTCACAGTGATGCCATTCGGCTTATGTAATGCGCCTTTGGTATTCATGGATCTCATGCATCGAACGTTCCACGAATACTTGGATCTGTTTTTGATTGTGTTCATTGATGATATCCTCATGTACTCTCAGTCAGAGGAAGATCAAGCAAACCATTTGCTGTTGGTATTACATACCTTGGGGAGAAATAAGCTGTATGCCAAGTTCTCTAAGTGTGAGTTCTGGCTCTCGTCGGTGGCTTTTCTGGGCCATGTGGTAAGTGGAGAGGGCATAGCAGTGGAACTGGCAAAGATATGTTCCATTCGTGATTGGCTAGTGACGTCTTCGGTGGCCGAAGTCAGGAGTTTTCTTGGACTGGCAGGCTACTATAAACGATTTGTGGCGAACTTCTCCCGGATTGCTTTTCCTTTGACTACGTTGACGAGAAAAGATCAGAAGTTCGTTTGGATGCTGGAGTGCGCACGAGCTTTTGAGGAGCTAAAAGGTTGTTTGACCACGATACATGTTTTTACGTCGCCTTGTGGTACAGACGGTTTTGAGATATACAGTGATGCGTTAGGAAGCAGCTTAGGCTGCGTTCTCCTGCAGTTTGGCAAGGTGATCACTTATGGCTCACGTCAATTAAAGGTGCATAAGCGTAATTACCCCGTCCACGACTTGGAGTAGGAGGCGGTGATCTTTTCCCTAAAGTTGTTACGGCACTATCTTTATGTCGTGAAGGTAGATATTTATACAGATCATAAAAGCCTGAAGTATCTGCTCGATAAAAAGGATTTGAATATGCGACAAAGGAGGTGGATGGAATTCCTAGGGGATTATACCTTCGACATTCACTATGTTCCCGGAAAGGGAAATGTGGTCGCTGATGCCTTGAGTCGTCGGACTCCGATGCGGGCAAGTTGGTTGCGGATACATGACGAGCGTCTAATCCAGGAACTGGAAGCGTTGGAGATATCTTTTGTTGAGAGGGATTCTTTGGCTGATGCATGCTTGAACTGGATGGATGTTCAATATGACCTTATGGACAGGGTTCGGCGGGCAACGGAGCTTGATGAAAGTCTCCAACGCTATGCCAAGGAAGGGTCTGGTGACCAATTCTCCTGGGATGACGGGTTATTACGAAAGGATGGTCGATTGTGCGTCCCTTGTGCGGGTAAATTGTGAGAAGAATTGTTATATGAAGCACACTTTACAAAGTACTCAATTCACACTGGGAGCACAAAGATGTACAATGACATGAAAAATTGTTCTGGTGGCCCAGTTTAAAGAAGGACATAGCCGAGTATGTGGATAAGTGTCGTACTTGTGCTTTGGTAAAGGCAGAGTGTCAACGGCCTAGTGGTTTCCTGAAATCATTGCCAGTTCCGCAGTGGAAGTTTTAGGATATTTCTATGGATTTCGTGCACGGATTGCCGAGATCTCAACGTGGGAATGACTCAATCTGGGTGATTGTCGACCGATTAATAATGGTGGCTCACTTCCTACCAAACAAGCGGGACAATTCAGTGGAAACTTTGGCAAAGCTCTATGTGGAGCAGATTGTTCGATTGCACGGTATCCCCCGAAGCATCGTCAGTGACCGTGATGGGTGATTTACTTCAAAGGATTGGAGGCTAATTCATCAGCTGTTAGGCACGAAGTTAGCATTCAGTACGGCCTTTCATCCGCAAACGGATGGCCTAACTGAACGAACCAATAGAACAATCGAGGATATGCTCCGTATGTGCGCCCTGGACTTCGGTAAGAAATGGGAAGATGACCTTGTTATGGTGGAATTTGCCTACAATAATAGCTACCAAGCGAGCATCGGCATGGCACCGTTTGAAGCTCTGTATGGTCGCAAGTGTCGTACACCGTTAGCTTGGGTAGAAACTGGCGAATCAAAACTTTTGGGACAAAAGGCAGTCGAGCATGCTAACTCAACAATGCGCTCTATTCGAGAGAGACTACTAATAGCCCTGGATCGGCAAGCCAAGTATTACAATGCTAAGCACCGGAACGTGGAGTTCGCGGTAGGTGACTGGGTCTATTTAAAGATTAAACCCTTAAAAGGCATATCTCGGATTCGGCGGTTAAAAAAGCTAAGTCCGCGATACCTTGGTCCGTTTGAAGTGGTGGACCGAGTTAGGGAAGCTGCCTATCGGCTAGCTCTTTCATCGGAATTCGGTGGACTGCATGATGTGTTCCACATCTCGGTACTACGAAAAGCAGTCAAAGAACCGGCTCAAGTGATATAGAATGATTGGGTGCCGGTTGAGTATGGGCTAACGACAAAGGTGAGGCCCATTCGGATCGAGGATCGAGCTGAGAAACAGTTGCGGAACAAAACGATCGGGATGGTAAAAGTCTGGTGGGACAATTATGGCCAAGAAGAGCTAACATGGGAGCGGGAGCAGACCATGCGAGCTGAGTTCCCCGTGTTATTTGTGTAAACTGTTTGCTTGTCTGTATGTTGTTGCAACATATATGTAAAAGTATAACTTTTTATGTCATGCTTGCATCTCCCTACTGCATCCAAATTTCGGGACGAAATTTTATTAAGGAGGGGAGGATTGTAACACCCCAGAAATCTAAAAAATCCAAAGTGGGATTCAGGTTGGCTGACACGGCCTGAGACACGGGCGTGTCTTAGGGCGTGTCAGGTGTACACGGCCTTGGACACGGGCGTGTCCAAGGGCGTGTCCGTAGTCTCGACAAGTACTCGAGACCTGATCGTCGAGTGTGGAACACAGCCTGTGACACGGGCGTGTCACAGGGGCGTGTTTGGCACACGGTTAGGGACACGGGCGTGTGCCTTAGCCCTTTCTTGCTCGGGTAATTTTGGAGATTGTGTTACAGGGGTAACACGTGCGGGTACACGGTCGTGTACTGTGTGACACGGGCGTGTCAGGCTTGATACGGGCGTGTCAATGCCCGTGTTCTGGTTTATTTTTAGTCGGTTGTGCACCGCTTCAGGAACACGGTCTGTGACACGGGCGTGTCACAACCCGTGTTCGGCCCAGGAAATCAAATTCAGGGCTGATCAGAGCCGTTCATTTTCTTTGACCAAGATCCAATGGTCTGGGCTCTTCCCTGGTTGATAAGGTCAGGATTGAAGAAGAGAAATCTCATTTGAGTTTCATCATTCTCTTTCTAAAGTTAAGAGAGAGAGAGAGGAGAGCAAGGCAAGGAAGAATAAGAGGAATCCGGCCGCCGGTGGTGCTGCGGTGGTCTAAATCGCGAGCCGAGTTCGGATTTGCGAAGGCAAGGCTGCTACGACGGCTTTCATCCGTCTCAATTCTCTCCATGGCTCTGAGGCGACTTCCAAGGGTAACGATTTCCATCTTGGACATGTGAAGTCCTTCTTTCCTGCATGTGCATAGGGAAAACCCTTCCCCGCGAGTATGCGGTAGATTGTGGCGTCCCTTGGGGTAGATATGTGAAGTCCCCCTTGTTAGAATCCGGAATTAGAGTACGGATCTAGGCATGCTGTGTGAAGCCGATCTGGACGTGCTGGTCTAGATTGGTGATGCTTGTTTGCATTCGGAGGAATCTCTGAGAATTTGATTGTTTGTGTGCAATCTGTTGTGCATACCTGTTGCTTGGTGCAGCAGGAAGTACTGGAGGAAGTCCATGAAATTGTGTGAGTTGGGTTCAACACTTGTGGTGGACGGGCAAGGTGAAGCTGTACCCGCATCAGTCCGGTCTTGAGTTTGACGATGTGAGCAACGGGATAGGCGGATCTGTACCCGCATTATGGTTGTCTAACCTTGGGTGCTTAAGGCCCTGTTAGGATCACATAGCGAGAGTCGACGGCTTGCGTGCTGATCAAGACTAAAATGCTCATTGGTGGGATCCGGTGTTTCCAGTACACCCGAATATGCCCTGAGTGCACGGAGCATCGGGCCTTCGTGCCGACGTTTGTGATATGTATTGACTGTGCGGTCATGCACGTCTTGCGGGGTTTTCTATATATATATCATATTGGAAAATGCTATGCAGGGATGGAATTCCGCTGCCCCGTGCCAGGGGCAGGGTCGTTATAATTGGTCAGCTAAATGCTGACCGTTGCCCTGTTTGCCACTACTTGGTGGATTGGTTCTTGCAGGTGCTGGAGGTGCTGGTCCGAGCGGGACTTAGCGGGCTGAATCCCAAGCTGTGTTGCTGCCCTCGAGGGCTTTGTTTTGTTTCTTATTATTCATGTGTGGCCGGCCTGTGTGCCGATGTCTGTAAACCACACCTTGTTAAGAGAAATTTTGTAAGGCCTTAAGGCCAGATACTTTTGTTGTATACATTCCTATGGTTTAGTGGACAGTTCTTGTTTTGCTTGAGTTCAAGTTTTCAACCGTGAAGCTTCCGTGCTAGAATGCTCTGTGTTAGGATGCGTTGGTTTTTATATTATTTCGTAGCGTCTCCGCTTGTTGGTGGAATATGGTGTTGGGCCCAGGCCGGACCCTCTATTATATTCTTCTTGACGGGTAGAGGTGTTACAATTTGGTACATCTTCGGACTGCCTGGTCTGCGCAGATACAAAAAAGAAAAGGTTCCTCCCAAAAGAAATTTTTCAAGTCAGAAAAGAATTTCTTCCTTTGTTGGCTCGAAAAGTCTTTTGGGAGCACTTAAGCAACTAAATAGTTTGCAAAATCTGCGGACCAAGGCGTGGAAGACGAAATAGTTTTTATTTCTAGGTGGCGTTCCTCGGGGAATCTTTCATTTGTTTAAGAATCGACGTGCGCTTCCGCACCCAGATTTTCTAAACGGGAGAGGTGATCGGCGGCTAGATTTTTGACGCCCTTCTTATCCCAGATCTCCAAATATAATTCTTGTAGGAGGAGGACCCATAGAAGAAGTCGGGGCTTGGCGTCCGTTTTTGCTAATAAATATTTTAAGGAGGAGTGGTCGGTAAATACAATAACTTTAGATAGTGTTATACAAAGCGAAACTTATCAAATGCAAAAAACGACAGCTAAAAGTTCCTTATCCGTCGTCGTGTATTTTCCTTGTGTGGAAGTGAGCGTCTTGCTATCATAATAAACAGTACTAAGTTGGGTTGTCCATATTGTCCAACACCAACCTTCAGACAAAACATCTCAAAAAGGAACTATGGTGGTGGCCACATTGTCCAACACAAACTAACAGTCCATAAAAAGAGAAGAAAACCCACCAGGTGTAATGATTCACAAACCGACATCAATTTGCTGGTCTTTTATCCACTGCCAACCTAGCCAAAAATAACCATGCAGTATATACCCATAAGGTGGTGGTCCTTTATTCACTGCCAACCCAGGGCCACAAATAATCATGCATTATATAACTATGCAATATATAAATAACCAAGTCTTTGCATCAGATTTTCATGACGATGCAAAAGGAAGAAAAACAGAAGTTATTAAGGTAAACTCGACGAATATGACTTGAAGAACAAAAAGTCACTCGACAGAAATTTAAAAATTGCTAAAACCCATGCTCTGAGATCACTCAACGCCAAAAAATAGGCTCATTGTTCATTTGACGCTAAAACACAAGCTCTAAGTTCACTCGATACCAAAACAAAGCCTTTGAGTTCATATGACGCCAAAATACAGGATCTGAATTCACTCGACGCCAAAACACAGGCTCTGAATTCACTCGACGCCAAGTCTACAGCAACTCGATGCCTAAGAAGCTATACTCAAAGGAATCAACGCACTAAAAGCCAAAGGCTGAACTCTCAACGCACTTGACGCCAAAGGCTGAACTCTCAACGCACTTGACGCAAAATTCTGAACAATCCACACACTCGACGCCAATGGATGAACAATCAACGCACTCGATGCCAAAGGCTAAACACTAAACGCATTTGCTTCCAAAGCCTGAACACTCATTGAACTCGAAATCGAAGGCTGAATACTTAATGAACTCGGCGCTAAATGTTGAACACTTAACGCCCTCGACGCCAAAGGCTGAACACTCAACTCACTCGATGCTAAAGGTTGAACACTCAACGCACTCTGCGCTAAAGGTTGAACACTCACCGCACTTGACTACAAAGGCTGATTCAGTCAACACACTCAACACTAAGGAAGATGCACTCGACGCACTTGACTCCTAACTGAGCTCACTCAACGCAATTGACGTCTAGCTGAGTTAACTTGATGCCTAAGGCAGAAACCTAACAAAAATTTTATCTTACCTTAACAGAGGTTAATAGACTTATAATAAAAAAAATTTCTGACAACTGCTAAACCTAGATCAAGACTAAGTTCCATAACATAAGAGAAAGGGAAGGGTAGACATGGCAGGAGCCCAACACAGGAAAAATAATTCTACCTCAACACGACACGAAGAGAAAAACAAGGTTACTGCTATGCTAAGTAATATATAGCAAGGAGTAGACAAAAAAAAAATCAGGGGGACAATAATGAACATATTAAGAGGCCTTGAAAGGGTACAAACCACTACTTGCCTCAAGATCTTCAAAAATCCGACCTCATGAGCGCTCCGCATCAAACATCGCCACAAGAACTCTTAGGCATCGATTCCTGATACTTTACAGGGAAAACGAGAGTCAAGGTCAAAAACCCTAATGTCAAAAGTCCAAGAAAACAAAATTACCCACAACCAACGCATAGATCTTGGTAAGAGCATTCCGGATCTACCCACCGTCGATGATTCCGAGCACTGACACTGCTACAAGCGACGGCCGAAGGCCTTGTGAAACCCGTCGCCCTCTTTCTTCCGCACTATCGACCTGATGTCTTGGGGAAGAAAATAATGAATATGATTCGTCCTTGAGTCTTTATATATATATATAATATAATATTAAATAAAATATATTATATATTATATACATATAATATAACATTTAATATATTATCTATTAGATAAATATAATAAAGTATTTATATATGATATAATATGATAAAATTCTTAATAATGAAACGTTGAAATAACAAAAAAACCTGAACCAACTCCGATTTCCACGAAATTTGCTCTGTGACTAAATACCAATGCTAAGAAACCAATGACAAAGTCACAATTAAGATTCAAAAAACTAAACTCTTGTTACAACTGCCCAAATTTACAAATAATAACAACCTACTAAAAAACCACAGAGTCAAAACCTCGGATTCCGATGAGTAAAAAATCACGCTTCAACAACGGTGCTCGTTAACTATGCATCAACATAATGCACTAACATCATAATTAAATCACTACATAAAATTAAAATAAACACCGAAAAATCTGGGGCGTTATAGCCACTCCCCCTAAAAGAAAGAATTATTCTGAAACATGATACAAAATCGAATCTAAAATAGAAGGAAAATAACTAAAGGTTATCGGATAAAAACACTTACCGAAAGAAACTAGGGGAACATACGAGGATATGCTTATCTCAAAGCTGACTCCAACTCCCAAGTTGCGCTTTCAACATTCAGGTTTTGCCAAAGAGCCTTGACCATGGGTATTGTCTTCCTTTGCAACACCTGATCCTGAGTATCTAGAATACAAACAGGAACTTTATTATACGAAAGATTAGGATGCAACTAGGGCACCGAATCAAGAACATGCTGGTCACTTAGCACACATTTCCGTAACTGGCTCACTTGAAATACATCGTGCATACCAGGAAAATTTGAAGGCAAATCCAACCTATAAGCTGACACTCTGAGGCGTTCAACAACCTAGAAAGGTCCCACATAGCTGGGATCCAACTTGTGGTTCCTACCAAACTTCCTAACACCTGAAATCAGAGATATCTTGAGAAAAACCATGTCTCTAACTGCGAACTCTAGATCTTACCTTCGTTGATTATCATTCTTCTCATAACGCTCCTGAGCTATATGAACCATTTCAAGAATATGCGTCACAGAAGTATTCATCTCTTCCAAGGCTTCTGGACCCAATAATTGTCTTTCACAAACTTCAACCCAGAATAAGGGGGTTCGACAACACCTCCCATATAATGCCTAAAAGGGGGCAATCTACAAACTTTCTTGATAGATATTATTATAAGCAAATTCAATCAATCTAAGCCCCTCATTCCACAATCCTTCATGGTCTAAGATGTAACATCTAATCATGTCTTCCAAAATCTGATTACCTCTCACCGCATGTTTGTTGTTCTGCGGATGATAAGTAGTGGAAAACCTGAGATCAATACCAAACTGTTCCTACAAACTCTTCCAAAAACGGGACGTAAATATGGAATCTCGATCTGACACGATACTTATAGGTACTCCGTTCAATCTAACGTCCTCTTCCAAATTCAACTATATTTTCTTCTTCATGTAGTAATAAATCTTGAATAGCACGAAGTGAGCACACTATGTCAATCTATGAACTATGACCCACATAGAATTATTACCTCGAGGAGATCTCGGCAAACTAGTAATAAAGTCCATTGAAATACTCTCCCACTTCAAACTTAGAAAATAAAAAGGCTTCAACTTGCCACTGGGCCTTCCAAGATCTTCCTTAACTCACCTGTAATTAAAACATTCAGACACAAACATGGCTATATCATCTTTCATACCTAACCACTAGATAATTTGCTTCATATCTCGATACATCTTTGTGGAATCAGGATGGTAGGCAATACTAGATCCATGCGCATTACAACAAATATTTACTCGAATATCCTCTACAGCCGGAATACAATACATGCCATGATATTTCATTGTACCCACATCATCGATCAAAAATTCTGGTAACTCCCCTTTTTAAGACCTGCTACGAATATGCAGTAAATTAGGATCATCCTTCTGATAAAGCCTTGTAATCATAATCCATGAGGGCTTTGGCACATCTAAGCTTCTTGGTATGTCGCTATTTCCAATTGAAATGACCATTAATAAAAACTCTTCCACCAATGACTATACAGAGAGGTTAAAGATCTGTGCGGTTTTTCAACTCAAGGCATCTACTTCCACATTAGTTTTGCCCAAATGATAAAGAATATCAACGTCATAATCCGTGACATACTCCAACAATCTACGCTGGTGCAAATTAAGCACCACATAAGTGAAGACATACTTCAAGCTCTTATAGTCTGTGTAAATCTTTCACAATGCGCCATAAAACAAGTGTCTCCAATACTTCAAGGAATAAATCACTGCTGCAAAATCCAAATCATGTGTAGGTTAGTTCCTTTCATGAGACTTTAACTACCTCGATCTATACACAATCACTTTTCTTTCTTGCATCATTACACAACTGAAGGCGACGTGCAATGCATCTATATAAATAACATACTGCACCCCTTCGGAAGGCAAAGAAAACACTGAAGCAGTGCACAATCTCTTTTTCACTTCCTGAAAGGCTTCTTCGTACTTATCACTCCACACAAAAGCTGCGTTCTTCTGTGTAAGTTTAGTTAGAGGAACAAACAACTTAGAGAATCCTTCCCCAAACATTTATAATAGCCTGCCAACCATAGGAATTTCCTTATCTCTTCAGGTGTGGGAGGCCTTTTCCAATCAATAATAGCGGTTATCTTCCAAGGGTCAACAAAAATTCCATCCATATTCACAACATGACCAAGAAAGGACAGCTGAGGTAACCAAAACTCGCACTTACTCAACTTGGCGTACAACTTATGCGCTCAAAGCAGACAGAACTAAACACAAGTGCTGAGCATGCTCCTCAGCACTCCGGGAATAAACTAGAACATCGTCAATGAAAACAACCACAAACTCTTCTAAGAAATCATTGAACACTCTATTCATCATGTCCATAAAGGAAGAGGGGGCATTCATCAATCCAAAGGACATTACAAAGAACTCAAAATGCCCGTACCGAGAATGGAAGTATCTGCGGAACATCCGACTCATGGATTCTCAACTCATGGTAGCCTAAACGAAGATGAATCTTAAAAAACAAAGCAATACCACGCAACTGTTCAAACAAATCATCTATCCACGATAAGGGATACCTGTTCTTGATAGTCACCTTATTCAATTCCCTGTAATCAATGCACAACTGTCCTCATTGATCTATCCTTTTTCTTAACAAAAAAGTTGGGAGCACCCTAAGTCGAAGAACTTGCCCTAATAAATTTGTACTGCAACAACTCATCTAGCTGGGTATAAAACTCATCCAGCTCACGTGGTGCCATATGATACGGTACCTTAGCAATAGGGTGAGTACTGACTCCAGATCTATAATAAACTTTATATCTCTCTCCGGTGGAAGATCAGGAAGACTATTAGGGAAAACATCAGGAAACTCTTGCATCACACGAACGTCCTCGATTCCCAAAAAACTACCGACGACCACCAAAACAGAAAATAAATAAGCACAACAGCCAGAATCTAAAAGCTTCCGAGCACATACCGTGGAAATAATCACGGAATCCTGGCGTTAAAGTCAATACACAATCCGTGTGTGGCCATTGTCCATCTTGAAGTCCAAATGCTTAACCTTGCATTGGATAACTGTATCATATCAGAACAACAAGTCCAAGCCCTGGATCATATCAAAGTACTAAAGGTCCAGCACCTTCAGATCAGCAAAAGCTAGAAAATCCCCTAAAAGAATAGGATAACTCTTGATACCCTGGTCCTACACCACCAAATCACCAAAGGGAAACTTAACATGAAACATATCGCCAATTTGATAAAGGGTCAGATGATGACCATCCACGAAAGTCCTAGACAAGAACGAGCTGGTAGCACCGAAATCAAATAGAACGCGCGCCCAAAGATTCTTTACCTTAAACATCCCTATAGAATTGCATACATAACTAATCGACCAACATTAAAATTATAGCTACGAGTAATGAACTAGATTAGAATCTAACCCCAGATCACTTGTGGGGGCGACAAGGCTTGAAGTGGATCTGGCTGCAATGGGGGTTGAGATTGCGGGCATCTAGACTTCAAGTTCCCTTTCTGTACACAATGGAAGCACACCCTATCTTTACTCCAATAACGGGCAACATCAATTCCCTTCTGCATGTATGAAGCACAGAATAGATCTCATTTGGGGGCAATATGAATTGCTTGCACCTATTGCTGCTTTTGAACCTTAAATCTTTTGAAACACTTTTCGAAAGGATGGTTGTCCTACCATAGAAACTATACGCCTCCTTGTTTCCCTTCTTCGAAGCAGGGACGGAATCCCAAAAGGTTTTATTATCATTAGACTTTCTCTAATCCTTCCTATTTACATGTCTCTATTCTTTGCATTATCAATCGCTTCAACTTTCAAAGCTGCTTCCACTACCTCAACATAATTCTCAGATCCATACGCACTACATAGTTCCTGGATGTCACTCCTAAGACCACCCAGAATACGCTTCACTCTACACGCTTTAGAGGCTACCAAATATGGAGAAAACCTACTCAACTTGCTGAACTCTATCTCATACTCATTGACCATGAGTTGTATTTGGTTCAGATTCAGAAAATTGTTCTTCAAACGGACTTGCTCGACCGACGGCATAAATTTCCTCAACAACAACTCCTTGTATGATTCCCATGTACATCCATTCGTAATGTTATATTTTTCCCTCAACCACCAGCTCTTCGGAAGCCCCTTCAGCTGGTAAGTGACGACCATCACTCTTTGGTATGTAGAAACTCCTCAATATAAGAATATCTCCCCAATAGCAATAATCCAGTCATTCAACGACAGGAATTCAGCTCTTTTGTGATAGGTAGGAGGTCCTAGTCGCTGAAAATGCAACATGAAATTCATCTCTGGTGGAAGTGAATCTGGAGGTACCAAAGGAGAAGGGGGAATAGGAATGGCTTGACCCATGGCAGGATCCTTCACTATAGGCTGCCCTTGAAACGACAATCAACAATGCCTGAATCTGCGATTGAATCTCAACAATCTGCCTCAACAGAGCCCCCTTTCTCTACCGCAACCCTTCAATCAAAGCCTCACTTTGTGCACATGAGGACACGCGCTCCGATTGGGGAGTCAACCTCATCGCAAAACGCTTAGGCGGCATCCTAATATGACAACAAACTACTAATAAAAACATAGCTTAACTCTAGAACTAGCCAACTGAGTTCAGACCAGACATTTATAGATACTTGCTCACGCTACTAACTTGCTCTGGGATTTTAAAAAATGATGATATGTTTATCTTAGGATGATATACTGTCATCCTCTTAACTCATATGTATAAACAATGAATGCATGAATTCTTATTACTTTTGGTTTAAATCGATGTGTGTACGTATGTCATCAGGTAAATCTAAGATTGGCATGTGTGCTAATTCTATGTTATGTTATGCTTGCTATGCTATGCATTCTAATAAAGGCCTTAATGCATGTTATGAGCGACATACACATGAAATATTATGTATCCCATACTATATAATATCACATGTAAAGAAAAGGTAAAATCTAATGGGCATTCATGTGATTATTTTTATGCATCCCATACAAAATAACTGTCACATGCTGCTTCCTATGAGAATCCATATACAAACACATATTATGCATCCCATACTACATAATATGCCCCATATACTTCTTATCATGCTTATGAGTGTAGTGTTCATGCTTCAGCCAAGACGTACTAATAACACATCGGTGTGTGTATGAAATGGAACAAGACCACTAAACTTATACCTCTGATACTAACTTTCATAACAAGCATTTTCTCAACATAATTTATTTTATAAGAGTAAGAGAAAATACGTGATGTGATGCCACGCCTTACAGGGGATAATAGCAAACGCTCAGGCAAGAACCCACTCCTAACATTTATTATGAAAATCTCAAGTTATCTTAAAGAAAATAGTTTTTAGTAAAGTTGTACGATCGTATCTCTCGGATCGGTGGATCAACTAGTCCATGAATGAACATATAATTATACGTTGCAGAAAATACTTCATTTATATCTATTAATACCCTACATGAGCATGAACAACCACATAGGAGAACTAACGATGTGCATACCTCTAGATTTAGTATAAGTAGGAAAAGAGGTTTTGCGTTCGTTAAAATATAATTTGTTTGATTTTAAAAGATGACATGAGCATGAGATAAGTATAATGATACTTTTATAGCTTGAAAATAACTGACATGCAATCCTATAATTAATCCTTCCCAGAGAGTAAGGAAAATAAACAAATCATCTAGAAAGTGACTTAGCAGCTAGCAAGTAACTTAACATTCTACAAAATCTCCAATGGTCGTCAACAACCTTACTCGAACCCACCAAACAACATGCATGTCCGAAGTAAAAAAAAACAGAATAACAAAACTACCTCACGAACAGGAGGTAAGAACCACAGTTACTACTACTGAAAGCCTGAGATCACAAACTCTAGCCACCCAACATGCTAAATATTTGAATTTGAGGCATTCAAAATAAAGAATGCCTCAGTAAGAAAGAACAAGTGGAAAAGAAAACAAATATAACTAACAAGAGAGGTTAAAGGGTTACCAGCGCAAAACAGAAATAGCTGCTAATCCACAACAAACAAATCATAAGGTAATAAATAAAAGAAGGATTTATAGGGTTTTAAGTATTAAAAATTACACCAAGTGCGATATGAAGTAATCCTTTATTAACATCTACAAGTGCATTCATAAGAACATATATGCATATGTATATAAATAAAGAGATTGATTAGATCAAAACACATGATTCATTAACACCGGTGAAAACAGTACTAAGTTGGGGGGGCCACATTGTCCAACACAAACCTTTAGACCAAACTTCTCAAAAAGGCACTATGGTGGTGGCCACTTTGTTTAACACAAAGCAACAGTTCATAAGAAAAGAAAAAAAATCATCAGGTGTAATTATTCACAAACTGACATTGGGTTGGTGGTCCTTTATCCACTGCCAACCTAGCCCAAATAACCATGTAGTATATACCCATAATGTGGTGGTCCTTTATCCATTGCCAACCCAATACCACAAATAACCATGTATTATATAACACTACTAGAAAAATGTTATTTTTGCCACGGGGGAAAACCGTGGATAATACTGAAGTATTAGCCACGGTTCCTATTTCGTGGCTAATAAGCTAGTATTAACCACGGATGACTAATCTGTGACAAATAACTCGACGTTTTGCCATGGTTTGCCTGTTTCCTGGCTAATAATCTAGTATTAGCCACGGAAGCCAAATCCGTGTCAAAAAGTCGGGTTTTTTTAGTCCCACACCGCCAACAAAAAGCTCGATAAATTAAAAATTATTGTTTGAAATAAAATCGGCGCGGCGGCGGCGGCGGTGGCCGGGCGGCAGTGGCGGCCAGGCGGCGGCCGGGCGACGGCGGCGGCGGCCAGGCGGCGGCGGCTGGCCGGGCGGCGGCGGCCGGCCGGGCGGCCGGGGGCAGCGACCGGGTGGCCGGCCGACGGCGGCCGGGCGGCCGGCCGACGGCGGCCGGGCGGCCGGGCGGCCGGTTGACGGCTGCCGGGCGGCCGGCCTGGCGGCGCCGGCCGGGCGGCCGCCGGGCGGCCGCCCGGGCAGCCCAGCGGCCGGCCGGCGGCGGCGGTGGCCGGCCGGGCGGCCGTGCGCCGGTGGCGGCCGGCCGGGCGCCGGCGGCGTTGGCGGCGGCCGGGCGGCGACCGAATATTTTTCTTGTTAGGTTTATTACACACCCTTTAGCCACGACAAAACCGCGACAAATGAGGAACTTTTAGCCATGACATTTGAGCCATGGCAAAAAACTTATTAGCCACGGATTCAGCGTGGCTAAAACTATTAGCCACGCTCGCATTGTCCACGCCCATTTGCCGTGGGTAGGTCGTGGCTAATAGTTATTAGCCACGGTTTTGAACTTTTTGCCACAGAAATCTGACGTGGCTAAAAGTCTGTTTTCTAGTTGTGTAACCATGCAATATATAAATAACCATGGCCACCGACAACCATGCATTATATAAACCAATGAAACGAAAACCAAGACTTAGCATCAGATTTTCAGGACAATGCAAATGGAATAAAACCAAAGTTACTAAGGTAAACTCGATGAATATGACTTGAAGAACCAATGATGAGTCTGGTTTATATAAGGTTTTTCGAACTCCTTTGGGCTATTTTTCACGCACTTTCACTTCACTTTTAGTATGTTATCGTTGATATTTCAATTATACAATTTAACACGCTAAGTCCATGGTTTTTGCCCATTGTGGTGTGTGAATGCGCACTCTTGTGTTGAGGGTATGTTCTATGAGCACCTCAGACTTATGTTTTTTTATTTGTACGATTGTTTGGGACATTTGGGGGCTATGCCTCAGTTGGATTTATTACTGTGTCGGTGGTCGAAATGTCTGAAATTCAATTTCCAGCTCCTGTGTAAAACGCACGGTCGTGCGAATTTCTTCACGCACTGTTTCAGCGTAATCGTGTGTTATATGCAGCAATCCTGGGGACGTCTGATCTCCCTTGCGTTTTGTTCCTGCACAATTTTGGCCAAACCGTGCGAGAAGGAATCGCACTGTCTGCATATTGTTGTCGGAATTCACGCGCTCTGGGGTTAATCGTGTGTTTTCCTTCACGCAAGGGCATACGCGCCCGTGCGTGAGTAAAACACACGAATCCTCTTTGTTATCCTATTTTTTAAGTGCTATATGGTTACCAGTGCATTTTCCTTGAAGTACGGGCAGAAGCGTCGGTGCACGAGTAAATCCCATGGGTCAACTCATCTTTCTCGTAGGCCATTATTTGCGTGTTATTAATGCATGGTTAACGCACGGTCGTGCGCCAAACAGTGCGTGACCATTTTTTTGACCTGCATCTATTTAAGTTCAGATTTCCTTCCATTAAAGTAGAATCTTTTTCAGCCATTCCAGTCACCATTTTAGGGCAAAACTCTACAATTCCTCATCTGCCCTACATCTTCCATCGAGGAGAGAAGGTACGGCCATGCTCGCGAAGGTTACCTCTCGCCGGTGCTTGCTCTCGGTCTTATCCTTAACCTCTTGCTTTGTTGCAAGTTTTGACATCATAGCAATCAAGCAAAGGGAAGCTTGCAACCTTCTTCTGTATGGTGACATGAAGAAGATGGGTCAATTGGAGGGTAGTGACATCCTTCTCTACCCCAGACATAGTTGAGGACCGAGCTTGGACCCGGACTGACAACCCGGTGATTCCTTTCGCAACTCCTCGACGAGCCTTTGGATTCGGTCGATTTCTTGACTTGTTCTTGCTTTATTATTATATATGCGTGGTTAAATCTTCATATGTAGATGATGTTGCACTTTAGTTATAAGAGGTATTTGTTTCAAGTATATGTGAATCTATATAAATTTATTGCTTTAGTTGCTTGTATAGCGCCCATATTTCCACACGCCACCATAGTTACTATTGTCGCGAACACCTGCTAATCTCTGTAAAGGATATGTCAAAAGTAGGTAAACTTAAAATATAATGCGAGAACCTAAAGTGAATTCATGAACACTTGCTAATCTCTGCAAAAGAGATATTAAAAATAGGTAAATTTAAAATATAATGCGAGTACATAAAGTGAACTCGCGAAAACTTTCTAATTTCTCCAAAACAGAATTCAAAAGAAGGTAATTTTAAAATATAACAAGAGTACCTTAATTGAGCTCGCGAACACTTGCTAATCTCATTAAAAGGGAAATCAAAGTTGATATATTTAAAATATAACGCGAGTAACCAAAGCTAATTCGCGAACACCTTCTAATCTTTACAAAAGAGAGGTCAAAAGCATGGAAATTTAAAATATTACTTGAGTACCTAATGTGAACTCATGAACACCTACTAATCTATAAAAAAGAGAAGTTAAAAGCGGGAAAATTAAAAATATAAACCGTGTAACGTCCCAATTCGCGCTAGGCCCCTCTCGCGCGTTTTTGATTCAGGAGAGACGATTTGGGCTCAGAGAGTGCTGGAAGCTAGGCTTACACTTGTGTAACGGAAGAGAAGTCAGTACAGAGTAGGACACGGGTAGTGACACGGGTGTGTCCATACCTGTTTAGTGTTTTGGTACCTGGGTTGGAAATTCATGGAGTTTCCATAGAAGGACATGGGTTGTGACACGGGCGTGTCCCTACCCATGTGTTTCTAGACACGGGTAGACGCACGGGCGTGTCCCATACCCGTGTATATAACTGACATCGTTGGTCGTGTGTCCCGAGAAATAAATGGGTAGAGACACGGGTGTGTCCCTACCCGGGTATAATGTGTCCAAGAGTTTCCCGAGCAAGACAAGGGTAGAGACACGGGCGTGTCCCTACACGTGTGCATATATCCAGGAAGCCGGCCGTGTCTCTCAAGCAGGATACGGGTAGAACACGGGTATGAGCATGACCATGTCGCGTGACACGAGTAGTGGACACGGGCGTGTCCCTACCCTTGTTTGTGTCCAAACAACACTTTAACCGTCGACGATACTTCACCCGAGCAGGACACGGGTAGGGACACGACCGTATCCCTACCCGTGTTGGTCCTATATATATAGGATTTCTGAAACTTTGGAAGCTTTTCATCCTCTTCCCAAGCTTTTTCTGTGGAGAGACTGGTGCTGGAGCAATCTTCATCCCATGAAGAACCACCGCTGTCGAGGAGAAGAAGATGCCGCGGCGAAGGGTGACAAGATCCATTGCCGGAAATTATGGAAACCCCAGAAACGAGGTGAGCTTCCTCCCATATCCCTTCCTGCTAGATCTCTTGTGATTCCTATGCGAGATATCGACTCAAAAGAGTCTTGATGTGTGAGATGAAGATTTCTAGGAAGAGGCCATACTTGGAATTCTGTTCTAGGGTTTAGTCATCTTCAACCTCTCCTTCCTTCAATGTGATGATGGGGGATGGTATCGCTAAGAGATATGGCCTTATGAGGGTGAATAAGGTAGGAGGAATTTTTGGTTGTGATTTGGAAGATCGGCAAGAGGAGGATGACGAATTGATGCCATTCGTTCCACCTTAAGATGCGCGCAGAAATATGCTTTCTGAGCCCAGCGATCTTCGTGGCCGTTTTTAGATATGAAACAGTCCGATCTAGGCTTTAGACTAAACACAAAAGTCATAGCCCATGGAAATACCTTTCCAACGAGTTATTACACGTCTTCTTGTGAATTTTGTATCCACAGAAAAGTCTGATCGAAAGGGATGGTTGCCAAGTTGAGTATGCAGAATCTGTATTCTGTACGCAACAAACTTGAAGCCAATTACATCAAAGATACGGCCAGATTTCGGCTTTCGACTAAACATGAAAGTCGTAGCCCTTCGAAATACCTTTACAACGAAGGGTTAAACGTTTTCACTGGATTCCTGTAGCACCAAGAATCTTTGTTTGAAGTTTTTTACCTTACTCATTTCTTGCACATTTTGTTCTCAGGTTTAAGTAAATCCATGATAGGAGTTGGTAGAGGGTTTGTTGTGAGTTATTGGATAGATCCTTTGTAATCAACTAGCAAAGTGAAACGTACTTGAACGAAATGATTTGGTTGATAGACCCTTAAGTGAAATAGTGGGTAAACGAGTTGGGTTGTATAGACAAACAAGTTCTGTGAACCAGTAAGATGAGCTTGATACTAACAATGCGATGAATATTGTGTAGAAGAGGATTAAATAAGGTTAGTGCATGAAAATGTGGAATGGTTGATAGTGTGTGAGTGTTTGCCGCACTTGATTGATTGTGTTGATAAGGGACTCGGTGAGGAGCCCGTTTGTGTTGTTGAGCTCGAAATGTGAGATTACATGCGATGTGAGTCGACATGTGATGTCGTAATCCTAGGTTAAGGATAGTGTAGCAGGTCTACGGGCTCGTCAGTCGTCAAACCGAAGGGAGTTTACGGTTAGAACTTGGGCGGTTGGGCTTAGTCCTCGGTGCTCATTCCAGGGGCTCCTTCTGTGCCAAGTGAACGGTTGGGTTTGGTCCTCGTGCTTTTTCCGGGGCTCCTTTCGGGTCACATCACAGGCCAGTTCGGGGCTTGGTTCTCGGTGCAAATCTACCCGAGACTCCTGCTGAGCAGTAGTACTCGTGTGAGCTCCACTATTGTATTCTTAGCGCTGAGGCGAACGGAGGCCTAGGACAGTTAGTGTGGAGACAAGCCTAGTAATGGAGATACCCACTCTACTATCACTGTCTGGCCATGACGGATGACGCCTGAGAGGTTAGCTACAAACTCGAAAAGTGGGAACTAGGAGTCTGTGTCGACACAATAATTGCTTGTGTGTGATCATGGGTGAGTCATTGCATAACATTCATGGCATTACATTACATCGCATACACAAGATCCTCATCTTATAGTTTGTATGGGCACTCTTATTCAATGAGTTACTTTACTATTGAGCCGATCCTCAACTTATATGTTTGTATGGGCATTCATATAAGTTGAGTTACTTTCTGTTCTAGCTTTACACTTTCATACTCTTCTGTAGGTGATATAACTGCTAGGGGAATTGGTTTGCTCAATTATTGTGTTGTTATATACATATATTATTTACTTATCACTCTATACCACCTGTTTGTACTAGTGCTTTATATACATATATTGTACCCTATTCCTTTCTCCTCCCGGTGCTGAGGAGTCACCGAGGGAGAAGATGTGATAGCCACTTAGTCGTTATGACTAACGGTTGCAACGTCTTCCTTTTTAGGAGGAAACCCCGCAGACAGAGCAACAACAGGTTTTGTAGCAGGAAATCCAGGCCAGGACGACAGGGCCTGAAGGGACGGTACAGTCATTACCGTCGGTGACTGATGTGAGTTTTAGAGAGAGACTTTTGATATAGCCCCTTTTGGGCAAGTTTACTCGTACTCTGATACTTTGGAAGCTTGATGAAGCTTCTTTACTTGCTGAACTTTTGGACTGATTATATGCTTTTTGTTGATTTTGACTTCTGATTTTTATTCTGGTTGGATTAGCATGATTGATTTTGGTAAAGGCCGACAGAATAGGCATCTTGTAGTATAGGCTAGCCCGAGTGCTAGCGCTACCGCAAGTTGACTGTTCTGGGCATAAGACTCCCCTCGAGCCGTGTTTTGTGTTCTGGGAGGTGGAGTCTTACCAATGGTATCATCTTTCTACGATCCTGAATTAGAGAAGTCATTTAACAATGGTGCCACCCCCATTCGATTAGTCAGTTTGGGGATAAACTGACTTAGCGAAAGCAGCTGTGTGCCCATATGTAATTCACACTAAGTATGTACAACTTTGACCTTAAGATTAGCCAACTTGACCTTAGGTTTGTATTCTACATGTAAGTCCCAGTGCATGTTGAGCTAGTAGGGGGCAACCCCACCCCGTCTGTACACACACAGTTTCAGCAATCGGAGCTAGGGCATACGCACACAGATATCCTAGATGCTTTCAGATCCCAACTATCCCCCGTACAACAACAGGCTCCGGGCTCCAATTAGGTGAGCAGTTTACGAGCTCTCTCCCCTCCTGCCTACCTTAGGACAAATTTGGCAGTGTGTATAGTGGAATGGATCGACAGCGTGCAAGAACTGCTGGCAGGAATTAGATGTCCAAGCAGCATGGCTGTGACCCTAGTAGTGACCCTCCTAGAATTGCACGCCAACAGTTGGTGGAAGTCCCTCACGGGCTCCAAATTTCAAGGGAGAGTGTATACGGAGATCAGCTGGAACGAGTTCTCGGGAGCCTTTTTGTAACACTTCATTCCCTCGTCTGCTCGAGATGAACTCGAAGAGAGATTCTTATAGATAAAGCAAGGATATAAGTCAGTGATGGATTATAGCCGGGAGTTTTAGCATATGGCTAGATTTGCTGACTCCTACAAGTTAGACGACAGAGGATATGCAAAAAGGTTCTAAAAAGGCTTTCGAGACCCCCTAGGCCAGCCCTTTTGTTTATAGCGGACTCCAGCCTGGCAGAAATTATTGACATGGCGAAGAGGCTAGAAGCATACAACTTGGGAAGTGGTAAAACACCTATTTAGGGCGTGATGGAAGCTGGCCCTAGAAACAGAAGGAGAAACGACATCAGAGGAGAAAGAGGACATCAGAGAGGTGGCAGGCATTTCCCCCAGAATTATAGAGTGGAGCACTTGGTTCCACAGC
Organism: Platanthera zijinensis; assembly: GCA_039513925.1. Taxonomy (NCBI): domain Eukaryota; kingdom Viridiplantae; phylum Streptophyta; class Magnoliopsida; order Asparagales; family Orchidaceae; genus Platanthera; species Platanthera zijinensis. The sequence continues at coordinate 191,145,184 of CM077084.1, forward strand.
CACCAGCATTGCCTCCTCCACCATAGCCTTGGGTCTTCTGCATGACTCCTATCGTATAAAGAGTCTCATACCAATTTATGTGATAGGGTGTCGGTTTTCAAGCAAGCAATATATAATATCCATATAATAAAACCCTCGGCTTATAAGCACGTTCACATTAGCTTATAAATTAAGGGGTCATTTTGTAGGGCCTATTGTATAAAAAGTCCCATACTAATTTATATAATAGGTGTCAAGGGTTATATACAATAGTTATGCTATGTCATGCAAGTATGCTATGATGTGAATCATATAAGTACAACGCACCAACTCGACTCTGTGTACACAGACCTTTAGTTTCCACTTTCTGGAGCCTAACCTCCTAGGATACCTCCGTAGTGGCAAACAGAAGCGGTGGGTTGAGCCTCGCCCACCTCTATACTGGTAATTGCACTACCAGTCAGACCTATCGTACGCCTCGACACTGGAGCACTAAGTGGAGCTCCTGCCTACTCTTTGCTGGCTGGTCCACCAGACTTTATTTGGCGAAGTGCTAAACTACACCTGTCGAGTAAATGTATAAGCGTCGGTGCATTGACCCTCCAACACCGAAGACCCACTACCTCATAATTTATGCACATATAATCTTGATGAATCAATCAGCGAGCCAAAGCTCCCTGGACTAACTTGTCCGTCATAACTATCTACTGAGCCATTGGCTCACCGTGCTAATCTGCCCATCACCTAAACCACCGAGCCTACTTCTCGTGAGACACAACCTAACTTCCCGAGATACCGGGATGTGTGAAAGTGAACCCCTAGTTATACTAGTTACTCTTGAAGTTTATTATTCCTACAGTTTAGGTTAGCCCAGGACTTCCCAAGGCATACCCCGTTAAGGGCTCTCGAGGGCACTAGGAACTACGATGGGCTGAATCCCAAAGCTCCCTTTCACAAGACACTTACTGTTATTGGTTAATACCCAATTTCCCGATCCCTTTTAATATTACTCTGGATCTAACCCTTGTGTGTTTTGACTCTCTCTCTCTTTCTTCACAGGGAAGACAATCTTTCATTGATCCCGATTATCTCTTAGCACCTAGTCAACCCAGAATTTTCCTCATAACAACTTCCAGTGATGAACTCAATCTGATCTTACACAAACCAGCAAACTATTAACCCCAAGCAATATGCTTAATTCAAATGCTATCACATTTTCCGTAGTTTTACTATATGCAGACAACCTATACTATATGCCGCACATGATAGGAGATACACTTAATTTTCATCCAACTGCCCTAAGATATTTAATGTAGGTCTATCCTTACATGATTAGCCTAAGTCCAGAAACTTATAATTTTCCTAATTAATTTGATATTTATTTAATTTTTCCCAAAGTTAGGCCATGGGTAATTTGAACAGGAAGTATAATATTTTCTCAAGTAGTAGCCGCCCAAAAACTATGAAAACTAGATAACTGAGGAATAACAACAAATACAAAATTCCATTATTTTCCAAAAAAAATTTGGCCTCTAATTAATTAATCCAATAATAAGCCACTAATTATTGTTAAAAAAAAGTGCTAAAACTAATCATTAGAAAATTGTAGAAAAATTACTAAATCTCAAGGATGACCAGATAGGACTTCTGACCAAAAACAATATTTTATCAAGATTAAATAATGCAAAAATAAATTCAATTAATTTTACTTAGAAATAGCACATTGTGAAACAATCCCTACAGATGGACTTTAAAAAATTCCACAAAAATTCACAGAGATTTCAAATGTCTTTAATGGTCTACTTACCAAATTTCATAAGTTTCCATTATGTGATTTGTTCAAAAGAAATTTCTAAGTAGAAGGTGTAACTTATTGGGTTATGAATGAAGTACCCCATATAATGATCTAAAATTCATATTAAAATATCTAGGGCTTTTTATAGTCCTAAAACATAGCTTGACTAAGTATCATCCAAATCCAATGTTTGGAAGTCATATAATATAATTCTTCAAGACAACTCATGAAAGTGCACTTTTCAAAGGAACCCAATTGTAACTCATCCAAACAATATGTAGTTTAATTCAGTGGATAATATGGTTATGAAAATGACCTCTACCAAAATGCCATGCAATTCCAAAGTCATACGAGCCACTAGACAATTCCTAATGTGTATGGACCCAAAGACTTACCTAGTGGTTTAAGTGGTGTGCATGTGTCCCAATCCCACCATATCTCTCCCTAGGGATTTTCACCACATTAGGATCACATGGAATGAACACCAAGTCCACACAATGGCATATCACCCCCTGCCCTTCACAAATCCCCAAAGTCGAACCTTAAGGTTTGAACTTGGGTCCAAGGGCAAATCTACCCCAATCCACCCCAAATTCCATGTGAGGGTATCTACCATCAAATCAAAATAATGGCCCAAGTTTCAGCCTCTCTTGAGGTGATTTGACCACTCAAACCCACAAGGAACACTTTGACCCAAATACCCCCTTTAGGCCAAGGCTTCGGTTTACAAAACATCAACACAAATCATCTTCAAATGAGATGAAATTTTATACAGAGCCTTATAATGACCCCAAGGACTACTCACCAAAATTTGGGAAGGTTTGGAGGTAATTAGGTCCCCTAATTAATTTACCCTATGATTATTAAATAATTTCAAAAACTATAGAAACATTATCTCCAAAAATTCCAATTTTTGGACATTACTTAGATATAAGTAGGATAGAGTCCTTGACCAAATTTTAGGTCAATTGGACATGTAGTGAAGTGGGGGCACACATTTTAATCTCTCACTAGCCCTAGTGATAAGCTGCACTATTTTGGGTGCTGAGGTCAGACCACTAAGCTAAAATTGTTGAAACAAATTTTAAATTAACTTTGACCTCAAGGGCTACAACATTGGTGTCTACCACTTTTCATTAGAAGCCCTTAGGTATTTTTAATAATTAATCTAAAATGACTGAAAGTATGAAATAGAAAATCATTAATTAATTTAAAAAGAAATGATCTAGCACAGACCTAGATGCATGATACAACGGATCCTGGATCGTCTTCAACCTCCATCCGATGGTCCTGATTCCCTCTTCCTGGGCCAACTTCAACCCGTCACTGCCGGCGACCCGGGTTGACTCCAATGGACCCTTAGAGCTCTAATGGACCATTAAATAGGTTGGTGAGATTGTGGTGGGGTCTTGGGGTCATGGTGAATCCCCATGATCATCCTAACCTAGTGTTTAGAAATCTACTATTTGCAGACCATTGTGATTTCACCTACATTCCTAGGTTCACTTGGTCTTCTAGGGCTTCCTAGGGTTTTGTCATGACCTAGTCATGACAAAACCACTCCTAAGGGTATAGTTGTCTAACGGATGTTACAAATCCTAATACATAAAAAATAATTTTCTTCCTCGAAATTCAAGTGAGGCCTACGGGGTTTCATATAAGAGAATTAAATTGTAACATCCCGAGAGGTTATAAGGAATACCTGTCTGAAAAGATCAGGTTACTTTTGTTGCATCAAATCCCATGGCTCCCATGCATGCTCCTCTTGCCCATGATTCCTCCACCAGAACTTGACCAACGGGGCCTTCTTGCATCGCAAGACAGACATCCTAGTATCGTCTATCCGGATCAGCTCCAGCTGCACCGATCGATCAGAAGCTATTGGCCCATCTGTAGTCATAATATACTTCTCCGACCGAAGTAGACCTCTCCTCAGGGAGGAGACGTGAAAGATGACATGCAAACCCGCTAGCTCTGGTGGCAACTCCACTCTATAAGCCAAGGGGCCGATCAATTCCAGGATCCTGTAAGGCCCCATGAATCTCGGACTGAGCTTCTTCCGACCACGCACCCGTGAGACTCCATACAACGGTCGGATCTTCAAGAATACCCGGTCTCCTACCTGAAACTCTACCTGATGATGCCGAGCATCATTATACTTAGTCTGCCTGCTGTAGGCCTACAACATCCTGTCTCGTATCAATCACACTTGAGAATTCGTATCCTCGACAAACTTTGAGCCGAGTGCCTTCGGATCCTCATCCTGGATCCAAGACAAAGGAGTCCTGCATCTCCGCCCGTATAAAGCCTTATAAGGGGCCATGCCGATGCTGGAATGGTGGCTGTTGTTGTACGAGAACTCGATCAATGGTTGCTGCCTCTCCCATGGATCCTCGTGGTCCAGTATGCAAAGATGCAGTAAATCCTCCAGGGTCCGATTTGTGTGCTGTATGTCAATCCGTCGAAGGGTGGAAGGCGGTACTAAATGTCAGCCATGATCCCAATTAAGCCTGAACCGCCCTCCATTCCTTAGACGTGAATCATCAGTCACCGTCAGACACTATCTTCCTCGGCACTCCATGATATCGAACGAATCGCTCCATAAACTTTCGTATCAAGTCACCCACCAGAGCGTCCTTACTGATCGGTAGAAACAAGGACACCTTCGTCAATCGGTCGACGATCACACATATCGAGTCATTCCCCGCATGTAACCAAGGAAGTCCATGTATGAAGTCCATGACCATGTCGTCAAACTTCCACTCCGGCACTGGAACTGGCTGCAATATTTTGGCTGGGTTCCTACACTCTTCCTTCATTAAATGACAAGCCTCGCAATTTGTCACGAAGTAGGTGATATCCCTCTTCTTTCCTAGCCAGTACATTGTGCTCTTCATATCGCCCATCATCTTGGTGATGCATGGGTGCACCAAATACCTGCTGTAGTGAGCCTCAGTCATCATGTCCTCCCGAATTTTTCCCCCAGCCGGTATGTACACTCTGCCTCTGAAGTATATCAACCAGTCTCTCTCTGTATATTCCCTAGCCATGCCTGCCTCCAAGGTCCTGAATACTTGCTCCAGCTTGTCATCCCTTCTATGCCCAGCTATGATATGATCCCAAATATCATCGGTGGAAACCAACGATGATAGTTACTCATAGTATATCTCAGGGTGATCCTCGGACACCAGAGAGATCTGCATCTTTTCAAACATCTACACCAACTTTATGGCCATCAGCTGAGGTCCTGCTCCTTAAGTAGTAGCCTTCTAGCTCAGCGTGTCCGCCACCACATTCACCTTGCCTGGGTGATAGTGTATCGTGTACTTATGATCAGATAGGAACTCCACCCATCGTCTCTAGTGAACGTTCAACTCCTGTGTATCAACATATTCCAGATTCTTGTTATCAGAAAATATGTCGCAATGCACACCATAGAGGTAGTGCCACCAAATCTTTAGAGAGAACACTACTGCCCCCATCTCCAAGTCATGAACAAGGTAGGTCTGCTCATGATTCTTCAGCTCCCGTGAGGCGTAGGCTATCACAAGACCATGCTACATATGTACAACACCCATCCCCATAAAAGACGCATCAACATACACTTGGAAGCCCTCATTCACAGATGGAAGGGTGAGGATAGGGGGTGACGTAAGCCTGCTCTACAAATCCTAGAAGGCCTCTTCACACCGCGGCGTCCAATTGAACGGAGTGTCCATCTTCGTTAAAGAAATGAGTGGGAGGGCTTTCTGAGAAAATCCCTGCACAAACATTCGATATTATCCGACGAATCCTAGGAAACTTCGGACTTCCGTGGCCATCTTCAACTGAGGCCAGACTCGCACTGCTTGAATCTTTGCGGGGTCCACTGCCAGTCCCTCTCCACTGATAATATGGCCAAAAAAGGCCACCAATGTCAACCAAAACTGGAACTTACTGAACTTGTCATATAATTAGTGCTCTATGAGCTTCTCCAAAGTCAAGGCCAGATGCTGTGTATGCTCCTCCTTCGTCCTTGAATAGATGAGGATGTCATCTATGAATACTATGACAAACCGATCAAGATGCGGCTCGAACACCCAGTTCATCAGGCTCATGAAAGTTAATGGCATATTCTTGAGCCCCAAGGGCATCATGGTAAACTCATACAACCTGTATCTACTGCTGAAGGCTGTCTTCAGAATATCCTCCTCCTGAATGTGCAGCTTGTAATAACTTGACCTTAAATCCAACTTTGAGAACCAGTGGGATCCCTCCAACTGGTCAAAGAGCTCGTCAATACTCGACAGAGGATACGTGTTTCGGACCGTCAGCCTATTTAGAGCCCTATAGTTGATGCATAATCGGAGCGTCCCATCCTTCTTCTTGATGAATAGTACCGGTGCTCCCCATGGTGGAGAGCTTGGTCGGAGAAATATGGCTTCAATTAGCTCCTACAGTTGGCTTCGAAACTCCAATAAATCCTTTTGGGCCATCCGGTAAGGAGCTCTAGATGCCAGCTTAGCCCCAAGCACGAGCTGAACCTAGAAGTCCTTCTCCCGATGCGGGGGTAGCCCTAGCAGCTTCTCTGGGAACACGTCAGCAATGTCCTAGACCACCGGGATACTAAAGATGGAATCCTTGGCCCCGACCATCTCGAACAGCACTTGATAGAGCTCATCCCCCTTTAGGTAGGACATAACTGCTTGTACAGATTATATCAATAGTGGGGTGGTATATCTAATACCTTCGATGAAGATATAGGAATCTCCATGCCTCAAGGTGATCCTCATTGACCGGCAGTCAATCTGGGCATGGTTCCAAAGCAACAATTTCTTGCCCAGGATCAAATCGAAGGCTGGCATCCTTAGGATCGTCGCTGGTGCTACGAATGCCTTTCCGCCGATATCCGACTCCAAGTTGTAGTGGGCAGAGGTTAATAGCTCCGATCTTTCGGGTAGACGCACCCTCATAGTCAAGCTAGTGAATTGCTCCACGCATTCTAGTCCTTCCACGAAGGCTTCCGACACGAATGAGTGTGAAGCACTAATATCAAATAGTGTATAAGCGGGCTTGCCGCTGATGAAGACTATGTCTGGGGTAGTTAAATATCTTAGAAGTCTAGATATGGTTTTACTTTTTAGTTCTAATAATTCAATATCCATAAGTCTAGCTTTTTAGGAAAAAAGAAGATAAATTACTAGCATCCCTTTTATCACTTGCTCCGGGTTCCGAGGTTGAGCCAGATCTAGGGCATACATTTACTCTCTATCCTGCCTGCAGTCTCTGCCATGGAATCCACGTCCTTGGTCACGTCCTCGTCATCCAAACTAAAGAGCAGGTTTGGAAGCTGGTGGTGCTGGTAGGGGTGCCCCCCTCATGGGGCAGTTTCTCCGGATATGCCCTACTTGATGACAGTTATATAACTCGGGCGGTGGATATGCCATACCCCCGGGTCTATATATCTCCAGTATCTGGAGAGGTTGAGGAGCCATAACCACAGGCTCTCTTAGTTCCTGACTCACCTCTTGATGAGGTTGGTCCTCTACCCTTCTCCCATCTCTCCCATCAGCAATGTGGCCCCTTAACTGATCATTTCTGGCTCCCCAGCCCTGATCCTCAGTTGCCCTCTTTCGACCTCGAGTCATTTGCCAATCTGCCTCAATCCTCTTTGGCAACTCCAATATCCAAGGTATAGGACCGTCAGACACGAACAAAATAGCCTCTCTCAGATCCTCTCGTAGTCCCTTATTGAACCTCTTGATGTATCTGGCCTCATCCAGCTTATAGGAGTCCGCAAACTGGGCTAAATGAATGAACTCCCGGTTGTACTCCACCACTGTCTTGTTGCCCTACCTCAACTGTAGGAACCTATCTTCCAGCTCATCTCTTGCAGACTATGGAACAAAGTTCTCCAACAATGCAGCCTTGAACTCCTCCCAAGAAATATCAGCAACCTCCTTCTCTGCAAATGTCGTGTCCAGCAGTGTCTTCTAGCATCTCTTGGCATGGGACTCCAACCAAGAGACCACCAAAGGCACCCTCTCCTCCCATGGGCACTGTATCCCGGTCAGCATCTCGTACATGATATCAAGCCACTCCTCTATCCGTACATTCAACTTTGTCCCCAAGTAGGAAGGGGGAGAAAGTCCTCAGAAGTTGCTCAACCAATTGGACCCCGAGTTTAGCTGCGGTGCCGGAACCTGCTGGGCCCTGAAAGCCTCCAGAATGGTTGTCAGAGTCTGCCACATCTCCGACTATAGAAATAGAGTGGGGGCCGGGGGAGGTGGTTCAATATTGGGAGTTTGCTGGACTCCGCCCTATGGTGTGGGATGTGCTGGAGGCTGCATAACAAAGACCATTGTGAGAAATTGTCCCAAACCTAGTTAAAAGTAGACAATTACATGTGATCCCCCATATGGGCACACCACTGCTTCCGCTGCTTAGTTTGTTCCCAAAATAAACTTGTGCGAGGGTGACCCAGGGTTAGTGGACTGCTACTTTTTCGATCGAGGTCTCCTCTAATACCACTTGTAAGATCCCATTTTTTCTTTTTAAACCAAGGGGTCATAGGCCCAAAACCGCCGCTTTGCGGTGACACCATCACGCTCGGGAAGGTCATCACTACAAAATGCCGATCCTGCCGGCCATATCGATCACAGAATAGTAGCAAAAGTATGAGAGTACACGAAATGAGAACTCTAACACTTGTCCACAATAATCACATATATAGTAATAATTCTCCACGAAGGGAGAGTCCACAGCAACAATAATAAAAATACTAAAAATAGGTCTCATGTCCTTTAAATAAAGTCCTCACTTCAATTCATTCATCGTGGAAGCAAATCTATAACAACTACTAGCGAACTGGACTCACTATCCTAACTATCTGAACTCTGGTACTAGACTGTCCCGTCTCCAAGCGTGCTGACCTCCGGGGATGCACCTCAAAGCTGGGCTCCACCATCCCCTAAAATGATTTCCTCCGAAAACTATTAGTCTAAAAGACTAAGTCCTATCATCCCCCACCCCTCCACCATGGCTCCTAGGCACCAAGCGGGGAGGAGGACAGGAAAGGTAATGATGGTGGAGAATAACAAAGGTAGCAGGTAGCAGCGGAACTAATCTAGCAGTTCTATATAACCAGGTACCAATAACAAAAGTAAGTATAGTAAGCATAAAAATAATAAACAAGGATACATGTAACCTTAACTTATATGAGTGCCCACATAAACACATAAGATAAGGGGTCTTCTGCAAGGCTCCTATTGTATAAAGAGTCCCATACCAACTTATACGATAGGGTGTTGGTTTTCAAGAAAGCAATATATAATATCCATACAATAATAACTTCGGCTTATAAGCACGTTCACATAAGCTTATAAACTAAGGGGTCGTTTTGCATGGCCTATTGTATAAAGAGTCCCATACCAATTTATACAATAGGTATCAAGGGTTATATGCAATGGTTATGCTATGTCATACAAGTATGTTATGATGTGAATCATACAAGTGCATCGAACCCACTCGACTCTGTGTACACAGACCTTTAGTTCCCTCTTGTTGGAGCCTAACCTCTAAGGATACCTTCGTATTGGCCAACAGAATCGGTGGGTTGGGCCTCACCCACCTCTAAACCGGTAATTGCACTACCAGTCAGACCTATCGTACTCCTCGTTGCTGGTGCACTAAGCGGAGCTCCTGCGTACTCTTTGCCTTCTGGTCCACAAGACTTAATTTGGCGAAGTGCTAAACCACACCTACCGAGTCAACGTATTTGTGTCGGTGCATTGACTCTCCAACACCGAAGACACACCACCTTATAATTTATGCTCATGCAATCTTGAGGTATCAATCACCGAGCCAAAGATCCCTGGGCTAACCTGTCCGTCACAACTATCTACCGAGCCATCGGCTTGCCGGGCTAACCTGCCCATCACCAAAACCACCGAGCCTAACGCTTGTGAGACCCAACCTAACTTCTCGAGACACCAGGATGTGTGAAAGTTAACCCCTAGTTATACTAGTTACTCTTTAAGTTTATTATTCCTACAGTTTAGGTTAGCCCAGGACTGCCCAGGGCATACCCCGTGAAGGGCTCTCGAGGGTACTATATACTACGATGGGATAAAGCCCAAAGCTCTCTTTCACAAGGCACTTACTGTTATTGGTTAATTCATAATTTATAGATTAGCTTTAATATTACTCTGGATCTAACCCTAGTGTGTTTTGACACACTCTCTCTTTCTTCAGTAGGAAGACGATCTTTCATCGATCCCGATTATTTCCTAGCACCTAGTCAACCCAGCATTTTCCTCATAACAACTTCCAATGATGAACTAAATCTCATCTTACCCAAACCAGCAAACTATTAACCCCAAGCCATATGCTCAATTCAAATGCTATCACATTTTCCGAAGTTTTACTATATGCAGACCAACCTATATTATATGTCGTACATGATAGGAGGTACTCCAAATTTTAATCCAACTGCCCTAATATATTTATTGGAGGTCTATCATGACATGATTAGCCTAATTCTAGAATCTTATAATTTTCCTAATTAATTTGATATTTAATTAATTTTTCCCAATGTTAGGCTATAGGTAATTTGAACATGAAGTGTAATATTTTCTCAAGTAATGGCCACCCAAAAATTATGAACACTTGATAACAGAGGAATAGCAGTAAATACCAAATTCCTTGATTTTCCAAAAATGATTTGGCCGCTAATTAATTAATCCAATAATAAGCCACTAATTATGGTTAAAGAAGAAGGTACTAAAATTAATTATCAGAAAATTGCAGAAAAATTACTAAATCATTAGGATAACCAGAAAGGTCCTCTGACCAAAAATCATATTTTATCAAGATTAAATAGTGCCAAAATAAATTCAATTAGTTTTACTTAGAAAACAACACATTGCGAAACAACCCCTACAGATAGACTTCAAAAAATTCCACAAAAATCACAGAGATTTCAAATGTCATTAAAGGTCTACTTACCAAATTTCATAAGTTTCTATTGAGTGATTTGTTCAAAAGAAATTTCTAATTTGAAGGGGTAACTTGTTGGGTTATGAATTAAGTACCCCATATAATGATCTAAAATTCATATTAAAATCTCTAGGGCTTATTATAGTCCTAAAACATAGCTTGACTAAGTATCATCCAAACATATCTTGACTAAGTATCTTCCACGTCTCTTCACTTCGGAGGGCTTTACTACGCCGTAAGCAGCTGATTTCCCCAACGGACGGCCCAATGGCCTCAGATCGATCAGTCAACATGGAGCCGTTGAGCATCGATGATACGACGGTGCGGGTCTTGCAATGCAAGAAGGTTCCACTAGTCAAGTTCTTATGGAGAAACCATGGGCAGTAGGAGCACACTTGGGAGCCACGTGACTTGATGCAACAAAAGTACCCAGATCTCTTTGAGTCAGGTATACCTTCAAATCCAAGGGATGTTACATACCTTTACTTCAGTATAAACCCGGTAGGCTTAACCTTAATTTCGGGAATGAAATTTTTTTTATATATATTGGGATTTGTAACATCCCTCAAACAACTAGTCCCCTAGGAGTGATTTTGTCATGACTAGGTCATGACAAAACCATAAGAAGCTCAAAGGACCAAGTGAATAAAGGCCAAGGTGAAGATCATTATGGTCTGCCTATAACACAGCCTCACTACCAAACCTAGGGTTTGACCTTAGGGCTTCAACTTGACTCCATGACCCCACCACACCACCCATAACCCCTTGGGTGGTCAATAGGGTCACTAAGGATCCATTAGGGGCAATCAATGTAGTCAAGTTGACCTAAGTCCACCCCAACCCTAAATGGGTCAAACTGGCCTACATAGGGTCAATTGAACTTCCCATAGCTAAGTGGACCCCACACATGCCTTCCTAACCCTAAAGTGGGGTCAATGGGTCATCAAGGACTTGTTGGGGTTAACCGAAGAGGCTAAGTTGACCCAAGTCAAGTCTAGCCCTAAAGTTGTCAAAGTGCTCTAACTAAGGGGCAAGTGACCTCCAAGGTGCCAATCTAACCCTACCCAACCCTGGCTACACCTTAGGGGAGGCAAATGTGTCACTAAGGAGCCATTGCGGTCAACCAAAAATGTCAATTTGACCAAGGTCAACTCCACCCTAGTATTTAGTCAAATTAGCCCAAATGGGCTAACCTAAGCTCAAGCCCTATCCAATAGGGCTAACTTTGTTTTATTTAATATTATGAGCTAATGGGATGCCATTAGGCTATATTGGTCATCAAATTCAGCCTTGATGACTAGGAGAGAGAAAAGCATTCTTCCCCTTTAATGGAGGGGAGAGAGAGAGGGAGAAAATTACCATTCATGGTGATTGAATGCCATTGACTCCTCATTTCCTCTCCCAATTGATGGAGATTCACTCCTTCTATCAATTATGAGAGGTTTTCTGATGGATTCATGCCTAGGCATGGACAACCCACCTTGGCCGTAATGAGCCTTTAGTGGCCATTAATGGCAATTCCAAGCTAGACCCTTCCCCTTCCCCATCCGATGATTTTAAAAGCTTCCCTAGGCCAAGAGTAGAAGTTTCCACACTTTAATTATAGGATCAAAGGCCTTTGACAGTGTTGTTGCAAAACACCCGCAAGCTCAAGATGCGGCTATGGCAACCAGACGATCGGCCCACTCCAGCCCACCACTAAGGTCCTCCTCCACTCCTTCTATGGATATATCTTAGGAATCTTTAGGGTTAAGAGTCGTGCTCAATTGAGCCAGATCAGGTCGAGATTTCCCCTAGTTTTTTCGAAAAAAATCAACTATCGGGTTAGCCAGAAATGGACCCTCCGGCAGTCGTGTCGCAGCCCAGCGATAACCACCGCCTCAATGGAGGTGGTGGTGGCGGTGGCTGGCAAGGGAGGTGGCCGAGTGGCCGGAGGTAGCTATTAGAAGTGGCTCCAGGTTGGGTAGATCCAGTTCATTGGATGGAGGAAGAAGAAAACCCACAACCACCCGATCTGCTCTAAGATCTGTGCAGATCTTAATATATTAAATGTATTTTATGTGCATTTCTATCACAGAAAATCACTTACATTAGGAATTAAATTAAAAATACTTAGTGGACTATTCTGAAAAAGTGGTCAACATGAAACTTGTATATCTATGAGTCGAGTTTATTTTAAAATTAATTTGAACCAACTTGGAGTTTGGGTAAGACCTCAACACTCATTTTTGTGAGGTCTATACATTTGGATGAATAGAGGTTGATTGGAGTGCCCCCATCAATCCTAACCTCAAAATGACTTGGAATTTGGATCATTGGACATTCATACCTAGAACTACATCATATCCAAAAATGGGAATTTTTGGATAATAGTTTCCTAAAGTTTTGGCAAACATTTCATTTTTCATGAATTAATTAGTTAATGGGCCCATGACCTCACCAACCGCCAAAACTTTGGTGGATGGTCTTAGGGGTAATCATGAGTAAATTTTTGAAATATAAACCCATTTGAGTATTTTTTGATTAGGTTTTGATGTAACTATGTTTTGAGCCCTTAACGGTGAGTTTAGGGTTTAGGATTCTTGGGGCATGGAGGGGACAATCCTTACCCAAAGTGGTTGGAGCTCTGGCCAGAGTCCCAAGGTCAGTAGGGCCACCCTCTATTTGAGTTTTGGGTTGGTTTGGGTGGTTGAGCCCTAGTGCCCTAGTTGATTCCTTAGATTGAGCTTTTTAGGGTTTGTGAGGGACTTGGGTTGTTTAGTCCTTGTTTAGACTTGGGGCTTACCCCATGGGTTTCTAGGGTGGAGTAATGCCCTAGGGATATTGTTGGTGGTAGTAGGACTCTTGCACACCACTTAAATAACTTTATGCGTAATTAGGCCCTTGCATTTTAAAGAATAATTTAGGGGTCCTAGGACCTTGGACTTCCATAGGATGATGGTAGGAGTCCTTTTTTATATTCATATTAGTCTCTAAAATATTATACATGTTGTTGGGATGAGTTTACAAGTAGGTTCCTATGTAGAGTGCACTATCATAGGTTTTCTTGAAGAATTTTTATATATGACTTTTAATCTTGAATTTGCATGAGATTTAGTCAATTATGTTGTAAGACTATAACAAAGATCAAGAAATTTTAGTATGAATTTTAGATCAATAATTGGAGTACTTCATCACAACCCATAAAGTTGACCTATCTATTTAGGAATTTCTTATTATTTAACCCATTACTGGAAACTCATGAAATTTAGTCAAAGGATTTTTCCTTACATTATAAAGCTCGGAAAATATTTGTGGAATTTTTGGAAGTTTGTTTATAGGGGTTGCTTCACAAGGTGCTTGTCTCTATGTAAATTAAATCGATTTTATTTTGGTACCTAATGAGTTTGATAAATTATTATCTTTGGTCAAAAGTCATTTCTGGTCACCCTTAAGATTTAGTAATTTTTTCATAATTTTCTGATGATAAATTTTAATACTTTCTTCTTTACCCATAATTATTATATTTATTATGGACTATTTATTTAGAGGATAATTCATTTATTAAAATCTATGAAATTTGGTATTCCCTTATATTTAGCTATCATTTAGTGTTTATAATATTTATATGGTCATAACTTAAGGAAAGCTAGTACTTCATATTGAAATAACCCATGGACTAACTTTTGGGAAAATAAAATAAATGTCAAATTATTTAGGAAAATTACAAGTTTCTGGATTTAGGCTAAAAATATCATGATAGACCCACAATAAATATCTTAGGGAATATGGATGATAATTTGGAGTACCTCCTATCATATACATCATATAGCTTTGATTGGTCTGCATATAATAAAACTACAGAAATTATGGTAGGATGTGAAATGGACATAGGGAGTTGGGATTATTAGTTTACTAGTTATGGTAAAGTTGAAATGAGTTCATCATTAGGAATCATGATGTGGAATATGTTTGGGTGAGTAGAGTAGGTGGTGCTCGGGATCGACGAAGGATCGTCTTTCCTGTGGAGAGAGACTCAAAATACACTAGGGTTAGATCCAGTACAATAATAAGTGGACCGGGGATTGGGTAATAATCAAAAATAGTAAGTGCCTTGCGAAATGGAACGGTGGGCCTCAGCTACCATCATAGTTCCTAGTGCCCTTTGAGAACCCTTCACCGGTTATACTAGGGGAAGTCCTGGGCTAACCTAAACCGTAAGAATAAATGTTAAAGAGAAATTAGTATAACATGTGATTCATATTCACACACCCCGTTTACCCGAGAGGTTAGTTTGTTGAGTTATCCGAGCAGTAGGCTCTGGGGTAGTTATAACGGACGGGTTAGTCCGGGGAGCTGATGGCTCGGGAGTTCTTGGATACATGAGCAAAAGGTAGTGGGTCTTCGCTATTAGACTGTCGTTCACACCGACGTCGATACGCTGAATCGGCGGGTGTGGTTGACACTTAGCCAAAGGAAGTGTGGTGGATATGTCCTATATTAGTACATGGTGACTCTTGGTTGTATCCTTCTAGATACGTACATATGGGCAAGGCCTGGTAATGTGGATACCCACGTAGGAGTGGGGGGCCCGACCCACTATCCATGTTTGCCACTATAGAGGTTCCTGGGAGTGAAGCAAGCTGCCCAAATGGGGGGAACTAAAGATCTGTGCGCATAGAGTCGTGTTGGTGTCTTGCACTACATGAACATATCATTAAACCCACATAAAATAGTGTTGGGTATTGTATCCATAATGTACCTGATTTGAAGAATCCCCTGAATAAGCTAAGTTTAATTGACAATGTATTTGATGATTTTCTATCAAGTTGTGCTTGCAGCTATTCCATGCTAAGTACACACCAATGTCAGGGTGCAGTGAGTCAATATACACAGGTCTACGCAACGCAATCCCTCGTTGAGCAGATCAGTGTGTTGACTCACGTGTGCTCTCTCTATTGGAGTGTACTTATTTTCAAGTATTGGGTCTAGATAGATCAAGAGAAGAAGAGGTGAAAAGATGGGTCGAAGACCAAGTTCATATGAAGGAAGATAAAAATCGTGCAAGTTAAAATCGGCGAGAATCACTAAGGCATTCCCGCCGACTTCGACGGGAGTCACTTGTGATTCTCGCCGATTCGACGGGAATCAAGCTTCATTCCCGCCGACCTCTTCCGGATGAAGGCTTTCCTTCAGAAATTCTGCTAAGGCAGAATCGACGGGAATCACCAAGTGATTCTTGCCGACTTCGATAGGAATCATTCTGATTCCCGCCAATTCGACGAGAATCAGGTTGCATTCCCCCCGATTCACTCAGGCTGACTAGTTTTTTGACTGGAAATCATCTAAGGCAGAATCGACGGGAATCGTAAGTGATTCCCACCGACTTCGACGGGAATCACCAACGATTCTGGCCGAATTTGCCTTAGGCAATTATCGCCTGTTCGCTGTACCGTTCAAGAAGCCGTGCGCTGTTTTAGCTAGGGCTAGGGTTTTTTCCTTGTGTGCCCCACAACGGTCATTAGGGTTGGCTCAGGTATATATACATGCTTATTTTTGAACATCTACATCAACTATTCACGCAAAATCAAAACAGCCGACGTCGTGCCCTAGCCGATCGCGTAACTCTGCCGATCGCTGTTGCCGCTCGCAAGCTAGCCTCCGATGTTGATCTTAGAGCTTCTTTGATCTTCCAGTGACAGGACCGAGACTAGAAGTGTGTCTCACGTATCTTTATTGAGATCTCTTGTTTTTCGAATCGTTGAACGAAGTTAGTTTGTCATTCCGAATCGATCGAGATGACTGATCTAACTGAGATCGTTGTAGACCTTGCTTGCTTAGTCAAGAAGATTGGATTCACAGAGCATTGCCGCCGCATCCTTTTGCCGCCGCTGATCTTGTCAAGATCCTCTCCAAGAGAGTACACCGGTCGTGGATTCTTCGTCTCTTTCAAGATAGCTTCAACGAACGAAGAAGGACATCGGGATCTCAACAAGTTTGTTTGAATTTCTTGTACATTCAATTTTTGTTTTGTTGTAAAGGAATTTTGATTCCTAGTTGTAAGGGTTGGGTGCACCCTGTGGTGGAGGAGTAGTGACTCCTTTGGTTGGAAGGGTTCCTTCCATAGTGTTAGGATTGGATTTCAATCCTGTTGGTGAAGTGACCGAGTTATACCTTTGTGGGAGATAGGTCAAAGGGGGAGAGTGTACGTACCCAAATCGGGGAACCACTATAATTGCTTGTGTGCTTTTCTGTGCTGTGTTTGTTTATTTGTGTAGGTATTTTAAATTTCGCAGAAGACTGCACATCACCTATTCTCCCCCCATAGGTGGATTTAGTTGATACTAGATACTTTTAAGTGGTATCAGAGGGAGGTTACTCGTCAATAAGGTTAACACCTTGAGTAAGATCCCGTGTATAGTGTCAATAAGAAAGAAGATCTCTCAAATGGAAGGACTCAAGTATTCAGGGAAGATCCCAGTGTGCACCAAGCTGAACATTCCTATCTGGAAGGAAAGGATCAGGTACTACATGGAAGCAGTCAACCCCCGACTCTTCATGATAGTGGAGGAGGGACCTTATATCCCCACTAAGTCCTCCACCATTGATCCAACCAAGAAAGTGCACAGGAAACTTTCCGAAATGGATAAGGATGAAATGGTGCTTGTCAGACTTGACAAGAAAGCTCAGAACATTCTAGTAATCGCCGACGATGATTCCATGACGTAGATTTTCTGCAACTGCAGGACAGCTAAGGACATATGGCACTGCCTGATCATCCTAATGGAAGGTACAGATGAAGTAAGGGATGATCAAAGATCCCTTCTAAACCAGAAGTACAAGGCCATCAGGCAAGGTCCCAAGGAAGAAATCGGAGTGACATTCGAGAACTTCCTGAAGATCGTCAATGCCCTAAAGGGTTATGGCCGAGTGTTCACCGATGGTGAACTAAATGACAAATTCCTTAGATCCCTTACTAAGGAATGGGACACCAAGATTTGCGCCATCAAATAATTTGGCAAGTTGGCAGAAACAGATCCCCAGATTCTGTTTGGGAAACTTTTGTCCTATGAGCATTAGCTGAACACCAGAAAAGTTAAAGAAGAAGCCGATAAAGCCACTGCCAGAGAAAAGACTGCGGCCCTCAAAGCCAATCACTCAGGGAAAGGCATGGGTGCAGCCTCGTCCCACTCTCGGAAAAAGGATGAGGAAGAATACTCTGAGCCATGCTCATACGGCTCAGAGCTATCTGAAGAATACTTCTCCCTCATCACTCGGGAGTTCAAGAAGTTCCTCAAGTTGAGGAATCAAAGAAAGAGAGACGGATCCTCCTCCAAACATCAGAAGAAGAATTATTCTTCTAACAGGTATGAATCCAAATAGAACAAACATCGCTCTAATGACATTATTTGCTTTGGATGCAATAAGTTAGGCCAGGTCGTTGCTGACTGCCACCAAAGTAAGAGAGATAAGGGGAAGGGAGAGGATCACAGGTCCTCTAGAGATAAGAAGAAGGAGAGGAGCTACATTGCCAAAAAGCCAAAGACACTGAGTGAATTTGATTCGTCAGACTCCAGTGATGATGAGGAAGCCTACTTCGGGCTAATGGGTCACTCTGACTTAGAAGGAGACTGCCCCCCATTTATTGGGAAGGTAAAAGATCGTACCCCCTCTCTGACTCTGACTCTGAATCTCCTGATGATGATCTCAAGGACAGCCCTTCTGTCCGTGAAGCTGAGCTCCTCGAAATGTATGAGCTTCTGCTCAATACCTTTGAGGAATGTCGCAAGAGGTTGTGGGCTCAGAAAAAGGAAGTCAAATTCTTTAAGGCTGAGGGTGTGTCTCTAAGAGAAGAGATCACTAGCTTGATCTCTCTCCGACAGGAACACCTAGACCTGACTTCTGAGCACTCAGAGTCTCTAAGGCTCCTTAACCAAAAATAGGAAGAAATCAACAAGTTTCAATAACAGCTTGTGGAAGAAATGAAGATTGTCAAAAGCTTCTCCATGCCCAAGACCGTTCTTCCTCTGGTTGATGAATTCTCTGCTCAGGCTAAGGGGGCTGGCTTAGGGCATGGGGGTGTGCCTGGTAAATCATCCAGGATAAACAAAAAACAGAGGAAAAATACGGCTGCTAAGAAGGCCTCTCTGCAGAAAAGGGAAAGGCCCCACTCGACCCTGTTGTATTCAGAAAGCCTAGCTTTCTTTGCAATGAGCAGGACTTTGAGTCAACATATGGCCACTTCTTCCTGCCCTCGGTTGAAAAGCCCAAGTGCAGGTACAATGGTTGGGCCTTCCCCCGCAACTACGGTGAGAGTGTTTTCAAGGCACCTTATGAGGAAATCCAAGTGAAGAATTATGGCCAATTCTCTAGCGGCCATAATAGGAAGCAGGCACCAAAGGCCAAGCCTGTTATACTGAAGGAACAGGAAGTGAAGAAATCGTGTGACTGCTGTCATCATGATGCCTCCACCTCCAGATCCAAGGCCCTGACTGGACCCACCATACCAAGGGTGAAGCTGGAGCCTAGGAAGCGGTACAATTGGTTTGACTGTTGGTGTTGTGGCAAAGTTGGTCACTTTGCCGTGGATTGCTGGTTTAATCCAATATTCAACGAGACTCCTCATGTAAGCAATGCGAGGCTGACCACTCGTAGGGTTAACCACCCGAGGGGTAGTGTGCTAACAAGGAATCTAGGACCCAAGTTAGATTGGGTTTCTAAGGGAAACTAATTCTTTTTTGCAGGTATGCCCAAAGGCCACCAAAACGCCAATCTAGTACATGGACAGTGGATGTTCCCGGCATATGACCGGGACAAGAAGCCTGTTGTGTGATTACTCTCCAGTCGAAAATGGACCCAAAGTCATCTTTGGAGGATCTGATCGAGGAGTCACCAGAGGTTATGGTATGATTTCCAACAGTGTATTCTTTATCCTCTACATGGCCAATGTTGAAGGGTTAAACCATAACCTGATCAGTGTAAGCCAATTGTGTGATAAAGGATACGACGTTAAGTTCTGCAAGGATAAGTGCTTGATAATATCGTGTGCCTCTTCGGAGACGGTATTAACTGGCATTAGGAGCAGAAATATTTTTTGTTTAGATTTTCTTAGCTTAGACTCTTCTACCCCCGTATGCCTAGTAGCAAAAGGCAGTGCATCTCTTTGTGAGCAATGACACAAGAGATTGGCACATATTAATTTCAAGACTATTAATATGTTGTTTTCTAAGAATTTAGTAAGGGATGCCCCTACTATTAAGTGCATCAAAGATAGCCCCTGTCCTGCATGCCAGAATGGCAAATAGACTCGGGCTACCTTTAAGGGCATTGCAGATAAAGACTCCTCCAGATGTCTTTATCTTCTACATATGGGCTTATTCGGTCCAGTGCAAGTTCATAGCTTAGGAGGCAAATCGTATACGCTAGTGATTGTTGATGATCACTCTCGGTTTACGTGGGTGTTCTTCTTGAAACGAAAGTCAGATACGTTTGACATCTTCACTAATTTTGTCAAGCAGATTCAGAACAAACTTAACTGCTCCGTGGTCAAGATCAGAAGTGACCATGGAAAAGAATTTGTGTCTGGTTCTATGACAGAATTCTATGAATGACATGGTATCTTTCATGAGTTTTCCTCCCCGCGTACTCCTCAGCAAAACAGAGTTGCGGAGAGAAGAAATAGAAAGCTCATTGAAGCATGTACGACAATGTTGAATGACGCTTCTCTTCTAGAGTACTTCTGGGCAGAGGCTGTCAATACGATGTGTCATGTGCAGAACCGGGCGTTGATCAACAAGAATCATCGCAAGATGCCTTATGAGCTACTGAAAGGCGGGAAGCCGACCATGTCCTATTTAAGGATTTTTGGCTGCAGATGCTATGTACTCAATAATGGGAAGTACCCACGTACTAAATTCGGATAAAAATGCTTCGAAGGCATCTTCATGGGCTATAATATCCATAGTCGGGCATATAGAGTCTTCAATAAGAAAACCCTAGTGGTAGAGGAGTCCATTAATGTTGTTTTTAATGAAGGAAGCTTGCTTTATAGCAATTCTTTCAGTTGCATTCTTGAAGATGCAGGTGCAAGGCTTGAATAGCTAAGCCTCGATGAGACTGTAAAAGGTGCAACTCCCAAGTACATCAAGGTTTCCACCTCAACGCCATCTGGAGAAGTTCACGATATGGAAGGAGAAAATCTTCCAGAAGAAGGAGAAGCCCGAGAAGCTGTTAGAGCTCTAGATGCCAGACTCCTAGAGCTCTGACACATGAGGGATCATCCCAGAGATAAGATCATAGGAGACCCTTGTGACGGTGTCAGAACTCGGAGAGGTATAATTAACGAGATTTTGCACCTTAGTTTTCTGTCACAGGTTGAGCTAAAGAAGTTCGACGAAGCGAAAAAGGATGCGTCATGGATATTGGCCATGCAAGATGAACTGCATCAATTCGAACGATGCAACGTCTGGACGCTTGTTCCCAGAACAAAGAACCAGAATGTGATCGACACGAAGTGGATCTTCAGAAACAAACTGGATGAACACGGTGTCATCATCAAGAACATGGCCAGACTGGTGGCTAAAGGTTACAGACAGGAGGAGGGGATTGACTTCGACCAAACCTTTGCACAAGTTGCAAGGCTGGAGGCAATCAGATTGTTCCTGGCATATACCTCTGACAAAGGATTCACTGTCTATCAGATGGATGTGTAATCTGCATTCCTAAATGGAAATTTCAAAGAGGAAGTATATGTCGCGCAACTCCCAGGGTTTGTTAATCCCTCATTTCCTAATCATGTTTATTTTCTTAATAAATCATTATATGGCTTAAAACAAGCTCCTCAAGCTTGGTATGAGACTATGTCTAGTTTTCTTCTTGAGAACTAGTTCTCGAGAGGAAAAATAGATAAGACATAGTTTCTTAGGGAAGTCAAAGGCAAGATTTTGCTGGTGCAAATCTATGTTGATGAAATAATATTCGGCTCAACGGACAACAATCTTTGCAAGAAGTTTTCTAAACTTATGCAAGGAAAGTTTGAAATTTGCAGCATGGGAGAGCTAATGTATTTCTTGGGACTTCAAGTGAAACAATATGAGGATTGAATTTACATTTCTCAGACGAAGTTCACAAATGAACTCCTCAAGAAATTCGGAATGGAGAATGCAACCTCTATGAGGACTCCAATGGGATCCACTGTGCCTTTGGACAAGGATGAGAAAGGGAAACCTTTTGATGAAACCAAATACAGAAGCATAATTGGATCCCTGCTCTAACTTAATGCTAGTAGACCGGATATTATGTTTTCCACATACGTTTGTGCCAGATATCAGGTGAACACTAAGTAATCTCATTATCTCACTGCAAAGTGAATTCTTAGATACCTTAAAGGTACACCAAATCTTGGCTTGTGGTACCCAAGAAACAATGATGTCGAGCTAATAGGCTTTTCACATGCTTACTTTGCAGGAAGTAGGGATGATAGGAAAAGCACTTCAGGGACGTGTCAATTTCTCGGAAGAAGGCTTATTTCATGGAAAAGTAAAAAGCAGAATTGTGTCGCAACCTCTACTGCTGAATTTGAGTACATCTCAGCAGGCAGCTGTTGCGCATAACTTCTATGGATCAGAAATCAGCTCAAAGATTATGAATTGTAGTTCAGAGAAGTTCCGATATATTGCGACTCCTCGAGCGCAATAACAATTGCACACAGTCCTGTATCGCACATCAGAACAAAGCATATTGAAGTGAGCTACCACTTCATTCGAGAGCATGTGGAAAATAAAGATATATCTCTCTGCTATGTTCCCACGGATAAGCAGGTTGCAGATATCTTCACGAAGCCCCTAGACGAGGCCAAGTTCAGTCTCTTCAAAACTGAACTCGACATGCTGAACTATGAATAATGAAGACTGTAAGGCTCAAGGCTCTTGGATCAAAGGGGAGCATCAGCAAGGAACTCAAGCTCTAGCACGGATGCAAGATCTGAGGGGGAGCATGTGGATCCAAGTGAAGTCCCAGATTTGCAGAAGCCGAAAAGGGGGAGATTAACCTCTCGGCTAAGGCTAAGGTGGCTGCCAACGTTAAGTATGATCTCAGGAGAAAATTGTAATGAATTTTACTTTCAACTGAATTTTAAGTTTATGATTTTCATTCCCATATGTTCTATTCACCTTAGCTTGTACGGTTTAGGCTTCTTCAAATAGGGGGAGATTGTTGGGTATTGTATCCATAATGTACCTGATTTGAAGAAGCCCCTGAAAAAGCTTAGTTGAATTGACAATGTATTTGATGATTTTCTATCAAGTTGTGCTTGCAGCTATTCCATGCTAAGTACACACCAATGTCAGGGTGTAGTGGGCCAATATACACGGGTCTGCACAACGTAATCCCTCATTGAGCAGATCAGTGTGTTGACTCACGTGTGCTCTCTCTATTCTAGTGTACTTATTTTCAAGTACATGGTCTAGATAGATCAAGAGAAGAAGAGGAGCAAAGATGGGTCGAAGACCAAGTTCATAGGAAGGAAGAGAAAAATCGTCCAAGTTAAAATCGGCGAGAATCACTAAGGAATTCCCGCCGACTTTGACGGGAGTCACTTGTGATTCTCGCCGATTTGAAGGAAAACAAGCTTCATTCCCGCCGACCTCTTCTGGATGACGGCTCTCCTTCAGAAATTCTGCTAAGGCAGAATCGACGGGAATCACCAAGTGATTCTCGCCGACTTCGACGGGAATTGTTCTGATTCCCTCTGATTCGACGTGAATAAGGTTGCATTCCCGCCGATTCCCTCAGGCTGACTAGTTTTATGATTGGAAATCGGCTAAGGCAGAATCGACGGGAATCATGAGTGATTCCCGCTGACTTCGACGGGAATCACCAACGATTCTCGCCGAATTTGCCTTCGGCAATTTTCGCCTGTTCGCTGGACCGTTTCAAGAAGTCGTGCGCTGTTTCGGCCGGGGCTAGGGTTTTCCTTGTGGGCCCCACAATAGTCATTAGGGTTTGCTCGGGTATATATACATGCTTATTTTGAAAATCTACATCAACTATTAACGCAAAATCAAAATAGCCGACGCTGTGCCTTAGACGATCGCGTAACTCCACTGATCGCTGTTGCCGCTCGCAAGCTAGCCGCCGACGTTGATCTTAGCAGTGTGTCTCACGCATCTCTCTTGAGATCTCTTGTCTCTCTAATCGTTGAACGAAGTTTGTTCTTCATTCCTAATCGATCGAGACGACTAATCCAACTGAGATCATCGTAGACCTTACTTACTTAGTCAAGAAGATTGGATTCACAGAGCATCGCCGACGCAACCTCTTGCCACCACAGATATTGTCAAGATCCTCTCCAAGAGAGTATACCGGTCATGGATTCTTCGTCTCTTTCAAGATAACTTCAACAAACGAAGAAGGACATCTGTATCTCCACAAGTTTGTTTGTATTTCTTGTACATTCAATTTTTGTTTTGTTGTAAAGTAATTTTGATTCCTAGTTGTAAGGGTTGGGTGCAACCCGTGGTGGAGGAGTAGTGACTCCTTTGGTTGGAAGGGTTCCTTCCGTAGTGTGAGGATTTGATTTCAATCTGGTTGGTGAAGTGACCGATTCGTCCCTTTGTGGGAGATAGGTCAAAGGGGGAGAGTGGACGTACCCAAATCGGGGAACCACTGTAATTGCTTGTGTGCTTTTCTGTGTTATGTTTGTTTATTTGTGCAGGTATTTTAAATTCCGTAAAAGACTGCACATCACCTTCCCCCCCCCCTCGCATAGGTGGATTTAGTTGTCACTAGATACTTTCACATAGCATACCATGACATCATCATTCAACCATTGCCCCTAACGTATAAATCGGTATGGGACTTTTTATACGTTAGGCATTGCAAAACGACGCCTTAGTTTATGATAAGTTGTAAATATACCTATTTTATAGTTTTTTTATTAAGTCATTTTTGTTTAATTTTCCCTTTTTAGTTAGTTTTATTCAATAAATTGCTTCCTTTTTATAAATACTATTTCTAACTTAGCTTAATTTTGATTCCAGAAAATTTTTAGAAAATGGTGAAAAATTGACCTGACAGGCCCATGTTCCATGACCGACACGCCTGTGTCACCAGCTCAACTAAATGCCATCTACTGAACACTCAACGCCACTCAACGCCTTCAACAATCAGACTAGGACACGCCCGTGTCCATATTTAACACGCCCGTGTCCATATTTCACACGCCCGTGTCCATATTTGACACGCCCGTGTCACACACTCAATGCCATCGAGACAGAAGCCACACAACGTTTTTATTGTTTAACTCTCAGTGCACCTTAATGCCATATGTCACGCTCGTGTCGATGACAACACTCAACGCCTCCAGCCAACAAAGATAAAAATGACTTCCTCCACCCAGCTATCCAGTCACGCCCCCACTACACGCTCATGACAAGTTTCTCACTCCTGTGACCGCCCCGTGTACAACCCCGAAGTCAACCCTGCAGTCAGTTCACTGGATTAGCTCAACTACAGTGCCGACACGTCCCCTGTCACTCCCGTCACTAGGGCGTGTCACACCCAAAATTTTGTCTATAAATAAAACCTTTCTGTAATGTCCAAGGACTCACTTTTTTGAGCCATTTTAGTGTCTATTTGTGGGCTGCCCTTGGTGATTCCATAGCCATGTAAGGAGATTTCTCCCCCCATCCTTTTATGTTTGTTTTTGCTTTAGCTTTAGCTTTGTAACAACTTTGTAATAGTTTTATTATAGTAATAAAAATGATAGCTTTTCTCTTCTTACATAACTTTGGAATGAACTTGTGTGCCCACTTTCTTCTTCATTTTATCCCTTTGTTATTCCTAGTTTTTTCTCTTTATGAAAAAGTGTGTGCGTGTTTGTGAGTGATGTTTTCATTTCTATTGTTTTCCTTATGCAAATGTGTTAGGATAGTTTTTTTCTAGCCTTTGTCATACTTTAAAATTGCAACTTTTCCATCCTAATGAGTTTTGAAAAGAGATCTTAAAAGTGTTTTTTATTTTTTTTTACTTAGTTTTTTTTAGTTTGAAAATCTTTTTGTTCTTTTGAATTTTATTATCACTTTTTATTCACTTTTATGAATTCTTAAGAATGAAAAAGTTATAATTTTAATTTTTGAGCACCTTTGATTTTAACTTTAATTTCCAAGGACTTTGGCTCTTTTAATTTTTATTTCATCTTTTTATGTATTTTTAACAAATTCTAAGCATAGAAAAGTTGTTGTTTTAATTTTTAGGTAACATTGATTTTGTTTTTAATTTGTGTGTGTGAGTGTGTGAGAATAACTTTTCATGCTTTCCTCAAATTATGTAGAGTGTGTGTGTGTAGGAGATAATTTTATCTGCTTTATTTCAATTCATGTAGAGTGTGTGCGTGCGCGCATTTATTTTCGCCTACTCGTTAAGAGTTAAATGGCGTGTTTTCATTTATCGCCTACTTATTCGAGTGGGACTTGTCATTTACTGTCTACTCATTTGAGTAGAACTTATACACGCATTTATTTCCGCCTACTCGTTAAGAGTTAAATGTCGTGTTTTCATTTACCGCCTACTAATTCTAGTAGGACTTGTCTTTACTTTATTTTATGGTTTCGAAGTGTGCGTGAGTACTCGTTTTAATTGGTTTTTAAATTTTTTCTAAATGTTTGTTATTTTATGTCTTCTTCTTATAATCGTTTAGTGTTTAGTTTTAAACTCGCGCCTCATTAAAACCATTAAGCCGTCCCCATACCGATGAGTGGCTAATCGTCTTTAGCCCTCGGCATCGAAGAGCATTGGGATATATAAAATGATTTGAAATAATTAATGTTCTTTATTTTCACTTTAATATTAGAACTTAAGGTTTACCCCGGGTTAACGATGCGTAAGACCACATAATCGATGTTTGGGCTCTATTTCCATTATCCATACGCTAGCAAGCCAAGAGGCTGTGCGTATGGACCGATCCCCCTTGGGTAAAATGAATTGCGTACATACCCTCGAGAGAGGAGAAGCGTAGTTCTACAGGATTGGGTTCCCCACCCAATAGCTGGGTTCTTATCTTAAAGCTGGCATTACGGGGAATCCTTTGTCGAACTAACGTTCGGTCGAATTGTCTTAGCATTTAGGTGAGCGATATTACCTAGAGATAGGTGTGCTCATATTTGTGGAACTTCAACAACCAAGTTGCATTTTATTAATTTTAAAACTAAGTTCAATAATTATTAAGAATTATTTTAGACTTAATCCGATTCGGTGCCGAGCGTTAACCCATCATCGAATAACTTAAGTAATTTTCAGCTTTCTTTTATTTCCATTGTTAGTGACTAACAAATATCCACCTTACTTATAGTAAAATAATAGTCCTCCTTGAGGAGTAAGAATAATCATCCCGACCCCGAGAACAATACGACCTCGTTATTCTCCCGAATATCGAGTACTACATGTGATAGGTGCACTTGCCTCCTTTCGTTAGAAACTTCAATTTTCTAGCAGTCCGCGACGGTCGACTCAACAAACACACCACCCAAATAAGATTCTGCTCGCGGGCCAATCAAGTTTTTGGCACCGTTGCCGGGGAAAACATTTCGAGTTGTTATTTTGAATTCCGGAGGCTATTACTTTTACTTATTTTCTAAAAAACTTAAAAAAAATCATTAAACTTAACAAAAACAAATAAAAATTCACCCCTTTGTTTTAATTCTCTTTATTTCTTTTTCTATTTTAGGGTATATGACCCGTGGACAACCTTCGGATTCCAAAAAATTTCATTTTGATCCTGAGATTAACCGCACCCTTGCGCACATTGGATCTCAACGTTACGATCAAACTTTAGAACCCGAAGAATCTATCGGAGAACCCCCAACTATTTTTATGGCCAACCAAGTTCCATATGTGGCCGCGGAGCGTACAATGTCTTATTACGCCCGGCCAAATTTGGACGATACTAGGTCGAGTGTTATTCACCCTACAGTGGTGAATAATAATTTTGAATTAAAGTTAAGCGTAATCCAAATGATCCAAAACTCAGTACAGTTCGATGGACTGCCGGATGAGGACCCTAATGTCCACTTGTCCAACTTTTTAGAGATTTGCGACACGTTCAAAATTAATGGCATCACTGATGACGCCATTCAACTGCATTTATTTTCCTTCTCCCTCAAATCCAAATCCAAGGCGTGAATGAATTCCCACCCGTGAGGATGTATCACCACCTGGGCTGAATTGACGGAACAGTACCTAACAAAGTACTTTCCGCCCGCAAAAACTGCAAACTTGCGGGCAACATTTCTTCGTTTGTGCAAAATGATTCTGAGTCTCTATATGAGACTTGGGAATGGTTTAATGAATTCCTCCACCGGTGCCCGCACCACGCGATGCCAACGTGGTTACAGGTACAAATTTTTTATAATAGCCTTAACTTCCAGACACGTCAAATGATTGACGCGGCTTCCAAGGGCACCCTTAACAATAAGACACCCGAGTCCGCCCAGACTTAATTCGAAGAGATGGCTATGAACGCCTATCAATGGAACGTCCCTCAGGGACGCCCGAAGTCGTCAGCTAGCCTTTTTGAAGTTGATGCCACTGCTCTGTTAACCATTCAAGTTGAAATGTTAACAAAGTAGGTGGCGGAGATGACTAATGCCTCCTCCACTCCTCCTTGTTTTATTCCCCCTAACGTCTGAGTGGCTGAAGAGTTCGTGGACTACATGGGAAATCCAGTTCGTCCCTCCATCCCCCAAAACAAACCTTATAGTAATTCCTATAATCCGGGTTGGAGGAACCACCCGAATTTTTCATGGAGCAACCCGAATAATGCGAAGAGACCTCCTCCTCCTTCTTTTGCGCCCGCGTTTCCTCCTCGTCCTCCGAAGTTTTTTCCGATAGAGGAAAATTTTAATAAATACATCGCGTCCAACGAGTCAAATATCCAGAACATCACCGGATCGGTAAAAACTTTAGAACTACAAGTTGGATAGTTGGTGCAACTCATGTCGAAACGCGCAAAGGGGGCACTACCAGGGAATACGGAGCCCAACCCATGGGAGAACCTCAACGCTATAACCCTCCATAGCAGTAAGGAGGTGGTCGATCCAAAACAGATCGATCCTCAGGTACATATCTCTCCTCCAACCCCTTTTCCCCCTTCTTCTATTACGCCGCCTTTACCGATTTTAAATGAAAAAATTATTTTCAACAAGGCCTTGCCGTATCCACTTAGGTTAGAAAACGAGCGTAAGGATGCGCAATACGAAATTTTTTTATTATTATTAAAACAAATTCACATTAATGTTCATTTTTGCGAGGCTATCTCGCAAATGCCCAAATAAGCAAAATTTTTAAATGAACTACTTTCTAATAAACTTAAACTCGAGGACATTTCACATATATCTCTTAACGCTGTCTGCTCGGAGGCTCTTACTAATAAGTTGACCACAAAAAAAAATGACCCAGGACGGTTTTCCATCCCGTGCCTTTTGGGCAATATATTGGTAAAATACGCCTTTGCTGATTTAGGGGCTAGCATTTATCTGATGTCGTTCTCTCTCTTTATACAATTAGGTTTGGGTACTCCTAGTCCTACGAATATGCACATCCAATTAACTGATCGCTCGGTTAAGTTCCCTATCGGGGTAGTGGAGGACGTCCTTGTCCGAGTAGACAAGTTTACCTTTCCGGTAGACTTCGTCATCTTAGACATAGAAGAGGACACCGAGGTACCAATAATATTCGGTCGGCCTTTTCTCGCCATCTACCACGCACTAATAGATGTTAGTAATGGTCATCTTCTCCTCCGGGTAGGAGATGATCTAGTTACTTTTTCTATTAATCCCTCGATGGACAATTCGTCATCGAGCGACAATTTGTGCTACTCTCTAGATACCTTTTTTAGAGATTGTTCTTCTCCCATTTTCGAGTTCGTATTTTTAAAGGATGATATTTATGAGCTCAAAAAGTTATATTGTGATGAGGATACCTCTATAGACTTGCCTTTCGAACCAATTGGATCGATATACATAGGCATTAAAACCTCCCTAGAAGAACCGCCCACCCTAGATCTTAAACCCTTATGCGAATCGGTCAAATACACTTTTTTGGGAAAAGGCAATACGCTTCCCGTTATTATTTCTTCGGACTTGAGTGATTCGGAGACTTCCGATTTATTGGAAGTTTTACTTAAACATCGCCACGCAATTGTGTGGCAAATCTCTTACTTAAAGGTGATTAACCCCTCATTTTGCACCCATAAGATATTTCTTAACAATGATTGCCGCCAAACGATTCAGCCCAAGCGACGTCTTAACCCAGACATGAAAGACGTCGTTAAGGCCGAGACCATTAAGTTGTTAGATGTAAGGATTATCTACCCTATTTCAGATAGTGCATGGGTTAGTCACGTGCTTGTCGTGCCCAAGAAGGGCAGTCTAACCGTAGTGGTGAATTAGCTTAACGAGCTCGTCCCAACTCGTACTGTTACGGGTATGCGTATGTGCATCAATTATCGAAAACTTAATGATGCCACCCGCAAAGACAATTTTCCACTACCGTTTCTAGACAAGATTTTAGAGCGTTTATCTGGTCATCCATATTATTGTTTTCTTGATGGTTTATCGACGTTTTTCCAAATCTCTATTTCCCCCAATGATCATGAGAAGAAAACTTTTACATGCTCGTTTGGCACCTTTGCATACCGAAGAATGCCATTTGGACTCTATAATGCGCCTGCTATATTCCAAATATGTATGTTAGCGATCTTTGGTGAGCTAGTAGAAGACAATATGGAAGTCTATATGGATGACTTTTCTATTTTCGGACGCTCTTTTCCCGATTGCCTTAAAAATTTAGATCGTGTCCTCCAACGGTGCGAGGACACAAGACTTGTTCTAAATTGGGAAAATGTAACTTTATGGTTCGAGGAGGTTTGGTCCTCGGCCATAAGATTTCGATTAAGGGGATGGAGGTAGATAAGGACAAGGTAAAAAACATAGAAAAACTCCCTCCACTAACAAACGTAAAATCAATTAGGAGTTTCTTATCCCATGCTGGCTTTTACCGACGTTTTATTCAAGACTTTTAAAAAATAACAAAGCCGATAACTCACCTCTTGGAAAAGTAATCACGCTTCATCTTTAGTAACGAATGCGAGTATGCCTTTACTTTAATAAAACAAAAACTTATCACTTCACCGATTTTAGTGGCCCCTAATTGGTCCCTACCGTTCGAAATCATGTGCGACGCTAGTGATATTGTCTTAGGTGCCGTTCTTGGCCAACGCATAGAAAAACATTTTCATCCAATTTATTACGCTAGCATGACGCTCACTTCCGCACAAGTGAATTTCACGACGACAGAGAAGGAACTCTTAGCCATCTTTTTTGCTTTCGATAAGTTTCGCTCGTATTTAACGTTATCTAAGGCTATCGATTATACTGATCAGTCCGCCTTTAAATATTTATTAGCTAAAAGTGATGCGAAGCCCCGCCTTCTTCGATGGATTCTCCTTTTACAATTGTTTTATTTGGAGATCCGGTAAAATAATGCCGCGGAAAATCTAGCGGCAGACCACCTCTCCCGCTTAGAAAAACCGGGTGCGGAAGCGCTTGTCGAATATGAAATAAATGACAGATTCCCTGAGGAATGCCTCCTTGCCATTCATTTATCTTTGTCATCTTCGTCTTGGTTGGCAGATTTTGCGAACTATTTAGTCGCGTGGGTACTTCCAAAAGAATTTTCAAGTCATCAAAATAAGAAATTTTTTTCTGACTTGAAAAATTTCTTTTTGGAGAACCCATTTATTTTTTGTATCTGCGCGGACCAAGCGGTCCGAAGATGCATTACGGGTGTGGAGTGCTTGAAAATACTTAGGCACTGCAATGAGGGTCCAGCCTATGGGCATTATCAAGCCAACCAGACCGCTCGAAAGGCGCTAGAGGCGTGCTACTTTTGGCCCACTCTCTTCAAAGACGCTCATAATTTTGTGCGTGCATGCGATAGCTGTCAGCGGTCGAGTAACATCTCTCGTCATGACGAGATGCCCCAAAGCATGTTTTTAGTGTGCGAAGTCTTCGATTTATGGGGCATAGATTTTGATGGCCCCCTACCTCTATCTTTCAAAAATATTTATATTTTAGTGGCGGTCGACTACGTATCGAGGTGGGCGAAAGCGCAAGCCCTCCCCACCAACAATGCGTGCGTCGTCGTTATATTTCTTAAAAAACTATTTTATCACTTCGGCACGCCTCACGCAATTGTTAGTGATAGGGGAACGCATTTATGTAACGCTCTTATGGCTAAGACGTTAGCTAAATACAGAGTCACGCACAAACTTACCACCCCCTACCACCTGCAAACAAGTGGCCATGTTGAGGTAGTAAATTGAGAGATTAAGCGTATATTAGAGAAAACAGTTTCACTTTATAGGAAATATTGGTCCATTAAACTTAATGATGCGTTATAGGGGTATCAGACGGTATACAAAACAGCAACCGGTTGTAATCCGTTTCAATTAGTCTATGACAAAGCGTGTCATTTACCGGTAGAACTAGAACATCGTGCACTTTGGGCTTTAAAAATCATAACCCTCGACGCTAACTTAGCAGCTCAAAATAGAAAAATGCAACTAAATGAACTCGATGAATGGCGTGCAAACGCTTACGAGAGAAATAAGTTCTATAAGAAGCTTTCTAAGTTATATCACGATCGAAAAATCAAGTCCCCAAATTTTTTTTCTCTGGGCGATCTTGTCCTTCTTTATAATTCCCGTCTTAGACTTTTTCCGTGTAAACTTAGTTCTCCTTGGTCCAGTCCCTTCAAAGTTGAAGCAGTTTTCCATATGGGGCCGTACTCGTCTCACACCCGGAAAGAGGTTTGTTTAAAGTAAACAGTCATCGGTTTAAGACTTACATAGCGGGCGACCCTATGATCGAGCATAACCAAACCATAATTGTAACATCCCATTTCCGGCTAGACTCCTAGGAGTCGGTTTGTCGCGACAGAACCTTAGGAAGCCCAAAAATTGAAATACATCGACCGATATTTCGGGTCACGGGTTGGTCACGCCCGTGACCGACCCGTCACGCCCGTGACCTAGGGCGTGACTTCTTCGACGATTGTCGACTCAGGGAGACGATCGTCGAGCGCAAAATTTTCAACCCGGGCCTGTCACGCCCATGACCAATGTGTCACGCCCGTGACCTAGCCGTTACCCCTTCGACGATTGTCGATCTCAGCACGACAATCGTCGAGCGCAGAATTAGCATCATGGCCCTGTCACGCCTGTGACCTATGTGTCACGCCCGTGACCTAGGGCGTGACCCCTTCGACGATCGTCGATCTCAGCGGGACGATCATCGAAGCGCAAAATTTGCGTCTTGACCCTGTCACGCCCGTGACCTAGGGAGTGACCACCATTCGACGATCGTCGATCTCACTTCGACGATCGTCGAACTCAGAATTCGCTACTCGAGCCTGTCACGCCCGTGACCCACGTGTCACGCCCGTTACAAAGGCCGAAACGTCAGCCAGACTGGAAATTTCTGTAAACCGATTCATAATAAATTCTGATTATGGGAATTTACAGCAGGAGTAATTATGGGCCGTTTCCTCCTTTAATTACTTAATAAGAAAGATAGAGTGAGGTCCAATAGGAAATCGCCACCAGGTAAACGCCTCTTGTTATTCAAACGTTTCTTTCTCTCCACCATAACCAAACAGCCATTCGTTAAGGGAGCTTTTATTGCCTTGAATGATTCACCCTTCCCCCTCCCCACTTATAGATCTATAACAGCCTCCTTAGAGCAAGAGGAGAAGGTTACATCCTAGACCAAACGAATTCAGATTTCTGCTCTTGCTGTCGAAGATGTTCGAGAATGCCACCACCGCGCCATGACAATCCGACGTTCATCTCGCCTTCAAACCACGAACAAGGCCCTCCTCTACTTCTTCTCTTATGGGTAGATCTTAGGATCATAAAAATGAAGTTCGTGCTCAACGGAGCCGAACCTATCTCGAGATTTCATGGATAAACCATGAAATAAATATATTTTCGGGTACGTCGGAAACCGCCACCTCCGGCAGCCAAACCACCGCCGACCGATAGCCATCGCCTCGACGGAGGTGGTGGTGTTGGTGGATGGCCAGGGAAGTGATCGGATGGCCGGCGATGGATCGCGGAAGAGCTACAGGAAATATGAGTTTTCTGTGTTATTGTTTTTGGATTCTGTAGAAGATGAACAGTAAAATCAATTTATAATATATAAATTATGTATATAGTACATAATGAAAAGTTAAATTAATTGAGTACATTTTAAGGCTGCAAAACGAGGCACCTAGAGGCCGATTTAGGAAAAATGACCAGTCACGAAAGTTGTAACCCTTCGAGTCTAGATTAATTTAAAATTGGTTTCAACTAGTTTGGGTAAGCGGTTCAACCGCAGAACCCGTTTTAATGGGGGCTTTACCTTGAGTTGGGCAGAAATTAAAATGGATGCCCACTCTTCGTCCTTTGTCCAAATGACCTGAAATTTTGGTAGAGGGTTACCCTTAGCCATATTTAGAGGCTGTCCAAAAATGGGAATATTTGGAGACTCTTTGCCCAAAGTTTTTGTTTTAATTTAATTAAGTTGGAGGAATTTATTTAAGTGGTAAAATGACCTCCAAACCCTCCCAAATTTTGGTGAGTGGTCCCTAGCTATAAACTTAGCTCTGTACAAATTTTCAACTCACTTGGATTAGTTTTGGATAGGTAGTCATCTATTCTTAACTAGGCAATAGTGAGGCATTTTTGAGTAAAAAGTGCACTAGAGGTTAGAATGGTCATATCACCTCAACAGAGACTGATATCTTGACCACTGACTTGGAGGGGTTATTATAAACCACTTGGAGAAAATGCTGTGGTTTAGGGTTGATTTACCCTAGTATCCAAGCTCAAACCCTAAATGGAGGGTTTTGAGGGTTGAGAAGGACATGGGGGCAATTGCTCTCGTATTGCCTTGAAACTCTGTAGAGTTGACATTAGCATGATAAGAATCATCTGAATGGAATCTTGGAGAATTTGGAGACAAGTAGATATCTCAAAACCTTAATCTTAGCTTTAGGTTAAAATACTAATTAAGCACAATCCGTCACTAAACTTTACTTAAAGGCTGTGAAATTAGGGTAGAGTAAGTTTTGGAGTGGGTAGAAGCTATAGAGATTTTACTTGAATTTTATGATGTTTATTTCCAGCACTTCATTTGTAAAGTTTATTATAGCCCTAATTGATATTTTAATAATTTGGATCTTTCTGTTCATTAAAACCCCATGCAATCTTGGAAATAAATGTTTTTAGGATAGAATGGTAACCCTTGAATTTTTGTATAATTTTTAGTTGTGTAAATCCAGTATTTCCTTCACAAATGTTAAAGAGGGGTTTTATGATTTGAAAATTAATTAGGGATGATATTATTACTGAAAAATTATGAAATTGGGCCAATGCTATTTTTAAGGCTTTATCTGCATATTATAATTTATTTATAATTTTTGGAAGAATATTCTCTGTACTTGGTTCATAAATAATGGAAGATAGTAAATATTGCTAAAATAGTTTTAGTGCCCTTTTGATGATAGAAAATTATGATAATTTGGATTTACCCTATTGATATAACCTACTATTTATTATAAATTTGCTGGACATCTAGCATGAGAACTTAGGGTAGTTCATGTTCAAACAAGTAGCCCTTGGAATTTTTGAGGAAATTAATTAAATGCCAGATAAATTACGAAAATTACTACATTCTGGATTTAGGCTATTTATATCATGATAAGTCTCCAGTAAATATTTTAGGTCATTTGGATGGGTTTTGGGATAATTGCATAACCGGTTCGACATATAGTCTAGGTTGGTCTGCATATAGCAAATTTTTGAATTGCAATAGGACATGATCTGAGAAAGTCGTTGGAGTAAGTCATTTTGTCTGGGTAGACAATTGTGGATGATATCACAATAGGATGATATGAAGAGTAGAGAGAAGTAGTGATAGCTAGGGTTAAGAGGTGCTCGGGTTCGACGAAAGATCGTCTTTCCCGAAGAGAGGAAGGTTAAAAATCACTCTAGGATAGTCTATCGTAATATGAGAAGGGAATGGGTAAAGGGGATAAACCAATAACAATAAGTGTCTTGCAAAAGGGAACGATGGGCTTCAGCTACCATCATAGTTCCTAGTGCCCTTTGAGAGCCCTTCACGGGGAATACCGGGGGCAGTCCTGGGTTAACGTAAACTGCATTAACAAACTGACAAGAGTAACTTAGTAATTAGGGTTGCACCTTTCACAAACACTGTTAGAAAAGGAAGATTTATGGGAGCTTCAGTTCGGTGGGTTAAGAGACGGACGGAATGGTCCGGGGTGCTTCAGCTCGGTTGGTTAAGAGACGGACATTTTAGTCCGGGGGCCTTCGGCTCGGTTTTTGTTTGTTTACGATTAAATTTGCATGTGCATAAAAGGAATGAAATTTAAGGTGGTGGGTCTTCGGTATTGGAGGGTCGATGCACCAACACCAATACGCTGACTCGGCAAGTGTGGTTAGCACTTCGCCAACAGAAGTCCGATGCGCCAGCCGGCAAGAGTACGCAGGCGTTCGCTTAGTGCACCAAGCGTTGAGGCGTATGATAGGTCTGACCAGTAGTGCCTTACTGGTTCGGAGGTGGGCGAGGCGCAACCCACCGCTTCTGTCTGCCACTACGGAGGAATCCTGGGAGGTAATGGCTCCGAAAGGGGGAACTAAAGGTCTGTGTGCACAGAGTCGGGTGTGTGAGTTGCACTTGCATGTTCCATCATAGCCACTTGCATGTCATAGCATAATCGATTCATTTAACCCCTGACACCTAAAGTATAAGTGGAATGGGACGCTTATACATTAGGACTTGCAAAACGACCCCTTGGTCTATAAGCTTGTGTGGGCAAGTTTATAAATTAAGGTTAAATTCAATATATATATGCTGATGTTTGATAACCGACACCCCAACGTATAAGTGGTATGGGACACTCTATACGATGGGAGCTTTGCAGAAGATCCCTTGGCTTATGCGCTTTTGCACATAAGTTAAGGTTACTTTACCTACTTTCTGTTTCTGTCATATTTATTATAGAATTGCTAGATTAGTTCCGCTGCCACCTATTTCTTTGATTAAATATCCACCTTCATGTCCTTCCCTTTCTTCCTCTCCGCTCGGTACCTAGGAGCCATGGTGGAAGGGGTAGGGGATGATAGGGCTTAGTCTTTATGACTAACGGTTTTTGAACCGTATCATTTTAGGGAATCGCGGAGCCCAGCATAGGGGAGCAGCCCTAGAGACCGGTGCGCTTGGAGATGGGGCAGTCTAGCTCCAGAGTTCATACAGCCGGGACCGTGAGTCTAGACACTGAGTAGAGGTTTGTTTTTCCTTCGGCATGAGTGATTTGTACTGAGGACATGTTGTACCGGGCATAAGCCCATATTTTTAGTACTCTGACATATTATTCTGTGGACACTCCTGTCGTGGAGTTTTATTTCTATATATGTGATTTATTTCTAGTGGACTTGCTCTTACTTCAATTATTGTGCTACCTTTCTGTGATTTAATTGGCCGGCAGAATCGGCGCCTTGTGGTGATGATCCTTCAGGGCGTGAAGGTGTCACCGAAAAGTGGTGATTTTGGGCCAAAGACCCCGGTGTTTTTAAAAGAAAAAAAAGGGGGTCTTACAAGTGGTATCAGAGGGAAACATCGATCTGAAAAAGGTAACAGTCCTCTACCCCTGGGTCGTCCCCGCTCGAGGTAAGTTTGGGGACAAACTAAGCAGCGGAAGCAGTGGTGTGCACATATGGGGATCACATATGAATTGTCCACTTTTATTTAAGATTGAACGTTTTCTCAGTATGAGTTTTTGTTACGCAGCCTCCAGCATAGCCTACGCCACAAGGCGGAGTTCAGCAGGCTCAGGGTGTTGCACCACCTCCACCGGTCCCCATTCCTTTCCTTCAGTCAGACATGGGACAGACTCTGACTGCCATCCTGGAGGCTTTTAGGGCCCAGCAGGTTCCGGTCCCGTAGCCAAATCCGGTGGCCAACTCGCTGAGCATCTTCTGTGGACTGTCTCCCCCGTCCTACTTGGGGACAGAGTCGGCGGTTCGGATAGAAGAGTGGCTGGATATTATGTACGAGATGCTGACCGGGATACGGTGTCCCTGGGAGGAGAGGGTGGCTATTGTTGTCTCTTGCCTCGAGTCCCATGCCAAGAGGTGGTGGAAGACGCTGTTGGACACGACATTTGCCGATAGGGAGGTTGCAGAGGTTACCTGGGAAGAGTTCAGGGCCGCGCTGCTGGAGCATTTCGTTCCGCAGTCGGCCAGGGATGAGTTGGAGGAGCGGTTCTTACAGCTGAAGCAGGGAACCGGACGGTTGTGTACCATCGGGAGTTCGACCATCTGTCTCGATATGCAGATTCTTACCAGCTGGACGAAGTAGGGTAAATCAAGAGGTTCTATAAGGGCTTGCGGGAAGACTTGAGGGAGGCTTTGTTGTTTGTATCCGACGGGCCTATCTCCCGATTCTTGGAGATGGCAAAGAGGATTGAGGCTGATTGGCACACCACTCAGGGCCGGAAGCGGCCAGCAGAGGATCATGGACGGAGAGTCAGAAATGACCAGCGGCAGGGTGCTATACTAGAAGGGAGAAGGATAGAGGACCAGCCTCATCAGGAAGTGAGGCAGGAGCCGAGGGAGCAGGTGATATTGGCCCCTCTACCTCTTTGGATGCAGGAGATGTCGAGACCCGGGGGAATGACGTATCCCCCACCAGAGTTCTTCCTTTGTCATCAGATTGGGCACATCTGGAGGAACTTCCCGATGAGGGGGGCACCACCTCCAGCACCACAGGGTGGCCCACCAGCTCAGGATCACGGAGGCCGAGGATGCGGCCGCGGTCGTGGATACTAGGAGGGAGATCGTAGACAGGGAAGGGAGCAGGTGTATGCTTTGGACCTTGCGCAGCCATGGAATCTGGAGCAGGTCATAGCAGGTACGCTGCAATGCTTCTTTATTTTCATAGAATTTTCCTTTTAGTGGTTAAACGTAGAATCGAACTAGATAGATTAGCAAGGAAAGAAAACTCATTATAGAACCCTAAGACATTTAATCGCCCCAGGTATAGTCTTCATCAGCGGCAAGCCTACCCGCACGCTGTTCGATACTGGAGCTACTCACTCCTTTGTGTCGGAGACGTTCGTAGAATGACTGAAAGGCGTGGAGCGATTCACGGGCTCGAAGATGAGGGTCCGACTACCGGATGGTTCTGAGCTCCTTACCACGGACCACTGCAATATGGAGGCAGAAATTGGTGGAAAGGCGTTCGAGGCTCCGGCGACGATTTTGAACCTTACCGACTACGACCTGATCCTAGGAATGGTATGGCTGCACTGGAACCATGCCCAGACTGATTGCCAAGCGAAGAGGATCACCGTGATACACAGGGACTCTTTCATTATCATCGAAGGTATAAGACCTGTCTCTCGTATACTCTTATCTTCGGTACAGGCCGTTAAGGCCTATCTACAGGGAGAGGAGGTCTATCAGATTCTATTTGAGATGGCAGAAGTCAAGGAGTCAGTGACAGACTTACTGGTGGTGCGAGATTTCACTGACATCTTTCCACAGAAACTGCCAGGACTACCTCCATACCGAGAGCAGGAATTTCAGATACAGCTTGTGCCGGGGGCCAAGCCGGCATCTAGGGCCCCTTATCGGATGGCCCCGAAGGAGTTGGCGGAGTTTCAGACTCAGTTGCAGGAGTTGGTGGAGGCGGGATTTGTTAGACCGAGTTCCTCGCCATGGGGAGCCCCGGTCCTATTCGCGAAGAAGAAGGAGTGGACACTTCGCCTGTGCATCGATTATCGAACACTAAACAGGCTGACCGTCCGGAATACCTATCCACTCCCACGGATAGACGAATTGTTCGACCAGCTAGAGGGAGCCCATTATTTCTCGAAGCTGGACTTGAGGTCAGGATACTACCAGCTGCGGATCCAGGAGGTGGATATCCCGAAGATGGCCTTCAATAGCAGATATAGCCTGTATGAGTTCACCGTGATGCCCTTCGGGCTCACGAATGCACCATCGGCGTTCATGAGCCTCATGAACCGGGTTTTCGAGGCCTACTTGGATGTGTTCGTCATAGTATTCATAGACGACATCCTGATCTACTCTAGGACGGAGGAGCAGCACACTTGGCATCTGGCACTGACTCTAGGAGAGGTTGCGGGAGCATCGCCTTTATGCGAAATTCAGCAAGTGTCAGTTTTGGTTGAAGGAGGTGGCTTTCCTAGGCCACATTATCAGCAGAGCCGGGTTGGCAGTGGATCCGGCAAAGATTCAGGCAGTTCGAGATTGGCCGCAGTTAATGACAGCCACCGATGTACGAAGTTTCTTGGGACTTGCCGGTTATTATTGGAAGTTTGTGGAGGGGTTCTCTCAAATTGCCCTCCCCCTCACATCTTTGACAAAGAAGGAGGCACCTTTCATTTGGACCCCGCAGTGCCAGGCGGCTTTCCAGGAGCTGAAGGACTGACTCATCTTAGCCCCTATTCTTGCCCTTCCATCTGGAAAGGAAGGATTCTAGGTGTATACCGATGCATCATACCAGGGGATGGGAGCGGTGCTGATGCAGAACGGACACGTCATAGCATATGCCTCTCGCCAGCTGAATACCCATGAGAAGAACTACCCGGTGCACGAACTTGAGATGGGAGCGGTCGTTTTTGCTCTGAAGGCCTGGCGCATTATCTTTATGGAGTCCACTGCGACATCTACTCCGACCACAAGAACTTGAAATACGTGGACACGCAGAAGGAGCTGAATATCAGGCAGAGGTGCTGGGTGGAGTTCTTAGCAGACTATCAGTATGAGATACACTACCATCCAGGGAAGACAAACGTGGTGGCCGACGCGTTGAGTCGGAGAGCTGCCACTTCCGAAGACGGGCCCTAGGTTATGCCCATGGAGCTAGTCCGGTCATTTAGAGATATGCAGATATCCATAGTGTCCGAGGATGATCCAGAGTTGTATAGGGAGTATCTGCCATTGATGGTGGCCATAGATAATATTCGGGATAGCATTCGGGATGGACAGATGACAGATGCATGGGAAGAGCCGATATTCTGAGCCTTGAAGGAGGGTTAGATAGGAGATTATTCCCTGAGGGATGGATTGCTACATTTCAGAGGCAGAGTATATATACCCGCAGGAGGCCAGATCCGAGAGGATATTATGACGGAGGCGCATTGCAGCCGGTACTCTATGCACCCATGGATCACCAAGATGACCGCTGATCTGAATAAGATGATGTTTTGGCCGGGCATGAAGAAGGACATTAAGTACTTCGTGACCCATTGCGAGGCATATCAGTTGGTGAAGGCGGAGTGCAAGAACCCCGCAGGACTGTTGCAGCCACTCCCGGTGCCGGAGTGGAAGTTTGATGATATAGCTATGGATTTATACATGGGCTTCCCCGGTCTCGGACAGGGAAAGACTCGATCATGGTGATTGTTGATCGGTTGACGAAGGTGGCCCGCTTTATACCAATCAGGAAGGTTGACTCGGTGGGAGTGCTGGTACGGAAGTTCGTGGAGCAGTATATCCGATACCATGGCGTGCCCAGGATGATAGTGTCAGGACCGCGATGGACGGTTTACATCTAAGGAGTGGCGGTAAGTGCAGGCATATCTGGGCACCCGATTGATTTTTAGAACGACCTTCCACCCTCAGACAGACGGGAAAACAGAGCGCACCAACAGGATGTTGGAGGATCTACTACGACTGTGTATACTAGACCGAGGGGAGCTGTGGGAGAAGATGTTTCCGTTGGTCAAGTTCTCCTATAATAATAGCTACCAATCCAGCATCAGGATGGCGCCTTATGAAGCCTTGTATGGAAGAAAATGCAGGACCCCGCTTTCTTGGGTTTAGGATGAGGATCCTAAGGTGTTAGGATTAGATTTTGTAGAAGACACTGAGGCTCAGGTGAGGCTGATCAGAGACAGGATGTTAGAGGCGCAGAGAAGACAAGCTAAGTATTATGAGCCCGCCATAGTCAGGTGGAGTTTCAGGTGGGGGACCGAGTGTTTTTG
Source organism: Platanthera zijinensis (assembly GCA_039513925.1). Taxonomy (NCBI): domain Eukaryota; kingdom Viridiplantae; phylum Streptophyta; class Magnoliopsida; order Asparagales; family Orchidaceae; genus Platanthera; species Platanthera zijinensis. Next base: position 191,187,050 of record CM077084.1, read on the forward strand.
AAGATCCAGCCCATGCATGGAGTTTCACGGGTGCGCGGTCAGGAGGAAGAAGCTCAGCCCTAGGTAAATGGGCCCTTACAGGATCCTGGAGCGGATCGGTGCTCTAGCCTACAGGCTAGAGTTGCCACCAGAGCTGGCAGCTCTGCACGACATCTTCTACATTTCTTCGCTGAGAAGGGCTCTACTACGCCCGGAGTAGCAGATTTTGACCACTGAAGGGCTCGTAGCTTAAGACCGATCTGTTCACTTGGAACCGGTTCGGATCGACGACAAAGGAGTACGAATCTTTCGCCGCAAGAAGATCCCCTTAGTCAAGGTTCTGTGGAGAAACCACGGTCAGGAGGAGAACACCTGGGAACCGCAGGACCTGATGAGGCAAAAATACCCGGAGTTGTTCAGTCAGGTATACCTCACCACCTCTCAGTATACAATAAATTACCTTCTTGCATTGAACCGGTAGGACTAGGTAAGGGAAACTGAGAACCTAGGCATGCGCAGAAAAGTAGGGGATAATCTTTTGTTTATTGGGGAGATTGTCTTTGTTTATAAAACAAGTAGACTCGCTTCGACTCAATAGAAAAACCGTATGGGATGTTACAAGTTTAATTTATTTCGGTAGAAATCCCTATAGGCTCAACCTCAATTTCGGGGACAAAATTTTTGTTTTGTTTATTGGGAATTGTAACATCCCATTTCCAGCTAGACCCCTAGGAGTCGGTTTGTCGTGACAGAACCCTAGGAAGCCCAAAAATTGAAATACATCGACCGAGATTTCGGGTCACGGGTTGGTCACGCCCGTGACCGACCCGTCACGCCCGTGACCTAGGGCGTGACTCCTTCGACGATCGTCGATCATAGGGAGATGATCGTCGAGCGCCAAATTTTCAACCCGGGCCTGTCACGCCCGTGACCTATGTGTCACGCCCATGACCTAGGGAGTGTCCCCTTCGACGATCGTCGATCTCAGCGTGATGATCACCGAGCGCAGAATTTGCGTCATGGCCCTGTCACGCCTGTGACCAATGTGTCATGCCAGTGACCTAGGGCATGACCCCTTCGACGATCGTCGATCTCAGCGGGACGATCGTCGAAGCGCAGAATTTGCGTCTTAACCCTGTCACGCTTGTGACCCATGTATCACGCCCGTGACCTAGGGCGTGAACACCCTTCGATGATCGTCGATCTCAGTTCGACGATCGTCGAACTCATAATTCGCCACTCGAGACTATCACGCCCGTGCCCCACGTGTCATGCCCGTGACAAAGGCCGAAACATCAGCCAGACTTGAAATTTCTGTAACCCGATTCATAATCAATTCATATTATGGGAATTTACAGCAGGAGTAATTATGGGCCGTTTCCTCCTTTATTTACTTAATAAGAAAGAGAGAGTGAGGTCCAATAGGAAATCGCCACCAGGTAAACGCCTCTTCTTATTCCAACGTTTCCTTCTCTACACCATAACCGAAAAGCCATTCGTTAAGGGAGCTTTTGTTGCCATGAATGTTTCACCCTTCCCCCTCCCCACTTGGAGATCTATAACAGCCTCCTTAGAGCAAGAGGAGAAGGTTACATCCTAGACCAAACGAATTCAAATTTCTGCTCTTGCTGTCGAAGAAGTTCGGGAACGCCACCACTGCGCCATGACAATCCGACGTTCATCTCACCTTCAAACAGCGAACAAGGTCCTCCTCTACTTCTTCTCTTATGGGTAGATCATAGGATCATAGAAATGAAGTTCGTGCTCAACGGAGCCGAACCTATCTCGAGTTTTCATGGATAAACCATGAAAAAAATATATTTTCGGGTACGTCGGAAACCGCCACCTCCGGCGGCCAAACCAACGCCGACCGATATCCATCGCCTCGACGGAGGTGGTGGTGGTGGATGGCCAGGGAAGTGATCGGACCGCCGGCGACGGATCGCGGAAGAGCTACAGGAAATATGAGTTTTCTGTGTTCTGGTTTTTAGATTCTATAGAAGATGAACAGTAAAATCAATTTATAATATATAAATTATGTATATAGTACATAATGAAAAGTTAAATTAATTGAGTACATTTTGAGGCGGAAAAACGAGGCACCTAAAGGCCGATTTAGGAAAAATGACCAGTCACGAAAGTTGTAACCCTTCAAGTTTAGATTAATTTAAAATTTGTTTCAACTCATTTGGGTAAGCGGTTCAACCGCAGAACCCGTTTTAATGGGCGCTATACCTTGAGTTAGGGAGAAATTAAAATAGATGCCCACTCTTCGTCCTATGTCCAAATGACCTGAAATTTGGGTAGAAGGTTACCCTTAGCCATATTTAGAGGCTGCACAAAAATGGGAATATTTGGGGACACTTTGCCCAATGTTTTTGTTTTAATTTAATTAAGTTGGAGGAATTTATTTAAGTGGTCAAATGACCTCCAAACCCTCACAAATTTTGGTGAGTGGTCCCTGGCTATAAAACTTAGCTCCGTACAAATTTTCAACTCACTTGGATTAGTTTTGGATAGGGAGTCATCTATTCTTAACTAGGCAATAGTGAAGCATTTTTGAGTAAAAAGTGCACTAGAGGTTAGAATGGTCATATCAGCTCAACAGAGACTGATATCTTGACCACTGACTTGGAGGGGTTATTATAACCCACTTGGAGAAAATGGTGTGGTTTACGGTTGATTTACCCTAGGATCCAAGCTCAAACCCTAAATGAAGGGTTTTGAGGGTTGAGAAGGACATCAGGGTAATTGCTCTCGTATTGCCTTGAAACTCTGTAGAGTTGACATTAGCATGATAAGAATCATCTGAATGGAATCTTGAAGAATTTGGAGAGAAGTAGATATCTCAAAACCTTAATCTTAGCTTTAGGGTAAAATACTAATTAAGCACAATCCGTCACTAAACTTTATCTGAAGGCTGTGAAATTAGGGTAGTGTAAGTTTTGGAGTGGGTAGAAGCTATAGAGATTTTACTGGAATTTTATGACGTTTATTTCCACCACTTCATTTGTGAAGTTTATTATAGCCCTAATTGATGTTTTAATAATTTGGATCTTTCTGTTCATTAAAACCCCATGCAATCTTGGAAATAAATGTTTTTAGGACAGAATGGTTACCCTTAAATTTTTGTATAATTTTTATTTGTGTAAATCCAGTACATCCTTCACAAATGTTAAAGAGGGGTTTTATGCTTTGAAAATTAATTAGGGATGATATTTTTACTGAAAAATTATGAAATTGGGCCAATGCTATTTTTAAGGCTTTATCTGCATATTATAATTTATTTATAATTTTTGGAAGAATATTCTCTGTACTTGGTTCATAAATAATGGAAGATAGTAAATATTGCTAAAATAGTTTTAGTGCCCTTTTGATGATAGAAAATTATGATACTTTGGATTTACCCTATTGAGATAACCTACTATTTATTATAAATTTGCTGGACATCTTGTATGAGAACTTAGGGTAGTTCATGTACAAACTGATAGCCCTTGGAATTTTTGAGGAAATTAATTAAATGCCAGATAAATTAGGAAAATTATCACATTCTGGATTTAGGCTATTTATATCATGATAAGTCTCCAGTAAATAGTTTAGGGCATTTGGATGAGTTTTGGGATCATTGCATAACCAGTTCGACATATAGTCTAGGTTGGTCTGCATATAGCAAATTTGTGAATTGCAATAGGACAAGATTCTAGAAAGTCGTTGGAGTTAGTCATTTTGTCTGGGTGGACAATTGTGGATGATATCACAATAGGGTGATATGAAGAGTAGAGAGAAGTAGTGATAGCTAGGGTTAAGAGGTGCTCGGGTTCGACGAAATATCGTCTTTCCCGAAGAGAGGAAGGTTAAAAATCACCCTAGGATAGTCTATCATAATATGAGAAGGGAATGGGTAATGAGGATCAACCAATAACAATAAGTGCCTTGTGAAAGGGAACGATGGGCTTCAGCTACCATCATCGTTCCTAGTGCCCTTTGAGAGCACTTCACGGGGAATACTGGGGGTAGTCCTGGGTTAACGTAAACTGCAATAACAAACTGACAAGAGTAACTTAGTAATTAGGGTTTCACCTTTCACAAACACTGTTAGTATAGGAAGATTTATGGGAGCTTCGGTTCGGTGGGTTAAGAGACGGATGGAATGGTCCGGGGAGCTTCGGCTTGGTTGGTTAAGAGACGGACGTTTTTGTTCGGGGGGCTTCGGCTCGGTTTTTGTGTGTTTACGATTAAATTTGCATGTGCATAAAAGGAATGAAAATTAAGGTGGTGGTTCTTCGGTATTGTAGGGTTGATGCACCGACGCCAATACGCTGACTCGGCAAGTGTGGTTAGCACTTCGCCAATAGCATTCCGGTGCGCCAGCCGGCAAGAGTACGCAGGCGTCCGCTTAGTGCACCAAGCATTGAGGAATACGATAGGTCTTACTGGTAGTGCTTTACTGGTTTAGAGGTGGGCGAGGCCCAACCCACCGCTTCCGTCTGCCACTACGGAGGTATCCTGGGAGGTAACGACTCCGAAAGTGGGAACTAAAGGTCTGTGTGCACAGAGTTGGGTGTGTGAGTTGCACTTGCATGTTCCATCATACCCACTTGCATGTCATAGAATAATCGATTCATTTAACCCCTGACACCTAAAGTATAAGTGGAATGGAATGCTTATACATTAGGACTTGCAAAACGACCCCTTGGTCTATAAGCTTTTGTGAGCAAGTTTATAAATTAAGGTTAAATTCAATATATATGCTGCTGTTTGATAACCGACACCCCAATGTATAAGTGGTATGAGACACTCTATACGATGGGATTTTTGTAGAAGATCCCTTGGCTTATGCGCTTTCGCACATAAGTTAAGGTTACTTTACCTACTTTCTGTTTCTATCATATTTATTATAGAATTGCTAGATTAGTTCCGCTGCCACCTGTTTCTTTGATTAAATATCCATCTTCATGTCCTTCCCTATCTTCCTCTCCGCTCGGTACCTAGGAGCCATGGGGGAAGGGGTAGGGGATGATAGGGCTTAGTCTTTATGACTAACGGTTTTCGAACCGCATCATTTTAGGGAATCGCGGAGCCCACCACAGGGGAGCAGCCCCAGAGACCAGTGCACTTGGAGATGGGGCAGTCTAGCTTCGGAGTTCATACAGCCGGGACCGTGAGTCTCAACACTGATTAGATGTTTGTTTTTGCTTCCGCATGAGTGATTTGTAGTGAGGACATGTTTTACCGGGCATAAGCCCGTATTTTTAGTACTCTGACATATTATTCTGTGGACACTCCCATCGTGGAGTTTTATTTCTATAAATGTGATTTATTTCTAGTGGACTTGCTCTTACTTCAATTATTGTGCTACCTTTATGTGATTGAATTGGCTGGCAGAATCGGTGCCTTGTGGTGATGACCCTTCAGGGCGTGAAGGTGTCACCGCAAAGTGGCGATTCTGGGCCTAAGACCCCGGTGTTTTTAAAAGAAAAAGAAGGGGTCTTACAATAATCCTCCTCAATTTATAAACCCGCAAATATAGTCAAGCTACACGACTATAAATAAAGCGCTCTTGGGAGGCACCCCATATCTATCTTTTTCGCTCTTTCTTTATCATGCTTGATACTTTTTCTAATAATACAGGGTTTCTAAATGGGCTTCCCCGAACACGCATCAGGGACGTTTCTACCCTCCCTCTTTCTTTTTGTACATATAGCTTTATTTTTTGTTCCGCATACTTATCTTACAACATTGGGGACAATGTTGGTACTATGTATGGGGGTGTTTTCGTGCTTTTCTTGTTTTTTTTTCTGCACTTCTCTTATTTGCACTTCTATTTTTTTTAAAAAAAAATTATTTAAAACGAAAAATCCAAAAATATTTTACTAGTATGAATATTTTCTTAAAAATACAAAAAAAATGGTCAAAAATTAAAAACCAAAAAAAAATTTATAAAACAAAAATTACAAAAATATTTTGGTTTACTTTGTAAATAATTTTTGTAGATAAATTTTTTAAAATATTTTTTGTAAATACTCTTCTCTCTCCCCCTTCCTTTTACCTCTCATCCTTATAAATAACTTCTTTTTTATTCTCCCAATTTTTGTAAATAAAACGAAAATTTTCTTAAAAATGCAAAAAAAAAAATTCTTTCTTTAGTTTGTATATATTAAAGCAATAAATACAAAAATACAAAAAAAAGTTAATAACCTCAAAAATTAAAAAAAATTAGTTTATAAAACAAATAAATCAAATATACCATTCTTAATTTTCATGCTATCCAAAAATTTTGTTTTGAGTTTATTTATATGTGAATTTTATTATTTCTTTGTTTACTATTCGTTTGTTAATTATTGATTGAAAAATTAAAATAGCCGGGGTTAAGTTTTAAAGAATTCATTATGCTTTGTTAAAAATAGCGAACTCATTTTAGACACTACTTCTAATTTTTCATAGATAGGAGCACGTGTATTATGTTAGAAAGTAACGACTATAGAATTCAATTATGTTTACTTTAAACCTTCTTGAAAAATTGGAACATACAATTTATAAAGGTTGCTCTCAAAAATTTTTGATTAAAAATCTAGTTTTCTTTTCTTCCCCATATTTATCATGTCCAACTTGGCATGATAAAAATTTTACCCTAAAAAAATCCAATGTCAATGAGAATAAGATTTCATTCCGTAAACATAAGCACCCAATAATTTTAAAAAATATTATATGTTATGTAGTAAGAGGATAAAATTCATTACTCCTACACATATACATTGGGTTAATTTTATTATGAAGTTGAAAAAAGAAAAAAATTGTTGGGTATTGTATCTACAATGTACCTGATTTGAAGAAGCCCCTGAACAAGCTAAGGTGAATTGACAATGTATTTGATCACTTGTTTTCAAGTTGTGCTTGCAGTTATTCCTCGCTAAGTACACACCAATGTAAGGGTGCAGTAGGTCAATATATACGGGTCTGTGAAACGTAATCCCTCGTTGAGCAGATCAGTGTGTTGGCTTACGTGTACTCTCTCTATTGGAGTGTACTTACTTTCAAGCACAGGGTTAAGAAAGATTAAGAGAAGACAAGGAGCAAGGATGGGCCAAAGATCAGCTTAAGGGAAGAAAGGCGAAAATCATCTAAGTAGAAATCATCGAGAATCACTAAGTGATTCTCGCCGATTCGATTCTTGCCGAATCGACGAGAATCACTCGCTGACTCTCGCCGAATGCTGCCGGCTGTCTCGATGCCGCCCTGAATTCTACTAAGGCAGAATCGTCGAGAATCACGAAGTGATTCTCGCCGATTCGTCGAGAATGACTCTGCATTCTCGACGATTCGGCAAGAATCAATTGTGATTCTCACCGTTTCTCTCCGGCTTGCTATTTCAATGAAGCTAGAATTCTGCTAAGTGGAATTCGGCGAGAATCGTAGGTGATTCTCGCCGATTCGTCAAGAATCACCTTCGATTCTCGCCGAATTTGACTTGGGCAAATTTCTGCTATTCTTTGGACCGGTCCAAGTTAACATACGCCGTTTGGAGCCGGTCTTAGGGCTTCTTTTTGGTGGGGCCCACAACGGTCACTTTGGATGACCTAATGTATAAATACATCGGTATTGTTGAGCAGCAGACATACGAACACACGGATTCAAAAAGACGAGCCGCCGACGTGACCTAGATCGTGAATCTTGCTCCGCCGTCGTCGCCGCTCGTGCCAGTTGATTGCCGTCGCTGATCGAGGTTTCTTCCAGATCACCCGGCTACAGAAGCTCAGCCAAGCGAAGCGTCTCACGCGTCTAACCAGAGATCCTTTGTCTCTTGATTCATAGATCGGGAAAACCTTCCCCTTCCGAATCGATCGAGACGATCGATCCTAGAGTGACCGTTGGTAGACCTTGTCGGCTTTGCTACGAAGTTTGAATCTCCAAAGAACAGCCACAGCACTCCGTTGTTGCCGCCAATCTCGAGAGCCAAGACTCCGCCCTTCTTGTCGCCGCTGGTTTCGGGGAGATTCACTTCAAGTGAGATCTAGGGTCGTGGACTCTTCGTCGACTTCAAGAACACGTTGTCGTACGAAGAGGGACACCCTATTCTCCATAAGTAGTTTGTATTTCTAATACACACCATTTTCCATTTTGTTGTAAAGGAACGTTGGTTCCTAGTTGTAAGGGTTTGGTGCAACCCGTGGTGTAGGAGTGGTGACTCCTTCGTTTGGAAGGGTTCCTTCCGTTAGTGTGAGGATTGGATTTCAATCCTATTTGTGAAGTGACCGAGTCGTCCCTAGTTGGGAGATAGGTCGAAGGGGGAGAGTGGACGTACCCAAATCGGGGAACCACTATAATTTGCCTGTGTCTTTCTATGCTGTGTTGTTTGATTTATTTGTGCAGGTACAATTCTAATTCCGCAAAAACGCTGCAAGACACCTATTCGCCCCCCATAGGTGAAGGTAGTTGGAACTAGGTGGACTTTCAAGTGGTATCAGAGGGAGGTTACTCATCAAAAGGGTTAACACCTCGAGTAAGTTCCTGACACTAGTGTCAAGAAGAAGGCAGATATCTACTATGGACGGACTCAAGTACTCAGGCAAGATCCCAGTGTGCACCAGGATAAACTTTCATATCTAGAAGGAAAGGATTAGATTTTACATGGAAGCAGTTGACCCTCGACTCTTCATGGTCGTAGAGGAGGGACCTTATATTCCCACTAAGGCCTCCACCATTGATCCTACCAAAATGGTGCCAAAGATGCTTTCTGAAATGGACAAGGACGAGATGGTGCTGGTCGGACTTGACAAGAATGCATAGAACATACTGATCAGTGCAGTCGATGACTCCATGATGCAAAACTTCTGTAACTACAGGACGGCTAAGGATATCTAGCACAGCTTGATTATCCTGATGGAGGGCATAGACGAAGTGAGGGATGATCAGAGATCCCTCCTGAATGAGAAATATGAGGCCTTCAGGCAGTGGCCCAAGGTAGAGATCGGAGTTACCTTCAAAAACATCCTCAAGATCGTCAATGATCTCAAGGGATATGGAAGAGTGTTCACTAATGGCGAACTTAATTATAAATTCCTTAGGTCCCTTACTAAGGAATGGGACACGAAGATCTGCGCCATCCGAGAGTTTGGTAGATTAGCTGAAACTGATCCTCAGATACTCTTTGGGAAGCTCATGTCCTATGAGCTCCAGTTAAACACGAGGAAAGCTGAAGAAGAAGCAGAGAAGGCTGCGGCCAAGGAAAAGACTGTGGCCCTAAAAGCCATTCACTCCATGAAGGGCAAGGGTGCGGCTTCATCCCGTGTGGGGAAAAAGGATAAGGAGGAAGACTCCGAGCTATGCTCCTCCGGCTCAGAGTTGTCAGAAGAAGATTTCTCCCTCATCACCCGAGAATTCAAGAAGTTCCTCAAGATGAGGAATCAAAGAAAGAGAGACGGCTCCTCCTCAAGAATTCAGAAGAAGAATTATTCTTCTGACAGGTATGAATCAAAACCGAACAAACATCGTAATACTGACATCATTTGTTTTGGATGCAATAAGCCAGGACACGTCGTGGCCGACTGCCATCAAGGCAAGAGAGAGAAGGGGAAGGGAGAAGAGCATAGGACCTCTAGAGATAAGAAGAAGGAGAGGAGCTACATCGCCAAAAAGTCAAAGACACTGAGTGAGTCTGATTCCTCAGACTCCAGTTATGATGAGGAAGCCTACTTCGGGCTGGTGGGTCACTCTGACTCAGAAGGAGAATGCCCCCCATTCACTGGGAAGGTAAAAGCTCGTACCCCCCTCTCTGACTCTGACTATGAGTCTTCTGATGATGATCTCGAGGACAGCCCATCTGCCCGAGAAGCTGAGCTCCTCAAAAAGTATGAGCTTTTGCTCAACACCTTCGAGGAATGCCGCAAGAGATTGAGGGCTCAGAAAAAGGAAGTCAAATTCCTTAAGGTCGAGGGTGTCTCCCTAAGGGAAGAGATCACTAGCTTGATTTCTCTCCGAGAGGAGCACTAGGACCTTATCTCTAAGCACTCAGAGTCTCTAAGTCTCCTTGATCTTAAACAGGAAGAAATCAATAAGTTGGAAGAACAACTTACGGCAGAAAAGAAGATTGTCCAAAGCTTCTCTATGCCAATGACTGTTCTTCCACTAGTTGATACCTTCTCTGCTCAGGCTAAGGGGGCTGGCTTGGGGCATGTGGGTGTGCCTGGTAAATCATTCTGGAGAAACAAAAAGTAGAGGAGAAATAAGGCTGCTAAGAAGGCCTCTACTGCAGAAAAGGGAAAGGCCCCACTCAACCCTGTTGTATTCAGGAAGCCTGGCTATCCCTGCAATGAACAGGACTTTGAGTCAACTTATGGCCACGTCTTCCGGCCCTCGGTTGAAAAGCCCAAGAGCTGGTATGAGGGGTGGGCCTTCCCCCGCAACTTTGGCGAGAGTGTCTTCAAGCCACCTTATGAGGAAGTTCAGTTGGAGGATTATGGCCACTTCTCTAGCGGCCATAATAAGAAGCAGGCACCCAAGGCCAAGCCTGTTACACTGAGAAACTAGGAGGTGAAGAAATTATGCGACTGTTGTCATCATGATGCCTCCACCTCCAGGTCTGAGGCCCCGGCTGAACCTTCCGTTCCAAGGGTGAAGCAGGTGCCTAGGAGAAAGTATAACAGATTTGACTGTTGGTGCTGTGGCAAAGTTTGTCACTTTGCCGTGGATTGCTGGTTTAATCAGAGGAATAACGAGACTCCTCATATTGGCAATGCGACGCAGACCACTCGTAGGGCTAACCATTCGAGGGGGAGCATGCTAACGAGGAATCTAGGACCCAAGTTCGATTGGGTTCCTAAGGGAAATTAATTCTGTTTTGCAAGAATGTCCAAAGTCCACCAAGACTCCTATATGGTATTTGGACAGTGGATGCTCCCGCCATATGACTGGGACAAGAAGCCTGCTGCGGGAGTACTCTCCAGTCGACAATGGACCCAAAGTCCTCTTTGGGGGATCTTATCGGGGAGTCACCAAAGGTTACGGTATGATTTCCAACGGTATACTCTCTATCACTGATGTGGCTTATGTTGAATGGTTAAATCATAACCTGATCAGTGTAAGACAGTTATGTGATAAAGGGTATGACGTTAAGTTCTGCAAGGATAAATGCCTGATAATATCATGTGCCTCTTCGGAGACGGTATTAACCGGCATTAGGAGCAGAAACATTTTCTGTTTAGATTTTCTTAGTCTAGATTCTTCTACCCCTGTATGCATAGTAGCAAAAGGCAGTGCATCTCTTTGTGAACAATGGCACAAGAGATTGACACATATTAATTTCAAGACAATTAGTATGTTGTTTTCTAAAGATTTAGTAAGGGATACTCCCATTATTAAGTGCATCAAAGATAGCCCCTGTCCTGCATGCCAGAAGGGCAAACAGACTCAGGCTACCTTTAAGGGCATCTCAGACAAAGACTCCTCCAGATGTCTTTATCTTCTGCACATGGACTTGTTTGGTCCAATGCAAGTTCATAGATTAGGAGGCAAGTCTTATACGCTAGTGATTGTAGATGATCACTCTCGGTTTACTTGGGTATTCTTTTTAAAACGCAAGTCTGATACGTTTGACATCTTCACCAGTTTTGTCAAGCAGATTCAGAACGAACTTAACTGCTCAGTGGTCAAAATCAGAAGTGAACATGGAACAGAGTTCGAGTTTGGTGCTATGACAGAGTTCTGTGAAGAACTTGGTATCTTTCATGAGTTCTCCTCCCCGCGCACTCCTCAACAGAATGGAGTTGCGGAGAGGAGGAATAGAACACTCATTGAAGCGTGCACGATAATGTTGAATGACGCCTCTCTCCCAGAACACTTCTGGGCCGAGGCTGTCAATACGGCTTATCATGTGCAAAACCGGGCGTTGATCAACAAGAACAATCGTAAGACGCCTTATGAGCTTCTGAAAGGCAGGAAACCAACCATGTCCTATTTGAGGATCTTTGGTTGCAAATATTATGTACTGAATAATGAGAAGTACCCGCGTACTAAGTTTGGTGAAAAATGCTTCGAAGGAATATTCATGGGCTATAGTGGCCATAGCCGGGCTTATAGGGTTTACAACCAGAACACCCTAGTGGTAGAGGAATCAATAAATGTTGTATTTGATGAAGTAAGTTTGCTTAATTGCAATTCTTCCAGTGGTCCTCTTAAAGATGCAGGTGCGAGACTCGAAAAGCTACACCTGGATGTGCTTGAGAAAGATGCAACTCCAAAGTACATTAAGGTCTCCACCTCAACACCGATCGGGGAGGATTACGGTCATGATGGAGTAGTCCTCCCTGAAGAGGAAGGTGCCCAAGAAATTGCCAGAGCTCCTGATGCAAGACTAATAGAGCTCCGAAACGTGAGGGATCATCCCAGAAATCAATTCATCGGAGATCCCCGAGACGGTGTCAGAACTCGCCGAGGTACTCTTAACGAGATTCTTCATTTTAGCTTCCTGTCGCTGGTTGAGCCAAAGAAGTTCGACGAAGCGAACAAAGATGCGTCATGGATATTGGCCATGCAAGATGAGCTGCATCAATTCGAAAGATGCAACGTCTGGACGCTGATTCCCAGACCTAAGATGCAAAACGTGATTGGCACCAAGTGGATCTTCAGAAACAAGCTGGATGAACACGGGGTCATCATCAAGAACAAGGCCAGACTGTTGACTCAAGGATACAGACAGGAGGATGGGATTGACTTCGACCAGACGTTTGTGCCAGTTGCTCGGCTCGAGGCAATCCGACTTTTCTTAGCCTACGCCTCTCACAAAGGATTCACAGTCTATCAGATGGACGTGAAATCGACATTCTTGAATGGAGACTTGAAAGAGGAAGTATATGTCGCTCAACCCCAAGGTTTTGTCAATCCTACTTATCCTAATCATGTATACTTTCTTAATAAAGCTCTATATGGGTTAAACCAAGCTCCTCGAGCTTGGTATGAGACCTTGTCTAGCTTTCTTCTTTAGAAACAGTTCTCCAGAGGAAAAATAGACAAGACATTGTTTCTCAGGGAAGTCAAAGGCAAGATCTTGCTGGTGAAAATCTTTGTCGATGACATTATATTCGGCTCAACGGACAACAATCTTTGAAAAAAGTTTTCTAAACTTATGCAAGGAAAGTTTGAAATGAGGAGTATGGGAGAGCTAAAGTATTTCTTGGGACTTCAAGTGAAACAGTCTGAGGAGGGAATTTTCATTTCTCAGACGAAGTTCACCAATGAACTCCTCAAGAAATTCGGAATGGAGAATGCAACCTCTATGAGGACTCCAATGGGATCTACCATGTCTCTGGATAAGAATGAGAAAGGGAAACCTTTTGATAAAACCAAATACAGAAGCATCATTGGATCCCTACTCTACCTTACTGCAAGTAGACCGGATATCATGTTCTCCACATGTGTTTGTGCCAGATATCAGGTGAACACTAAGGAATCTCATTATGTCACTGCAAAGCAAATTCTTAGATACCTTAAAGGTACCCCTAATCTTGGCTTGTGGTACCCGAGAAACAATGATGTCGAGCTAATAGGTTTTTCAGATGCTGATTTTGCAGGGAGTAGGGATGACAGGAAAAGCACTTCCGGGACGTGTCTATTCCTCGGAAGAAGGCTTATCTCATGGAACAGCAAAAAGCACAATTGTGTAGCGACCTCCACAGCTGAATCTGAGTATATCTCAGCAGGCAGCTGTTGCGTACAACTCCTATGGATCAGAAACCAGTTAGCAGACTATGACCTTCAGTTCAAGGAAGTACCAATGTACTGCGACTCCTCCAGTGTAATTGCTATTGCCAACAATCTTGTATCACACAGCAGAACGAAGCATATTGAAGTGCACTACCACTTCATTCGGGAGCACGTGGAGAACAAGGAAATCTCTCTCTGCTATGTCCCCACAGATAAGCAGATTGCAGATATTTTCACAAAGCCCCTAGACGAGCCCAAGTTCAGTCTCTTCAAAACTAAACTGGGGATGCTAAACTATGAGGAATGAAAACTTCAGAAGCCCCTAGCTCGTGCATCTAGGGGGAGCATCTGCTAGGAACTCAAGTGTAAGCACAGGTGCAAGAACTGAGGGGGAGCATGGTATCAAGTACAACAGTCCCAGATTTGCAGAAGCCGAAAAGGGGGAGATTACCCTCTCGGCTGAGGTGCTAAGGTGTATGCTCCAATTTCTCTAAAAGATAATGGTATGGAACTTCAATTCTCATCTTTAAAAGTTGTGTTTTCTTCCAGTCGTTATTTTTACCTTAGCTTGTAGGGTTTAGGCTTCTTCAAATAGGGGGAGATTGTTGGGTATTGTATCCATAATGTACCTGATTTGAAGAAGCCCCTGAATAAGCTAAGGTGAATTGACAATGTATTTGATCACTTTTCTTCAAGTTGTGCTTGCAGTTATTCCTCGCTAAGTACACACCAATGTCAGGGTGTAGTAGGTCAATATACACGGGTCTGTGCAACATAATCCCTCGTTGAGCAGATCAGTGTGTTGGCTTACGTGTACTCTCTCTATTGGAGTGTACTTACTTTCAAGCATAGGGTTAATAAAGATCAAGAGCAGACAAGGAGCAAGGATGGGCCAAAGATCAGCTCAAGGGAAGAAAGGCGAAAATCGTCTAAGTAGAAATCGTCGAGAATCACTAATTGATTCTCGCCAATTCGACGAGAATCACTAGTGATTCTAGCCGAATCGACGAGAATCACTTGCTAACTCTCGCCGAATGTTGCCGGCTGTCTCGACGCCGCCTTGAATTCTACTTAGGCAGAATCGTCGAGAATCACGAAGTGATTCTCACCGATTCGTCGAGAATGACTCTGCATTATCGACGATTCGGCGAGAATCAATTGTGATTCTCGCCGTTTCTCTCTAGCTTGCTATTTCAATGAAGCTAGAATTCTGCTAAGTGGAATTTGGCGAGAATCGTAGGTGATTCTCGCCGATTCGTCGAGAATCACCGTTGATTCTCGCCGAATTTGACTTGGGCAAATTTCTGCTATTCTCTGGACCGGTCCAAGTTAACATGCGCCGTTTGGAGCCGGTCTTAGGGCTTCTTTTTGGTGGGGCCCACAACGGTCACTTTGGATGACCTAATGTATAAATACATCGGTATTGTTGAGCAGCAGACATAAGAACACACGGATTCAAAAAGACGAGCCACCGACGTTACCTAGATCGTGAATCTTGCTCCGCCGCCGTCGCCGCTCGTGCCAGTTGATTGCCGTCGCTGATCGAGGTTTCTTCCAGATCTCCCGGCTATAGAAGCTCAGCCAAGCACAGCGTCTCACGCGTCTAACCAGAGATCCTTTGTCTCTTGATTCGTAGATCGGGAAAACCTTCCCCTTCTGAATCGATCGAGACGATCGATCCTAGTGTGACCATTGGTAGACCTTGCCGGCTTTGCTACGATGTTTGAATCTCCAAAGAATAGCCGCAGCACTCCGTTGTCGCCGCCAATCCCGAGAGCCAAGCCGTCGCCCTTCTTGCAGCCGCCGGTTTCGGGGAGATTCATTCCAAGTGAGATCTAGGGTCGTGGACTCTTCGTCGACTTCAAGAACACGTTGTCGTACGAAGAGGGACACCCTATTCTCCATAAGTAGTTTGTATTTCTAATACACTCCATTTTCAATTTTGTTGTAAAGGAACGTTGGTTCCTAGTTGTAAGGGTTGGGTGCAACCCGTGGTGTAGGAGCGGTGAATCCTTCGTTTGGAATGGTTCCTTCCGTTAGTGTGAGGATTGGATTTCAATCCTGTTGGTGAAGTGACCGAGTCGTCCCTGGTTGGGAGATAGGTCGAAGGGGGAGAGTGGACGTACCCAAATCGGGGAACCACTATAATTTGCCTGTGTCTTTCTGTGCTGTGTTGTTTGATTTATTTGTACAGGTACAATTCTAATTCTACAAAAACGCTGCAAGACACCTATTACCCCCCCCCCCCCATAGGTGAAGGTAGTTGGCACTAGGTGGACTTTCAAAAATTACATTTGGAAAATAAGATTTCATTTTCATAATAATAAAAAATAGAAATGGAGGTACGAAAAAAAAATTACCTAGCCTCAAAAATCCAAGCCACTTCATAAATCGCCAAACACCCCTTAGCCAATTTCACGACTCTAGAATTAATTCAAAAATCTTTTTGTGAGCATAATTTGTAAATTGCATTATTTCCCATAAAACTCCTATAAGCTAAAGTTTATATAATCCCAAACAATTTTTATTGATCTAAGCAGTACAATTATTGCTTTCTATTTGATTACATCAAGAAGTCTTTTTGCCAAAACTTTTGTGCTATTTAAATCAACTACATAATTTTAGGACTTAACTCTTATACCCCGTATATTCATTTAGATCTCTCTTATAATTAATTTAAGCAGTAGCAAAACTTAGAGTTTTTTTTATTCCTTAAAAGTTCACCTCAAACTTTTGCTCTGGAATAACAAAAGCTTAAGTATGGGGGTATTTTATAAGTTGTAAATATACCTATTTTATAGTATATTTTATTAAGTCATTTTAGTTTATTTTTGCCTTTTTATTTAGTTTTATTCAATAAATTGCTTCCTTTTTGTAAATACTATTTCTAACTTAGCTTAATTTTGATTCCAGAAAAATTTCAGAAAATGGTGAAAAATTGACCTGACACGCCCGTGTTCCATGACCGACACGCCCGTGTCACCAGCTCAACTCAACGCCATTTACTCAACACTCAACGCCACTCAACACCTTCATCAATCAGACTAGGACACGCCCGTATCCATATTTGGCATGCCCGTGTCACAGACTCAACTCAATCGAGACAGAAGCCACTCAACGCTTTTATTGTTTACCTCTCAGCTCCACTCAATGCCAGATGTCACGCCCGTGTCCATCCCGACACGCCCGTGTAGATGACGGCACTCAATGCCTCCAACTAGCAAAGATAAAATTGACTTCCTCCACCCAGCTGTCAAGTCACGCCCCCACTCCACGCCCGTGATAAGTTTGTCAATCCCGTGACCGCCCCGTGTATAACCCTGAAGTCAACCATGTAGTATGTTCACTGGTTCAGCTCAACTACAGTGCCGACATGCCCCTGTCATGCCCGTGACTAGGGTATGTCACACTCGAAATTATGTCTATAAATAAAACTTTTCTATAATGTCCAAGGTTCACTTTTTTGAGTCATTTTTGTGTCTTTTTGTGGGCTGCCCGTGTTGATTCCATAGCCATTTAAGGAGATTTCTCCCCCCTTTCTTTTATGTTTATTTTTTTCTTTAGCTTTAGCTTTGTAACAACTTTTTAATAGTTTTATTATAGTAATAAAAATGATATCTTTTTTCTTCTTACATAATTTGTGAATGAACTTGTGTCCCCACTTTCTTCTTCATTTTATCTCTTTGTTATTCCTAGTTTTTTATTTATGAAAAAGTGTGTGTGTGTGTGTGTGTTTGTGAGTGATGTTTTCATTTCTTTTGATTTCCTTATGCAAATGTGTTAGGATAGTTTTTTCTAGCCTTTGTCATACTTTAGAATTGACACTTTTCCATCCTAATAAGTTTTGTAAAAGAGATCTAAAAAGTGATTTTTATTTTTTTTACTTAGTTTTTTTAGGTTGAAAATCTTTTTGTTCTTTTGAATTTTATTATCACTTTTTAATCACCTTTATGAACTCTTAAAAATGAAAAATTTATAATTTTAATTATTGAGCACCTTTGATTTTAACTTTAATTCCGAAAAACTTTTGCTCTTTTTGTTTTTATTTCAACTTTTTATGTATTTTAAACAAATTCTAAGAATAGAAAAGTTGTTTTTAATTTTTAGTTAACTTTTATTTTGTTTTTAATTTGTGTGTGAGTGTATGAGAATAACTTTTCATGCTTTATTTTCATGCTTTCCTCAAATTATATAGAGTGCATGTGTGTAGGAGATAATTTTTTCTACTTTATTTCAAATCATGTAGAGTGTGTGCGTGTGTGCATTTATTTCCGCCTACTCGTTAAGAGTTAAATGGCGTGTTTTCATTTACCGCCTACTCATTCGAGTGGGACTTGTCATTTACCGTCTACTCATTTGAGTAGAACTTGTACACGCATTTATTTCCGCCTACTCGTTAAGAGTTAAATGTCGTGTTTTCATTTATCGCCTACTCATTCAAGTAGGACTTGTCTTTACTTTATTTTATGGTTTCGAAGTGTGCGTGAGTTCTCGTTTTAATTAGCTTTTCAATTTTATCTAAATGTTTGTTATTTTATGTCTTCTTCTTATAATCGTTTACTTTTTAGTTTCGAACTCGCACCTCATTAAAACCATAAAGTCGTCCCCATACAGATGAGTGGCAAATCGTCTTTAGCCCTTGGCATCGAAGAGCATTGAGACAAATAAAATTATTTGAAATAATTAAAGTTATTTATTTTAAATTTAATATTAGGACTTAAGGTTTACTCTGGGTTAACGACGCGTAGGACCACATAATCGTTGTGTGGGCTCTATTTCCGTTATCCATACGCTAGCTAGCCGAGAGGCCGTGCGTATGGACCGATCCCCCTTGGGTAAATAGAATTACGTACATACCCTCGAGAGAGGAGAAGCATATTTCTACCAGATTGGGTTCCCCACCCAATAGCGGGGTTCTTAGCGTAAAGCGAGCGTCTAGAGGAATCCTTCGTCAGACTAACGTTCGGTCGAATAGTCTTAGTGTTCAGGTGAGCGATATTACCTAGAGATAGGTGTGCTCATATTCGTGGAACCTCCACGACCAAGTTTCCTTTTATTAATTTGGAAACTAAGTTCAATAATTATTAAGAACTTTTTAAGACTTAATCTGATTCGGTGCCGAGCGTTAACCCGTCGTCGAATAACTTAAAGTAATTTTCAGCTTTATTTTATTTTCGTTGTTAGTGACAAACAAAAATCCACCTTACTTTCAGTAAAATAATAGTCCTCATGGAGGAGTAATAATAATCAACCCGACCCCGAGAATAATACGACCTCGGTATTCTCCCGAATATCGAGTACTACATGCGATAGGCGAACTTGTCTCCTTTCATTAAAAACTTCGATTTTCCAGCAGTCCGCGACGGTCGACTCATCAAACCAACCACCCAAATAAGAGTCTGCTCGCTGGCCAATGAGTTAATAAGCTTATGTGTGCATGCTTATAAGTTATGGTTATAATCGTATGGATATTTATTACCTTCCTTGCGATACACTATTTCTTTTATACTTATTGCTTGCTATTATAGAACTGCTAGCTTGTACTTCTCTTCATTAATTCTATAACCATTATAAATAACTGTTATAGTAGCTCCACCGCCACCTTCTTTCATTGTACTCCCCACCTTCATTACCTTCCCTTTCCTTCTCCCCGCTCGGTACCTAGGAGCCATGGAGGAGGGGTAGGGGATGATCGGAATTAGTCTTTTTGAGTAATGGTCGACGACCACAACATTTCAGGGGCTCCGGATGAGAGACAGTGAGCAACACTAGGGGATACAACACCAGCGGAGTACGGTGCTCATAGAGGTGGGCCAGTGTAGCATAGGAGCATTGACTATTTTCTCCGTGAGTCATTAGTTTTATCTGAACTAAGTATAAGCTTCTTTCTCTTTGGTGATCTTAAAGGCCGACAGGATCGATATTTATTAGTGGCGACGTTCCCGAGTTTCGGTGTCACCGCAAAATGGCGATTCTGGGAATAAGACCTCGGTGGTTTAAAAGAAAAAAAAAAGAGGTCTTACAAACAAGTATTAGAGCAAACATCAAGCCAAAGAGAAGAAGTCCACAAAAACCTAGGCCACCTCGCGCGAGCTTAGTTTACGAACAAACTAGTAGTGGAAGCAATGTTGTGCTCATAAGGGGAATCACATGTAAAAGTCCACTTTGTTCATTAGTTCCACTTGTATATTATATAACAATTGGAATTTTTCTTTTATAGCCTGCGACGAACCACATTCTGTGCCTGAGGTCTACCCTGCTGTGGAGTATGGTTTGTTGCAGGCAACAAAGGAAAAATTCCAATTTTTAGATAATGTACAAGTAGAACTAATGAACAAAGTGGACTTTTACATATGATTCCCCTTATGGGCACATCAATGCTTCCGCTGCTAGTTTGTCCGCAAACTAGGCTCGTGCGGGGTGGCCTAGGATTTTTGTGGACTTCCTCTCTTTGGATCGATGTTTGCTCTGATACGAGTTTGTATGACCCAATTTTTTTTTAAACCACCGGAGTCTTATGCCCAGAATCGCCATTTTGCGGTGACACCGACACTCGGGAATGTCGCCACTACAAAATGTCGATCCTGCCGGCCTTTACGATCACCAAAGAGAAAGAAGCTTATACACAGTTCAGATAAAACTATGTCCACAATCACATAAAATATGAAATAGAAGAAATCACATCATGTCCACAAAATAATAAAAGTACAGAAATATAACAGTACGTAGAAATATAAACGAGCTCAAGCCCGGTACATCAAATCATCACTATAAACTCTCGCGGAAGATAGGTAAACTAATCACTCACGAAGACAATGGTCGATGCTCCTGTGCTAGACTGGACCACCTCTATGAGCACCGTACTCCGCTGGTGTTGTATCCCCTACTGCTTCTCACCGTCTCTCATCCGGAGCACCTGAAATATTGTGGTCGTCGACCATTAGTTAAAAATACTAAGTCTTATCATCTCCTATACCTCCTCTATGGCTCCTAGGTACTGAGCGGGGAGAAGGAAAGGGAAGGTAATGATTGTGGGGAGTATTAAAAAAGCAGGTGGCGGTGGAGCTACTATAGCAGTTGTTTATAATTGTTATATAATTATTGAAGAGAAGTACAAGCTAACAGTTCTATAATAGCAAGCAATAAGTATAAAATAAAAAGTGCATCGCATGGAAGGTAATAAATATCCATAAGAATATAACCATAACTTATAAGCATGCCAACACAAGCTTATAAGTATAATAGCCTGAGGAAGGTGGTCTGCTGACCATTGAGTTGTAGGCACTTGTGGCTGAGAAGTAAGTCTTGGAGGAGATTTAGAGATCCTGAGGGATCTGAGGTGTAAGATCTTTGGAGTAGGTTTTGGAGAAGTGCCTTCTCCAACAAGATAGTTATATAGGTCAGAGGGAAAGTGGATGTACCAAGTTGGGGAACAACTATAAATATCTGTGTGTTGTGTCATTTGTTCTTCTTTTATATTGCAGGAACTAAGGACAACTCTAGATCACTTAGTAAGGAAACAACAAAAAGAACTTAAAAATAGACTAATAACCTTTTCACCCCCACTCTAGGTTATTTAGCTATCCTTGAATTAAAGACTTTCACCCAGGCTATTTTCATGGACAATGAGCCTCAGTTTGTCAGCATAGAGTTCATTATCTTTTGTGGACAACTTGGCATCGACCACAGGTTTTCCTCAGTCCACCAACCTAGGATTAACGGGCAAGTGGAGGTGGCGAACAAGATCATTGTGAACCTCTTAAAGAAGAAAGTTGAAAACTTGACGGGGAGCTGGGTAGAACAACTTCCTTCAATCCTATGGGACTTGAGAACCACCCCTAATACAACTACATGGTAGACCCCTTTAAAACTCTCCCATGGCTTCCAATCAGTACTCCCTATAGAATTCGAGGTCTAGAAACCTTGAGTCATGGAGGCAGAAGGAGGTAGAGAAGATTGGCGAGCTGAGAATGATGATGAGCTATGGCTCTCATTGGACATGGTGGAGGAGTTACGCGACCTATCAGCTAAACGGCAGAAAGAGGTCAAGCGAAGTATTTCTAAGTATTTTGACAAGCACGTTCGAATCAAGGAGTTCACGGAGGGGGACTTAGTCTTCAAAAAGGTGGCTGCAGCCGGAATATCAGCTGTCATGGGGATACTCAACCCCAACTGGGAAGGGTCATACATTGTACAAAAAGCATTGAGATCAGGAGGGTATTGCCTACGGAATGTGGAGGGCGAGACCCTAAGTCACACCTGGAGTGGTGATGACTTGAAGCATTTCTATCCATGAAATATGTACGTACTTTCCTTTGATTAAATAATGAAACCCTATGATCCTTCAACTCTTTTTGGCAATGTTGTTCGTGGCAGGCCAAGATTTATTTAGACCCCGAGTAGTTCCCGCTGTCAGGCTCCCATCAAGCTGGCAGGGCACGGATCCATGATGGACATCTTTCTTGCTCTAGAGCTAGGTCTCGAGATGCTCTCGCTACCAGGCTTCCATCTAGCTGTCAGGGCAGGGATCTACGATTGACATTGTTATGGATCTAGAGCTAGGTCTCAAGATGCTCCCGATATCAGGCTTCAATCTAGCTAGCAGTACCGGGATCCTTAATGGACATCTTTCTTGCTCTGGAAATAGATCTCGAGAATCTCTCGTTGTTGGGCTTCCATCTAGCTGGAAGAGCTAGGATCCTCAATGGACATAATTATGGCTCTGGATCTAGGTCTCGAGATGCTCCTGCTATCTGGCTTCCATCTAGCTTGTAGGGCAGGGATCCTCTATGGACATCTTTCTTGATCTGGATCTAGGTCTCAAGAGGCTCCCGCTGTCAGGCTTCCATCTAGTTGGAAGGGATGGGATCCTCTATGGAGACCGTTATGGATCTAGAACTAGGTATCAAGATGCTCCTGCTGTCAGGCTTCCATCTAGCTGGCAGGGTAGGATCCTCGATGGACATATTTATTGCTCTAGTGCAAGGTTTCGAGATGCTCCCGCTATCAGGCTTGCATCTAGCTAGCAGGGCCGGAATCCTCGATGGACACCATTATGGCTCTGGAACTAGGTCTCGAGATGCTCCTACTATCATGCTTCCATCTAGTTTATAGGGTCGGGTTCCTCAATGGACATCTTTATTGCTCTAGAGCTAGGTCTCGAGATGCTCCTGCTGTCAGGCTTCCATCTAGCTGGCAGGGCCAAGATCCTTAATGGAAATCATTATGGCTCTTGAGCTAGGTCTAGAGATTCTCTCAGTGTTAGCATCCATCTAACTAGAAGGGTTGGGATCGTTGATGGACATCATTATGACCCTGGAGTTAAGTTTCTAGATGCTCCCGCTGTCAGGCTTCCACCCAGCTTGCAGGGCCGAGATCCTCGATGGATATCATTCATGCTCTGGGGTTAGGTCTCGAGATGCTCCCGCTGTCAAGCTTCAATCTAGCTGGCAGGGCTAGGATCCTTGATAGACATCATTCTTGCTTTATAGCCATGTCCTGGGATGCTTTAGCTAGTCACCACCAGGCAGTTGAAGTTACTTGTGACAGGCTGGGGAACAAGAGGCCAAGCAATCTTTGGCCGAGCTGGAGGTAGCAAGATGGGATCTCAACAACTACCATGGGGTGGCACTATCTGAGCATGGCATGGTCAAAGATGGCGAGCTGAGATCTCGGCAGAAGGGCGGGCCAAGGCTATGCTCAAAAACTACACTTCATCCCATGGAGATTTTACTTGGAAAATTCCAAAGAAATTTCAGGCTTGGAACAAATATCTAGAAAGAAGAGATCTCGCAGGCGAGCTGGGTATACATGGGTCCAGCGCGGCGTGTGTTATACCTCCTTATGGTCTAGGGATGGAGAGATCTTCGGGTCTCGGTACGAGTACGTATCCTAACTCAAATACATCCTAACGACAAATGTTATCCTAGCGAGGTTGCGCGATGAAGGGGCAGCACGCGTGTGAGTGCAACACAAAAAATGAACACAAACGAAAAAGATGTTTTGGCAACGTGACTTTTCACTAAATGTATATCATTAACAAAGGTGATCGCCTCGGCGAGGTTACAATGTTACGGGTGGAGGATAGATCATTTCAAAGAAAATAAGATTAGCAAGCTCTTGCCCTCCGCTCCAGAATTGTCATCCCTATAGTCGGTGATGCCCTTGAGGGGCGAGCCGAAGCTGTCTTCCTCCTTGCCGGGTGAAGCTGGAGGGAGGAGGAGCTTCGGCACTAGATCCTTCGATATCATGTCCTCGCAGCCCTCCCTCAGCACCTCCATGTCCTTCATAATCTGTATAGTGAACTCGACAGTGCTGATGGAGTTGACCCGCAATCTTTTAATGACCTCTACCTCACTGAAGATCATCGACCTCTTTGCCAGGAAACCAGGCTAGCTGCCGACCTGAGGAGGAAGATGTCCATTTAGTGGGTGATCTCGCCACGGAGCCCTTGGTTCTGCTCCTCCAGTGCTTTGTTCCTCTCCTCTAATGCCTTATTTGTCTGCTCTAGCTCGGCGACGCGAGCGCGCGTGCGGTCCACAGTCTCGGCATCATGCCAGGCAAGAACCGAGTAAGAAATTGTGGAAAGTTTAAGTCAAAAGGAGAAGGGGTCGGTCGATACTTACCACCCTACTGGAAGCTTTGGCATGGAGGCCCTCGAAAATCACTAGTCGCTTTGCCAGGTCGACATCATTGTACTTCATGACATCCCGCTCCTACTTTGCCTTCGCCATGTTGTGGTTGAACTGATTGCGGTAGTGAGTAGAAATGTGTGCGAGCTCCAGCACGCGCATTTGAGCCCGCGAGCTCTTATGTGCAAACCTTTGGAGGCTCATTCCATCGAAGGCCGCGACGTCCTCACGGCCGTAGAGCCCAAACTCTAGGGCATAATCATGCCAACTGGGAGGGTGGAGCTCCGACTAGGAGGGGATGAGGGAGGAGATGGAGACCATGTGGGCCTGCTCATCCCATCGAACCATCGACTCACCGAGCTGGTCCTTGGTCTTCCCGCCGAGACCAAAGTTGTGGTGGTACTTCAGTAGGCCCGGCTCGCGGACAGCGAACTGCTCAGCGGTATTTAAGGCAGGCGGGTTGCCTCCACCCTGGTCCTTCTCTAGCGATTTCTCCGATGTGGTCTCTAGGGAGCTGAGATATATTTGATGTTTTTGTTGTTATTTCCCCATGAGACCGCCATTGCCTTCTTCATCTTTTTTGGTGATGTGGGACGGTGAGGCGAGCTGGAGCCCGCTGGGTCGAGTCACCTCTTACTGAGGTTGGTATTGCCCGACCACAGCTCACTTCATTAGGATACTGTGGCTACCCTCTCGCATGCGAGTGGGTTTAGGTAGAGTCCTGAGTCCGTAAAAGGCGGGTGCTCGTGAATCAGCCGCTCCCTTACAAAAAAAGACTTGGGAGTTAGAAAAACGTTATTGTACGTAAGCAAGCCAATTGAGGAGGAAAGAAGGGAAAGTGCTATACCTTCGCCGGGCAGAACCGGGGGAAGCGAGTCGAGGTAAGAAGGTTTCTTGTTGTTATATTGTCGAGCTCACCCTTATTGAAGACAAGCTTTGAGAACCAATCATGGTTCTTGTTTTCTGTCTCGCGGACCTTAAACTTCGAGCCTGTCAGGAAGACGACCCCATCTTTGGTCGCTCGGTAGATGAAGATCTTCCTTAACACTGTCAGGTTGAACTCTATCCGCTCTTGGTGGAGGTAGCAGGCGAATGCCACCATCATGGTGATGGCATTCGATTTCAGTTTGGCAGGGACCGCCCCGCAGTACGTCAAAATTTGGCAGATCTTTGGCCATAGGGGGAAGCGCAACCCCACCTCGAAGTACGAGATGAGGAAGGAGAGCTCATCCGAATAGAATGAGTTGATGGCCTCGGCTACCGCGGGTCGGCGTGCAAAAAACCCCGTTGGGTCGTAGTCGACGATGTAGTAGGCGAGCTCCTGCTCGCTAGTGTTTTCTTCATAGAAGATGTAGTCGGCGAATTGCTGAGCACATTTCGCCCTCCCGTCAGCGTCAGGTCGCGTTTTACCTACGGTTCTAATTGTTAGAGCGTGAGTCGAGGTGGCGAGAAGGGAAAGAAGAGGGGGTAAGAGTCAGCAACAAAAGCGATAGTCTGGGGGTTGTTGAGGGGGCCTATTTATAGAAAATGGAATTAATGGCCAAGCCGACTGGTCAGTCCGGATCACCGAACCCGACTTGCTAATCCCTACGACCCCTCTATTCTATGGCAAGCCAAATCTAAAGCGCAACGTATTATGTAGAATTATTAAAAAAAGAAATCTAAAAATAGTTCCAAGGTATTACAGACAGGGGGTTCTCACAATTTTGAAAAGGAAAGTACAACAACAAGGAGCGTTGTTTTAGTGCATGCGAGCTGGGGGCTACCGGGTGAGTGCTGATAGGATTAGCTAGGGAGACATTTCCACCTACCCCGACCTCGCATCCCCATCCCCGGAGGTCGGTGCGGGTTGCTGAACTCATTGACCAACTCCAGAACATGGTGGATGAACCATATGTTCTCTCTAATCCTGTCCATCAGTGGGGTAGGGGATGTCATCCCACTTGCCGAGCCGTGCTTCACCATGTCCGCGAGCAGCACATAGTCCTACTCCTGTGCCTGCAGCCTCTGCTAGCTGAGAGCATTCTCCTCATGCATCCTGCTCAGCGCGCACCCCTACTTCTTGAAGACCTCAATGACTTGCTTCCTCAGCTCGACGGAGTATTACGTGATGTCCAGGAAGCTCTTTATCGCTTTAGAGGAAGGGGGTCACAAGTGCTGGCCTGGCTAAGAAGATTATTCTTCCTCAGATTGGCTGGGAAGATCTGCAAAGGAAAATAATTAAGATGAATGTACAACAGGCGAGTGCTTCAACAGAACTAGGCGGGATGGTCCAATAGAAGTGGAGCTTACGGGACGGGATCGGTTTCCCTCAATGAGTGAATGAAGGGGGCTAGGCTAGGTCCTTACCGTGACCTTAAAGTCGAGTTCTTCGGGGGATGAGCTCGAAGCTCAGGATCAGGATGTACCCAACATCTCCCCCCGCGAGAGCAGGTGCAGGTGTGGGCTACTAAAAAGGTTTCCGAGCTGGTGACTCCTGCCTCTGCGAGTCAAACCCCGTATTCCCGAAAGGAGGCAATGGGTCATGCATGCGATTAGGGTGCATTTTTGGTCGCGAGTCATCAGGGGGAGATTCGACTTGCTGTATAGATGCTTCGCCGCTGGTCTGATGGTTTGAGGTCGGCAAGAATCTCATTGATCCCCTTTCCATTTGGCTCAGGAGCTGTCCTAGTGGAAGAAGCGAGTCCATGGTTGTGGGTGGAGGCCAGGTCGGGGAAGACCGAATCGACAACTTTTGGGGTTGGCTTGGCTTTCTTGGTACATTGAGGATTTGACGACTCGCGTGGTGAGGTGGTGGGATTTATGACGACCATGCTGGCAGTGCGAGCGGCGTTGAAGCTGCGAGCACGGTCCAGCCTCTCTTAGAACTCGTTAGATAGAGGCATCTCCGCAAGATCAAAGAAATGGGAATGGAAAATGTTGCCCAGGAATGCAGGCGTATATATATAGTCATTGGTGGATCCCACCAAAAGATTACCTAGAGCTCGCTGACCCACTCACCAATGTCTTGGGGTTGGATCTTTCTTTCTGAGTTCGGGGCAATCTCGCAAAGAGTGGGGATTGTGTACAACCCCATATCCGGTGAGTGGAGATCGATAGGAGCAAGACTAGCCAAGTCCTGTTCAAGTCTCAGGCGAGCCGGGCCTGTGGCTCCGAGTCCATCCAATGCCTTCCCTTAACGTCGATACCACTCGATGCATCCCGCCTCAGCGTCGAGTGAGGCTTCTTCACCCGACGCCCGTTTTCTTAGCGTTGAGTCAATCCCAGAAACTCAACGCCTCTCTCTTGGCATTAAGTGGCATCTCGACATCCGTCGGCTTGCCCAGGTGGGGTGGAGTGGAGCAGAGGTGAGTGGAGCAGTAGGCTCGCACTCACCCATAGAACTCGTCAGGACACTGACAAGTGGGAAATTCTAGCATGCACCCGCCAGTGCCATAGGGCGGCACCGAGTGCTAGCACCATCTAGTACTCGACACCCCCATGCGAGTGGAGGTTTTCAAGGGCCACTCGCCCAGTGTTGCATTAAAAGTATCTAGCGTCTACGTAACTAACCTAGAGGGGAGTGAATAGGTGATATTTGTGTCTTTTTACGGATTAAAAATTACTCAAAAATAAAGAAGCACACAAACACTGAGATCTATAGTGGTTCCCCGTATTGGGTACGTCCACTGTCCTGTCTCGCCTATACCACGAAGGGTTAGATTCGGCTATTTCACCTTTATCAGATTATCAACAATCTTACTACTCGGAGCAACACTCCTACACCTTAGAGGACAAACTCACCTACACCTCGATCCACAACCGGATCTACAACTCGATCAACACACGAATCTACAAACTCGATCAACAAACGGATCTACAAACTCGATCCTCAAAATTATATACAAACTCGGAGATAAATCTCCGACAATATGTAAGGGAATATTACAAAACACAAACAATTGCAAGTCTTCGCTCCGACGTTCTTCGTAGAGGTATATCTTGAAACCTCTAGAACTCGGAAACTTGAAATCCTTATTTAAATTGAATCTTTAGCCTTCGATCTTCGAACAACTAGGACTATAGTAGAATAGATCTTGAGAGAGGAAGAGATCCAGTCGAGGAAGTCATTGAAGAAGAAGATCGCTAGTCGCCGGCGGCTGATTGGGAAAAATCGTGAATTGCATATGGGCGGTAAACGGTTTCTGAGTTTGGAATCTTTTGAAATCGAAATGTAATTTGGGCAAGTTTTTTTTCAAAAATCAAACTAACATATATATAGAGAGATTCAAAATAACAGCTATAAAAGAATTCCAAAAAACATAACTTTGACGTTACTGTGCATGGCCAAAAATCTCGAACCAGAGAAGAATTCGGAAAATTACCTAAGTCATTTTTTATGGGATTTGTCGAGTATCACTTATGATACTCGCCGAACCTGATAACGATATACGTCAAATTAGCCTTGGACAAAAATCCATGGTATTCAAAATTTTGACTCGACACATTCGGCGAGTATCGTCTGGGATACTCGACGAATTCGGCGAGTATCTTTAGATACACACAATAAATTCAGCAAGTATCGCAAATGATACTCGACGAATTTAACTTGGCAGATTTCTAGATTTCTAGAGAATTTACCCTAAGTATTTACGACGAATTAAACGGGTATCGGGAAGTATACACGACACATTCATAGAGTATCAAGAGGAAACTCGACGAATTCGACGTATATGCCTCACCATACTCGCCGAATTTTACTTAAGTAAAATTCAAATTTTTCTGAGTCCATGTCTTTGGCCTTTGATGTCTACTAATCGTGAAGAAAATAAAAGCAACCGAACTAGCAATCCATCTAGGCAAGTATACCTATCGAATTGTAGCTAGGGGACACAAGTGTCGTATTGAAATCTGGGTACTGCTGAATACACTTACTCACACGAAGACTATTATTTTATCGAAGGAAAATCTTGAGGGCTAAAAAGGAAATTGCAATTAAGAAAGGAAATATAGTTAATCGCTAGAAAGAGAACCACTGCATTAAGTTAAAGAACTATTAGACGCGATTACGATAAAGTGTTAAAGAACTACGACAAAGGGATGGAAATGTACTCGATCAAGAATCACCTCGGCCAGAGTAATAAAGAAATGCGATAAAAGCCTAAACTTAATAGGGAAGAGTTTCTTGACCGTGGAGGTTCCTAAAGCTTAAACACGCTTCTCTCGAAGTCGTGTCCGACTGAGTTTAGGAAGGTCCGACCGACTTTCGTCTGAATCAGAGGCCTAAAGCTCGCTTTACGCGGTGAACCCCACTATTAGATTTTACTCCAATCCGGGGGATTTGAATGTCTGCCTCTCTCGAGGGGTGCATACCAATCCCTTTCCTCTTGAGTGCTCACTTCAAACTATCGGCCTTTCGGCTAGCCAAGCATGAAAGCTAAGGCGGAGAGTATACATCGATGATATATCTCCAACCCAAAAGAATTCAAGATCAATTCAAGGTTAAACCCCTAAAAAGGAAACGTAAAATTAAAGCATCATAACTTAATCACTCAAACCTCAGATCATCAAGATCGAGTACAAGGAGGATTTAGTTATTCATGGTATAGAAAATGAAGATCATATTAATAGTATGGAAAATAACACCGAGTAGAAGGGAAAGAGAATAGCGAACTATTTTATTTCGTAATGTGGAGGAATCACAAGTAGGGCACACAGATACTATAAGAACACATTCTACGATGATTACAAATGTTGTAAAAAGGAAGTACAGAAATGCGAAAAAGGCTTGCATGAAAAGAAACTCAATTACTTGAAGTAAAAAGGAAGAGACAAGCTTAAGACATAAAAACTAAAATAGCAGCACTTCTTCTTCTCTAATCTCTCTCAATCCCCCCCCCCAAACACTAGAAGATGATCCTTATTTATATAGTTTTTTTTCGGGCTGGGTCACGCCCTATGACACGCCCATGGAGGGCGTGACCATAGGGCGTGTCTGATTCGGTGCGACATCTGGAGTGTTGGCATTTAATTCTGGCGCGGTTGCTGAGTTACACGCCCATCGAACACGCCCCTGGAGGGCGTGACATATGGACGTGTCGGATTCGGTGCGTTGAAATTGAGCTCGGTACTGACTTCTCGGGACTTGGCGGGTCACGCCTTGTCAGACACGCCCACGTAGGGCGTGTCACTGGGCGTGTCGGATTCGGTGCGTTGAAATTGAGCTCGGTACTGACTTCTCGGGACTTGGCGGGTCACGCCTGTCAGACACGCCCACGTAGGGCGTGTCACTGGGCGTGTCGGCTAGTTTCTGGTGGAGATTGACTTCGGACCGGCGGCTTCATTCCACTAGGTTACACGCCCTTGGTACACGCCCTAGGAGGGCGTGACCATGGGGCGTGTAACAGCAAAACTTGTAAAATCCTGCAAAAAGAAGGGAAGATGTTAGTGACAATAATATATACAAAAAAGGGTCAAAATATAAGCATACAAGACATGCTTTGTAAATTGAAAGCTAGAAAATACCATAATAGTTTAGGCTATAAAACGGACTATCAACATACAACAACATAAAATTATAATAATACTTAGAAATTTAAGCTACTAAATTACTCAAAAAAGGATGACTAAAAAGTAATCATCAAACACCCCCATGCTTAGACATTTGCTTGCCCTCAAGCAAATAAAAATGAAAACTAGGGAAGGAAATAGAAAATAAACAAAGCTAATTTAGGCTTCATAATTTAGAAAAACAAAACATGGAAAATTAAACTATCCTAATATTCATATTATCAACTAGTGGGGTGAGAAGTGCACAATAGAAGATTTGAAAGGGAAAGCCTAAAAATCTCATTAAAACATAAGAGAAGTCTACTAATTTCTAAACTTTAAAAACAAGGCATCCAAAATAAATGAAAATTAAGGAAAACAAAAGTAGAAGTTCTAAATAAACGACGCATTAACAAACTACTAGGTTGCTAGATAAACATTAACCCTAAAACACTCCAAGATAACCTCCAAAGAAATCCATCAATGATGGTGGCCATAGGCTTGTACGTTCACACTTTTTCCACTACGCGAAATTAAGTTCTAAGATCATTAGGACTTCTACTAGGCATTAAACTTGGCTTAGGTAAATGATTAGGAAGTGGAATCAAAGGTAAACATGAAGGTTTTAGGAACTAAACCAAGGTGAGCTCAAAAATAACCAAAGCATAAAAAAATGAGAAATAACAACTATGTCATTTCTCCAATATGAAACTACAAAAACAAGGCCATGAATTTTTTTCTTTTATAAACTTGGCCAAACATAAACGTTTTACATTCATTTTCTTTTTTCTTTTTTTTTGATTTTGTAATGATATTTTTTTTCTCAATTTTTTTTTCTTTTGAATAACATTTGATAAGAAAGTTCGAAAAATAAGCTTGAGAATTTCCTATTTATTTCAAAAATAATACCTTTCCCACAAAAATAATTTTTAAGCTCAAATTTATAGTGCAAAAATAGGAAAGATATTTGGCTTTGGTGAACATAATGAAATGAAAGGTGGAGCTAAAAACAAAGAAAATAAGGAAAAAGGCCCAAAATTGTTTTGCAAGGGTTTTGTTTTTGGTGGGCAAGAAAAGCTCAAACTATTCAAATGGTGGCCTAAATCATTTCTAAAGAACGTAAAAACGGTGCAAATGCTTCGAGAGTAGCTTGGTACAAGTTCTAGACACCAAGAAAGACTACCCCGCAAATGAAAAAGGACTAATGATACCTAGCAACCATTCGTAAGTAACTACCCGAATAAAAAGACACAACTACGCATTGCTAGCTTATAACTTAAAAACCGGATGCCTATATTTAAGAAAGAGCAACTAGTAAAACTAGACTATGTTAAAATGATAGGTTTAGAAAAACATTTCCAAAGTAATCTATATAGAACTAAGAAACCGCATGGGCCTACACATCACTAGAAGCAACATAAAAATGAAGATAGAAATAATTTTTGATTTTGTTTTTCAAATCGATTTAAGCACAATTGTTTTTTTTTTGATTTTTTTTTGTTTTGTTTTTTGATGACATAACATAATATATTTTTTTTGAAAGAGGAATAACAGAAAGAAAAGACCAAAAGAAACTAGACCCCCCCATGCTTAAGCTCTTCATTGCCCTCAATGAAGGAAACAAAAAGAAAAAGAGAAGGGGACTGAGAAGAAGAGAAAAAGAAAATACAGGAAAAATAAAGAAATAGAAAGAACAGGACTTCCCCGGGTTTGTGAGATGAAGGCGGATGTCGCTCCCCCATGCTTGCTTTTTAGAGTACTTGATCGTCAGCAGGTATGACTTGATCCATCTGATATCAGCAGCGACGGAGCGGCGACCACGATCATGGGCTTGATTGGCCTCCGGTAGAAAGTGCAAAATAACAGCAAAAAGATAGAGTCCATGGGCAGATGCCCGATAATGTTTTTTATTACAACAGTGCAAATAAAAGAGTTTCATAAAAAATATAGTAGTCCAAAAATAAATAAATAAATAAAAAATAATGTCCATCAGACAATAAGAAACTAAGCATCAAAAAGAAGATTCTCCTTTGCAGGAGTCACAGAATCATTAGAGAAATAGAGTTTAAGTCTATGGCCATTAACTTTAAAGTCCCCTTTATCGGGGTGTGAAAGTAGCACAGTGCCGTAAGGAAAAACATCCTTGACCGTGAACGGTCGGGACCATCTAGATTTAAGCTTTCCCGAGAAGAGACGTAAACGCGAATTAAAAAGAAGAACCTGATCGCCTGGTTTAAAAGTTTTAGGGTGGCGCAGGTTCTTATCATGATACAATTTCGTGCGTTCTTTATAAATTTTATTATTTTCATAGGCGTACGCTCGCCACTCGTCAAGCTCATTTAGTTGGTTTTTTCTATGCTCACCGACCGAGTGCGGATCGAAATTAAAAAACTTCAACGCCCAATACGCACGGTGTTCTACTTCTACCGGAAGATGACACGATTTTCCATAGACTAATCGGAAAGGAGTACAACCGATGGCGGTTTTGTACGCTGTCCGATATGCCCACAAAGCATCGTCAAATTTTAAAGACCAATCCTTACGAGAAGTAGAAACGCTTTTTTCCAAAATTCGTTTAAGCTCGCGATTGACTACCTCGACCTGACCGTTCGTTTGGGGGTGATAAGCAGTGGACAATTTATGCGTAACGCCATATTTGGCTAAAGCCTTAGTGAGCTGAGCGTTGCAAAAATGACTTCCCCTATCACTAACGATCGCTCGAGGAAACCCAAAGCGAGAAAATAATTTTTTTAGAAAATTGATAACTATGCGAGCATCATTATTTGGTAGAGCTTGGGCTTCTGCCCACCTAGAAACATAATCGACTGCGACTAGAATATATTTGTTTCCTAAGCTGGAGGGAAATGGGCCGACAAAGTCTATACCCCATAGATCAAAAACATCGCACTCGAGAAAGTAATTTTGCTCCATTTCATTTTTGTTAGAAATATTTCCAGTCCGCTAGCATCGATCGCACCCGCCCACAAAGATTTGTGCATCTTTAAATATGCTTGGCCAATAGAAGCCAGCACTAAGCACTTTGTAGGCGGTGCGGTTTGCTTGATAATGCCCGTTAGTCGGACCTTCATGAACATGTTTTAAAATTTGGTGACCCTCTTCCTGCGAAACGCATCTCCTTACCACTTGGTCTGCACAAATGCGAAATAGAAATGGGTCTTCCCAAAAATAATACTTCAACTCCGAAAAGAATTTCTTCTTTTGGTGAGTGGAGTATTCTTTTGGAAGGACCCGGGCCACAAGATAATTGGCCAGATCGGCAAACCAGGGGGTAGAAGATGAAGAAATATTCAAAAGACGCTCATCTGGAAAAGATTCATTAATAAAAGTTTCATTTAAAAAAATCAAGTTTGGGATTTTCAAGGCGAGATAGATGATCCGCCGCTAGGTTTTCCGCTCCTTTCTTATCCCGAATTTCCAAGTCGAATTCTTGAAGTAAGAGGATCCAACGGATAAGACGCGGCTTGGCATCCGGTTTAGAAAGGAGGTACTTCAAAGCGGAATGATCCGTGAAAACAATAACCTTAGATAGAGTAACATACGGTCGGAAATTTATCAAAAGCAAAAATAACTGCTAAGAGCTCTTTCTCCGTCGTGGTGTAATTTTCTTGCGCAGAAGTGAGAGTTTTACTAGCGTAGAAAATTGGATGAATGTTCTTAGCGATTCGTTGACCTAAAACCGCACCTACCGCATGATTACTCGCATCACACATAATTTCGAAAGGTAAATCCCAAACTGGGGCGATCATAATAGGAGCATTTATAAGTTTCGATTTTATTAATTCAAAGGCCTCGAGACAAGATTTATCAAAAACAAAAGGAATGTCTTTTTCGAGCAAGTGGGTGAGAGGTTTAGTGATTTTTGAAAAGTCCTTAATAAATCTACGATAAAAACCCGCATGACCTAAAAAACTTCTAATCGCTTTAACGGTTAGAGGGGGCGGTAACTTTTCAATTACTTCAATTTTTGCCTTGTCCACTTCAATTCCCCTAGCGGAAATGTTGTGGCCAAGGACTAAACCATCACGTACCATAAAGTGGCACTTCTCCCAATTTAAAACTAAATTTGTCTCCTCGCAGCGCTTTAAAACTTTTCCTAAATTTTCTAAACATAGATCGAATGAGTCGCCAAAAACGGAAAAGTCGTCCATAAAAACTTCCATAATATTTTCTACATATTTATCAAAAATAGCAAGCATACACCGCTGAATGGTGGCGGGTGCGTTGCATAATCCGAAAGGCATTCTACGGTAGGCAAAAGTTCCGAAGGGGCAAGTGAACGTCGTCTTCTCTTGGTCCTCGGGTGAGATAGGGATTTGAAAATATCCCGAGAGACCGTCGAGGAAGCAATAAAAATTGTGCCCGGACAAACGTTCTAAAATTTGATCGATAAAGGGGAGGGGGAAGTGATCTTTTCGAGTGGCATCGTTTAGTTTACGGTAATCGATGCACATCCTCCATCCCGTTATCGTCCTAGTTGGAACTAAATCGTTGTTTTCGTTTGGTACTACCGTGATCCCACCCTTCTTAGGAACAACCTGAACTGGACTTACCCACTGAACTATCGGAAATAGGATAAATTATCCCTGCATCTAATAACTTAAGCACCTCTCCCTTCACAACCTCTTTCATATTTGGATTAAGACGACGTTGTGGTTGAACTACACCCTTAGGATTATTTTCAAAAAATATGTTGTGTGTGCAGAAAGAGGGACTGATGCCAGGAATATCACAAATTTGCCACGCTATAGCTCGGCGATGCTTTTGTAGTAGTTCGATCAATTGATCGTTTTCGGATTGGGAAAGAAAAGCCGAGATTATAACGGGCAATTTTGAATCTTTTGCAAGAAAGGCATATTTGAGGTGGTCAGGCAGTGGTTTTAAATCAAGCTGGGGTGGTTCGTCATAAGAATTTTTTAAATTTTTCTCTTTTTCAAAAACAAGATTTTCATACTTTTTCCTACTACATGCAAAATTATTTTCAACATTTTCTTGGATCGACATCACCGGGTTGTCAAAATTATGTGAAGAAATTTCAGAAAACGAAGATGAAAATTCATTGGGAGAAATGTTGGAAAGGGAAAGGGAAGAGTCTTCATTTAGAACGTCAACAAAAAAACAAGAGTCATCATTTTTTAAGGAGTTTTTCATGGATTGATTTATAGAAAATGTGACCTCATCATCTCCCACACGCAAAAACAACTTTCCGTTACTAACGTCTATAACTGCTCGAGAGGTGGCTAGAAATGGTCGTCCAAGGATAAGAGGAACCTCGACGTCTTCTTCAATATCAAGAATGACAAAATCCACCGGGAAGATGAATTTGTCGACCTTTACTAGCACGTCCTCAACGATACCTAGTGGATACTTGATAGACCTATCAGCTAATTGGATACTCATCCTTGTAGGGCTCAGAGTGCCCAATCCTAACTTCTTAAATAGTGAAAAAGGCATCAAGTTGATGCTCGCTCCTAGATCTGCCAACGCATGTTTAACAAATAAATCACCAAAGACACAAGGAATGGAAAAACTACCCGGATCGTTTATCTTTTTAGGCAGATTAGAATTTTTAACGACTGTCGAGCATTCTTCATTCAATGTTACATGTGATAAGTTCTCCAATTTCGTCTTGTTTGTTAATAAGTCCTTAAGATATTTTGCGTACTTCGGCATTTGACTAATCGCTTCATGAAATGGCAAATTAATGTGAATTTGTTTGAACATTTCAAGAAAGCGTTGGTACTGATCATCTAGTTTGTCTTTCCTAAGTCTAGCCGGATAAGGAGGTGGCGGGAATTCTTTTAGGACAACAGGAGCATCATTTTGAAAATCATCTTTTTCTTTTTGAGAATCAGAAATAATAGAGCCATCGTTTTCTTTTTCAAATGTAGATTTTTCTTTTTCAGAATCTAAGTTGTCATTTTCCGTGGGGGTAAAAACTAGAGGAGCAATCACCCTTGGCTCTTCCCTTGTGGTGGGCTCGTTAACAACTTTACCGCTCCGAAGGGAAATCGCATTTGCGTGCTCCCTAGGGTTAGGCTCAGTGTTCGAGGGAAGAGTTCCAGGTGGTCTCTCGGAAAAGGCCTTGGCGAGTTGGCCAACTTGATTTTCTAAGTTTTTCATGGATCCTGTTAAATTTCTAATAGTGGCATCGTTCGAGCTTATATATTTAGCGAGGATCTCTTCCAAAGGGGAAGGTTTTTGAAAATTTTGTTGCGGTGGTGGTGGTGGTGTAAAATCGTGCGGTGGGCGTATTACGTTAGCATTATTACTCCAAGAAAAATTAGGATGGTTACGCCATCCGGGATGATAAGTGTTCGACGAAGCAGAAAAACCAGGAGGAGAAGAAAAATTCGAAAAAGCAGAAAAATTATTCGCAGAGATATTTTGAGCAGGCCTGGGTATGTTCCCCAGATAATCCACCTGCTCGGCAGCAGCAGCATTTTCATATACCTTAGCGGTGGAGGGAGCAGTCATCTCCGAGATCTTCTTGTTGAGCATTTCCACTTGCATCGCCAGTTGCGTCACCGAATCCACTTCATAGATACCTGCAGTTTAGATGGGCGAGACCTGGACGAATTCCACTGATAAGTGTTCATCGCCATGTTATCGATAAGCTCAAGAGCGGCTTCCGGAGTTTTGCGGTCTAGAGAACCAGCGGAAGCGGCATCTATCATTTGCTTAGTCACTTGGTTTAGCCCATTATAGAATGTCTGAACCTGCAACCATACAGGCAGAGCATGATGTGGGCATCTTCTCAAAAGTTCTTTGAACCTCTCCCAAGTGTCATAGAGGGTCTCAGAATCAATTTGAGAATATGAAGTTATATCATTTCGAAACTTAGCAGTTTTGGCGGGGGGAAAATAACGAGAAAGAAATTTTTCAGTTAAAATGTTCCAAGTAGTGATTGATCCTCTTGGAAGAGAACTCAACCACTGTTTGGCTTTAGTACTTAAGGAGAATGGGAAGAGTCTTAGCCTTATCGCATCGTCCGAGACACCATTAATCTTGAAGGTGTCACAGATTTCAAGAAAATTAGCAATATGCAAGTTCGGATCTTCATCTTGCGATCCGTCGAACTGTACATATTGCTGCACCATTTGAATGATGCTAGGCTTAAGCTCGAAGTTATTGTTCGCAATAGCTGGGCGAACTATGCTAGATTCTGTACCCTCCAGGTTTGGTCTTGCATAATGGGACATAGTCCTTTGCACGACTTCCTCTTGGTTGGGTCTTTGCAAGACTTCCTCTTGGTTGGGATTGTCCATTCTTAAGGTAGAATATGAATCGGAATGTTCGACCGGTATTTGAAGAGTCGGGCCTTGAAATCGCAATATTCTCCGAAGAGTACGCTCGATTTCGTGGTCCAAGTCCAAAATAACCGACGGATTTCCCCGGGTCATGCACTGGAAGAAGAAAGAGAGAAGTATTGTTTATTATTATTATTAATATTTTGTTTTTTTTTTAAATATATATATTTTTTGATGTTTTAGCTCCCAAACTTCCCAAGGACTACCCGATGAAGGGTTCGCAAGGTACTAGACAAGATAGCGGCACTTAAAACCGCATTGCCCTTTTTGAGAGGATTTTGTTGGTGTAGGAAACTTGTGATGTGGGTATCTATTGAAAATGATTATATTTATTATTATTATTATTATTATTATTATTATTTTTTAAAGCGATTTTTTTCTTTTTGGTTTGCAATAAGGAAGGTAAAGTAATAGATTCGTGTTTTCAATATATCAACAAGAGCTGATTCCCCGGCAACGGCGCCAAAAACTTGATGTCTACTAATCGTGAAGAAAATAAAAGTAACCGAACTAGCAATCCATCTAGGCAAGTATACCTATCGAATTGTAGCTAGGGGACACAAGTGTCGTATTGAAATCCGGGTACTGCTGAATACACTTACTCACACGAAGACTTTTATTTTATCGAAGGAAAATCTTGAGGGCTAAAAAGGAAATTGCAATTAAGAAAGGAAATATAGTTAATCGCTAGAAAGAGAACCACTGCATTAAGTTAAAGAACTATTAGACGCGATTACGATAAAGTGTTAAAGAACTACGACAAAGGGATGGAAATGTACTCGATCAAGAATCACCTCGGCCAGAGTAATAAAGAAATGCGATAAAAGCCTAAACTTAATAGGGAAGAGTTTCTTGACCGTGGAGG
Organism: Platanthera zijinensis; assembly: GCA_039513925.1. Taxonomy (NCBI): domain Eukaryota; kingdom Viridiplantae; phylum Streptophyta; class Magnoliopsida; order Asparagales; family Orchidaceae; genus Platanthera; species Platanthera zijinensis. The sequence goes on from CM077084.1 coordinate 191,226,079, forward strand.
TTCCTAAAGCTTAAACACGCTTCTCTCGAAGTCGTGTCCGACTGAGTTTAGGAAGGTCCGACTGACTTTCGTCTGAATCAGAGGCCTAAAGCTCGCTTTACGCGGTGAACCCCACTATTAGATTTTACTCCAATCCGGGGGATTTGAATGTCTGCCTCTCTCGAGGGGTGCATACCAATCCCTTTCCTCTTGAGTGCTCACTTCAAACTATCGGCCTTTCGGCTAGCCAAGCATGAAAGTTAAGGCAGAGAGTATACATCGATGATATATCTCCAACCCAAAAGAATTCAAGAGCAATTTAAGGTTAAACCCCTAAAAAGGAAAGGTAAAATTAAAGCATCATAACTTAATCACTCAAACCTCAGATCATCAAGATCGAGTACAAGGAGGATTTAGTTATTCATGGTATAGAAAATGAAGATCATATTAATAGTATGGAAAATAACACCGAGTAGAAGGGAAAGAGAATAGCGAACTATTTTATTTCGTAATGTGGAGGAATCACAAGTAGGGCACACAGATACTATAAGAACACATTCTACGATGATTACAAATGTTGTAAAAAGGAAGTACAGAAATGCGAAAAAGGCTTGCATGAAAAGAAACTCAATTACTTGAAGTAAAAAGGAAGAGACAAGCTTAAGACATAAAAACTAAAATAGCAGCACTTCTTCTTCTCTAATCTCTCTCAATCCCCCCCCCCCAAACACTAGAAGATGATACTTATTTATAGAGTTTTTTTTCGGGCTGGGTCACGCCCTATGACACGCCCATGGAGGGCGTGACCATAGGGCGTGTCTGATTCGGTGCGACATCTGGAGCGTTGGCATTTAATTCTGGCGCGGTTGCTGAGTTACACGCCCATCGAACACGCCCCTGGAGGGCGTGACATATGGACGTGTCGGATTCGGTGCGTTGAAATTGAGCTCGGTACTGACTTCTCGGGACTTGGCGGGTCACGCCTGTCAGACACGCCCATGTAGGGCGTGTCACTGGGCATGTCAGATTCGGTGCGTTGAAATTGAGCTCGGTACTGACTTCTCGGGACTTGGCGGGTCACGCCTGTCAGACACGCCCATGTAGGGCGTGTCACTGGGCGTGTCGGCTAGTTTCTGGTGGAGATTGACTTCGGACCGGCGGCTTCATTCCACTAGGTTACACGCCCTTGGTACACGCCCTAGGAGGGCGTGACCATGGGGCGTATAACAGCAAAACTTGTAAAATCCTGCAAAAAGAAGGGAAGATGTTAGTGACAATAATATATACAAAAAAGGGTCAAAATATAAGCATACAAGACATGCTTTGTAAATTGAAAGCTAGAAAATACCATAATAGTTTAGGCTATAAAACGGACTATCAGCATACAACAACATAAAATTATAATAATACTTAGAAATTTAAGCTACTAAATTACTCAAAAAAGGATGACTAAAAAGTAATCATCAGCCTTCCTTGGTCCTTCTCCTGTACTTGGGATAGAAGTACACCCTAATTGAGATATTACATATGATTCCACACATTGGCCTACTAAAATAAAGGAATACATTTTTTAGTCATGTGTTTACTGGCCCACTCTAACCTGATATTGGTGTGTACTTAGTAATATAAACCTGCAAGTACAATACTGGAATTGCACCATTAAATACATTCTCAATTCTTCTTAGCTTTACTGGACACTTCTTCAAATCAGGGTTATTTTGGATGCAATAAACAACAATCTCCCCCTATTTGAAGAAGCCAAAATCCTACAAGCTAAGGTTAATTGTACATGAAAAAAAATTATGTCATGAATTTGTAGTAGAAATAAAACAACACGCATTCTAAGACAATTATAGAAATCATATATATATATGCATATTAGAATTGTTTATAGTTTAGGGATGACAACCCGCAAAACCTAACACACAAGAAAATATGACAACCAGTTCTTCTTGTTCTGCATCTTTACTCGCTATCTTGCAAAAGAGGTTCTTGGCTTTGGATAATATCTAGGAGGAGCTGGAGGCATCTGATCAGCACCACGGTTGTTCCTGAAATGAATTCTCCTCTTTGCGCATGCCACCTTGTTTTTGTTCTATTCTTCTTGGTCATAGTGATGTTGATGCTTTCTACTCCCAGCTCGACCAACGAAAAGGTATCTAATATGATTCCTTTGGATATTGGGCTTCATACCTCTTCCAATTATCTATTTTGTTCTACTCTAACTGGCTCTGTATTTGTCCGCACTTCAGACGTGCCTTCCCCATATATTTTTCTCTTGTGAACTGGGGGAGAAACGTATTCAACCCTCTGAGCTTCTAGAAAGATAACTTTAGCAGCAACAATGTCTGGAGCAAAATCTTTTATTCCTGACCAGTACTGCGATTGATCTTCGGGAGTATAAGCCTCATCATTCGATGGTATAGGCTCAACAGGGACTTGCATACCTTCCAGCTGATTATAGAGCACCTTAGTATTGTCAAATATGTAGTCTTTTGTAGCCTTGAAGTTTTGTTCCATCGAAGTTCCCAGCAAATCCACTATAATATCCACCTTAGTTGTACGAGCATCCTCCCCTATTTGGCTTCGGAGGCGATGACATTAGCATGATTTAACATACTTGTATCGAAGTGAGCGATTGACTGGTTGTGAGCATCGATCAAGGATAGAGCGTTGTGATAAACATTTTTCACAACCTGAAGATTTTTCTTAAGAGCTTTTATAGTCAAGGAAATTGTTGTACCCCCTTTTTGGCCCCTCTCATCAAGTCTCTTTTGCAGCTTTCCAATCTAAACCTTTACCTCTGCAAGTCCATTCAGCATAACCTTTTTGGAATCTTGAACTCTCTTGGTTACCTTCTTCAACGAGGCTCCAAACTGTGCCTCTTTCTACGCTAGCATCCGCTCAACTGCTTTAAGGAAAGAGTTGTCTGTACTGGAAGATGGTATATCAGTAGCCTCGGGTGTAATACCCCATTTTTTTTGCAATAACCACCGGGGTCTTAGGCCCAGAACCGCCGTTTTGTAGTGACTCCATCCTCTGGGATGGTCGACACCACAAAACGCCGATTCTTTCGGCCATCTCAATCACCATAGATTGAAGAAGTAGTAAGAAGGACATAAGTGTCCAAGTCCACAATATCAAATAAAGAGGAAATCATAACATTATCTTGTCCACAACATAACAGTTTAAAGTAAATGGTAAGGTAAAATAGGAAAAGCGGAATTATACCCAGTACATGTAATCCTCACTACAAGTCACTCGCGGAAGCAAAACTAAAACTAAGCGTCACTGTAACTGTAAGACCCCCATTTTTTTTCTTTTTCGACACCGGGGTCTTAGGCCCAGAACCGCCGCCTTGCGGTGATACCTTCGCACTCGGTAAGGTTGTCACTACAAGACGCCGACTCTGCCGGCCAATTTCGATCGTAACTGTAGCATAAGAAAAGATGCAAGTCCACAGAAATCACATATAAAGAAATAAACTCCACGAAGGGAGTGTCCACAGATTGTACATATAATGAAAATCTCGGGCTTATGCCCGGTACATCAAGTCCTCACTACAATTCACTCATCGCGGAAGCAAACTAATACAACTACTATAGTTTGGGACTCACTGTCCCTGCTGTCTGGACTCCAGTACTAGACTGTCCGATCTCCAAGCGTGCCGACCTCCGGGGCTGCTCCTCCATGCTGGGCTCCGTGGTCCCCTAAATGATGTGGTTCGAAAAACTTTAGTCATAAAGACTAAGCCCTATCATCCCCTACCCCTTCCCCCATGGCTCCTAGGTACCGAGCGGAGAGGAAGAAAGGGAAGGACATGGTGGAGATTTAATCAAGGTACATGTGACAGCGGAACTAATCTAGCAGTTCTATAATAAATAAGTAGGAAAAGTAACCTTAACTTATGTGTGAAAGCGCATAAGCCAAGGGATCTTCTGCAAGGCTCCCATCGTATAAAGTGTCTCATACCACTTATACTTTGGGGTGTCGGTTATCAAACAGCAGCATATATATATTGAAATTAACCTTTGATTTATAAACTTGCCCACACAAGCTTATTGATCAAGGGGTCGTTTTGCAAGTCCTAATGTATAAGCGTCCCATACCACTTATACTTTAGGTGTCAGGGTTAAATGAATCGATTATGCCATGACATGCTAGTGGGTATGATGGACATGCAAATGTAACACACACACACCCGACTCTGTGCACACAGACCTTTAGTTCCCCCTTTCGGAGCCGTTACCTCTCAGGACACCTCCGTAGTGGCAGACGGAAGCGGTGGGTTGGGCCTCGCCCACCTCAAAACCAGTAAAAGCACCACTGGTCTGACCTATCGTATGCCTCAACGCTTGGTGCACGAAGCGGACTCCTGCGTACTCTTGCCGGCTGGCGCACCGGACTTAACCTTGGCTAAGTGCTAGTCACCTTGCCGAGTCAACAATATCGGTGTCGGTGCAATCGAACTCCCCGATATCGAGAACCCACCACCTTAATCCTTCTTATTTTATGCACATGCAGATTTAAACGTAATCAAACAACAATCGAGCCGAAGCTCCCTGGACCAATCCGTCCGTCTCTTAACCAACCGAGCCGAAGCTCCCCGGACCATTCCGTCCGCCTCTTAACCAATCGAGCCGAAGCTCCCCAGACCATTCCATCCGTCTCTTAACCAACTGAGCCGAAGCTCCCCTCTACTTTTCGGTATTATCTATGTTTGTGAAATGTGCATCCCTACTTACTAAGTTGCTCTTTTCAGTTAGTTTATACAGTTTACGTTAACCTAGGACTGCCCCCGGCATACCCCGTGAAGGGCTCTCAAAGGGCACTAGGAACTATGATGGTAGCTGAAGCTCATCGTTCCCTTTCGCAAGACACTTATTGTTATTGGTTGATTCCCTTACCCATTACCTTCTCATGTTACGATAGACTAACCTAGTGTGATTTAACCTTCCTCTCTTCGGGAAAGACGATCTTTCGTCGAACCCCAAGCACCTCTTAACTCTAATCAACACCTCTTCTTACTAACCTTCACATCCTTCTGTTGTGAACTCATCCACATCTATAAAATCCAGCAAGATGGCTAACTCCAACTATGCCAATTCATTTCCTTTCAACAATTTACTAAATGCAGACCACAAGGTTAAATGCCATGTAAAATGGGGAGTACATCAAATAATCATCCGATACTCTTATAATAATTAATGGAGGTCAATTATGACCTTTAAGCCCTAAATCCAGAGACCCAAAATTTTCCTTATTTATTTAATAATTTATTTAATTATTCTAGTGACTAAAATTTCCAATAATGAACATGAAGTACCATTTTCAGGCAAGATATCATTCCACTAATTTTATATGATATTTAAAATAAGGATTTAACTCATCTTCCAAAACATCTAAAATTTTTCAGTAACGTTTTATCGCAAAATTCCTATTTCATTTTAACCCTTGAAAATTCATTTAAAGAAATATAAAAGACTATATTGCTTCCAAAAATCCAGAGAAAATTCCAGTATGATTCCAATGACATATAAATGATTTGGGCCAAATTTCATAATTTATTTATTAGTAAATAGTCTTAATTAAATTATTGAATAATTTCCTCATTTAACAAGCTTGTGAAGTAAGTACCTCAATTATGTATCCAAAAATCTTCATAAAATTTATATATGCATATAATGATTCAAAACTTCTTCTACCAAACTTTTCATAATTTATTTATCAGTAAATAGTCTTAATTAAATTATTGAATAATTTCCTCATTTAATAAGCTTGTGAAGTAAGTACCTCAAATATGTATCCAAAAATTTTCATAAAATTTATATATTCATATAATGATTCAAAACTGCCTCTGCCAAACTTTCATGACCTCTCAAGGGTCATAGGGACCATAACCTTCAATTTATGAAATTGAGGTATCCCTTGTATTACACATGAAGTACTATAACTATTGTCCCAAAAAATTAAATTACGAGAGTCTCATAATATACTTTTGACCAATCTACCAAAATTGCACCTTAGTTTGAGGAGTTTAGATAGCCCATTTCAACCCTACAATGTTTGTGCCCTAAACTAGGGTTAGGGTTTTGTGGGTCCCAAACTTTCCAAAACACCCTAAGATTTTAACCAGAGGGTTATAGTTACCCTAATAACCTCCCTACAAAATTTCATAGTCATAAAAGGTGTTTTGGCCACATGCCCTTCACAACCCTCAAAACCCTCTATTTAGGGTTTGAGCTTGGATCCTAGGGTAAATCAACCCTAAACCACCCCATTTTCCCTAAGGGGGTGATAATGATCATACCAAGCCAGTGTTCAAAATATCAGTCTCTGCTGAGGTGAGTTGACCACTCAAAACCTCAAGTACACTTTTACTTAAAAATCCTTCTTTTAAGGTAGAACTAGGGATTGATCATTCCCTAACCAAAACACCTTCAAATGAGGTGAAATTATTACCAGAGCCCTAAGATGCCCTATAAAACAACCCACCAAAATTTGGGAGAGTTTTGAGATGTTTGTGACACCCAAATAATTTATTCATGGATTATTAAATTTTTCTAAAAACTATAGAAAAATGTTCTCCAAAAATTCTAATTTTTGGATATGTCCTAGATATAGATAATAATAGCTCATAGCCCAAATTTCAAGTCATTTGGAAGTTTGGTTTGGAATGGGCATTAAATTCATTCTCTGGTCAGCCCTATGTATAGATCTCACCAAAATGAGTGTTGTGATCTAACAAGTACTCCAAATTGACTCAAATCAATTTTAAAATAAAGTAGACTCATAGATCTACAATTTTCATGTTAACAGTTTTTCCTGATCTAGCCTCGAAGTATTTTTCTTAATTTATTTAATGTAACAGATAATTTCATTCAGAATTGCTTTAAAAAAAATATAATCTAATCTTTATGGTACTGTTCATCTTCCTCAATAGCCCGAACAGAGCTTTAAAAACTCATTTTCTGTAGCTTTTCCGTGAGCTACTGCTGGCCATCCGGCCACTTTCCCGGCCAGCCACAACCACCACCACCTCCGTTGAGGCGAGGGCTACCGTCGAGTGGCGGCACGGTCGCCGGAGTGGCGGTTTCCAGCAAACCCGACCACCATTTTTTTGGAAAAACCATGGAAAACTTCAGCCCGATCCAGCCCTTTTGAGCCCGATTTTCTCTCCTAATAACTTCTAAGATCTATCCATAGAAGAAGGAGTAGAGGAGGACCTTATTCGCGGTTTGGAGTCGAGCCGATCGTCGTGATGCCATTTGCGCGGTGGTGGCGTCGCCGGAATTTTGCAACAGCAAGTGAAACTCCTTGGCTCCTTCAAGAAGAGTGTGTACTTGAACCCTTGGAGTTCAGAGAAGCTTTTAAAAGGGAGAGATGGGGTGTTAGGTGGCTGTAGGCTTCTCTGCCATTTTTTTGGTCTCTAGTCAAAGTTGGCGGCCATGGTGGGTGGGGGGATGAAGCATGATCTGCATGGCTGAAATCAGTCAAATATCATTTGGCTGAAATCTCTTAGTCTTAGTGAATTGAATGAGGGTGGTTGGGGAGGGGAAGGATGAGTCCCAAAGACTTTTGCTCTCTTCTCTAAGTGGCTGCCATGGCCGGGGAGGTGGTTCTAGCAAGAGAGTGGGCCCTTGACCTCCCAGGCCATGCATGGCATAAACTCCTTATTTCTCTCTCTTCATCAACCGGGAATAGTGCTGTCACGGGCGTGTCGCATGGTGACACGGGCGTGTCATACCTGTGACCTGCTCTGGTTGTGCCGGGCTATGATGAATGAAGTATAGCGACTAGGCACGGGCGTGTACTGTTGAACACGGGCGTGTCTAAGCTAACACGGGCGTGTTATCCGATTCAGCCAAACCAGCCAACAGGCTGAAGTTTTGCCAGAAATTGTTCTAAGTACAATGGCGTTGATTGAGCTGAGTTCACTCAGCGCCGTTCACTCTATGGCGTTGAGTGAGCTCAGCTCACTCAACGCCTTTTACTCTATGGCTTTGAGTGAGCTCAGCTCACTCAACGCCATACCTTATATGGCAAGACGGCGTTGAGTGAGCAGAGCTCACTCAACGCTATTTACTCTATGGCGTTGAGTGAGCTCAGCTCACTCAACTCCATAACTTTCATGGCAAGACGGCGTTGAGTGAGCTCTGCTCACTCAACGCCATTTACTTTATTGCGTTGAGTGAGCTCTGCTCACTCAACGCCATACCTTATATTGCAAGACGGCGTTGAGTGAGCAGAGCTCACTCAACGCCATTTACCCTATGGCGTTGAGTGAGCTCAGCTCACTCAACGCCATAACTTATATTGCAAGACGGCGTTGAGTGAGCAGAGCTCACTCAACGCCATTTACTTTATGTCGTTGAGTGAGCACAGCTCACTCAACGCCATAACTTTTATGGCAAGACAACGTTGTATTGGCCCTTGGAGGTCAATTTGACCCAATTAGGGTTAGAGTTGACTTTGGTCAACTTAGCTCCTTTGACTGCCCTCCATGGGTCCTTAGTGACCTATTGACCTCTTACTAGGGTTATGAAGGTATGAGTGGGTCTTGGAGTCTTGGTGAAGCCCAATGATCACCTTAAACCAAGGTTTTGGAATTTACTATTTGCAGACCATAGTGCCCCTATCCACACCACCAGGTCCACTTGACTTTTCTTGGGCTTCCTAGGGTTTTGTCATGACGAAACTACTCTTAGGGGTCTAGTTGGAAATGGGATGTTACAAATCCCAATAAACAAAACAAAGATTTCGTCCCCGAAATCAAGATTAAGCCCATGGGGACTCCTGTCGAGGAGAAAGAAACTTGTAACATCCCATGAGAATTGAAATATTTACATCACGACACCATGTTTGCTATGTGAGGTTTAAAGGTGATAGTCAAATCTAAGACCAATTCGCCCAATCGGCAAAGTCTAGACCCCAATAAACAAAAGTTTAGCCCATATTCTTGAAATTTTAGTCCTATTAGTTTAAAATAGGAAAGTAAATTGAACATTCTGAGAGGTTGTGAGGAATACCTGACTGAAGAGTTCTGGGTATCTTTGTCGCATCAAGTCCTGGGGCACCATGTGTGCTCCTCTCTTCCGTGATTTCTCCACAGGACCTTGACTAACGGAACCTTCTTGTGGCGTAAAACTCGTACCCCCTTGTCGTCAATTCGGACCGGTTCTAGGTGAACTGACCGATCAGATGTTATCGGTCCATCTGTGGTTGTAACTTGCTGCTCTGGACGTAGTAGAGCTCTCCTAAGAGAGGATATATGGAATACGTCGTGCAGACTCGCCAGCTCCGATGGCATTCCAGCCTGGCCAAGGGACCGATCCGCTCCTGGATCCTATAAGGCCCCAATACCTTGGGCTGAGCTTCTTCCTCTGTCCGCGTACCCGAGTAACCTGATGGGTCGGATCTTCAAGAACACCTGATCTCCCACCTGAATTCCACCTGACGGTGCCGAGCATCGTAATACTTAGCCTGCCGGCTCTGTGCTTCTAGCATCCTGTCCCGTATCAATCTCACCTGAGCCTCGGTGTCCTCAACAAATTCCGAATCCAATGCCTTAGGGTCCTCGTCCTGTATCCATGACAGTGGAGTCCTGCACTTTCGTCCATACAACGCCTCATAAGGAGCCATTTTAATACTGGACTGGTAGCTGTTATTATACGAGAACTCGATCAGTGTAATAACTTCTCCCATGGTTCTCCGCTATCTAATACGCAGAGTCGTAGTAAGTCCTCCAAAGTCCGGTTGGTCCGTTCTGTCTGTCCATCTGTCTGGGGATGAAAAGCCGTACTGAAGGTTAGTCGAGTGCCTAAGTAAGTTTGCACTGACCTCCACTCCCTGGATGTAAATCGTCCTTCCCGGTCTGACACAATCGACTTGGGTACACCATGGTAGCGGACGAACTGCTCCACAAATTTCCGGACTAACACTCCCACAGAGTCATCCTTCCTGATTGGAATAAACCTCGCCACCTTCGTTAGTCGGTCGATGATCACCCATATTGAATCGTTCCATGTCCTGGATCGAGGAAGTCCATGTACAAAGTCCATGGCGATATCATCAAACTTCCACTCTGGTACTAGGAGTGGCTGCAATAATCCTGCGGGGTTTCTGCACTCCGCTTTTACTAATTGGCACGCCTTGCAACGGGTCACGAAGTAGGTGATATCCTTCTTCATGTCGGGCCAGAACATAGTCTTCTTCAGATCTGCAGTCATCTTCGTAATCCCCGGGTGTACCGAATATCGACTGCAATGTGCCTCCATCATTGATGTCCTCCCGGATCTGGCCTCCCTCTGGTATGTAGACTCGTCCTCTGAAGCATACTAGATCGTCCCTCTGTGTGTAATCTCCCACAGTGCCTACTTCTAAGGACTGAAATATCGGCTCTAGCTGAGTATCTTGCCTCTGTCCATCCTTAACCCATTCTCGTATGTCATCCGTGGCAATTAATGACGACAGATATTCTCGGTATAACTCAGGGTGATCCTCAGATACCAGGGATACTTGCATCTTACCAAACATCTGTATTAGCTCCAAGGCCATCAGCGGTGTTCCTACTCCAGCGTTTGTGGTCTTTCGGCTTAATGTATCTGCTACCACATTCGCCCTTCTAGGGTGGTAGTGCATCTCATACTGGTAGTCTGCTAAAAATTCCACCCATCGTCTCTGTCTAATGTTTAGCTCCTTCTGTGTGTCCACATATCTCAGATTTTTATGGTCGGAGTATATGTCGCAGTGGACGCCGTACAGATAGTGATGCCAGACTTTTAGTGCAAAAATGACCGCTCTTATCTCTAAGTCATGAACTGGGTAGTTTTGCTCGTGCTTCTTCAGCTGCCGAGAAGCATAAGCTGTCACATGGCCATTCTGCATGAGTACTGCCCCCATGCCCTGGTAGGAGGCATCGGTGTAGACCTGGAATCCTTCTTTCCTGAAGGAAGGGCAAGTATTTGAGCCGAAGTGAGTCGCCCCTTTAGTTCTTGAAAAGCCTCTTCACATCGTGGGGTCCAGATAAAGGGCACCTCCTTCCTTGTCAGAGATGTGAGTGGGAGGGCGACACGAGAGAATCCCTCTACAAATTTCCGGTAGTAACCGGCAAGTCCTAGGAAACTTCGTACATCTGTGGCCGTCTTCAATTGTGGCCAGTCCCGAACCGCTTGGATCTTGGCCGGGTCCACTGCCAACCCAGCACCACTGATGATATGGCCTAGGAAGGCCACCTCCTTCAACCAAAACTGGCATTTGCTGATCTTTGCATAAAGCTTGTGCTTCCGTAGTCTCTCCAGGGTCAGTGTCACATGCCGTGTGTGCTCCTCCTCTGTCCTTGAGTAAATGAGGATGTCATCGATAAACACGATGACAAACACATCTAAATATTCTTCGAACACCTGATTCATAAGGCTCATAAATGCTGATGGTGCATTTGTGAGCCCGAAGGGCATCAATATAAATTCATATAGCCCATATCTGCTACTGAAAGCAGTCTTCGAAATGTCCTCCTCCTGGATCCTTAGCTGGTAGTAACCAGACCTCAAATCCAATTTGGAAAAGAAATGTGCACCTTCTAGCTGGTCAAACAGCTCATCTATCCTTGGCAATGGATATGTGTTTCGGACATTCAATCAGTTTAGTGCTCGGTAGTCGATGCACAGTCTCAGAGTTCCGTCCTTCTTTTTAACGAATAAGACCGGGGCTCCCCAAGGTGAAGAGCTTGGTCTGACAAATCCAGCCTCCACCAGTTCTTGGAGTTGGCTTCGAAACTCTGTCAATTCCTTCGGGGCCATCCGGTAAGGGGCCCTAGCTGCCGGCTTAGCCCCCGACACCAGCTGTATCCGGAAATCCTGCTCCCGATGCGGGGGTAGCCCTGGCCGTTTCTCTGGGAATACGTCAGCAAAATCTCGCACCACTGGAATATCCGAGGTGGAGACCTTGGTCTCAGTCATCTCAAATATTACTTCATACACTTCTTCCCCCTGTAAGTGAGCCTTGACGGCTTGTACAGACGACTGTATGAGAGGGGGAATAGATTTAATACCTTCAATGACGAGGTATGAATCCCCATGTCTTACGGTAACTCTTTTGGACGTGCAGTCAATTTGAGCATGATTCCAGTTCAACCACGTCATCCCTAGGATCAAATCAAAGATTGGCATCTTTATGATCATCGCTGGAGCTTCAAATATCCTTCCGCCGATCTCCGCCTCCATGTTGCAGTGGGCAGAGGTGAACAACTCTGATCCGTCGGGTAGTCGTGTCCTCACCATCAGACCCGTGAATCGTTCCACGCCTTCCAATCCTTCTATGAAGGCCTCCGATACAAATGAGTGCGAAGCACCCATATCAAATAGCGTATAAGCGGGTTTGCCGATGATGATAACTATTCCTGGGGTTTTGGGAAAAATTAAATGTCTCAGAATTCTAGCCATGGTTTTCTTTCCTAGATTGTCACTTCTATATAAAATTTAAGTTCATGAGAAATAACTTAAACCAGAATTTTCAAACGTTCCAATGATTACTTGCTCTGGGTTTCGGGGCTGAGCCAGATCCAGTGCATAAATTTTCTCCCTCTGCTGCCTACGATCTGCACCCTGGAAACCACATCCTCGACCACGTCCTCGTCCTCCAAACTGTTGGGCATGCGGGGCATCCTGGGGTGCTGGTAAGGGTGCTCCCCTCATGGGACAGTTTCTCCGAATGTGTCCTACCTGGTGGCAGTTGTAGCACTCCGGTGGGGGAAATGCCATACCCTCGGGTCTCGGTGCCTCCCTCATCTGAAGAGGCTGAGGGGCCAATATCACCTGCTCCCTCGGCTCCTGCCTCACTTACTGACGAGGCTGGTCCTCTGTCCTTCTCCCACCTGGTACAGCACCTTGTCGCTGATCATTTCTGGCTCTCCGGCCCTAATCCTCCGCTTGGCGCTTCCGGCCCCGAGTGGTGTGCCAGTCGGCCTCGATCCTCTTTGCCATTTCCAAAATCCGGGAGATAGGCCCGTCGGATACAAACAACAAAGCCTCCCTCAAGTCCTCCCGCAGGCCCTTATAGAATCTCTTGATGTATCCCGCTTCGTCCAGCTGGTAAGAATCTGCATATCGAGCCAAATGGTCGAACTCCCGATGGTACTCTACCACTGTCCGGGTGCCTTGCTTCAGTTGTAAGTACCGCTCCTCCAACTCATCCCTAGCCGACTGTGGAACAAAATGCTCCAGCAGCGCGGTCCTGAACTCTTCCCAGGTAACTTCCACAACCTCCCTATCAACAAATCTTGTGTCCAGCAGCGTCTTCCACCACCTCTTAGCATGGGACTCCAGGCAGGAGACAACCAAGGCCACCCTCTCCTCCCAGGGACATCGTATCCCAGTCAGCATTTCATACATAATATCTAGCCATTCCTCTATCCGTACGGCGGATTCAGTCCCCAAGTAGGATGGAGGAGAGAGTCCTCGAAAGATGCTCACCCAATTGGCCCCCGGGTTTGGTTGCGGAGCCGGAGCCTGTTGAGCCCTGAAGGCATCTAGAATGGCCGTCAACGTTTGACCCATCTCCGAGTGTAGGAATGGAGTGGGGACCGGGGAAGGTGGTGCAACAGTCGGGGTCTGCTGAACTCCGCCTTGTGGTGTTGGCTGCGCTGGGGGCTGCGTAAATAGAAGTCAAATATAAGAAGTCTCACAGATTTAACTAAAAGTGGACAATTTTCATGTGATTTCCCACATGGGCCCACCACAGCTTCCGCTACTTAGTTTGTCCCCAAACTAAACTCGTGCGGGGGTGTCCCGGGATTTGTGGACTGCTACCTTTTGATCGATATGTTTTTCCCTCTGATACCACTTGTAAGACCCCCATTTTTTTTCTTTTTCGACACCGGGGACTTAGGCCCAGAACCGCCGCCTTGCGGTGATACCTTCGCACTCGGGAAGGTTGTCACTACAAGACGCCGACTCTGCCGGCCAATTTCGATCGTAACTGTAGCATAAGAAAAGATGCAAGTCCACAGAAATCACATATATAGAAATAAACTCCACAAAGGGAGTGTCCACAGATTGTACATATAATGAAAATCTCGGGCTTATGCCCAGTACATCATGTCCTCACTACAATTCACTCATCGCGGAAGGAAACTAATACAACTACTATAGTTTGGGACTCACTGTCCCTGCTGTCTGGACTCCAGTACTAGACTGTCCGATCTCCAAGCGTGCCGACCTCCGGGGCTGCTCCTCCATGCTGGGCTCCGTGGTCCCCTAAATGATGTGGTTTGAAAACCGTTAGTCATAAAGACTAAGCCCTATCATCCCCTACCCCTTCCCCCATGGCTCCTAGGTACCGAGCGGAGAGGAAGAAAGGGAAGGACATGAAGGTGGAGATTTAATCAAGGTACAGGTGACAGCGGAACTAATCTAGCAGTTCTATAATAAATATGTAGGTAAAGTAACCTTAACTTATGTGGGAAAGCGCATAAGCCAAGGGATCTTCTGCAAGGCTCCCATCATATAAAGTGTCCCATACCACTTATACGTTGGGGTGTCGGTTATCAAACAGCAGTATATATATATTGAAATTAACCTTTGATTTATAAACTTGCCCACACAAGCTTATAGATCAAGGGGTCGTTTTGCAAGTCCTAATGTATAAGCGTCCCATACCACTTATACTTTAGGTGTCAGGGTTAAATAAATCGATTATGCCATGACATACTAGTGGGTATGATGGACATGCAAGTGTAACACGCACACCCGACTCTGTGCACACAGACCTTTAGGTCCCCCTTTCGGAGCCGTTACCTCCCAGGATACCTCCGTAGTGGCAGACGGAAGCGGTGGGTTGTGCCTCGCCCACCTTAAAACCAGTAAAAGCACCACTAGTCTGACCTATCGTACGCCTCAACGCTTGGTGCACGAAGCGGACTCCTGCGTACTCTTGTCGGCTGGCGCACCGGACTTAACCTTGGCTAAGTGCTAGTCACCTTGCCGAGTCAACAATGTCGGTGTCAGTGCAATCGAACTCCCCGATATCGAGAACCCACTACCTTAATCCTTCCTATTTTATGCACATGCAGATTTAAACGTAATCAAACAACAATCGAGCCGAAGCTCCCTGGACCAATCCATCCGTCTCTTAACCAACCGAGTCGAAGCTCCCCGGACCATTCCGTCCGCCTCTTAACCAATCGAGCCGAAGCTCCCCAGACCATTCCATCCGTCTCTTAACCAACCGAGCCGAAGCTCCCCTCTACTTTTCGGTATTATCTGTGTTTGTGAAATGTGCATCCCTACTTACTAAGTTGCTCTTTTCAGTTAGTTTATACAGTTTACGTTAACCTTGGACTGCCCCCGGCATACCCCGTGAAGGGCTCTCAAAGGGCACTAGGAACTATGATGGTAGCTGAAGCCCATCGTTCCCTTTCGCAAGGCACTTATTGTTATTGGTTGATTCCCTTACCCATTACCTTCTCATGTTACGATAGACTAACCTAGTGTGATTTAACCTTCCTCTCTTCGGGAAAGACGATCTTTCGTCGAACCCCAAGCACCTCTTAACTCTAATCAACACCTC
Source organism: Platanthera zijinensis (assembly GCA_039513925.1). Taxonomy (NCBI): domain Eukaryota; kingdom Viridiplantae; phylum Streptophyta; class Magnoliopsida; order Asparagales; family Orchidaceae; genus Platanthera; species Platanthera zijinensis. The sequence goes on from CM077084.1 coordinate 191,241,622, forward strand.
TTCTTACTAACCTTCACATCCTTCACTTGTGAACTCATCCACATCTATAAAATCCAGCAAGATGGCTAACTCCAACTATGCCAATTCATTTCCTTTCAACAATTTACTAAATGCAGACCACAAGGTTAAATGCCATGTAAAATGGGGAGTACATTAAATAATCATCCGATACTCATATAATAATTAATGGAGGTCCATTATGACTTTTAAGCCCTAAATCCAGAGACCCAAAATTTTCCTTATTTATTTAATAATTTATTTAATTATTCTAGTGACTAAAATTTCCAATAATGAACATGAAGTACCATTTTCTGGCAAGATATCATTCCACTAATTTTATATGATATTTAAAATAAGGATTTAACTCATCTTCCAAAACATCTAAAATTTTTCAGTACGGTTTTATCGCAAAATTCCTATTTCATTTTAACCCTTGAAAATTCATTTAAAGAAATATAAAAGACTATATTGCTTCCAAAAATCCAGAGAAAATTCCAGTATGATTCTAATGGCATATAAATGATTTGGGCCAAATTTCATATTTTTTTATCAATAAATAGTCTTAATTAAATTATTGAATAATTTCCTCATTTAACAAGCTTGTGAAGTAAGTACCTCAATTATGTATCCAAAAATCTTCATAAAATTTAAATATGCATATAATGATTCAGAACTTCTTCTACCAAACTTTCATAATTTATTTATCAGTAAATAGTCTTAATTAAATTATTGAATAATTTCCTCATTTAACAAGCTTGTGAAGTAAGTACCTCAAATATGTATCCAAAAATTTTCATAAAATTTATATATTCATATAATGATTCAAAACTGCCTCTGCCAAACTTTCATGACCTCTCAAGGGTCATAGGGACCATAACCTTCAATTTATGAAATTGAGGTATCCCTTGTATTACACATGAAGTACTATAACTATTGTCCCAAAAATTAAATTACGAGAGTCTCATAATATACTTTTGACCAATCTACCAAAATTGCACCTTAGTTTGAGGAGTTTAGATAGCCCATTTCAACCCTACAATGTTTGTGCCCTAAACTAGGGTTAGGGTTTTGTGGGTCCCAAAATTTCCAAAATACCCTAAGATTTTAACCAGAGGGTTATAGTTACCCTAATAACCTCCCTACAATATTTCATAGTCATACAAGGTGTTTTGGCCACATGCCCTTCACAACCCTCAAAACCCTCTATTTAGGGTTTGAGCTTGGATCCTAGGGTAAATCAACCCTAAACCACCCCATTTTCCCTAAGGGGGTGATAATGATCATACCAAGCCAGTGTTCAAAATATCAGCCTCTGCTGAGGTGAGTTGACCACTCAAAACCTCAAGTACACTTTTACTTAAAAATCCTTCTTTTAAGGTAGAACTAGGGATTGATCATTCCCTAACCAAAAAACCTTCAAATGAGGTGAAATTATTACCAGAGCCCTAAGATGCCATATAAAACAACCCACCAAAATTTGGGGGAGTTTTGAGATGTTTGTGACACCCAAATAATTTATTCATGGATTATTAAATTTTTTTAAAAACTATACAAAAATGTTCTCCAAAAATTTTAATTTTTGGATATGTCCTAGATATAGATAATAATAGCCCATAACCCAAATTTCAAGTCATTTGGAAGTTTGGTTTGGAATGGGCATTAAATTCATTCTCTGGTCAGCCCTATGTATAGATCTCACCAAAATGAGTGTTGTGATCTAACAAGTACTCCAAATTGACTCAAATCAATTTTAAAATAAAGTAGACTCATAGATCTACAATTTTCATGTTAACAGTTTTTCCTGATCTAGCCTCTAAGTATTTTTCCAAATTTATTTAATATGACAGATAATTTCATTCAGAATTGCTTTAAAAAAAATATAATCTAATCTTTATGGTACTGTTCATCTTCCTCAATAGCCCGAACAGAGCTTTAAAAACTCATTTTCTGTAGCTTTTCCGTGAGCTACTGCTGGCCATCCGGCCACTTTCCCGGCCAGCCACAACCACCACCACCTCCGTTGAGGCGAGGGCTACCGTCGGGTGGCGGCACGGTCGCCGGAGTGGCGGTTTCCGGCGAACCCGACCACCATTTTTTTGTAAAAACCATGGAAAACTTTAGCCGATCCAGCCCTTTTGAGCCCGATTTTCTCTCCTAATAACTTCTAAGATCTATCCATAGAAGAAGGAGTAGAGGAGGACCTTATTCGTGGTTTGGAGTCGAGCCGATCGTCGTGATGCCATTTGCGCGGTGGTGGCGTCGCCGGAATTTTGCAACAGCAAGTGAAACTCCTTGGCTCCTTCAAGAAGAGTGTGTACTTGAACCCTTGGAGTTCAGAGAAGCTTTTAAAAGGGAGAGATGGGGTGTTAGGTGGCTGTAGGCTTCTCTGCCATTTTTTTGGTCTCTAGTCAAAGTTGGCGGCCATGGTGGGTGGGGGATGAAGCATGATCTGCATGGATGAAATCAGTCAAATATCATTTGGCTGAAATCTCTTAGTCTTAGTGAATTGAATGAGGGTGGTTGGGGAGGGGAAGGATGAGTCCCAAAGACTTTTGCTCTCTTCTCTAAGTGGCTGCCATGGCCGGGGAGGTGGTTCTAGCAAGAGAGTGGGCCCTTGACCTCCCAGGCCATGCATGGCATAAACTCCTTATTTCTCTCTCTTCATTAACCGGGAATAGTGCTGTCACGGGCATTTCGCATGGTGACACGGGCGTGTCATACCCGTGACCTGCTCTGGTTGTGCCGGGCTATGATGAATGAAGTATAGCGACTGGGCACGGGCGTGTACTGTTGAACACGGGCGTGTCTAAGCTAACACGGGCGTGTTATCCGATTCAGCCAAACCAGCCAACAGGCTGAAGTTTTGCCAGAAATTGTCTAAGTACAATGGCGTTGAGTGAGCTGAGCTCACTCAGCGCCGTTCACTCTATGGCGTTGAGTGAGCTCAGCTCACTCAACGATTTTTACTCTATGGCTTTGAGTGAGCTCAGCTCACTCAACGCCATACCTTATATGGCAAGACGGCGTTGAGTGAGCAGAGCTCACTCAACGCCATTTACTCTATGGCGTTGAGTGAGCTCAGCTCACTCAACGCCATAACTTTTATGACAAGACGACGTTGAGTGAGCAGAGCTCACTCAACGCCATTTACTCTATGGCGTTGAGTGAGCTCAGCTCACTCAACGCCATAACTTTCATGGCAAGACGGCGTTGAGTGAGCTCTGCTCACTCAACGCCATTTACTTTATGGCGTTGAGTGAGCTCTTCTCACTCAACGCCATACCTTATATTGTAAGACGGCGTTGAGTGAGCAGAGCTCACTCAACGCCATTTACCCTATGGCGTTGAGTGAGCTCAGCTCACTCAACGCCATAACTTATATTGCAAGACGGCGTTGAGAGCTCACTCAACGCCATTTACTTTATGGCATTGAGTGAGCTCAGCTCACTCAACGCCATAACTTTTATGGCAAGACAACGTTGTATTGGCCCTTGGAGGTCAATTTGACCCAATTAGGGTTAGAGTTGACTTTGGTCAACTTAGCTCCTTTGACTGCCCTCCATGGGTCCTTAGTGACCTATTGACCTCTTACTAGGGTTATGAAGGTATGGGTGGGGTCTTGGAGTCTTGGTGAAGCCCCATGATCACCTTAAACCAAGGTTTTGGAATTTACTATTTGCAGACCATAGTGCCCCTATCCACACCACCAGGTCCACTTGACTTTTCTTGGGCTTCCTAGGGTTTTGTCATGACGAAACTACTCTTAGGGGTCTAGTTGGAAATGAGATGTTACAGTAACTGCCACTTAACTGAGAGCACCCAAGCTAAACTGGACCATCTCCATCGACTCCGTACTCTGCTGGTGCTGTATCTCTGGGTGCTTCTTCCTTTTTGGCCTGTAGTCGCCGCCTCGCCATCCACGTCTGTGTATATGTCTTCGACCTCCTTGCCGCTGAGCTGGTGGGAGCCCACCCATCATGGGGTATTTGACCCGTGTATGCCCCGGCTGGTGACAATGGTAGCATGGAAGTGGGGTCAACTCTATCGGAATCTGCAAAACTTGTGTCTCTTCATTATGGTACACCTAAAATGTTATGGTCAAACGACCGTCAGTCAAACTAGACTCAGTCACGATCCCCCACCCCTCTACCCATGGCTCGTAGGCACCGGGCAGAAAGGAGTGAAAAGGAGGACCAAAAGCAGGGCGTAATCAAGCAGGTGACAACTATCCTATGGAAGTATAGAAACAAAGCATGTTAGGGTAAATAATGATAACTAAACATGAGTAAATATGAGAGTGCAAAAGTAAACAGTAATAAGTAAGAGGTAAGTAAAAGAAGTAAGAAAAGTAATCGTTGATTTATAGGTATTACCATATAGACCAAGGGATCGTTTTGCAGGGCCAATCGAATAAAACGTCCCATACAATTTTATATGATAGGTGTCAGGGGTTAAATGCAATGATTATACAATGACATGCAAGTATGCTATGGTATGAACATGCAAGTGCAACTCACCCACACGACTCTATGCGCACAGACCTTTAGTTCCCCGTTTTGGAGTTAGCTATACTCTCAGGAGCCTCTGCCGTGGAATAACGGAGACAGTGGGTTGGGCCTCTCCACTCCCTGACTGGTAATCACACTACTCAGCCTAGCCCATCTTGTATGTTTCTGTACTATTCCTAGCAAACAAGCTAGTCTCCCCGAGTCAACGTACCGATGACGGTGTGATCAATCGTCCAATACCGAAGACCCACCACTATTATGCACATGCAACCATGACAGTTTATATCTAACTATAGTACCGAGCCTCCAACTCTCTAGACTACCGGGTCTTCTATTTCACCAAGTTTCCAAACATCCAGCTCCCCGGACTTCAAAGTCTATACCAAGTCCCCGAGCATCCAGCTCCCCGGACTGTAGTCAACCAGCAAACCCATCCACCATGGGTCTATGTTATCCATTCACTACTTATTTATCTCACTACGTGTACAAGTGTTAGTGGAAGGTGAAGATATTACTAAGGTTTCTCTTGTCTATATTAAACTTAAGGTTTAAGGTTAACCCTGGACTTCTCGAGGTCTACCCGGTGACGGGCTCGCAGCGGTACTAGGAACTATGATGTGATAAAGCCCAAAGTTCCCTTTCCAAGGCACTTACTATTATTGATTTCTACCCATGACGAACCCTCTCTTTTGTTTCAGTGAGACTAACCCTAAGTGTATTTAAGCTCTCTGAGTTAGACTATTTCAGACCTACCCACTATAGGCAGACCGTGCTAAGCTACATGGTGCTCCTGCTAGGGGTATCCTATTTACTCATCCAACAAATTCAGAACAATTACTGGGAGTCTACCATGACCTATTTAGACTAAATCAAGAGTCTCATAGTTTTCCTAATTATGTGGGCATTTAATTTAATTAACCGTAGACTCCAAATGCCCTACTTTGAACATGAAGCGCACTTTAAAATCAGAAACAAAACACCACAAAATTATGATAAATTCTAAGTAATATTTAAATAGTAAATCCAAGGTTTGAGAATTTTCAGAGGTATTTAGGACTAACTTCCACAATTTATAACTTAAGGTCAATATTACCATTTAATGAAGCAAAGGCCAGCAATATTGTTCTAAAAATTATAATAAAAATCCAGAAGGGCTATCATGTCCTAGAAACGCCCTAGAAGTAGTCTCTCAATTTTTACAGTGAATAGTAACCCCTAATTTAATTTATAACCATTAATTCCATGACCCTTTGTTAATGAAGCAAGTGCTGTAAAAATTCATCCAATAATTATAAGGAAATTCCAGAAAACTGATAATGATCTAAAACCAACAGTAACCATTTTTTACAATTTTCTCGTACATGAGGGGTTCTGAATCTAATTAAATCTAAACTTTCAAATTTATAGCTTTGTGAATTAAGTACTATTTTTATCCATCTAAAAATCTTGAGAAAATTACAGGATAATTTTATTGGTCAGAAACACTCACTGACCTAATTTTATAATTATCTTACCAATATTGGGCTCTATATCTATTTTTTTGATCAGAAGCCACAATTCATAATTTATGAAACAAGTATTTGAAACAGTCATCCAAAATTTCCAATAAAAATATAGAGGGGGCTAATATGATAAAAAGCTCCTTAATCCTAAATATCACCACTTTCAGTGAACAGAAACTTCATAATCAATAAAATAATCTTTAAGGGCACATCTAGGGTTGTAAAGGATTCCAAAAATTCCACCAAAATTTATTTAGGTATATTTCTACTAGAGAACTACCCTTCCCAAATTTCAAATGATTTTTATGTGTTTTGCTAGCCTAAACCTTAATATTAGGGTTTGTTCCCTAAGCTAGGGTTAGGGTTTTGAGGGGGTTAAAGGCTTCCAAATTTCTTAAAATTTTAACCAGAGTACTATACCAACCCTATGGTCCTCTCTACCCTTTTTCAAGTCATTCTAAGGTCATCTGACCCCATGACCTTCAAACCTTAAAAATCTCCATAAAGGGGTCTACCCTAGGGTTCTAGGGCTACCCTACTCCAAACCACCCCAAATTTCACTGGATGGTGTGTCAGGCCATATAAAGTCAGTGGCCAAAATATCAACCTCTATTGAGGTGATTTGACCAACCAAAACCCAAATGTAGTGTTTTCCCTATTTAACCCTATAGGGGTCAACCTAGGGTTGGCTAAAAACCTAATCAAAACATCTCCAACTGAGGTAAAATTTTTACCAGAGCCCCAATATGTTTTATAATACACCCCACCCATATTTGGGGGGATTTTGAGGTGCTTAAGACAACTAATTAATTTATACATGGATTATTAATTTTTTCTAAAAACTATAGCAAAATATTCTCCAAAAAATTTGATTTTTCGATATGTCCTAGGTATGGTTAATAATATCATATACCCCAAATTTCAAGTCATTTGAATGTATGGATTGATGTGGGCATCCAAATCAATCTCAGGACAACCCTATGGATAGACCTCACCAAAATGAGTGTTGTCGTGTAACCAAGACTCCAAATTGAGTGAAATTAATTTTAAATTACACTAAACATCAAGGGCTACATTTTCTATGTTGACAACTTTTCTATAGAGGGGTATAAGTATTTTTAAAAATTAAATCTATACACTGTAATTATAATCACAGAAAAACAATAAATAGAATAAAATTCTTACACGAATCTTGAAGCAGCATCCAAGGGCTGCTGCTCATCTTAAAGCTACAGCCAAGGGACGAGATTAGCCCGACCTGGAGCTCATTCCAGGCCATTTTTCGGCCACTCCGGCCACCTCACTGTCCGGCCATCACCACCACCACCTCCGTTGAGGTGGTGGCTATCGCCGGGCGGTGGCACGGCCGCCGGAGGGGCGGTTTCTGACGAACTCACGACCTCCATTTTACATGGAATTTCAAGGAATTTTTCTTTCCGATCCGGCTCATTTGAGCCCGATTTCTCGCCTAAACAAGTCTAGATCTAGCACGCATAGAGAAGGGAAGGATTGGACCTCATTTGGGGCATTCCCCTTCTCCAATCGTCGGCCGCAATTTATCATCCTCCAAGCTTTGGGTGCCATCCGATTTCTTGCAAGGAGACCCCCAAACCCTCGGGAAATGGGGGGGGGGGGGGGGCGGTTTCACTGCTCCGAGGCTTGTGAATGTGATAGGGGGGTTAATTGGGGGTGGTAGTGGCTTTAACCCCATATGCCATTAATGGCCTCTTCACCTCCCCTCCCATGGCCAACCCTATGCTTCCCCCCTTCCCTAATTGAACCTAGAAATGGATGGAATCTTCTCAAATTAATCAGAGAAGATGAATGGGAGTGTAATGGAGGGATGCGAAGTGGTGTGTCACCTTAATGGCCATGAATGGCCACTTTCTCTCTCCTCAAAATTGGGGAAAACCCCCCATTTCTCTCTCCTAATCGCCATGACCGAATTTCCACTCCCTTCCATGTTTAATATCTTCTTACTAGGCTGGTTGACCACTCAAATTGGGCCTAGCCCAAAAGAATTGGGCTAGGTCTAAGTAATTTGACCTAATAGGGGTATTTTGGTCATTTAGCCATGTGGTGACCCTAGGATGGGGCTTTTTGCTCTAATTTGTCTCTTATGATGTTTTAGACCTAGAAGTGGAGTTATTTCAACATGGTGATTGTCAATTGGGTCATTTGATGGGGAATTGACCATTTTGCCCTAATTAGACCAATTTGACTGGTCCCAATAGGTCCTTAATGTCCCTCTTAGCTCCTAAATGACCTATGGATCTTGTGGTGGGGTCACTGAGTCAAGTTAAGGCCCTTAAGTCAAACCCTAGGTTTGATATTGAGAAATTACTATTTGCAGACAAAGGTGCTTCAACCCCCCTTTTTTTGTCTATGTCCAAGAGGTTCCTTAGCTACCAAAGCCTTGTCATGACCTAATCATGACAAATTTACTTGGGGGGTCTAGCTGTTTGGGGGATGTTACATCGGGCACTGGAACATATGCTAGGATGTCAGAATCACTAGGGGGATTCTTCGATTGGAGAATTATGTGCTTTATCAGGAAGAACAAAATCAACAACAGTCTGGACAGGAGAATGCTCCTCAGCATCTCCTTCCTCATCAGAAAGATCAACTATGCCTTCAGGCACCATATGTATCCTGCCCAGTCTCTTGTCCAGGTTGTGGATGAAATGGGCAACCTTAGTGGAAATAGAGATCATATATGTAGAGGTCTCCTCCATAGAAGATGAAATAGGGATATCATTTAGGAGATGGACTATCAAATCCTCACACGGCACTGGATCCTCAATGGCAGAAATAATAACAACAGTAGTAGACTTGGAAGAATCAATCATATTCTCATCAGCAACACTGTCTATCTCATAATCAACATCTATCATATCTTCATCAGCAACATCCTTAATATAAAATTCCTCAGCATCCATCTCATGCATAGAAGGAGCTGGATCCTTTTCCTCTGTAGTCACTTATGTATACTCAACTGGCAGAACCTCATCCGCAGTAGCAGTACAAATGGCAACAACCTCTGCTAGGAGATCAACTAGATCTGAGTCGGAAAGCAATGTATTTGGGGACACTAAATTAGGAACTGAATTTGGAACCACTGGAACTAAATCTGAGAGAGAAACTATCTCCCCTTCAAATCCTGCACTTATGCTAGCATGAGTCTCATTGGGTGGTGGAGTAGGAATCATGTTATCAGGTACTTGTCATTACTCCTCCACTAGCAATGATGGGGCTCCCCCTTGCTTCAATATCCTCCTATCCCACCTGGAGAAGATTGTGGAGTCTATCTTCTTGAGTTGATGGATAGGAACTCCTTTAGACATATTAAAACTATCACCATCGATTTGATTCAAGTATAGGCTAATAATCGTCCCAAGGTTGGGAGTGCGGAGGTTGTCCTTAATCTTGACAAACAGCAGCGCACCCTAATTTACATTCCTCCTGCAGATGATACCAACCAGAACTTTGAACATCTCTGAAGACAGGTATTCATTAGAGACAATATTGCAAATCAACACCTTGCCGATGATGTATGTGAGATGATTACCTTCCTAATTCATTCCTTTGCGCTTGAAGGCCTTGATGCCTCTAGGAAGTCCACAGAAAGACAGAGCTCTGGAGAAATCAGCCTCATCAAGGTAATCGTCTTGATCACAAACTGGAAGCCTCAAGTACCTAGACAGAAGAGAGGCTTTCACTTTCACTTTGAATTTCAAAATCTTGCTCTTAAGCATTGTGTCTTCGTGTTTGATATTGGCGTTCTAGAAGAACTCAAGAACTTACTTGTCTAGAACTTTGCATGGTTGTTCTAGGACAAAGGATAGTCCTGCAGTATCCAAAATGAGAATCACATTGCGAAACTCATTTGAGGCATGAACAAACCTAGTGCGAACTAGTTTGCCTCCTCCTAGCAATCGACTCGTACTTCAAGGTGCATTTTAAACTCAAGAAAACTTGAATGCAAAACTATGTAAAATGAAGCTTCTAGGTACTGCTGGAATTCAAAACACTTCACTATACTGTACTGAAGAAAGAATCGGCTACAAGATCCAAGTGTAAATCACTGTACTGGCAACGATGACTTAGTGAGGCAGAGTTTTTGAAATCGGCGAGAGTGAATCGGGAGTTAGGGCAAGACGGTGTGACCTTTCATTTCAATCCTTCCAATGCAATCAGCAAATAAAGAACATGACCAAGGACCCGAGATGAAGAAGCACTGACACGGGAGACAAACAGTCGGCTTTTGGCGAATCGACGAATTGGCTTTGGTTGCGAGTTTTGGCGAGTTTTGGCGAGTGTCGTGCGGTGGCCCCCCATTAGACTTATAATATATATATATATGATAATTATAGTTATCCTAAAATAGGCTTGTATCTTAATATTGATTATCGAAGGATCCAATATAAAGTGCGAAATTTTGTTCAAAGATGAATTCGATGAGATTTGCTGGTGGAGGAGTCCAATTCGACGAGTATTACCAGAATATCTGACGAATCCGCCGATATACATCGAATTTGCCTGTGCAAAATTTCTTGCTTTTCTGAAGTAGAACCCGAGAGATCTTCTGCTTGCCTGGGCTTCTTTATGAGTCAATTTTCAGCATGCCTAGTTACATTTTGAAGAACGAAAACTTGGCCTCGTCTTGCGGCTTCGTGAAAAAAATCTACAACCTGCTTGTCCGTCGGGACATTGCTGAGGGATTTTTCCATGTTCTCCACATGCTTTCGGATGAAGTTGTAGCGCACCTCGATGTGCTTTGTACAGCTGTGGGAGACTAGATTGTTCACGATTGCTATTGTGCTGGATGAATCGTAATACATCAGAATCTCTGTGAACTTGAAATTATAATCTTCAAGTTGAATTCTGTTCTATAATAGCTGTGCACAACAACTACCTACAGAGATATAATCTGACTCGGCAGTAGATGTTGCCACACAATTCTGCTTCTTACTTCTCCATGAAATAAGCTGTCTTCCAAGGAATTGGCACATCCCGGAAGTGCTTTTCCTATCATCCCTACTACCAATAAAGTCGGAATCTGAAAAACCAATTAGCTCGACATCATTATTTCATGGTTACCATAAGCCAAGATTGGGTGTACCCTTAAGGTATCTTAAAATCCGCTTTGCAGCGACGTAATGAGATTCCTTAGTGTTCACCTAATATCTAGCGCAGACCCATGTTGAAAACATTATATCTGGTGTACTGGCAGTCAGGTAGAGCAAGGATCCAATTATGCTTCTGTACTAGGTATCATCAAAAGTTTTCCCTTTCTCATCATTGTTCAGAGACACGGTTAAACCCATTGGAGTAATCATGGACGATGCGCTCTCCATTCCGAATTACTTGAGAAGCTACGTGGTGAACTTCGTCTGAGTGATGAAAATTCCATCTTCAGATTGCTTCACCTGAAGTCGTAAGAAATACTTCAGCTCGCCCATACTGCTCATTTCAAACTTACCTTGCATAAGTGTAGAACATTTATTGCAAATGTTGTCTTCCGTAGAGCCAAAAAAATATCATCGACAAAGATTTGCTCTAGCAGAACCTTGCCTTTAAGTTCCCTATGAAATAATGATTTGTCTATCTTTCCACTTGTGAACTTGTTCTCAATAAGAAAGGTAGACAATGTATCATACCAAGCTCGGGGAGATTTTTTTAAGTCGTATAGTGCTTTATTCAAAAAGAAAACATAATCAAGGAATTGAGGATTTACAAAACCTTGGGGTTGTGCTTCGTATACTTCCTCTTTCAAATTCCCGTTGAGGAATGCTGACTTCACATCCATTTGGTAGACGATGAAGCCTTTGAGGGCAGCAAACGCAAGAAACAACCTAATCGTCACGAGCCAAGCCACTGGAGCAAAGGTCTGGTCCAAGTCGATCCCCTTTTCTTGTCTATATCCTTGTGCGATAGGTCTTGCCTTGTTATTGACAATTACTCTGTGTACGTCCAGCTTATTTCTGAATATACACTTGGTGCCGATCATGTTTAGTCCCTTTGTCCTGGGTACCAGCTCCCAGACATTCCATCATTCAAACTTGTTGAGTTCCTCTTGCAAAGCCATGATCTAAGTGGCGTCATAGTTTACTTCCTCGAACTTCTTCGGCTCAAACTGAGACAGAAAACTAATATATGCATAATCTCATGAGGTGTACCTCTTCTTGTTCTGACGCCGTCACCTGGCTCTCCTATTATTTGATCAGTTGGATGATCTCCTAGGTAACTGAATCCTAGGTTCCTTGCTCTCCCTCCAGCAGGCTATGTAACATCCGGTGCATCCTCTGTAGGTTATAAAAATTCTTCCTCTAGAGGTTATTCATCCACCAAGCATGGATCGAAAAAGCTTGACTGAGGTTGGAGCTTCTTTCTTGATAGCTTCATCCAAGCTTAGCTTCTTGAACCTGGTACCTACATCTTCACCAATAACACGAAACGTACTTCTATGGAGCAAGCTTGTCTCATCAAATAAAACATTTATTGACTCTTCTACCACAAGAGTTTTGTATTGAAAATCCTATATGCCTTACTATGGCTACTATATCGTACAAAAATACCTTTAAAACACTTTTCACTAAACTTTGTGTGGTAATACTTCCCACTATTAAATACAGAACATTTACTTCCATAGATTCTAGAGTAAGACACAGTCCATTTTCTTCCCTTCAATAGCTCATAGGGGGTCTTACGATAGCTTTTATATATAAGTGCTCTGTTTTGCACGTGATACGCTTGTGTTGACTACTTCAACCCAGAAGTACTCCGGAAGTGAAGCGTCATTCAACATAATATATATGCTTCAATTAGGGTTCTATTCCTTCTCTCAACAACTCCATTTTATTGTGGAGAGCACAGGGAGGAAAACTTATGAAAGATATCTTGACTTTCACAAAATTTTGTCATGGCACGAGATTCAAACTCTATTCCGTGGTAACTTCTGATTTTGACCACTGATGGAGCTGACTCCCCACGATATGTCGCCAAGGAGCGTCCTCGCTCTGATGATGATGGTGACCCGATTGATGGAGCCGACTCCCCACGATATGTCGCCAAGGAGCGTCCTCCCTCTGATGATGATGGTGACCAGATTGATGGAGACGACGTCCCGCAACATTTTAAAGACGGCGATGGCGTGCTTACGGATGTTCATGTGGAGTATCGTCATAATACCCGTCCTGAACGCCAGCCAACATATTAATAATAATTAATTATTATTATTAATAAATAATTATTAATTATTAATTAATTTTTATGCTTTGTTTTATTTTTGCAATGTTATTTAATTTCATGTTTTTAATTTCCATTTCATGTGTAATGATGGGTGCGTATAACAATCATGTAGTATTTTAATTATTTCATTTCATGAACTATGATGGGTGCATATAACCATCATATGTTCAATTTGAATTTTGAATTTTGAAGTTTGTTTGGAGGGAGATTGAGTGGTGTAGCCTATATATAGGCATGTATCCTTCATGTTCTAATTAGTGAATGAATAAAGAAAATCGAATTTCAAGATTGAAATCCTCCTCCTCCCCAAGGCAAAATTCGGCCCTTCCTCTCTTCCTCTTCCACTTGGCCGCCGACCACCTTTCTTCCTCCTCTCTCTCGGTTTCCTCTCTTCCTCTCCTTCCCCATCACCTCTTTGCAACCTAGCAAACCCGAGCCATCTTCCTTCCCTCACCTAATGACCACCTCCAACAACCACCAAACCCGAGTCCCCTCCTCCAACCAAGAGAATCGGCCACCACCCTTTTCCATCCCTCCAAGCCGAGCCATCATCAACACCACCAAGGCCGACCACTACTTCCCTTCATAAAACCGGCCACCACCATCTCAAACCCGAGCTCCCTCCACCACCATCAAAACCGACCCCCCCCCCCCCTCCAAAAATCACATTCCTAAACCAAAATATTCTCTACCATATTCCCCTCTTATTCTCCATAATCTAAATATACCTTCTACCATAATTTCTCTACCTACCATAATTGAAAAATATCTTTCCTCAAATATTTTGATATCCTGCCACCTTTTCTCTCTCCTGCCCTTTCTGGAATTATTCTTTCCATATTCAGAAGATTTCGCCAGGACTTTCCAAATACAGCGTGACATGAAGAAGGCGACGAATTTCTCTCCCTCCAGCGTATCTCTGGTGGTGCTGTTGAGGAACGATTCTAGTTGAGAGTAACCGGATTCATCCAATCCGGTTGGGTAACAAAAATCTCTACTTAAGTGTTTCTCTTCCTTAGATAAATCTTGTGGCTTTGGCAAATTGCGCATTTTTGTGTAACACTTGATTTTTCGTGGTTTATTTTATTTTAGTTATTGTCTTGTTTATCGTATTTTCGTTTAAGTTCGTGAGGCGTGGCGGCCCTCGTTTGTATTTTGTTGGGAGAGAATCACCCTTGCCCGAATCCTTTGTTTTCAGTGGTTTCTCTTTTGATACAACACGCTCGATCTAACCATGTGGGTTCTTTTCGCTTGAGAGGACATTGGCCTATCGCCTTGGTACTATCTTGAAGGGCTTTGCGAACCCTCCGTAATTGTTGTTTAGTAATTATATTAATTAAACCGCAGCGACGTTAAATGCTAGAGTGTAACGTGAGAATTATTCGAGAGCGTCGCGTTAATTTGTCGGCCACCAAAACGCTCGAAAGAGCGGGCCTACATCAATTTGGTATCAGAGGGAGGTTCTCGTCAATTTCCTAATTGGCAATCCACCCCTCTCAAAATTCAAAATTCAAATTTAAAATTTAAAATTTAAAATTTAAAATTTAAAATTTAAAATTTCAAATTTCAAATTTCGAATTTCAAATTTCAAATTTCAAAATTTCAAATTTCAATATTTCAAATTTCAAATTTCAAAATTCAAATTTTAAAATTCAAATTCAAAATTTCCAATTTCAAATTTCAAATTTCAAATTTCAAAATTCAAAATTTCAAATTTCAAATTTCCAATTTCCAATTCCAAATTTAAAATTTAAAATTTTTCTCAAAATCTAAAAAAATAAAATTCTGGAAATTCTCTATCTTATTTTTAATAAGAAATCAAAAAAAATTATTTTTCATTAAGTCATTATTTTTATTAAGTTATTTTAAAATTTAATAGTTGGTCTGCAAATAGCGACCTTAAGAAAATTTTAATTTTCTTAAAATTTAAAATTTCTGGAATTTATCCATCTAATTATTAGTGAGAAAATCAAAATTTTTTTTTTCATTAAGTATTTATTTTTATTAATAAATTTGAAATTTAGTATTTGGTGTGCCAATAGCAGCCTAGATTTTAATTTTCTCAGTAAAAAAAATCCAGCAAAATTTTTTAATGATCCTCATATTTTTTCCAGCAAAAACCCTATTTTATCATATTTAAGACCCTAGTGGTTAAGCGGGAACAATTCCATCTTCGTTAGAGTAAAGTTGTCCTGGTACCCTTTTCCTTGCACATGCACTAAGTCCGGGTGAATTTTTCTCCCCGGTTCGTGCTAAGATGGCTTATGACGTACATGCTACTCATTCCCACACTTATCCTCCCATGTTTAGTAGGACCTCCACGTATGACGGTTTAGGGTGTCCTAAAATTTTTAGGGATTGGCTTAAGGGTATAAAACTTTATTTTAATTGTCACTTTTTGGGATGACTACGAGAAAGTTAACTTTGCCCGAGAGTGATTAGTTGGTCGAGCCCGATTATTTTGTTAAACGAAGAGCGTCGTGTTGGTAGCTATCATTATGCTTGGCCGCACATGCGTAGCCTCCTCTCGGATCAATTTGATCCCGCCTACCTGCGCACTAATAGCACCACACCCGTTAGTCAGAATAGTTACGACACTAGACCCGTAATTGCTTATAGGAGAGAACCTACACCTCAGGATAGATCCTATCCCCAGAGAGGTAGTAATACCCAAGGTGTGCGTAGTCCCACCTATAGGGAACATAAGTCATTTGGACCCAAAAATTTGAACTCGAAAGAGGTTACAATTAGGGTGCTTGCTTCATTAGCCTCGACATCTAAGCCCTCTGATATAGTGACTGATACCTCTGAGGATTCCTATGCGGATATAGAATCTCTAGATGATGAAGTTAATCAGCTAGGTGAGATTCTTCCTTCACTTACGATAGTATCTGACTCTCCTGTTGAACCTGAGGATGTGATTAGGACTGAGCATGTCATTGAGCACGAGGCAAGTTTCACTGACGCTTTTAGTGACGATGAGGATACTGGATATCCCAGTGATTTGGATGAGGATTTCTCCCCTGAAGAATCATCTCCAATCCCCTTCGACGATATTTTAGTCATGGAGTCTTCTGATGACCCTGATTCAGAAGACGTTCCAGTAGAGTCGGTAGAGTCATCTGAAGCTGAGAGCGTACCTATTACTGAATTAGGTGATGACTTGCTAGGACCCGACATTATTAAGGTTGACCCAGGCTTATTAGATATTTCTACGGTATTGGAAGAGTCACCTTGGGATGGTTGGTCAATTTGGGATAATCTTAGTATGATACATCCGGGAGTTAGTTCGTTTGCGTTATCAACGCCGCTTAAAGGTCAAGTTAATTTTGATACTCCCCGGGATTTGATTTGTCCATCCCCATATTTTGACTTAGACGATGTCCCTACCTCATGGGAAGAATTGGTCGATATAGGATGTAATGTTGTAGTAGATTTACCCTGTGAGGAAAATTTATATTTGGATGACGATAGCACTGAGGGCCCGATAGATTTTTCTTTAAAGATATCTCCTTTGCCTGAGGCCCAAGGTAGTTTAGAAGTTTTATCAGATATAAATTTGAATACCTTAGAGACGATCACTGAAGCTAAATTGAATAAAAAATCTAATGCGTTAGAAGAAATGTCGGCTGATTTGATGGATTGTTTCTATAGTGAAAAGTTAACTGAGGATGAGTTTTCAGTGAGGACGAATCCACTATTCGAGTTTACTTTTGATTTTAATGGCTTGCAGCCAGAGGCGTTCTCCTGGACGCTTAATCCATGTTTTGATGTTGAGTGTGACTTGGTTCCCCCTACGGAGTCAACCCTGTCGACTCTCCGTCCGGTTCCCTTAGCTCTAGTAGATGAGTTCGTCATTTTTAGCCCTCTATATTTAGAGAAGTTTATTATTCTCGCCTTCCCGTTAGACTTACTTATAAAGATGTGGGTGAACGTAGTTAGTGACGAGCGTTTTATGAAAGCCTATTATTATGATATTTTTAAATCTAAGTTTAATACCAAATTTAAAACGATAACATTAGGCTCCACTGATTTGATTTTTGAACTGAAAGAGCCCGTGCCACCTGACTTAATTCCGTTATTTTCTACTATTAATTCCAGTCATGTTGCACATGGGTTCTCCGCTCATGGTTTTAATTTAATTAGGCGCATTTTCATTTCTTGATCCTTCTAAATGTGTCCATTAAATTACTTGCTATGTTGTATCAAATAATCTTCCACTGCTATATGAAAGATTTGGTTTTGGTTTGTCTCACCCCCAAACAGATGCCCCCGGGCACCTTAGAAATATTAACGAATCGGCTAGTCTACTTTTTATGGATTTTACCGAAATATGGCGACATGACGTTTCTATTAAAATTTACCACTGATTGGGGCATAGCTCCTACTTTCATCGTTACATATTTTACGCTTTATGCTTTAATGCCACTTGAAATGTCTACCTCTCCGTATATATTTTCCACAATGTTTTCTATTGGGTTGGGTGGTGATAGTTTTCTAGGATCGTTCTCCTTCTCGGTCTCCATCGGAGGTATGTTGGTGGATGTTGTTGAAATTCTTTTTCCTTTTTTGGCTAATGCATATTTGAGGTCCTTCCAAGACCACCTTGTGTCATACAGGTTCTTCTTCCCCGCCGATGACCTCCCAGACGAGTACTCGCAGGCATACTCATCAGTGATGAGTCGTTTTAAGAGGGGGAGGATTGATGGAGCTGACTCCCCACGATATGTCGCCAAGGAGCGTCCTCGCTCTGATGATGATGGTGACCCGATTGATGGAGCCGACTCCCCACGATATGTCGCCAAGGAGCGTCCTCCCTCTGATGATGATGGTGACCCGATTGATGGAGACTATGTCCCGCAACATTTTAAAGATGGCGATGGCGTGCTTACGGATGTTCATGTGGAGTATCGTCATAATACCCGTCCTGAACGCCAACCAACATATTAATAATAATTAATAATAATTAATAATAAATAATTATTAATTATTAATTAATTTTTATGCTTTGTTTTATTTTTGCAATGTTATTTAATTTCATGTTATTAATTTCCATTTCATGTGTAATGATGGGTGCGTATAACCATCATGTAGTATTTTAATTATTTCATTTCATGAACTATGATGGGTGCATATAACCATCATATGTTCAATTTGAATTTTGAATTTTGAAGTTTGTTTGGAGGGAGATTGAGTGGTGTAGCCTATATATAGGCATGTATCCTTCATGTTCTAATTAGTGAATGAATAAAGAAAATCGAATTTCAAGATTGAAATCCTCCTCCTCCCCAAGGCAAAATTCGGCCCTTCCTCTCTTCCTCTTACACTTGGCCGCCGACCACCTTTCTTCCTCCTCTCTCTCGGTTTCCTCTCTTCCTCTCCTTCCCCATCACCTCTTTGCAACCTAGCAAACCCGAGCCATCTTCCTTCCCTCACCTAGCCGACCACCTCCAACAACCACCAAACCCGAGTCCCCTCCTCCAACCAAGAGAATCGGCCACCACCCTTTTCCATCCCTCCAAGCCGAGCCATCATCAACACCACCAAGGCCGACCACTACTTCCCTTCATAAAACCAGCCACCACCATCTCAAACCCGAGCTCCCTCCACCACCATCAAAACCGACCCCCCCTCCAAAAATCTCATTCCTAAACCAAAATATTCTCTACCATATTCCCCTCTTATTCTCCATAATCTAAATATACCTCCTACCATAATTTCTCTACCTACCATAATTGAAAAATATCTTTCCTCAAATATTCTGATATCCTGCCACCTTTTCTCTCTCCTGCCCTATCTGGAATTATTCTTTCCATATTCAGAAGATTTCGCCAGGACTTTCCAAATACAGCGTGACACGAAGAAGGCGACGAATTTCTCTCCCTCTAGCGTATCTCTGGTGGTGCCGTTGAGGAACGATTCTAGTTGAGAGTAACCGGATTCATCCAATCCGGTTGGGTAACAAAAATCTCTACTTAAGTGTTTCTCTTCCTTAGATAAATCTTGTGGCTTTGGCAAATTGTGCATTTTTGTGTAACGCTTGATTTTTCGTGGTTTATTTTATTTTAGTTATTGTCTTGTTTATCGTATTTTCGTTTAAGTTCGTGAGGCGTGGCGGCCCTCATTTGTATTTTGTTGGGAGAGAAACACCCTTGCCCGAATCCTTTGTTTTCGGTGGTTTCTCTTTTGGTACAACACGCTCGATCGAACCGTGTGGGTTCTTTTCGCTTGAGAGGACCTTGGCCTATCGCCTTGGTACTATCTTGAAGGGCTTTGCGAACCCTCCGTAATTGTTGTTTAGTAATTATATTAATTAAACCGCAGCGACGTTAAATGCTAGAGTGTAACGTGAGAATTATTCGAGAGCGTCGCGTTAATTTATCGGCCACCGAAACGCTCGAAAGAGCGGGCCTACATCAATTTGGTATCAGAGGGAGGTTCTCGTCAATTTCCTAATTGGCAATCCACCCCTCTCAAAATTCAAAATTCAAATTTAAACTTTAAAATTTAAAATTTAAAATTTCAGATTTCAAATTTCGAATTTCAAATTTCAAATTTCAAAATTTCAAATTTCAAAATTCAAATTTTAAAATTCAAATTCAAAATTTCCAATTTCAAATTTCAAATTTCAAATTTCAAAATTCAAAATTTCAAATTTCAAATTTCCAATTTCCAATTCCAAATTCAAAATTTAAAATTTTTCTCAAAATCTAAAAAAATAAAATTCTGGAAATTCTCTATCTTATTTTTAATAAGAAATCAAAAAAAATTATTTTTCATTAAGTCATTATTTTTATTAAGTTATTTTAAAATTTAATAGTTGGTCTGCAAATAGCGACCTTAAGAAAATTTTAATTTTCTTAAAATTTAAAATTTCTGGAATTTATCCATCTAATTATTAGTAAGAAAATCAAAAAAAAAAATTTCATTAAGTATTATTTTTATTAATAAATTTGAAATTTAGTATTTGGTGTGCCAATAGCAGCCTACATTTTAATTTTCTCAGTAAAAAAAATCCAGCAAAATTTTTTAATGATCCTCATATTTTTTCCAGCAAAAACCCTATTTTATCATATTTAAGACCCTAGTGGTTAAGCGGGAACAATTCCATCTTCGTTGGAGTAAAGTTGTCCTGGTACCCTTTTCCTTGCACATGCACTAAGTCCGGGTGAATTTTTCTCCCCGATTCGTGCTAAGATGGCTTATGACGTACATGCTACTCATTCCCACACTTATCCTCCCATGTTTAGTAGGACCTCCACGTATGACGGTTTAGGGTGTCCTAAAATTTTTAGGGATTGGCTTAAGGGTATAAAACGTTATTTTAATTGTCACTTTTTGGGATGACTACGAGAAAGTTAACTTTGCCCGAGAGTGATTAGTTGGTCGAGCCCGATTATTTTGGTTAAACGAAGAGCGTCGTGTTGGTAGCTATCATTATGCTTGGCCGCACATGTGTAGCCTCCTCTCGGAACAATTTGATCCCGCCTACCTGCGCACTAATAGCACCACACCCGTTAGTCAGAATAGTTTCGACACTAGACCCGTAATTGCTTATAGGAGTGACCCTATACCTCAGGATAGATCCTATCCCCAGAGAGGTAGTAATACCCAAGGTGTGCGTAGTCCCACCTATAGGGAACATAAGTCATTTGGACCCAAAAATTTGAACTCGAAAGAGGTTACTATTAGGGTGCTTGCTTCATTAGCCTCGACATCTAAGCCCTCTGATATAGTGACTGATACCTCTGAGGATTCCTATGCGGATATAGAATCTCTAGATGATGAAGTTAATCAGCTAGGTGAGATTCTTTCTTCACTTACGATAGTATCTGACTCTCCTGTTGAACCTGAGGATGTGATTAGGACTGAGCATGTCACTGAGCACGAGGCAAGTTTCACTGACGCTTTTAGTGACGATGAGGATACTGGATATCCCAGTGATTTGGATGAGGATTTCTCCCCTGAAGAATCATCTCCAATCCCCTTCGATGATATTTTAGTCATGGAGTCTTCTGATGACCCTGATTCAGAAGACGTTCCAGCAGAGTCGGTAGAGTCATCTGAAGCTGAGAGCGTACCTATTATTGAATTAGGTGATGACTTGCTAGGACCCGACATTATTAAGGTTGACCCAGGCTTATTAGATATTTCTATGGTATTGGAAGAGTCACCTTGGGATGGTTGGTCAATTTGGGATAATCTTAGTGTGATACATCCGGGAGTTAGTTCGTTTGCGTTATCAACGCCGCTTAAAGGTCAAGTTAATTTTGATACTCCCCGGGATTTGATTTGTCCATCCCCATATTTTGACTTAGACGATGTCCCTACCTCATGGGAAGAATTGGTCGATATAGGATGTAATGTTGTAGTAGATTTACCCTGTGAGGAAAATTTATATTTGGATGACGATAGCACTGAGGGCCCGATAGATTTTTCTTTAAAGATATCTCCTTTGCCTGAGGCCCAAGGTAGTTTAGAAGTTTTATCAGATATAAATTTGAATTCCTTAGAGACGATCACTGAAGATAAATTGAATAAAATATCTAATGCGTTAGAAGAAATGTCGGCTGATTTGATGGATTGTTTCTGTGGTGAAAAGTTAACTGAGGATGAGTTTTCAGTGAGGACGAATCCACTATTCGAGTTTACTTTTGATTTTAATGGCTTGCAGCCAGAGGCGTTCTCCTGGACGCTTAATCCATGTTTTGATGTTGAGTGTGACTTGGTTCCCCCTACGGAGTCAACCCTGTCGACTCTCCGTCCGGTTCCCTTAGCTCTAGTAGATGAGTTCGTCATTTTTAGCCCTCTATATTTAGAGAAGTTTATTATTCTCGCCTTCCCGTTAGACTTACTTATAAAGATGTGGGTGAACGTAGTTAGTGACGAGCGTTTTCTGAAAGCCTTTTATTATGATATTTTTAAATCTAAGTTTAATACCAAATTTAAAACGATAACATTAGGCTCCACTGATTTGATTTTTGAACTGAAAGAGCCCGTGCCACCTGACTTAATTCCGTTATTTTCTACTTTTAATTCCAGTCATGTTGCACATGGGTTCTCCGCTCATGGTTTTAATTTAATTAGGCGCATTTTCATTTCTTGATCCTTCTAAATGTGTCCATTAAATTACTTGCTATGTTGTATCAAATAATCTTCCACTGCTATATGAAAGATTTGGTTTTGGTTTGTCTCACCACCAAATGGATGCCCCCAGGCACCTTAGAAATATTAACGAACCGGCTAGTCTACTTTTTATGGATTTTACCGAAATATGGCGACATGACGTTTCTATTAAAATTTACCACTGATTGGGGCATAGCTCCTATTTTCATCGTTACATATTTTACGCTTTATGCTTTAATGCCACTTGAAATGTCTACCTCTCCGTATATATTTTCCACTATGTTTTCTATTGGGTTGGGTGGTGATAGTTTTCTAGGATCGTTCTCCTTCTCGGTCTCCATCGGAGGTATGTTGGTGGATGTTGTTGAAATTCTTTTTCCTTTTTTGGCTAATGCATATTTGAGGTCCTTCCAAGACCACCTTGTGTCATACAGGTTCTTCTTCCTCGCCGATGACCTCCCAGACGAGTACTCGCAGGCATACTCATCAGTGATGAGTCGTTTTAAGAGGGGGAGGATTGATGGAGCTGACTCCCCACGATATGTCGCCAAGGAGCGTCCTCGCTCTGATGATGATGGTGACCCGATTGATGGAGCCGACTCCCCACGATATGTCGCCAAGGAGCGTCCTCCCTCTGATGATGATGGTGACTCGATTGATGGAGACTATGTCTCGCAACATTTTAAAGATGGCGATGGCGTGCTTACGGATGTTCATGTGGAGTATCGTCATAATACCCGTCCTGAACGCCAACCAACATATTAATAATAATTAATAATTATTATTAATAAATAATTATTAATTATTAATTAATTTTTATGCTTTGTTTTATTTTTGCAATGTTATTTAATTTCATGTTATTAATTTCCATTTCATGTGTAATGATGGGTGCGTATAACCATCATGTAGTATTTTAATTATTTCATTTCATGAACTATGATGGGTGCATATAACCATCATATGTTCAATTTGAATTTTGAATTTTGAAGTTTGTTTGGAGGGAGATTGAGTGGTGTAGCCTATATATAGACATGTATCCTTCATGTTCTAATTAGTGAATGAATAAAGAAAATCGAATTTCAAGATTGAAATCCTCCTCCTCCCCAAGGCAAAATTCGGCCCTTCCTCTCTTCCTCTTACACTTGGCCGCCGACCACCTTTCTTCCTCCTCTCTCTCGGTTTCCTCTCTTCCTCTCCTTCCCCATCACCTCTTTGCAACCTAGCAAACCCGAGCCATCTTCCTTCCCTCACCTAGCTGACCACCTCCAACAACCACCAAACCCGATCCCCTCCTCCAACCAAGAGAATCGGCCACCACCCTTTTCCATCCCTCCAAGCCGAGCCATCATCAACACCACCAAGGCCGACCACTACTTCCCTTCATAAAACCGGCCACCACCATCTCAAACCCGAGCTCCCTCCACCACCATCAAAACCGACCCCCCCTCCAAAAATCTCATTCCTAAACCAAAATATTCTCTACCATATTCCCCTCTTATTCTCCATAATCTAAATATACCTCCTACCATAATTTCTCTACCTACAATAATTGAAAAACATCTTTCCTAAAATATTCCGATATCCTGCCACCTTTTCTCTCTCCTGCCTTATCTGGAATTATTCTTTCCATATTCAGAAGATTTCGCCAGGACTTTCCAAATACAGCGTGACACGAAGAAGGCGACGAATTTCTCTCCCTCTAGTGTATCTCTGGTGGTGCCGTTGAGGAACGATTCTAGTTGAGAGTAACCGGATTCATCCAATCCGGTTGGTAACGAAAATCTCTACTTAACGTGTTTCTCTTCCTTAGATAAATCTTGTGGCTTTGGCAAATTGCGCATTTTTGTGTAACGCTTGATTTTTCGTGGTTTATTTTATTTTAGTTATTGTCTTGTTTATCGTATTTTCGTTTAAGTTCGTGAGGCGTGGCGGCCCTCATTTGTATTTTGTTGGGAGAGAACCACCCTTGCCCGAATCCTTTGTTTTCGGTGGTTTCTCTTTTGGTACAACACGCTCGATCGAACCTTGTGGGTTCTTTTCGCTTGAGAGGACCTTGGCCTATCGCCTTGGTACTATCTTGAAGGGCTTTGCGAACCCTCCGTAATTGTTGTTTAGTAATTATATTAATTAAATCGCTGCGACGTTAAATGCTAGAGTGTAACGTGAGAATTATTCGAGAGCGTCGCGTTAATTTGTCGGCCACCAAAACGCTCGAAAGAGCGGGCCTACATCAACCACTGAGCAGTCCAATTCGTTCTTAATTTGCTGGACAAAATTAGTGAAAGAATCAAAGGTGTCTGACTTGTGTTTCAGAAGGAACACCCAAGTAAAATGTGAGTAATTATCAACAATTACAAACATATAGTCCTTACCTCCTAAGTTGTGAATATGAATCGGATCAAATAAGTCGATATGAAGAAAGTATAAGCTTCATGAATAATCTTTTTCATCATTACCCTTGAAGGTAGCGCGTGTCTGCTTACACATTTGACAGGAGTGACATGGAATCTCTTTAAGGCACTTAATGCTGGGGGAATCACACACTAAGCTATGAGAAAATAGCATATTTATAGTTTTGAATTTTATATGTGCTAATCTCTTGTTCACACTACTTTTAGCCATAAAACACACTGGGGTAGAATTATCTAAACAAAGGAAATTCAAATAGAAGATATTTCTGCTCCGAGTGCCTTTTAAGACCGTCTAAAAATTTGAAGATGATTTTATCAAACACTTATCCTTGCAGAACAAAACGATGTAACCTTTATCACAATGTTTACTTATGCTTATAAGATTATGGTCTAATCCTTCAACATAAGCTATGTTTGTGAAAAAGAGTATGCCGTTGGAAATCATAACATAACGTTTTGTCGTTCCCCTGTCTGACCTGCACAAGATCACTGTTGGTCCGTTTTTGACTGTGGTGTACTCAAGTAAAAGGATTCTTGTCCGGATCATGTGTTGAGAGCATCCACTGTCCAAATAACAGATCGGAATTTTGGTGGCCTTTGGACATACCTGCAAAAAAAATCAATTTACCTTAGAAACCAAAACGTATTGGGGTCCTCGGTTCTTGGTCAGCTGAACATCACTAGGAAAATTAAACTTGTGAGTGGTCAGACTCGCATTGGTAACTCGTTGGGTTACATAATTTACAGGATTGTACCAGCAATCTGCATCAAAAAGACCAATTTTTCCACACAACACTCAAATCTTTTGTACCTCCTTTTGTACTCCTGCATTACCTTTTGGAGCTGAGGTAAAGCTGGGGCAGTATTCTTTGAGGTGGAGTCCTCCTGGTTGCAGCATACAAAGGATCTCCCAATCTATTTAGCCTTTGGCACATTAGTTTTGGCTTTTAGTGTCTTTTATTATTATGGCCATGGATATATGGACCATAACTCTTCATCTGAATTTCTTCAAAATGTAATTTGAACACGCTGGCACAAAAGTCATGGGGACGGGTCCATCACTGGTATCTATTCTTGGGCTCTATATAAGTAGGCCTAACATGATGACCATAGGACGACTCATGGTCACACTTATTCATTGGGAAGATTACCTTCCCAAACGAGGGTTGACCAATGGGTGCCTTCCCCTTTTCCTTGGCACTAGACTTCCTGGCAGCCTTACCCTTTACATCAATGTGGCCAAGACCATTACCCTTCTTCTGAGATGAAAACTCATCAATGAGAGGGAGAACATTCATTGGCTTGGATTAACTCTCAATGAATTTTCTCTCCACCGCGAACTTTTCTTCAAGCTCATAAAGATATTTTTCCTTCAGACTTAATGTCTCAGCAGAGCCCTTGAGTTCCTCTTTCAAGGAGTGGACTTAATCTCTGAGAGGAAGTAATTGTGTAATTACTTCCTTCAGATTAGCTTCCACTGCCTCGAGGGAGGCAATCACTTTTAACTACTTTCGGACTACCTTACGACATTTGTTGAAGGCCTTTAATAGGTGCTCATGCTGAGCCATCAATTCTGATTCGTCCTCTTCAGAAGAATAGCCTTCATGACCATTGGTGGACGTTTCACACTCAGAGAGTATTGTGTGCAAATTTACCTTCCCGTGATACTTGGAGTCGCTCACTTCCTCATTTGATTATGTTATAATCCCGAAGTAGGCTTCCTCATTTTTTGAACTTGACTCACTTGAGTCATTGTCACTGAGAGTCTTCGACTTCTTCGCTACGAAGCTCTTTTTTTCATTTCTCTTTCCCTTAAAGGTTCTTTTTTATTCCTTATTGGAACTATACTTCTTCTTATAGGGAGACTCTGCAATCACATGTCCTGTCTTATTACAACAAAAGCAAATAATCACATGTCCTTGTTGTACCTTGTTGTAGTTCTATCACCGTCACGACATGATCTCCTAGAGTCTGAAGAGAATGACCGATTTTTCATTTGTCTCCTATTGCTCAACATTTTCTTGAACTATTTGGAGATAAGAGAAAATTCTCCTTTTGATAGCTCGGAGCATGACGTGCTTGGCTCAGATTCTTCTGGAGTATCGGGGGCTCATGTACTTACGAGTGACATAGCTTTAGACTTGATCAACCCTTCAGCCTTCAGAGACACTCACTTTTCTCTACTGGAATTTCTGTTGCTTTGCTACTCCTTCTTCTGGGTGTTCATCTGGAGTTCGTAGGAGAGCAATTTGCCAAACTTGTTATGGGGGTCGATTTCCGGTAGTTTTCCAAATTCCCTAATAACAACAACTTTAATGTCCCAATCCTTAGTTCGGGATCTTAAAAATTTGTCATTGAGCTCGCCAATAGTGAATGTGCAACCATAATTCCTGAGGACGTTGACGATCTTGAAAAATTATTCGAAACTGTCTGCAATAGCGTCACTTGATTCTTTCTTAAACGATTTGTACTCTTGATTCAATAAAGATCTTCGATCGTATCGAACTTCCTCAGTTCCTTCCATCAGAACTACTAAGCAATACCATATTTCCTTAGAAGAATTGCAGTTGAATAAGTTTTGGAGCATAGAGTCATTCATTGCTCTTGCAATGATGTTCTTCGCTTTCTTATCCAAGGATACCAAAACAATCTCATCCTTCGTTAAATCCATCACTTTCTTAGGGATCATAATTTTCGGATTCAAAGCTAAAGCTTGAGTAGGAATATGTGGTCCTTCATCCACGAACTGAAAAATTCTTGGATACGCAGCATCCATGAAGAACCTTACTCTTTCTTTCCACATGGGAAAATTTTCTTTAATGCATGCACGCAGCATCATGGATGACATGTCCTTGCTTATGTCCATGGTGAATATGCAGAATCTATGAATGCTAGATACGGGATCTTATTCAAGATGTTAGACTTATAGAATAACACATCCCTCTGGCGTCTACCTAACTCACATATAGGTGGGTGAATAGGTGATGTTTGTGTCTTTTTGCGGATTAAAAATTACACAAAAATAAACAAGCACACAAACAAATAGATTTATAGTGGTTCTCCGTATTGGGTACGTCCTCTGTCGCGCCTTGCCTATCTACCATGAAGGGATAGATTCAGCTACTTAACCTTTCTCAGATTATCAACAATCTTATAACTCGGAGCAACGCTCCCACACCTTAGAGAACAAACTCTCCTATAACTCGATCAACAACCGGATCTACAACTCGATTCACACACGGATCTACAAACTCGATCCACAAGAGGATCTACAAACTCAATCCTAAAACGGATCAACAAACTTGGACATAAATCTCCTACAATATGTAAAGGAATATTAGCAAACACAAACGATTGTAAGTCTTCTCTCTGACGTTCTTTGTAGAAGTAGATCTTGAAACTTGTAGAAGTCGTAAACTTGAGATCCTTGTTGATATTGAATCTTGAGCCTTCAATCTTCGAACAACTAGGACTAGAGTAGAATAGATCTTGAGAGAGGAAGCGATCCAATTGAGGAACTCGTTGAAGAAGAAGATTGCTAGTCGCCAGTGGCCGATCTGGAAAAATTGCCAATTGCGTATGGGCGGCCGACGGTTTCTTAGTTTTGAATCTTTTGAAATCGAAATGTAATTCGGGCAAGATTTTTTTAAAAAATCAATCTAACATATATATAGAGAGATTCAAAATAACAGATATAAAAGAATTCAAAAAATGTAACCTAGACATTTCTATGCATGGCCGAAAATCCCGAACCAGAGAAGAATTTGGATAATGACCTATGTCATTTTCGACGATATTCGTCGAGTATCATTATGATACTCGCTGAACCTGATAACAATATGCGTTGAATTAGCCTTGGACAGATATCCTGAGTAGTCAAAATTTTTACTCGACACATTCGGAGAGTATCGTCTGGGATACTCGACGAATTCAGCGAGAATCGTTTGATACACTAGTCAAATTTTGCGAGTATCGCCAATAATACTCGACAAATTTTTTTTGGCGGATTACTAGATTTCCAAAGAATTTACCCTAAGTATTTACGACGAATTCGACGGGTATCGGGAAGTATACACGACGAATTTAGCGAGTATCAAGAGTATACTCGACGAATTCGACGTATATGCCTCATCAAGCTCGCTGAATTTTACTTAGGTACAATTCATATTTTTTTGACTCCATGTTTTTGGCCTTCCCTGTTCCTTCTCCTGTACTTGGGATAGAAGTACACCCTATTAGAGAGATTAGACATGAGTCAACACATTGGAACTCAAAATGAAGGATTACATTGTGTAGTCTTGTGTTTACTTACCCACTATAACCTGACATTGGTGTGTACTTACCAAAGTAAACCTGCATGTACAACACTGGAATAACAACATCAAATACAATCTATATTCGGCCTAGCTTGATAGGACCCTTCTTCAAATCAGGGTTCTTGTGGATGCAATACCCAATATGCATGATGTGTTTTTCCATTCTATTCCCATTAGTCTGCCCCTAACCTTTAGGAACAGTGGAGTTACACTATTGGCAGGCCAATCTGGACTGCACATAGCTGTTTAGAACAACGGAGGTTGGCTTTTTGTAGACCATTTTAAGAAAACTATTAATAGAACCAAGGGTGTACCTCAGAAGGCATGCTTACATATGCCCTATTCTTCTTGCGCTTTCTAGGGGTATCCTTAGCTCATCACTTGGATAAGGAGGGGAAGAGCTCTAAGATCTTCCGGGTATGGGGTGGGACCTCTGTGTGAAGCCTTGGGTGTGTTCCTTATGAAAAGTATTTGGTTGTTTAGCTTGTTTGAGAGAAGTAAGTGTGTGATCACCCCTTCCCTAAGTGTCGAACTCCACAGAGACCGATTCTTCTATTTTAATAGTTGTCTTATTACTTGACACACCCAAAATAGGGGAAAACCAGCACCTACGGTGGTGGTAACCTTCCATAACACACCCAGTCACAAACCAACACCAGATAAACCCACTAGGCGCAATGATTCACAAAATAGGTCATTGTTGCGATGGTACATTCCACTAACATCCATATCCCCAAATAGTCCATAATATATATTGTAAATAGCATATGTAGTAAGAACGACTAGGTTAGCTGAAATGATAGTCTTGTAGAAAGGGAAATAACAAAACAAACTTACCCCTTGATGGGTAAGACTAGCTTATTTAAATAAGATAGCCTGACTAGATAAGACTTTACTTGTCTCTACGAATTGTACTTAGCGAAATTAGGCTAAGTTAGCGATATTCGACGAATCGGCGCAAATCATCCAAGGCCACGAGAAATTCATCGATAATACTCGATGAATTTGGAGTTCACTCAACGCTTTGGATCAGTTCGTCAGCTAAACTCGAAGAATAAGACTTCACGCAATGCCAGGACCTAACTCAATGAATTTTACTTCACTCAATGCCTAGCTTAGTTCACTCAATGCACTTATCGCCAAGACAATTATACTTAAAGAACTCGACGCCAATATTGTTACACTCAATGCATTCGATGCCAAGACAGTTACACTCAACGCACTCAACGCCAAAGGAAATTCGACAAAAAAGACTTAGCTTCTCATGAGTACTCGACGAACTCGATGCACTCGACGCCAAAGGCAATTTCACACAAAGCACTTGATGCCAAATACTGAAATCGACGAATTCATCGAAAATACATGACGAATTTGACTTAACCGGACTTAACCCTTATCCGACGAATTATACTCATGCTAACTTCTGCATATTTGATGAATTTTACTCATGTTAACTTCTACATATCTGATGAATTTTGGCCAGTCGGTCTCCTACACTACTGGGCAGATTCTTATCTAGCCAAACCCCACACTACTCCTACCTTCTAAGGAGAAAAGAAGAAAGAGGAAAGAAAGGTAATACGAATGAGAACATAGTAAGGGAAAGAAATCACCACTTGCCATAAATCATATAAAATCCGGCTTCACGAGCGCTCTGCTATAAGGATCGGCCTCAAAAACTCCTCAGCCACAATTCCTGAAACTTTTCGGGGAAAACGAGAGTGAAGGTCAAAAAACTCTACAGTTCAAAATCCACAAAATGGGGGAAAACATACTGTGCATGTGTAGATCTCGGCAAAAGCTTTCCGAATCTACCATCTGATGATGATTTCGCGCACAGGAACTACTACAGATGGCAATAGAAGAACATGCGATATTGTGCCGTCACTTTTCTTTCGCTATTCGCGATGTCCGTCGGCTTGGGAGAGGGAATAAATACGGTTTCGTATATTACGTACAAGCTTATATATAAATAATATTATATTATTATTAATTGTTAAACGTACAAATGACAAGAAAACCCAAATCACCTCGGGTTTCCACAAAATTTGCACTAAGGCTAAATAACGAAGCTAAAAAACCAATGGTCTCACAACCCGCATTTTTACCGCATTTAATGATATATCAGAGTAATGGAAAATGTGTGTCATAATGCCACGTCAGCAGGGGATAACTGCAGACACTAAGGCAAAAACCCCTACTTTACACGTAAAGAAAGATCTTTAAGTATTTAGAGAAAAAATCCAGTTTAAGTTAAGAAGATAGCTGTATCCCTCGGCTTAGTGGTTTATCTAGCCCACGAGGAAAATAGTTATATGCTACGGAAAGTACTTCTTTTATGAGATTAAACATCCTACGTGAGTATAAATGCCCTCCACGGAACAACTCATGGTATGCATGACTCTAGGTTTATAATAGTAGTTAAAATAGCTTTTACGGTCGCTAAATATAATGAGTTAGAATTTTAAAACATGCAATTCATGAAGTAATAATAGTTGTTTTTATACTTGAAAATACCTAACATGCATTCCTAGCATAAAACATCCCAGGGAGCAAGTAATCTAATTCATCACAAAGAAAACAACTAGCAGCTAGCAAAGTATCCAAAATCAATTATCCTACATGCGTCAACAATCTGACACGAACACACATAAAACAAAAGTATGTCTTAACTAGGTAAAGTGAACTAAAACAACAAACTAACTCGCAACGGCGAGGTGAAAACCACAGCCAACACTGCAGATCAGGAACTCCAAACTAGCTCCACTACCTGCTAAAACTCCGAACCTGAGGCGTTCCAAAGACTGAACACCGCAACAAGTGGATACAAGCGGTGGCAGAAAAAGTAAGCCAAAAGTAAACAAAGGTCAAAAAGGGGTACCAACCCAAGACCAAAAGTGATGAAGTAAAGTACAAGGTAAAGTACAAAAATCAGAAAAGGGCACTTACGTGAATTGTCATGTATAACAAATTACACCAGATGTACAAGGCTAAAAAGGTGGAGAACATGATTAAATCATAAGAAAGAATTTTCAAAACTTTATTAGCCACAAGTGGTCAACTCTACCAAAAAACACAGGCGAGGTGGTTGATGCGTGGGAAATACGGCAAGCGCACCGGTCGCACAAGTAATAAAGTTTGGAAATAAATCCCCGAGTGTCGGTCTCTTGAGGAACACAGTAAGGGATGAGTTAATGTTGAGGAGGACTTGAGATTGAAGTCCTCGGGTCGGATGCAACGATGGGGGTTTTGATGGTTGCGGAAACAGAAAATAAAATCTACAAGCTACTCCTATGCAACGCCGCTATGCGATGCTTTGCCAGGCGGGATGAAAACTACACGGGCCGCTATGCACCGAATCGCTTGGCGGATGGACGAGTAGGCTAGCGGATGAGGTGGTTAGAATGGCGGAATGAGGGTCGTGAGCACCTCTTCGCAACGCACGCCACTAGCAATTGCTAGTGTGGCAAGGGTGGATGGTGGTGGATGGAATATGGCGCACCTCAAGCAATAATAATAAAATCACACAAATCACATAGACATGAGAAAGTGCAAGATCATTAACTACAATAAAGTGTACTTCATCAATACAAAGGGTTAAGCTAAGCTATCAAATACAAGAGGAAGATGTGTGCGAATCGACCGAATCCGAAGTCTTATTGAGGGTTCACGGTTGGAATCCCGGGTTGTCAATCCGAGCCCAAGCTCGGTCCTCAACTACGTCCGGGGTAGAGGAGGCTGTCACTCACTCCCAATGGACCCGTCTTCTTCGTTGAAATGACCCGGTAGATTGCGGCTCCAGCTCCTCCTAAATTGATGGAGAAAGCTGGGTCAAAACTTCGCTTGAAGCTTGGTGATGAAGGAGGAGGCCGAGGGGATGCTCCGGCTTTGATTTGGCGTTGAAAGCATGCCCGGAGACCCTCCCTAAGGTGGAGAATGAAGGAGGACGGCGGAAAAACTCGTCGGGGACGAAATACGGCGGAAAAATCGCGGATTTGGCCGATCTCCAAAATAGGCCGGAACCTGCATATTTATAGAAAGCAGAATAAACAGCGCGCATGATCACTGGCGCACGACCAGTGGTCATGCGCGATATGGTCAGTGATCGTGCGATATGGAGGCAGCAAAGTGGAAAAAGATGTCATGACTGCGCACGACCGGCAGCGCACGAGCAGTGATCGTGCGCGGTATGGCTGGTGATCGTGCGATATGCCGGGACAGAACTTTCATAAAAGAGGGCAGACTGCGCACGACCGATGATCGTGCGCCAAAGAGGTCGATTGTCGTGCGTGGGTAAAAATGCACGACCATTGACTCCTTTGCCAAAAATGGTGAAAGTCCGATGCCGGACGCCCACACGATCCCAGAACCTGCAGGAAAACTGGACGGGATGTCGATCATGGCAGTCACAGACATAAATAATATGCAAGCAAAAAGGGAAATACACACACACACAGAAATAGGCTAAAAGAGTGCACAAGACGTGGAAAACCGTAGCGAACCAAAAGGAGTGCAAATGACGCTAAACGGTGTGCAAAGACAAGAAAATAAGCCTAGATGAGTCCGAAAATAGGTATATAAAGAGGACTCATCACACCCCCAGACTTAACCATTTGAGCGTCCCGAGCAAACAAAACCTAATCAGACGGGGATAATGAACTAGCTAACAAAGAAATTGCAAAACGGAGTACCATGCGAAGTCGCATGCTCGCGTGCATAAAAATAAAGTAGAGGAAATTTTTAAGTATACAAAATATTTTATATTTTTCACAATGCGTATCAAAAATTTATTATTACTCAAAAGTGGAATCACGGTGAATCATCCGGTCCTACGCAGGGAGAAAGTAGACAGGCCACTAAGGTGAGCATTGCCGAAGACCGGGGCTCAAGATTACCCCCAAAGGAATCCACCAATGTCGGAAACCATAAGCTTGCCCGTTCGCACTCTCTCCACGGCACTAGTCAACTCAAGCGCAAGTCCATAGGACTTCAGGTAATAATGGGGCTTGGGTTACGGTGAGGAAAACAAGGATTAACATGAAGGGTATGCACCTAACCCAAATGAGCTAAGATACAAAACTAGTACCCACTGCCCGCAAAATAAACACGGGTGCACCACACCCCCAGACTTAACTTTTACTAAATGGGTGTGTGCACCGCCTACTCCAAATCCAAAACATCTCAAATAAAGATTTTCAATCAAACTTTTTCTTTCTCTTTATCTTTTCTCTTTTTCTCTTTTTCAAATATTTTTCTTTTAAATATTTTCTTTTTTCTTTTTTACAAAATCAGCACATTTTTCTTTTGGGCACAACCACATATCACAAATACGAATCACCACATCACAATCCAACATAAAATATAAACTACTAAAGCTCGAATTGGGTGTGCGACTAGGATCGGCTATGAGGCTTTGGCGAATATAGTGGAGCTGAATCAAAAGGAAGGGTAGGCATAAAGGGGCTAGCAAGGGCGATGTTAGGAATGGGTACAAAGCTCAATCGGGCCAAAAGGTGGCCTACATCACTCTCACGCTAGACTAACCGTGTACCAATGCTTCAAGAATAGCTTGGGGCAAGTTCTTAGCAACCGAGAAAGATAATCCTTCCTCCCGACTCAAGCAATACGAGTCTAGTGGCGGCTACACACATTCCTACGCTACCGTTTGATTCACACCGGATTCACCAACTTTTGAGTAGAATAAGAAATATTTACGCAAATAGAAAAATATAAAACTATAAGCATACAGAAAAATTAAATCTACACAAATTTCTACACAAAACGAGAGCAATTGACTAGGAACACAGCAAGGCCAACATTTTACTCCGTCTCACAATCCTAAGCCAGCACCATAATTTTACCAAAATCTGACAAAGACACGAGTTTAACTCGCAACACGCAAAAAGTTAAGCACGCGCTCATGTGGGTGCAGTGGTGTGCAAGAAATGAACTAAACAAAATAATAACTATAAAAGCTTCTAGTATGCGCATGCAATGTGCACGTGCAAAAGGCAACAACTAGTAGCTCTCCCCCAGACTTAAACTAAGCAGCATAGCATACGATATAGAAATTTAAATCAAAAAGAGCTAAGGGAAGAGGCTACCTAATTCTCAGCTAGTGAGCATACCAGAAGACGCATGAAAAGTAGAAGCAGGACCGCAAAACGAAGAATCACAACCCCGCCAATGCGTAGTTTCCATGAATACCTGCAGGGGTGAGCTCCGCAAAAACAAAAGAAAAATATACAAAAAGAATTACTAAACTAAGCTAGACATAAAAAAATAAAAATACAGAAAATGAAAGATAAGTACTGGGGTTATTGTCATCCCAGCACGACTTATTCAGTAAAAGAAAAGTTCTAGCTAATGGGCCTATGAAAAGAAAAGTGCACAGGTAACTGTTCTAATATCCATGTCGGTAACGGGTACCGATACAGTGATAGAACAGTTACCCCTCTGCCTAAATAATCATACCTGCTCCTCACAGGCAGAGGGAATAGGAAGTAAGATGAGGAGGAGCACTGGTCCTCACTCATCTCACTACAAAACAAATCCTTGCCTAGCAAGGTTTCGTCCACCACAGGTTCGTAGGAAGCGACAGCAGCGGCAAAAATGCCAGGCGCATCGACTACCTCACATACCCGTGGAGATTCCACCTGCACAGGCTCAGATAAAGAAGGGGGATCAAGTAATAAAAGAGACGAAGAACATAAGGAAATAATCGGGGGAGTGGTCCCGGTCTCACTCCCAGCAGGATCCAAACAATGATCATCGTCAGTGTCATATGAGTCATATTGGGGAGAATCCAAGAACTTGAAGTCCGCGGTGGAAAGGGGGACCGCCTCGTCAGATAGGGAGGTGCTAACCTCCCCATTCGAAAGGTAATACTCCTCGTCCCACCGGGGTGCGTCATAGTGGTCCGAAGATCCACATTCTCCGTCGGAGATAGTAGAATCGTCATCCCACATCGGCACACCCTCAGGAACCGAATCATCCACAAATACGGCATCATCGGCCGACTCACAAGACAAAGGTGTAGCACAATCCGGCAAAAATTGCGGAGGGGCAAGGATGCTCACAAAATCAGGCATAGAATGTGCAGGCCCCTTTGCAACATCATCCGCAGATGCCACCCCGTCGACGACCGGAACACTCTCATCGTCCCATACAGGATCGTCCATAAGTTCCCGATCCACTCCTTGCGGGCTAACATCCGAGTGAGAGTGATCACTCAAAGGAAGCTTGTAAAAAGGGGTTGAGGAACCCATGAAGGAACTATATGTGGCGAGAGATTCTTCCGTAATCTCAACGGGCAAACATCGAGCAAGGTGCGCCATGTCAGTGTATGGGCCAGGCAACACCCTAGTAGGCCCATCCACAGTAGTCTCCCGCGAACAGGGGACTGCTGCGGATGCGTCCACAGAGGTAGAAGGCTTGCACAAGCGAGGGCAATCCTTCAACATATGGCCCACACCTTGACATAGAATACACCGAAAACAGTGCTCGGCATTAGAAACAGCCATGACATCGATGCATCTCCACAAAGCGTCAAAAATACGGCACTCGGCAGCAGAATCCATCGCGAACAGAAATATTTACCGGAAATTACTACACACAAGAATAAAACAACTCGGATCTGCAATATTAAAAAAAAAGAAAACAAGGAAGGGACAGAAAAAATAAAGTAAACAATTTCAGAAACTAAAATAAAGACAAAACAGGGTATGAACAAATGGACAAGGGCGACTATCTCGCATCTACCTCTACAAAAACTCAAACGACTGTGTTCCCCGGCAACGGCGCCAAAAACTTGATGCGTGGGAAATACGGCAAGCGCACCGGTCGCACAAGTAATAAAGTTTGGGAATAAATCCCCAAGTGTCGGTCTCTTGAGGAATACTGTAAGGGATGAGTTAATGTCGAGGAGGACTTGAGATTGAAGTCCTCGGGTTGGATGTAACGATGGGGGTTTTGATGGTTGCAGAAACAGAAAATAAAATCTACAAGCTACTCCTATGCAACGCCGCTATGCGATGCTTCGCCATGCGGGATGGAAACTACACGAGCCGCTATGCACCGAATCGCTTGGCAGATGGACGAGTAGGCTAGCGGATAAGGTGGTTAGAATGGCGGAATGAGGGTCGAGAGCACCTCTTCGCAACGCACGCTACTAGCAATTGCTAGTGCGGCAAGGGTGGATGGTGGTGGATGGAATATGGCGCACCTCAAGCAATAATAACAAAATCACACAAATCACATAGACATGAAAAAGTGCAAGATCATTAACTACAATAAAGTGTACTTCATCAATACAAAGGGTTAAGCTAAGCTATCAAATACAAGAGGAAGAGGTGTGCGAATCGACCGAATCTGAAGTCTTATTGAGGGTTCACGGTTGGAATCCCGGGTTGTCAATCCGAGTCCAAGCTCGGTCCTCAACTGTGTCCGGGGTAGAGGAGGCTGTCACTCACTCCCAATAGACCCGTCTTCTTCGTTGAAATGACCCGGTAGATTGCGGCTCCAGCTCCTCCTAACTTGATGGAGAAAGCTCGGTCAAAACTCCGCTTGAAGCTTGGTGATGAAGGAGGAGGCCGAGGGGATGCTCCGGCTTTGATTTCGCGTTGAAAGCTTGCCCGGAGACCCTCCCTAAGTTGGAGAATGAAGGAGGACGACGGAAAAACTCGTCGGGGACGAAATACGGCGGAAAAATCGCGGATCTGGCCGATCTCCAAAATAGGGCGGAACCTGCGTATTTATAGAAAGCAGAATAAACAGCGTGCACGATCACTGGCGCACGACCAGTGGTCGTGCGCGATATGGTCAGTGATCGTGCGATATGGAGGCAGCAAAATGGAAAAAGATGTCATGACTGCGCACGACCGGCAGCGCACGAGCAGTGATTGTGCGCGGTATGGCTGGTGATCGTGCGATATGCCGGGACAGAACTTTCATAAAAGAGGGCAGTCTGCGCACGACCGATGATCGTGCGCCAAAGAGGTCGATGGTCGTGCGTGGGTAAAAACGCACGACCATTGACTCCTTTGCCAAAAATGGTGAAAGTCCGATGCCGGACGCACACACGATCCCAGAAACTGCATGAAAACTGGACGGGATGTCGATCATGGCAGTCACAGACATAAATAATATGCAAGCAAAAAGGGAAATACACACACACACAGAAATAGGCTAAAAGAGTGCACAAGACGTGGAAAACTGTAGCGAACCAAAAGGAGTGCAAATGACGCTAAACGGTGTGCAAAGACAAGAAAATAAGCCTAAATGAGTCCGAAAATAGGTATATAAAGAGGAATCATCAGTGGTCACTTAACCGGACACACCCTCATAGATATAATATCCGTCTAACTGCTGGGGAGACTCATACACTCCACCATTCAGCGCAGATGGTGAGTCCCTATTTTATACCTTATTTTGGACTCATCTAGGCCTTTTTCCTCAGCTTTGCACTATCTTTAAGCGCCATTAGTACTCCTTTTGGTTAGCTACGACATTCCACGCCCAGTGCACCTTTTTAGCCCATTTCTGTTCTTGTGTGCAATTACATTCTTGTTATAATTATTATTGTTTGTTGTGGCTGCCACGATCGATGTCCCGTGCAGTTTTCCTGCAGGTTTGGGGATCGTGAGGGCATTCGGGATACGCGTTTCACTATTTTTTGGCAAAGGAGTCAGTGGTCGTGCGTTTTTACCCACGCACGACCATCGACCTCCTGGCACACGATCACTGATCGTGCGCAGCTCGGACTCATTTGTGAAATCTCTGTCTTGAACCTTCCGCACGATCACTTGCCATACCGCGCACGACCACTGCTCGTGCGCCGCCGATCGTGCACAATCATACCCATTTTGCAAAGTTTTGTCTGGCTATTTCCGCATGATCATCAGCATTGCCTCGCACGATCACTGATCGTGCGCTGCTGATCGTGCGCGACCATTGATTTTCTGATGCAGGTCTACAGGTTGCTCGCGCACGGGCCCTGACCTTGGTCGCGCACGACCACTGGTCGTGCGTCAGTGGTCGTGCGCCCTATTTATTCTACAAGCTATAAAAAGCCCTGTTCCGTGAATTAGGGTACGGACGTTGTTACGAAACCTCCGCCAGTCCGCCATTTCGCCCTCCAGCAGTTCCATTCGCCTCCACCATCATCCCTACCATCGGGAGGACCTTCTCCGGCTATTCCAAAGCATTCCGCATCCTCCGGTGATCCTCCCGGCCATTGAAGCATTCTTCTCCGAGCTTTCCACCAAGGAAGAAGACGAAGCATACCTAGAGAACGGAATTACAGGCCCTCGAGGTGACAGCTCGGTGGTACCAGAAGCCCTCCTCGAACTGCACTTTGAAGCGGATTGACAACCCGCACCTCCGGCCAACAACCGCGGTGGATCTTCAATCTCGTGGTTTTGCATTTTCTATCTTTTCTTGTTGCATGGAATGTTTATGCATGTAATGACCATCAATTTGTAGTGTTAATTCGATCGTTTGTGTTTCATCTTGCTTATGAGAATTATTCTTTGATGCGCCTCGCTCCATCTCGCTCCACTCCACATGTTCGTTTCACTCATTTTCACTCCGCACTAATCACCTCACTCGCTAAACTTCCGTCCACTCACCAATCGAAGTACGGCATCGCGGCCGCTACATCCATCTCGCCTTGAGAAGCGGTGATTGCGACCCGCATAGTTTACATTAGTGTAATCGGTCGTAAGACCACCAACCAAAGCCCCTTCTTTTTCTGTTTATTTCAATTAACTCTCATAACAATAGTTTTAGAGTCTAAATCGTTCGACGCTAATTGCATTCCTTAAGAGACCGACATTCGGTGATTCATTCCCAACTTTATTACTTGTGCGACCGGTACGCTTGCCGTATTTTACGCGCATCAAGTTTTTGGCGCCGTTGCCGGGGAATGCAACTATTGAACGATTATGATTTCTGGAAGTATTGGTATAAGAGTTAGTGCTTTTTGATTTTTGTTTCTTTATTTTGTTGCTTCAGTGGATGCAGGGACGTGCTGCAAGAGATCTCGTTACTTACGATCCTGAGATCGTGCGAACTCTTTGTGCGCAAAGGCGTGCCGCTTCTATCAACTCAATCACAATGGGAGATCAGTTGAACAATGACAACGGAGTTCGTGTTGGAGGGAACCTCCATGATAACCGGAACGGGGATGAGAATGAGGTGAATCCGCCGCATGTCCGAACCATGAGAGACTACACCACTCCCACTGTATGGAGCATTTACCCTGGGTTCGGACCGGCGATCGCAAACCAGCAGTTCGAGATCAAACCAGCAATTCTTAACATCATCCAGAACAACGCACAGTTCTCCGGAATGGCCACGGAGGATGCCCATCTTCACTTGGCAGACTTTTCGGAAATCTGCGCTACTTTCCGCTATGCTGGGATTCTTGATGATACGGTCAAGCTCCGTCTCTTCCCCTTCTCTCTACATGACAAAGCCAAGTCATGGCTTCATGCCCTTCCTCCTGGAACTGCCACAACCTGGGAGGCTCTTACCACAAATTTTCTAGCCAAATTCCATCTGGTCGACCGTATTATGAGCTTGAGACGTGCCATCGTTAATTTCAGGCAAAACGACCAAGAGAGCTTAGCGGAAGTTTGGGAGCGCTTCAATGAGTTGCTGCGGAAGTGCCCCAACCACGGATTCCAAACGTGGAATCTCGTGGAAAGCTTCTACTTCTCCATCGAACCTCAACACCGCACCATGATTGATGCCGCCTCTGGTGGAACAATTATGAACCTTGCTCATGAGGATGCTTTGAGAGTTTTGTAGGACACCGCCACGTACAGCGCCTTTTGGACCGCAGGAAGGAATACCCCCCGTGGGACAAGTGGAGTCTTTGATGTGGAAGCATCAAGGCCCGCTGCTGCTACTCCGGTGTTGGCCATTTCGTGTCAAGGATGCGGAGGAACCAATCATCATAGCTTTGAGTGCCCTGGAGCGGAGGTTACGTATGACCCGCCTTTTCCAATGAAACTGTTAATTTTATCATGAATCAAAATAGGGGCGCGCCTTATGGAATTGTGTATAATCCGGGTGCGAGAAATCACCTGAACTTCTCGTGGAATCAAAACGCACCGGGCCAACGATGGCAACCGGGGCAGCATCAAAATGATGCCTCCGCCTCCGGAAGCCAACCGCGGCCGCCTCACCTGAATTACCCCCAAGGGCCCCCGCCGTAAAAACCAATTCATTGGCTGAAATGTTTGAAAAATTTGTTGAAGTTTCCCAGACGAACCTGACAAACCAAGCCACTTCAATGCGTAAGCTTGAGGCACAGTTGGGCCAATTGGCTCAAATGGTCTCCGAGCGCACTCATGGTACTCTCCCAAGCAACACCGAAAAAAATCCCCACGAACAAGGGAAAAGCCTTGGGGAGGAAAGGCTGGGGAATAACAACGAGCTCGTGATTAGCTGTATGATCAACAATGTTGAAACCACTGCTTTATGTGATTCCGGAGCATCTAGCAACATCCTCACTCTGCAGGATGTCGCGAAGATGCAATTGCAAATAAACACCGAAGACCGGAAATCACTTATTTTAGCTAATGGAAATGTGGTTGATACTGAAGGTGGTGTGAGGGAAGTTGAGATCGAGGTTAACGGCAAACATTTTACCATTGATTTTCAGGTCATGGGACCAAAAGAAAATGAATCCATTCCGATACTTGGTGTCCCATTCCTGACGGCCAGTGGCGCATCCCTGGATTTTTCCAAAGGACGCGTCACCTGGCCGGCCGATGATTTCGCCCTCGATGATACTTCCGTACACCCCTCTCTTGTTCAAAACGACATTTTTCTGAGTAGTGCAGATTTCAAGGAAGATTCTGGAATCCAAGCTTTGAAGGCAACCCTTATGGATGAGAAAACAAATGGAGGATTGACCGAGACGACTGATGAGAAGAATGACTTATTGACCACGAAGATGTTCGAGTGCACCAAAGACACGGCGACCGTGCCATTTCCCACCGATGCTGTTGTTGAGCATGACATTCCTAGTTCCATGCGGGAGAAATCCCTAGACATTTATTCTTGTAATAATATTCATGACTGTGCTAAGCGTTCTGTCGCTTGGGCTGATCCGATCGCCGTCGCGGTGCCGGAAATGACGCCATCGATCATAAAATCTGGGAAAACTGTGGAATCCACTCCTTAGAAGTCTCCATCGGTTGAGAAGCTGAAGGAGGCCATGCGCTTGCGCGATAAGCGTTATTCTTCCTTCTGGCGCGAAGACACGCACCATCTGAGCAAGGGGAAATCCCCTTCTCAAGATGCTATGAAAAATTCTGCTTCTCCTTCGCACTCCACCAGAAAGACTTACCACAAATCGGCATATAGCTGATTGCTTCTTTGCCGCTCTGCCTCGCTTTTCCTGCTTATTTTCCTAGTTGCTTTGGGACCTTATTTCGCTCTCTATTTCGTAGCTTTTATTTTGCTGCAAAAACATTATTTACAACTGCTAATACAGGTATTTGGTCCACCTTAAGGACGGTAAACAAAAGGGCTATTCGGGAGACAACCCAAGCTTGGACCTTTTGGTCCCCTCGTTTATGCTTTTTATTTTATGTTTTCTATTTTTTGTATTTTCTGTTGTTCGGCCTAATTCGCTGGTTCAGCTTATCTTTTGTGCGAAGCAGCAACTCCCACGAATCATCATGCAATCTTCTGGCATGCTCCCCTCTTTGGAGCATAGGTACTCTCTCTCGCTTCAGATTTCATTCCTTGGTTGAATTTCTATTTTCTTGCTTATGTTTTCATTCAAGTCTGGGGGGAAGAGCCGCTTGTGCACTCCACGAGCACATTTAATTTCGCATGCTAGTAGTTTTCCTTTTTGCTTCATTGTTTTTGACTCCTGCTGCACACACTTTGGCACCCACATGAGCGCGCACTTGACCATGCGTGCGGCTCGAGTTGATGTAT
Source organism: Platanthera zijinensis (assembly GCA_039513925.1). Lineage (NCBI taxonomy): Eukaryota > Viridiplantae > Streptophyta > Magnoliopsida > Asparagales > Orchidaceae > Platanthera > Platanthera zijinensis. The sequence continues at coordinate 191,284,695 of CM077084.1, forward strand.
TAATTCGTGTAAACTTTAAGATGGTTGTGCTGACGTAGGATTTTGATTTAGAGTAGTTCGAAACTCGTGCAGTGCTCCTAATCGAGTGCTCACGTTGTGTAGAAATTGTATAGATTTAGTTTTTCTTTATGCTTGCAATTTATATTTTTTTGCACTCGTAAATACTGTCTATCCTACTCAAATCTATGAATCCGGAGTAATCACTCAGTAGTGTAAGAATGTGTGTAGGCGTGCTAGCTTTGTATTGCTCGAGTCGGGAGGACGAATCACTTTTCTCGGTGACTAAGAACTTGCCCCAGGCTACTTTCGAAGCATTGGTGCACGGTTAATCGAGCGTGAGCATGACGTAGGCCATCACTTTGGCCCGGTTGAGCCTTGTACCCGTCCTAACATAGCCCTCGCTAGCCCCGTTGAGCCTACCTTCCTTTTGTTTCAGCTCCACACTCAATTCACCAATGCCTCAAGCCAATCCTAGTCGCACACCCGCATCGAGCTCTAGTTCTAAGCATTTTCTCATTGGGTTGTTGATGTGGGAAGTGGTTTTGTGAAAAATGTGGATTTGCCATCTTGTTATAATTGCTGAAATTCAAGAATTTGAAAAAGAAAAATTTATAAAAGCAAAAATTGTGAAAAAGAAACGAAAAAGAGAAAATAAAAAGTATAAATGAAAATCTGTTTTAGAGAAATCTGTTTTGGGGTAGGCGGTGCACACATCCATGTTGTAAAAACCAGGTCTGGGGGTGTGGTGCACTCGCATTCATTTTGCTAGTGGGAAATCTGTAATTGTGCGAGCGCTGTTGGGTTGTGTGTAGACTTCGTTTTCATCTTTTTTATCCATACCTACGTCTACACCCAAGCCCCAACTCTTCTCCTAAAGTCCTACGGATTTATGCTCGAGTCGAACTAGCATCGTGGAGAAAGTGTGAACGGGCAAGAATATGGTCCCTGACATTGGTGGAATCCTTTGGAGGTGATCACGATCCCCGCTCTTTGGCAATGCTCCACCATCCGACTTGCCTATTTTCTTCCTACACATGACCGCGCGATTCTCCGGAAATTCAATCTTTGAGTAGTGACAGTATTTATTTACGTTTATCAAAAATTATAAATTGCATAGCATGATTAAAAACTCCTTCTATTATATTTTCTTTGCACTTGTGTTTTTCGATTTCTCGTCCTACTGTATTTTGAAATTACTACGTCAGCTAGCCATTTTTGAGTCCACAAGGTGATTATTTGCCCGGGACGTACAAATGGTTAAGTCTAGGGGTGTGATAAGTCCCTATTTTATACCTTATTTTGGACTCATCTAGGCCTTTTTCCTCAGCTTTGCACTATCTTTAAGCGCCATTAGTACTCCTTTAGGTTAGCTACGGCATTCCACGCCCTCTGCACCTTTTTAGCCCATTTCTGTGCTTGTGTGCATTTATATTCTTGCTATGATTATTATTGTTTGTTGTGGCTGCCACGATCGATGTCCCGTGCAGTTTTCCTGCAGGTTTGGGGATCGTGAGGGCATTCAGGATAGGCGTTTCACTATTTTTTGGCAAAGGAGTCAGTGGTCGTGTGTTTTTACCCACGCACGACCATCGACCTCCTGGCGCACGATCACTGATCATGCGCAGCTCGGACTCATTTGTGAAATCTCTGTCTTGAATCTTCCGCACGATCACTTGCCATACCGCGCACGACCACTACTCGTACGCCGCCGATCGTGCGCAGTCATACCTATTTTGCAAAGTTCTGTCTGGCTATTTCCGCACGATCATCAGCATTGCCTCGCACGATCACTGATCGTGCGCTGCTGATCGTGCGCGACCATTGATTTTCTGATGCAGGTCTACAGGTTGCTCGCGCACGGGCGCTGACCTTGGTCGCGCACGACCACTGGTCGTGCGCTAGTGGTCGTGCGCCCTATTTATTCTGCAAGCTATAAAAAGCCCTGTTCCACGAATTAGGGTACGGACGTTGTTACGAAACCTCCGTCAGTCCGCCGTTTTGCCCTCCAGCAGGTCCATTCGCCTCCACCTTCATCCCTACCATTGGGAGGACCTTCTCCGGCTATTCCAAAGCATTCCGCATCCTCCGGTGATCCTCCCGGCCATTGAAGCATTCTTCTCCGAGCTTTCCACCAAGGAAGAAGACGAAGCATACCTAGAGAACGGAATTACAGGCCCTCGAGGTGACATCTCGGTGGTATCGGAAGCCCTCCTCGGACTGCGCTTGGAAGCGGATTGACAACCCGCACCTCCGACCAACAACTGCGGTGGATCTTCAATCTCGTGGTTTTGCATTTTCTATCTTTTCTTGTTGCATGGAATGTTTATGCATGTAATGACCATCAATTTCTAGTGTTAATTCGATCGTTTGTGTTTCATCTTGCTTATGAGAATTATTCTTTGATGCGCCTCACTCCATCTCGCTCCACTCCACATGTTCGTTTCACTCATTTTCACTCCGCACTAATCACCTCACTCGCTAGACTTCCGTCCACTCACCAATCGAAGTACGGCATCACGGCCGCTACATCCATCTCGCCTTGAGAAGCGGTGATTGCGACCCGCATAGTTTACGGTAGTGTAATCGGTCTTAAGACCACCAACCAAAGCCCCTTCTTTTTCTGTTTATTTCAATTAACTCTCATAATAATAGTTTTAGAGTCTAAATCGTTCGACGCTAATTGCATTCCTCAAGAGACCGACATCCGGGGATTCATTCCCAACTTTATTACTTGTGCGACCGGTATGCTTGCCGTATTTTACGCGCATCAGCAGGCGCCCAAAACCTGGTAGAGTTTCACAAGGTGCTAATTGATGACTAGTTTTAGTCATCCTTTTTTTGGGGTAATTAAGTAGTCAAAATTCCTAAGTTTTATTATAATTTTGTGTATTTGTATTCTTGTTATGATGTTGTTGTGTTATTTTTTATAATATAAGAATCTATAGTTTTATTTTATGTCTTGTTGTTATTCTATGTTTTATGTTATTGTTATGTTTAGTTTATTCATAAATATTATTATCTTTATTATAGTTTAGTTTCACACAACTAATGTTATGTTATCATGATTAATGTTATGTTTATTTTTTTTAGTTTTTATAACTAATTAATAGTATGAATTGTTATGTTTTATGTTTAGTTTTATTTAGATTTTATATCATGATATGTTATGGTAATGTGTCTAATGTTTTAATTATTATTTTGTAGGTTCAAGAGCAATATGGTGCAGCCCTCCTTCTCCAAAGTCCAGCACGAGCCTCCTTCTCCAAAGTGTAACCCGAGCACATGAAGAATAAAGCCCATGCAGCCCACCACCTATGCATGACTCCTCCTCCAACATGTTCAAGCCTACTTGGAGAAGCCCACCACACCCTGCAAGCCCATGAAGCAACCCGAGCCCAAGAAGAAGCCCCCAAACATCCACTCCTAGTCTACCCGGGCCCAAGAAGCCCCTTTATATGGTCGGCCCCCTTCTTCCTCATTAATTAAATACATTGAACACCTCCCTCTTTCTCACCATCATTTATTACATGCATGCATTCTCCCCCTACATGGCCAAACCCCCCTCTCTTTCTCCCTTCTACATACTTCCATTCATTCCCCTTGACATTTTCCATTTGCATCCTCATTAATTAAATACAATGAACCCACCATTTTCTCTCTCCCTTCATTAATGCCATACATGCACCCTTCCAACTACATGGCCGGACACCCCCTTGTCCCTTCATATTTCTTATCATCTAGAAGATTCTCCATCCTCCTATAAAAGCCACCCCATCCCTCAAGCTAAGGGGTTAAGTTTTTGGAAGTGAAGTTTTAAGTTAAATTTGGAGTTGACTTGTAGAGAGAAAGAGAGCTAGTGAGTTGTTATTTTCTTTTTATTGTTGTAGTCTTCTCATTATTGTAATCTTTCTTCCTTATCTTAATATAATATTGTCCTTCTCAATTATTGTGTTCTCTTTTTATTTTTTCAAGTAATGGAAATGTTCCTCTCTTATCTTATTTTGTCTTCCTTTTTAATCATGCGTAGCTAATTTCCCTTAGCCTTCGATCGTGAGGATCCATAAAATGATATGAGGATTTCTTTTATTTCATAGTTTTATTTTTGCGTAATTTTGCTCGATTCTTCTTTGATTTTTATTTTGTCGACTCCGTATTTCTGGTATATGGTAATAGGCTTTGGATCTCATATTTAAGTAGCCGAGAAGCTCGTGAATGTGAAAGATCACTCAAAGAAGGAAGGAATTTACGCAATCCTAGAGATAGGACGACGTAAATCTTCCGGATTGGAGTCAAATCCAGTAGTGCGGGTCACCTCGATAATGCGGCTTTAGGCCTTTTTGACTTGAAAGAGATTTCGGTCAGTACGTCTATTAGTCAGGGGATTTAATACTCTAGCTAGATTATTTCCTAATATCGGATCCGTCACGGTCGAGTAGATTTGCAAATCTAAAACTATGCCCTTTTATCCTTCTCATTTCGTTTTATGGTGAATCATTGATCGAATGCTATCTTTTTATTATAAGTTTTTTGTCTAAAAATTATTGTTTATTTTACTTTTAAAAAAATTCTCAAATCCCAACAGTTTTCCCGTAGGATAATATTCAAGCATGAGTAGCAGTACTTGACAGCCCCGAGTTTAAATACGACCTTGATACTACGATACGACAGGTACACTTGCCTATTCGGGTTTTAGCCCATCAAGTTTTTGGCGCCGTTGCCGGGGAGCTTCTTCGTCAATATTTTGAAAACGCTTTCGCTATTACTTCTACAAAAATTATAAAAAAATTCTTATCTTCTCTTTTTCTTTCTACAAGTTTTTATTTCCATTCCGTTTCTTTTTTTCCTAGTGCATGACCCGAACGAATCCGTCGCTAATTGTTGATTTGGACCCAAAAATAGAATGCTCTTTTCGGAGACAACTACGATTCGGGGCTTCCACTTCTCAAACAGCGGTTGAGGATTCCTACGATGATTGCAATTTTATTTCTGAAATGGGATATCCCAACCCAGGAATGGCTCAGCAAAGGAGCATGTCCAATTATGCTCGACCCAACCTGGAGGGAACAGAAACAAGTATTGTTCGACCTGCGATTGCGAACAATAACTTCGAGCTTAAGCATAACATCATACAAATGGTGCAGCAATATGTACAGTTCGACGGATTATAAGATGAAGATCTGAACTTATATATTGCTAGTTTTCTTGAAATCTGTGACACCTTTAAAATAAATGGTGTCTCAGACGATGCTAAAAGGCTAAGACTCTTTCCCTTCCCCTTAAGGACCAAAGCAAAATAGTGGTTGAGTTCTCTTCCAAGAGGATCAATCATTACTTGGAACATTCTAGTTGTAAAATTTCTTGCAAGATATTCCCCCCCCGCCAAAACTACTAAGCTAAGAAATAATATAACTTCATACTCTCAAATTGCTTCTGAGACCCTCTATGACACTTGGGAGAGGTTCAAAGAACTTTTGAGAAGATGCCCACATCATGGTATACCTGTATGGTTACAGGTCTAGACATTTTACAATGGGCTAAATCAAGAAACTAAGGAAATGATAGATGCCGCTTCCGCTGGTTCTTTGGACCGCAAAACTCCGGAAGCCGCTCTTGAGCTTATCGAGGACATGAAGATGAACACTTATTAGTGGAATTCATCTAGGACTCGCCCATCTAAACCTGCAGGTATCTATGAAGCAGATTCGATGTCGCAACTAGCGCTGCAAGTGGAAATGCTTAACAAGAAGATTTCGGAGATGACTGCTGCCTCCGCTGCTAAGGTATTTGAAAATGTGAATGCTGCTGCTGCTGCCGAGCAGGTGGATAATCTGGGGACCATACCCAAGCCTGCTCAAAATAATTCTTCCAATAATTTTTCTTCCTTTTCTAATTTTTCTGCACCTCCTGGTTTTAATTCTTCTTCTAACTCTTATCACCCTGGATGGCGTAACCATCCTAATTTTTCTTGGAGTAATAATGCTAATGTTGTATGCCCACCGCACGATTTTACACCACCACCACCACCACAACAAAACCAAAACTTTCAAAAACCTTCCCCTTTGGAAGAGATCCTTTCTAAATTCATAAGTTCGAACGAAGCTAATATTAGAAGTCTAACAGGGTCCGTGAAAAGTTTAGAAAACCAGGTCGGGCAACTTGCCAAGGCTTTTTCTGAGAGACCACCTGGAACTCTTCCCTCGAACACTGAACCTAACCCAAGGGACCACGCAAATGCGATTTCCGTTCGGAGCGGTAAGGTTGTTAACGAGCCCACCACAAGGGAAGAGCCAAAGGTGATTGTCCCTCCTATTGTGGAAACAATTATCCCTACGAAAAATGAAAAATCTACTTTTGATAGAAAAAAAGATATTTTTGTTTTCTCTGATTTTGGAAAAGAAAATGATGACGTTCAAAATGATGCTCCGGTTGTTATAATGGAATTTCCGCCACCTCCTTATCCAGCTCGACTTAGGAAAGAAAAACTAGACGATCAGTACAAATGTTTCCTTGAAATATTCAAACAAATTCGTATTAATTTTCCATTCCATGAAGCGATTAGTCAAATGCCTAAGTATGCAAAATATCTTAAGGATTTATTAACGAAAAAGAAGAAATTAGAAAATTTATTGCATGTAACCTAAAAGGAAGAATGCTCGGCGATCGTTAAAACTCTAATCTTCCTAAAAAGATAAACGATCTGCGTAGTTTTTCTATTCCTTGCATTTTTGGTGATCTATTTGTTAAATATGCGTTAGCGGATCAAGGAGCGAGCATCAATTTGATGCCTTTTTGTTTATTCAAGAAGCTAGGTTTGGGCACTCTCAACCCTAAAAGAATTAGTATACAGTTAGCCGATCAATCAATTAAGTATCCGTTAGGAATCGTTGAGGATGTGCTAGTGAAGGTCGACAAATTCATCTTCCCGGTGGATTTTGTCATTCTCGATATTGAAGTGGACGTCGAGGTCCATCTTATCCTAGGTCGACCCTTCCTAGCCACCTCTCGAGCGGTCATCGATGTTAGTAGCCGAAAGTTGTTTTTGCGTCTAAAAGATGATGAGGTCACATTTTCTATCAATCAATCAATGAAAACTCTTTAAAAAATGATGATTCATGCTTCTTTCTTGATGTTTTAAATGAAGATTCTTCACTTTCTCTTTCTAACATCTCTTCAAATGAATTTTCCTCTTCTTTTTGTGAAATTTCTTCATATGATTTTGAAAACACGGTTATGTCATTACAAGCAAATTTTTAAAATGATTCTGTCTTTGGTTGAAAAAAGTATGAAAATCTTATTTTTGAAAAAGAAAAGAATTTCAAAAACTCTTATGATGAACAACCCCATATTGATTTAAAACCACTTCCTGATCATCTAAAATATGCCTTTCTTTAAAAAAATTCTAAATTGCCCATTATAGTCTCGGCCTATCTTTCTCAATCCGAAAACGATCAGTTGATCGAAGTACTACAAAAGCATCGCCGAGCAATAGCGTGGAAAATTTCCGACATTTCTGGCATAAGCCCTTCTTTTTGTACCCACAAAATATCTTTTGAAAATAATCCTAAGGGTGTAGTCCAACCACAACGTCGTCTTAATCCGAATATGGAAGAGGTTGTGAAGGGAGAGGTGCTTAAGTTATTAGATGCAGGGATATTTTATCCTATTTCCGATAGTCAGTGGGTAAGTCCGGTCCAGGTTGTTCCTAAGAAGGGTGTTGTCACAGTAATCACGAACGAAAATAATGACTTAATTCCAACTAGGACGATAACGGGATGGAGGATGTGCATTGATTACCGTAAGCTAAACGATTCCACTCGAAAAGATCACTTCCCCCTCCCCTTTATCGATCAAATTTTAGAACGTTTGTCCGGGCACAATTTTTATTGCTTCCTCGACGGTCTCTCGGGATACTTTCAAATCCCTATCGCACCCGAGGACCAAGAGAAGACGACATTCACTTGCCTGTTTGGAACTTTTGCTTATCGTAGAATGCCTTTCGGGTTATGCAACGCACCTGCTACCTTTCAGCGGTATATGCTTGCTATTTTTGATAAATATGTATAAAATATTATGGAAATATTTATGGACGATTTTTCTGATTTTGGCGACTCCTTTAACTTAGGTTTAGAAAATTTGGAAAAAGTTTTACAATGCTGCGAAGAAACCAACTTAGTTTTAAATTGGGAGAAGTGCCACTTTATGGTGCGTGAAGGCTTAGTCCTTGGCCATAAGATTTCTGCTAAGGGAATTGAAGTGGACAAGACAAAAATTGAAGTAATTGAAAAGTTATCGCCGCCTACAAATATTAAAGCGATTAGAAGTTTTTTAGGGCATGCGGGTTTTTATCGATGATTCATTAAAGACTTTTCAAAAATTACTAAGCCACTCACCCACCTTCTTGAAAAAGACACACCTTTCGTTTTTGATGAATCTTGTCTCGCTGCATTTGAATTAATTAAATCAAAACTTATAAATGCTCCTATTATGATCGCCCTAGTTTGGGATTTACCTTTGGAAATAATGTGTGATGCGAGTAATCATGCGGTAGGTGCGGTTCTAGGACAACGAATTGCTAAGAACTTTCATCTGATTTTCTATGCTAGTAAAACTCTAACTTCTGCTCAAGAAAATTACACCACGATGGAGAAAGTGCTCTTAGCTGTTATTTTTGCTTTTGATAAATTCTGACCGTAAGTTACTCTTGCTAAAGTTATTGTTTTTACGGATCATTCCGATTTGAAGTACCTCCTTTCTAAACCGGTTGCCAAGCCGTGTCTTATTCGCTGGATCCTCTTACTTCAAGAATTTGACTTGGAGATTCGCGATAAGAAAGGAGCGGAAAACCTAGTAGCTGATCATCTTTCTCATCTTGAAAATCCCAAACTTGATTTTTTAAATGAAAAATTTTTTAATGACTCTTTTGCGGATGAGAGAATTTTAAACATTTCTTCTTCTACCCACTGGTTTGCCGATCTGGCCAATTATCTTATGGCCCGGGCCCTTCCAAAAGAATACTCTTCTCACCAAAAGAAGAAATTATTTTCATAGTTGAAGTATTATTTTTGGGAGGACCCATTTCTATTTCGCATTTGTGCGGATCAGGTGGTTAGAAGATGTGTTTCTCGGGAAGAAGGTCAACAAATTTTAAAGCATGTTCATGAAGGTCCGACTGGCGGGCATTATCAAGCAAACCGCACCGCCTACAAAGTGCTTAGTGCTGGCTTTTACTGGCCAAGCATGTTTAAAGATGCGCAACACTCTATGAGCGGGTGTGATCGGTGCCAACGGACTGGAAACTTATCTAATAAAAATGAAAAGGAACAAAATTATTTTCTGGAATACGAAGTTTTTGATTTATGGGGCAATGACTTTGTAGGCCCGTTTCCCTCAAGTTTAGTAAATAAATATATTCTAGTCGAGGTAGATTATGTTTCCAGGAGGGCGGAGGCCCAAGCTTTACAAAGTAATGATACTCGCGTTGTAGTTGCTTTTCTTAAAAAATTATTTTCTCATTTTGGTTTTCCTCGAGCGATCGTTAGTGATAGGGGAAGTCATTTTTGCAACGCTAAACTCGCTAAAGCTTTAACAAAATATGGCGTTACGCATAAACTATCAACTGCTTATCACCCCCAAACTAACGGTCAGGTCGAGGTAGTTAATCGTGAACTTAAAAGAATTTTGGAAAAAACCATTTCTACTTCTCGTAAGGATTGGTCTTTAAAGTTAGACGATGCTCTTTGGGCCTATCGGACAGCGTACAAGACCATTATTTGTTGTACTCCTTTCCGATTAGTCTACGGAAAATCATGTCATCTCCCGGTAGAAGTAGAGCACCGTGCGTATTGGGCGTTAAAGTTTTTTAATTTCGATCCGCATTCGGTCGGTGTGCATAGAAAAACCCAACTAAATGAGCTTGCCGAGTTGTGAGCGTACGCTTTTGAAAATAATAAAATTTATAAAGAACGCACGAAACTTTATCACGATAAGAACTTGCGCTATCCTCAAACGTTTAAACCTGGCGATCACGTTCTTCTTTTCAACTCTCGCTTACGTCTTTTTCCTGGAAAGCTTAAATCTAGATGGTTTGGACCGTTTACGGTCAAACAAGTTTTTCCTTACCGAACTGTGTTGCTTTCGCACCCCGATAAGGGTGATTTTAAAGTGAATGGGCATAGACTTAAACTTTATTTTTCTAATGATTCTGTGTCTCCTGCAACGGAGGATCTTGTCTTGGACTCTTAAATTTTTATCTTATTATAGAACATTTTTATTTTATTTTTGGACATATTATTATTATTATGAAACTCTTATTCGGACTTTAAATTGTTGTAATAAAGAACAATCTTGGGCACCTACCCACAGACTATATTTTTTTTCTGCTTTTATTTTGCTCTTCCTCCCGTTGGCTCAAGTACAACTTCGTGACCGCCGCTCCAACGATGCTGATATAAAGATGGATCAAGTCAAACCTACTAACGATCAAGAGCACTATAATCTTAGCATGGGGAGCGACATCTGCCTTCATCTCACAAACCTGGGGAAGTCCTGTTTTTTTTAGTTACTTTACTCCATTTTATTTTTCTCTCTTTCTCAGTCTCCTTCTCTTTCTTGTTTTTTTCATTTCTTTCATTGAGGACAATGAAGAATCTTAGCATGGGGAGGGTTTAGTTTCTTTCTTTCTTCTTTCCTTTCTTAAAAAAAATTGTTTTTAAAAAAAACAATGTTTTAAAATTTCTAAAAAATTAGTATAGTTATTTTAATATTATTGCTTTTTTTTAACTTCATCAAAAAAATACAAAAAATTATAAAATACAAAACCAAAAAAAATTAGAAAAACAAAAATAAAAAATGTGCTAAAATCTATTTGAAAAACAAAATCACAAATTATTTTCTATCTTTATTTTTATGTTTCTTCTAGTGATGTGTAGGCCTGTGCGGTTCCTTAGTTCTATTTAGATTTCTTTGAAACGGGTTTTCTAAACATATCATTTTAACATAGCTTAGTTTGACTAGTTTCTCTTTCTCAAATATAGGAATCCGTTTTTTACATTATAAGTTAGCAATTTGTAGTATGTCTTTTTATTCGGTTAGTTGCTTACGAATGGTTTCTAGGTAATATTAGCTCTTTTTCATTTATGGGGTAGTCTTTCTTGGTGTCTAGAACTTGTCCCAAGCTACTCCTGAAACATTTGCATCGTTTTTACGTACATTAGAAATAATTTACGCCACCCTTTGACAAGTTTGCGCTTTTCTTGCCCACCAAAAAAAATTACCATTGCAAAACAATTTTGGGCCTTTTCCATGTTTTTTGATTTAGCTCCACCTTGCTTTTCATTACTTTCACCAAAGCAAAAAATGCCCTTCCTATTGCACACTAAACCTTGAGCTTCATTTTAAAAATCATTGTGTGATGGGTTATCTCTTTATGAAAAAAATGAAAAGGAAATTTTTATCTTACATTTGGAGCTTTCCAAAATATTTGTGTTTCAATAAATGAAAAAAATGAAAAAATGAAAATCAAAAAAATGAAAAAAAAGAGGGTTTATGTTTGGCCAAATTTATAAAAGAAAAATATATGGCCTTGTCTTGTGTCCTTGCTTTAATTGGAGAAATGACATACTTGTCATTTCTCATTTTGGTTATGGTTTATTTATTTTGAGCTCAACCTTGGTTTAGTGTGTGTCTTAGCATTCATTTTTATCTTTGCTTTTCACTTCCTAATTATTTACCTAAACCAAGTCTTAACGCCTATTTTAAGTCCTATTAATCTTTAGATTGTAAATTCACGTAGTGGAGAAAGTGTGAACGGACAAGCCTATGGCCACCATCATTGATGGATTTCTTTGGAGGTTACCTTGAGTTGTTTTAGGGTTAATTTTTATCTAGCAGTCTAGTAGTTTGTTAATGCGCCATTTTTTTAGAACCTCTACTTTTGTTTTCCTTATTCTCATTTATTTTGGATGCCTTGTTTTAAGATTTAGAAATGTGTAAACTTTTCTTATGTTTTAATGAGATTTTTAGGCCTCCACTTTCAATTTTTTTATTGTGCACTTCTCACCCCACTAGTTGATAACATGGAAATTAGGATAGTTTTATTTTTCATGTTTTGGTTTTCTTAACTATGGAATTTTAAAAAAACAAAAAAAATATATCTTTTGCTTTCTTATTGGTTTTTTCCCTTGTTCTTTTATTTCTATTTGCTTGAGGGCAAGCAAATGTCTAAGCATGGGGGAATTTGATGACTAGTTTTAGTCATCCTTTTTTGGGGTAATTAAGTAGTCAAAATTCCTAAGTTTTATTATAATTTTGTGTTTTTGTATTCTTGTTAAGATGTTGTTGTGTTATTTTTTTATAATATAAGAATCTATAGTTTTATTTTATGTTTTGTTGTTATTCTATGTTTTATGTTATTGTTATGTTTAGTTTATTCATAAATATTATTATTTTTGTTATAGTTTAGTTTCACACAACTAATGTTATGTTATCAAGATTAATGTTATTTTTATTTTGTTTTGTTTTATAACTAATTAATAGTATGAATATTTATGTTTTATGTTTTGTTTTATTTAGATTTTATATCATGATATGTTATGGTAAAGTGTCTAATGTTTTAATTATTATTTTTTAGGTTCAAGAGCAACATGGTGCAGCCCTCCTTCTTCAATGTCCAGCTCGAGCCTCCTTCTCCAAAGTGTAACCCGAGAACATGAATAATAAAGCCCATGCGGCCCGCCACCTTTGCATGACTCCTCCTCCAACATGTTCAAGCCTACTTGGAGCAGCCCACCACACCATGCAAGCCCATGAAGCAACCTGAGCTCATGAAGTAGCCCCCAAACATCCACTCCTAGTCTACCCGGGCCCAAGAAGCCCCTTCATGTGGCCGGCCCCCTTCTTCCTCATTAATTAAATACATTGAACCCCTCCCTCTTTCTCCCCATCATTTATTACATGCATGAATTCTACCCCTACATGGCCGAACCCCCCTCTCTTTCTCCCTTCTACATACTTCCATTCATTCCCCTTGATATTTTCCACTTGCATCCTCATTAATTAAATACAATGAACCCACCTTTTTCTCTCTCCCTTCATTAATGCCATACATGCACCCTTCCACCTACATGTTCGGCCACCCCCTTGTCCCCTCATATTTCCTATCGTCTAGAAGCTTCTCCATCCTCCTATAAAAGCCACCCCATCCCTCAAGCTAAGGGGTTAAGCATTTTGAAGTGAAGTTTTAAGTTAAATTTGGAGTTGAGTTTTAGAGAGAAAGAGAGCTAGTGAGTTGTTATTTTCTTTTTATTGTTGTAGTCTTCTCATTATTGTAAACTTTCTTCCTTATCTTAATATAATATTGTCCTTCTCAGTTATTGTGTTCTCTTTTTATTATTGCAAGTAATGGAAATGTTCCTCTCTTATCTTATTTTGCCTTCCTCTTTAATCATGCGTAGCTAATTTCCCTTAGCCTTCGATCGTGAGGATCCAAAAAATGAGACGAGGATTTCTTTTATTTCATAGTTTTATTTTTGCATAACTTTGCTCGATCCTTCTTTGATTTTTATTTTGTCGACTCCGTATTTCCGGTATACGGTAGTAGGCTTTGGATCTCATATTTAAGTAGCCGAGAGGCTCGTGAATGTGAAAGATCACTCAAAGAAGGAAGGAGTAGAACACAACACTAGAGATAGGACGACGTAAATCTTCCGGATTAGAGTCAAATCCAATAGTGCGGGTCACCTCGATAATGCGGCTTTAGGCCTTTTTGACTTGAAAGAGATTTCGGTCAGAACGTCTATAAGTCAGGGGATTTTATACTCTAGCGAGATTATTTCCTAATATCGGATCCGTCACAGTCGAGTAGATTTGCAAATCTAAAACTATGCCCTTTTATCCTTCTTATTTCGTTTTATGGTGAATCATTGATAGAATGCTATCTTTTTATTATAAGTTTTTCGTCTAAAAATTATCGTTTATTTTACTTTTAAAAAAATTCTCAAATCCCAACAATTTTCCGGTAGGATAATATTCAAGCGTGAGTAGCAGTACTTGACAGCCCAGAGTTTAAATATGACCTTGATACTACGATTCGACAGGTACACATGCCTGTTCGGGTTTTATCCCATCACTAATAAAGGGAACAACCATTGCCGCGGTGGTTTTGTCAAATAACACCCGCAATAAACAAATATAAATCTCAAGACTTGGCACATCGGATGTTACTAGACAATTCTAGATTTAAGAAGCAGTTAATCAACCTTTAGGATGGATTTACAATCCCAGATAAACTCTAACACGTCCTACATAACTGTTAGGGGCGATTAAAGCCAACAATTTATCATATCATCAAAATCACAAACAACGATACAAGGTTGAATTTTCATAACTAGAACTTAATAATACAAGTAGATTTCAAAGGGAAGATAAAACAAATCTACAAATTATAATGATATTAACAGTTATCATCAAGATCGGAAAAAAAGGGAGGAGGGAAACCACCACTTACCATGGTTTCACTAGAGAAGACCTCCAAATCATACGTCCACGTAGATTGGGGCTGAGGAAGACGGGGGAAGTTGAAATATGAACAAAAATGGCATAAATATAGGTTAGGGCCAAAAACCCTAATAAGAAAAACTCAAGAAACGGAGAAAACTTTACCACGGTGACATAGCTCTCACAGAGAGCTTTCAGGATCTATGTTCGGTTCAAGATTTTGAGCACCGGAGCACCGTCGACGACCATCGAAAGAATCATGGAAGAACTTTCTCTCTCTCACTCATGCCGCTCTGGTTCGAGAGATGAACAAGAGTTCGGTCTAAGTGAAGGAGGATGAAGAAGTGTGTATATATATAATACATGTATTATTAAAATAATCATACCTAAAAGAACGAACTGTGGTCAGTTGAACGGGAATTTACGAGACAAAGGTAAGGATTTCTCGAGAACAAGCAGACATTTCTCGAGAACAAAGTAAAGCTTTCTCATGAACAAGACGAGGCTTTCTCGAGAATAAGGCTATATCTCGAGTACTAGAAGAAGAGACTTCTCGAGAAATGTAGGTAGCACTTCCCGAGAATCAAAGAAGGATTTCTCGAGAATAAGGACTAATTTCTCGAGAACTAAACTTCATTTCCCAGAACAAAAAGGTACTTCAAGAGAACAATACAAGGCTGTCTCGAGAACAAGGAGAGGCTTCTCGAGATCGGGTCAGGGTTTCTCGAGAACAAAGAGAGGCTTATCGAGATCGTGTTAGGGTTTCTTGAGAACAAAGAGAGGCTTCTCGAGATCGGGTCAGGGTTTCTCGAGAACATGGAAGGGACATCTCGAAAAAAGCAGGTCATTTATCAAAGTTTAAACTTTGTCTAATATACAATAATTAGTCAACAATATGGACTAAACGCCATCTAATTTGGATGAAAAGTTGCACCGTAGACGGAATCCAGTGCTACGAATCTAACGACGGAGACAAAAACAAAAGAATATGTTGCACCATTTAAGAGACACTAACATCAGATGCTTACACAAGGAAAAATCTTCACAAAGATCCAAACACGCGTCGAGACTCCAAAATTATCGGATCGCAATAAAACTGGACAAGTCCAAAACCTCAAAATGTTATCCTTTCAATCAAGAAAAACATTCAATCTAATTAAAATCCCAATATCTGGTCAAGCAGAACCAACGGATGCGAAAATGCACTAACGATGAAGTGCCATAACATGATATTAAAGGTAATGCCCTTATGTCAAAAATATGATGATACCAAATCAAATAATATCATCAGAAAAATCAGTGTCGTTACAGTCACTCCCCCTAAAGAAAAGTTTCGTCCCGAAACATAACACAACTTCAAAAGCAAACCAAAACTAGAAAATCAAACACATCCAAAAGCTTGGAGACATACCAGAAACTAAGACAAGATATGTTGATGAGATTCTATCATTGTCAACTCCAATTCCCACATCGCGCTCTCAACGTCTTGATTTCTCCAAAGAACCTTGACCATAAGAATGGTCTTCCACCGCAACACTCGATCTAGAGATTCCAAAACACGGGCAGGCTCTTCCACATACGAAAGATTTTGCTAAATTTTGGGCACCGAGTCAAGGACTTGACGATCACTACGAACACACTTCCGCAACTGGCTCATATGGAACACATCATGGCCACCAAGGAAGGTAGCAAGTAAATCAAGTTTATAAGCAGACACTCTGATGCGCTCAAGAATCTGAAAAGGTCTCACATACCGGGGGTCTAACTTGTGGTTCCATCCAAACCTTTTAACAACTCACATCGGAAAGAATTTCAGAAAAACCATGTCCCCAACGTCGAACTCCATATCGACCCTTCGTCAATTTTCGTGCTTTTCATAATGATCTTGTGCTATAAGGAGCTTTTCTCGAATATGAGTTACAACACAATTAATCTCTTCAGGGGCTTCCAGACCTAGCAGCAGTCTCTCACAAACTTCTGCCCAAAACAAAGGTGTCATATAATGCCTTCCATACAAGGCCTCAAACGGGGCTATCTGTAGACTCTATTGATAACTATTATTATAAGCAAATTCCATGAGTCTAAGGAGGTCATCCCAAGCACAGCCATAATCCAGTATATAGCATCTTATCATGTATACCACAATTTGATTTACTCTTTACGTCTGTCCATTTGCTTGTAGATGATAGGCGGTGGAATACCTTAAATCGGTAACCAACCCCTATTGTAAACTCTTCGAAAAACGAGACATAAATCTTGAGTCCCGATCTGATACAATGCTAACAGGCGCTCCATGCAATCTAATGACTTCATCAAGGTATAACTCAACTATCTTCTTCATAGAATACCTAATCTTAAAGGGCACAAAGTTAGCACACTTAGTAAATCTATCAGCTATCACCCAAACAAAATAGTGCTAATGGGGAGATTTTGGTAAACTGGTGATGAAATCCATCGAAATAATTTCCCATTTCCATCTCGGAATATCAATCAGTGTTAATTTACCACCATGCCTTCTATGGTCAGCCTTAACACGCTGACACGTATAACTTTCTGACACAAACTTTGCTCTATCATTCTTCATTCCCGACCACCAAATAATTTGCTTCAAATCTTTATACATTTTGGTGGTACCAGGATGGTTGACAACACTGAAACCATGAGCTTCCCTACAAATCTTAGCCTGAATGTCACCAAAAGAAAGGATACAAAATCTACCCCGTTATTTCAGAGTGTAAGACCCCATTTATTTTTTCTTTTAAAACACCGGGGTCTTAGGCCCAGAATCGCCGCTTTGCGGTGACACGTTCATGCCCTGAAGGGTCACCACCACAAAGCGCCGATTCTGTCGGCCAATTCGATCACAGAAAGGTAGCATAATGAAGTAAATGCATGTCCAAAGAAAAATCACATATCAGAGTAATAAAATCTCCACGAAGGGAGAGTTCATAGAATATAAATGTACTGCAAATAAGGGATTAAGCCCGATACATCAAATCCTCACTACATATTCACTCAAGCGAAAGCAAAATAAAACACTACTAGAATCAGAGACTCACAGTCCCAGCTGTCTGAACTCCTGAGCTAGACTGCCCTATCTCCAAACATTCCGACCTCCGGGGCTGCTCATCCATGCTGGGCTCCACGATCCCCTTAATGATGTGGTCTTAAAATTGTTAGTCTATAAGACTAAATCCTATCATCCCCCACCCCTTCCCCCATGGCCCCTAGGAACCGAGCGGAGAGGAAGAAAGGGGAGGACTTGAAGGTGGAGAGTAATCAAGAGACAGATGACAGCAGACCTATACTAGCAATTTTATAGTACATGTGGCAGTAAAGTAAAGTATGAAAAATAACCTTAACTTATGTGCGGAAACGCAAAAGCCAAGGGATCTTCTGTAGGGCTCCCATCGTATAAAGAGTCCCATACAAATTTATACGTTGGGGTGTCGGTTGTTAACAACAGTATATATATGAAGAATTTGACCTTAATTTATAAACTTGCCCACCCAAGCTTATATACCAAGGGGTCGTTTTACAAGTCCAATTGTGTAAGCGTCCCATACCACTTACACAATTGGTGATAGAGGTTATATGCAATGATTACGTTATGATATGCAAGTGGGTATGATGTGATCATGCAAGTGCAACTCACCCACCTGACTCTGTGCACACAGACCTTTAGTTCCATCTTTCTAAAGCCTAACCTCCCAGGAAACCTCCGTAGTGGCAGACAGAAGCGGTGGGTTGGGCCTCGCCCATCTCTAAACCAGTAAAGGACTACCGATTAGACCTATCATACGCCTCAACGCTTGGAGCACGAAGCAGACTCATGCGTACTCTTGCCGGCTGGAGCACCGGACATTTGATGGCGAAGTACTAACTACACTTGAAGAGCAAACATATTAACGTCGGTGCATCGACCACTAACACCGAGGGCCCACCCCCTATAACTTATGCACATGCAATATTAATGCGTTTCCACCGAGCCAAAGCTCCCCGGACTATCCCTTCCGTCTCCACAACCACCGAGCCTACTGCTCGAATATCATATTCAAACTAACTTCTCGAGACTCCGGGGTCTGTGAAACTGAACCCCTAATTATTCTAGTTTCTCTTTAAGATTTATCACTCCTACAGTTTATGTTAACGCAGGAATGCCCCCGGTATACCCCGTGAAGGGCTCTCAAAGAGCACTAGGAACTATGATGGTAGCTGAATCCCATTATTCCCTTTTACAAGGCACTTATTGTTATTGGTTGATTCCCTTTACCCATTCCCTTCTCATATTATAGTAGGCTAATCCTTGGGTGATTTTGAATCTTCCCCTCCTCGGGAAAGATGATCTTTCGTCAAACCCGAGCACTTATAAACTTTAGCCCAACCACTTCTCACTACTCTTCCTATTCTTCCTTGGTGAATTCATCCACATCTATCCAACCCAGCAAAATGACTAACTCCTACACCATGTCCAATCATATCCTATTGCAACTAACCCAATTTGTCAAATGCAGACCAAGCTAGGCTATATGTCGAACCGGATATGAGATAACCCAATTAATTAAATTGATCTAATAAAACTTTAAAAACATCATTGGCCAAGTTTCATAATTTTTCACCAGGGATTAAACTCTAAATAAAATAATTACCAAAAACCTCAATATTATGGACTTGTAAGGAAAGTGTTGTAATCAACCCTCTCAAAATTAAGAATAAATTACTACAAGCATATTTAGGCCTGAAATCATCTGTGCCTAAGTCTCATAATTTTTCAGCAGATATATCCTCTATGAATAATTATATACCACCAAACCCCTTTTTAATCATTTAAGCATGATGTAATAAATTTGATCAAACAAAAATTATACTAAAAATCAGGGGCAACAATTTCAACCTAATCCATTCACTCCCAAAGTTTCATGGGGTTTCAATGAACAAAATGATTCTTAATAAATAAAACTTTAATTAGGGCTATATCATACCTAACAAATGAAGTACCAAAAATATTGCTCATAAAATTTCTGTAAAATTACTAAGAGTTCTTTCTACTTTAAAACTCATGCTCCTTAAGTTTCACACCTTTTTGATGAGTTATATGGGCTTGTGTTATACAAAGGTGATTCTACCCTAACCCTAGGGTTGGGGTTTTGAGGAGTGTATCAATCTCCAAACCTCCTAAGATTTTGGCCAGAGGACTTTAACTTTACTAGTCCCCTCTCCACCATAAATCACAACCATACAAGGGCATTTAACCCTATGCCCTTCACAAATCCCCCCAAGACCAACCTAAAGGTTTGAACTTGGGTCCTAGGGCATACCTACCCCAAACCAGCCTATAGACCATAGGGGGATGCTAAGGGTCAAAACAAACCAGTGGCCCAAGTTTCAGTAACTGGTGATGTGGTTTGGTCACCTAAAATCACAAGTGCACTTTTTAATCAAAAATACTTCCTGAAGGCCAAACTAGGGTTTGGTGATTACCTAACTAAAACTAATCCAAATGAGTTGAAATTTTGTACAGAGGTAGGAACTAATACCAGGAACCACTCACCAAAATTTTGGTGGGTTTGTAGGTCATTAAACCACTTAATTAAAATACCCTGGTATTATTAAATAATAACAAAAACCATAGGACAAAGTATTCCCAAAAATTAACATATTTGGATTGACCCTAGGTATGACTATGTTTGACCCCCTGCACAAATTTGAGATCATTTGGACAAGGGATGAAGTGTGGACACCCTTTTCAATCTCAGGATAGCCCTAGGTATAGGTCCCACGAAAAAGGATGTCGTGGTCGAATCAGAGGTCCAAATGGGTCCAAATCAATTTTGGATGAAAGTAGACCATTAGTGCTACAACTTTTATGTTTTGCACTGTTTCATAAGAGGCTTATAACTATTTAAAATATTTATTTCAAAATACTGTAAATAATGTGACAGAAAATCAATTAAAATGAAATATTTTCATTTGATCCAGCACGGATCTTGGCGCAAATCCAAGGGCCCGGGCTCATCGTCTACCTCCAGCCAATGACTGAGATAGCCCGAGCCTGGAGCAACTTCCAGCTGCCACAACCGCCCATCCCGGCCCTTCCCCGACCGACCACCATAACCAACACCTCCGCCGAGGTGGCGGCTATCGACTGGTGGCGACTCGGCCGCCGGAGGGGCAAATTTCGGTAGTTCTACCAAGAGAATTTCTCGGCCGAAACCATGAAAACCAGTAATTGGTTTAGTCTCAATTGAGCCCAAATCTTGAACCTAGGCTATTGGGTATTGTATCCACAATAGACATGATTTGAAGGAGAGCCTGAACAAGCTAAGGTGAATTGACTATGTATTTGATAATTCTATCAAGTTGTGCTTGCAACTATTCCATGCTAAGTACACACCAATGTCAGAGTGCAGTGTGTCAATATATACGGGTTTGCGCAATGTAATCTCTCGTTGTGTAGATCAGTGTGTTGATCCACGTGTGCTCTCTCTATTGGAGTGTGCTTATTTTAGAGTATAGGATCAAGGTAGATCAAGAGCAGAAGAAGGAGAAAGGATGGGTCAAAGACCAAGCTATCAAAAGAAGGAAGGAGGAAAATCCTTCCAAGTAAAAATCGACGGGAATCCTTAGTAATTCCCGCCAACTTTGACGGGAGTCATTAGTGATTCCCGCCGACTTCGACGGGAATCACAAAGTGTCTCCCGCCGACTACTTCCGGCTGGCAAAATAAATCAGAAATTCTGCCAAGGCAGAATCGACGGGAGTCGGGAATTATTCCCGCCTACATCGACGGGAATCACCAACGACTCCCGCCGATTTTGCCGTAGGCAGATTTCACCGCTCGCAGGTTCGTTCCAGGTCGTCGTGCTCTGTTCTTCCAGATCTCAGGATTTCTGAGGTGGGCCCCACAACGGTCTTCTAGGGTTTGCCTTTGGGCATAAATACGGACTTATTTCTGTTGTCTACAGGACACACCAACCCACCGAAATAAAAAAATCGGCCGTGACCTAGCGGATCGCGATCTCCGCCCGCACGCACGTCGCCGATCGGAAGTAGTCGCCACCGCTGATCTCAGCCTTTCTCTGATCGCTCGACGATAGCACTGAGGCAAGCAGCCAGTCTTACGTGTATCTCTCGAGATCTCTTGTCTTCCGATTCGTTGAACGAGACTTGTTTTCCCTTGCAAATCAGTTGAGACGTTTGATCCGACTGAGATCGTTCGAAGACCTATCTTGCTTCGTCAAGAAGTTTGGATTTGCAAAGCATTGCCGCCGCACTTGCTTGCCGCCGCCGATCTTGACAAGATCCATTCCAAGTGAGAAATTCGGTTGTGGACTATTCGTACTTTTCAAGCAAGCTTTAACGAACGAAGAAGGACATCAGAATCTCCATAAAGCATTCTTTGTATTTTTATTTAATTTCAATTTTGTTGTAAAGGAATTTTCATTCCTATTTGCAAGGGTTGGGTGCAACCCGTTATGGTGGAGTTATGACTCCATTGAAGGTAGGGTTCCTTCCGTGGTTAGGGGAGCGTCGCTCCTAATATGAGGATTGGATTTCAATCCGTTTGACGAAGTGACCGAGTTGTCTCTTGGTGGGAGATAGGTTGAAGGGGGAAAATGGACATACTCAAATCGGGGAACCACCATAATTATTTGTGTGTTTTCTGTGTTTTATTTGCTTACTTGTGTAGGTTAATTTAATTCTGCAAAAGACTACACGACACCTATTCCCCCCTATAGGTGGATTAGGTTGACACTAGATACTTTCATAGGCATTGCTATGATCTAACCATAATATAAGGAGAGGAGGAGGACCTTTCCAGCGGCCTAAAGGCCAGAGGAGCGGCGGGACACCATGGATGACGGCGGCGACACTCGGCTTCTGCAACAGCATAGTGGGATTGCTTGTTCCTTCCAAGTGAGAGTTCAAAAACGCTTCCCTCTGCCCACTGATGATGTTTAAATGGTCAATTGGGGAGGGGAGTGGCTAGATCCTTCATTGCCCATCAAAGCCATTAATGGCATGGCTCAGGTTGAGAGGAGGGGGGCTGAATATGCCCCTTGGTGGCCAGGAAATGGCTGGAATCAATTCCTCTTCCCTAGAGGAGTTGATTGCAGCAATCAAGGGTGTCTGTTGGCCTCCCTTGGCCGAGCCCCACTCCATTTCTCCTCTTCCCAAAATTCTCTCTCCTCCATTAAAAAGGAATGAAGCTTTCTCTCTCTCTCTCTCCTAATCACCATGCTGACAGGTCAACTCTCTTGGATAAGTGCAACCAATATAATCCTAATAATTAAGAAATCAAATTTAGCCTAAGGGGAAAAAGAATTGAGCTTGGGTTAGTCCAATTGGTCTAGGGTTTGACTTGACCATGGGTAGAGTTGACTTTGGTAATCATGACCATTTGGGTTGACCCCAATGGATCCTTATCGACTCATTGGCCCCTTTTTTGGTTTATAGAGACCTTTGGTAGAGTTATTTGGGTTTATTAAGGGCACCTTGTCCTTATATAGGTCAATTGCCCAAAGAAGGCCTAGGTGGGTCCTTGGCCAAATTTTCCACCTATAATTGACTCCCATGGGCCCATAGGGTTTTGTTGGGCCTTTCCAAGGGTTGGTGAGGTCTTGGAGTCCTGGTGAAACCACATGATCATCGTAAACTAAGGTTTAGGAATCTACTATTTAAAGACCATCTAACACAATCACCTTTATTCTCAAGTCCACCTGATCTTTTAGGTTCTCTAGGGTCTTTTCATGACCTAGTCATCGCAAAACCACTCCTATGGTATCTAGTTGGAAATGAGATGTTACAAATCCCAATAAACAAAACAAAAATTTCGTCCCCGAAATTAAGGTTAAGCCTACGGGGGGTTCTACCGGAATAAACTAAACTTGTAACATCCCATAAGGAGTGGGAGATTACATCACAACGCCATGTTTGCTATATGAGGTTTAAAGGGAAACCTAAATATATGACTAATTCGCCCAATTGGCAAGGCCAAGACCCTAATAAATAAAAGGTTAGCCTCTACCCTTCGTAGGGACATCCTACTAGTTTAAAACAGGAAAGTAAATTGAACATCCTTAAAGGTTGTGAGGTATACCTGACTGAATAGCTCTGGATACTTTTGTCGCATTAGTTCCTGCGGTTCCCAGGTATGCTCCTCCTGGCCATGGTTCCTCCATAGAACTTTGACTAACGGAACCTTCTTGCGATGCGAGATCCGTACTATTCTGTCAACGATCCGAACCGGCTCCAAGTGAACTGACCATTCTGAAGCTACCACCGGCCCATTTGTGGTCGAAATCTGCTGTTCCAGGCATAGTAGAGACCTCCTAAGTGAGGAAATGTGGAACACGTCGTGTAAGCCTGCCAATTCCGGTGGCAACTCCAGCCTTTAAGCTAGGGTCCCGACCCGCTCCAGGATGCTGTAAGGGCCCATATACCTAGGGCTGAGCTTCTTCTTCCGACCACACACCCGTGAAAGTCTATGCATGGGCCGAATCTTCAAGAAAACCTGGTCTCCCACCTGAACTCGACTAGTGGTAAGAGCTTCTCCCAAGGTTCGTTTCGATCCAAAATGCATAGCCTTAGGAGGTCCTCCAATTTCCGGTTGGTGCGTTTTTGTCTGCCCATCTGTCTGGGGATGAAAAGCTGTGCTGAAGGTCAGCCGCGTGCCTAAGTAAGTCTGCACGGTTCTCCACTCCCTTGATATGAACCGACCATCCCGATCTAACACGATCGTCCTGGGCACCCGGTGGTAATGAATTATTTGCTCTACGAATCTCGGCACCTGTACCCCAACCGAGTTATCTTTTTTGATCGGAATGAATCTGGCCACCTTTGTCAGCCGATCGACGATGACCCAAATTGAATCTTTTCCCATCCGGTAATCCGACAGGAACTCCACCCAATGTCTCTGTATGATGTTGAGTTCATTCCCTGTGTCCACGTATTTCAAATTCTTGTGATCTGAGAAGATGTCACAGTGAACCCCATAGATGTAGTGTCTCCAAATATTTAGAGAAAAGATCACTGCACCCATCTCCAGATCATGCACCAGATAGTTCTTCTCATGTATATTCATCTGTCGGGAGGCCTAGGCTATTACGTGTCTTTTCTGCATCATAACGACACCCATCCCCTGGTAGGAGGCGTGCGTGTACACCTGGAATCACTCCCTTCCCGACGGAAGAGCGAGAATGGGAGCTGAGGTAAGCCGACCTTTCAACTCCACAAAGACCGCCTCGCACTGTGGCGTCCAAATGAAAGGGGATTCCTTCTTCGTCAGGGATGTAAGAGGGAGTGCAATTCGGGAGAATCCTTCGACGAACTTCCGATAATATCAGATAAGTCCCAGGAAGCTCCGTATATCCGTGGCTGTCTTTAACGGTGGCCAATCCTGAACTGCCCGAATCTTGGCCGGGTCTACTGCAGACCAAGCAACGCTGATAATGTGACCTAAGAAGGCCACCTCCTTTAAGCAAAACTAGTATTTGCTGAACTTCGCATACAGCTGGTGCCCTCGTAGCCTCTCTAGAGTCAAAGTCAAGTGTTGTGTATGCTCCTCCTCTGTCCTTGAGTAGATGAGGATGTCGTCAATAAATACGATGACAAATACATACAAATACTCCTCGAATACCGTGTTTATGAGGCTTGTAAATGCTGACGGCTCATTTGTGGGCCCGAAGGGCATCAGTGTAAACTAAAACAGTCCGTACATACTACTGAAGGCGGTCTTCAGAATGTATTCCTCTCCTATCCGTACCTGATAGTAACCTGACCTCAAGGCAAGTTCCGAGAAGAAATGTTCTCCCTCCAATTGATCAAACAACTCTTCAATCCGTGGAAGCGGGTATGTATTCCGGACCTTCAGTCTGTTCAACGCTCTATAATCAATACACAAGCGGAGACTTCCGTCCTTCTTCTTGACAAATAGCACCGGGGCTCCCTACGGTGAAGAGCTTGGCCGGAGAAACCCTGCCTCTACTAGTTCCTGCAACTAGCTTCGGAACTCTGTCAACTCTTTCGCGGCAATTCGGTAAGGGGCCCTAGATACCGGCTTGGCCCACAGCACAAGATGTATCTGGAAGTCGTGCTCTCGAAGCG
The DNA here is from genome assembly GCA_039513925.1 of Platanthera zijinensis. NCBI lineage: Eukaryota > Viridiplantae > Streptophyta > Magnoliopsida > Asparagales > Orchidaceae > Platanthera > Platanthera zijinensis. Next base: position 191,310,294 of record CM077084.1, read on the forward strand.
GAGGTAGTCCTGATAGTTTCTCTAGAAAGACGTCAGCCAAATCTCGCACCACCGGGATGTCTGTCACAGACTACTTGACTTCTGCCATCTCAAATAGAATCTGATAAACCTCCTCTCCCTACAGATGGGCCTTAACGGCCTGTACCGAAGATAAGAGTATACGAGAGACAGGTCTTATACCTTCGATGACAATGAAAGAGTCTCCGTGCGTCACGGTGATCCTCTTCGCTTGACAATCAATCTGGGCCATGTTTTAGAGCAGCCATACCATGCCCAGGATCAAGTCGTAGTCCATTAACTTCAAAATCGTCACTGGAGCCTCAAACGCCTTTCCACCGATTTCTACCTCCATGTTGTAGTGGTCCGAGGTAAGGAGTTCAGATCCATCGGGTAGTCGCACCATCATCTCCGAGCCCGTGAATCTCTCCACGCCTTCCAATCCTTCCACGAACGTCTCCGACACGAAGGAGTGAGAAGCTCCGGTATTGAAAAGCGTGTGGGCAGGCTTGCCGCTGATCAAGACTATACCTGGGGTTGTTAAATGAATTAGGATTCTATAACGAGTTTTCATTCCTATTTATTCTATCTAGTGTAGTTCTACAAATTTGTCAAATGAGAAAGGGGGAATTTTTTATAAAAACAATTAAACGTCTTCGGCGTACCTACTATGACCTGCTCTGGGTTCCGAGGCTGCGCAAGGTCCAAAGCATACACCTGCTCCCTTTATTGTCTACGATCTCCCCCTAGTATCCACGTCCTCGCACACGACCTCGGTCTCCAATGTACTACACTGGTTGGGCAGCCGGTGGAGCTGGTGGGGGTGCCCCTTTCATAGGACAATTTTTGCGGATGTGCCCAACCTGATGGAAATGGAAGCACTCTGGCAGGGGATATGCCATTCCCCCGGGTCTCTGGCCCTCCCGTGTCTGAAGCAGTGGTGGAGCCACCATAACAGGCTCCCTTGTTTCCTGTCTTCCCTCCTGACGAGGCTGGTCCTCGACCCTTCTCATGTCCGTGATATGGGCTCATCTCTGATCGTTCCTTGCTCCTCGACCCTGATCCTCCGCTGGCCATTTCCGGCCCGAGTAGCTTGCCAATCATTTTCTATCCTCTTGGCCATCTCTAACATCCGAGGTATTGGCCCGTCAAATACGAATAGTAGGGCCTCCCTCATGTCCTCCCCCAGTCCCTTATAGAAACTCTTGTATCCGGCGTTATCCATTTAATAGGAGTCCGCAAACCGGGCTAAATGGTTGAACTCTCGGTGGTACTCTACCACTATCTTATTGCCCTGCTTCAGCTACAGGAACCTGTCCTCCAGCTCATCCTTAGCCGAATGTGGAACAAAATGCTCCAGTAATGCAGACATGAACTCTTCCCAAGTAATCTCTACAATCTCCATATCCGCAAAGGTCGTGTCCAGTGACGTCTTCCACCATCTCTTAGCGTGAGACTCCAAGCAAGAGACCACCAATGACACTCTCTCCTCCTAGGGGCACTGTATCCATGTCAGCATCTCATACATAATGTCCAGCCATTCTTCCGTCCAGACAGCTGACTTTGTCCCTAAGTAGGATGGGGGAGAGAGTCCTCGAAAGATGCTCAACCAGTTGGCCCCGGGTTTGGCTGCGGAGCCGGAACCTGCTGAGCCATGAAAGCCTCCAGAATGGCTGTCAGAGTTTTCCCCATATCTGACTGTAGGAACGGAGTTGGGATCGGGGGTGGTGGTGAAACATTCGGAGTTTGCTGGACTCCGCCCTATGGTGTAGGTTGTGCTGGAGGCTGCATATCAAAAACCGTCTGTAAGAAATAGACTCAAGCCTAATTAACAGTGGATAATTACATGTGATCCCCACATGGGCACACAACGCTTCCGATGCTTAGTTTGTCCCTAAACTAAACTCGAGCGGGGGTGACCCAGGGTTAGCAGACTGCTACTCTTCTAATCGAGGTTTGCTCTGATACAACTTGTAAGACCCCATTTTTTTTCTTTTAAAAACACCGGGGTCTTAGGACCAGAATCGCCTCTTTGTAGTGACACCTTCACGCCTTGAAGGGTCATCAAAATAAACCGCCTTTTCTGTCAGCCAATTCGATCACAGAAAGGTAGCACAATAAAGTAAACACAAGTCCACAGAAAAATCACATATAAGAGTAATAAAATCTATATGAAGGGAGAGTCCACAGAATATAAATATACAGAAAATAAGGGCTTAAGCCCGATACATCAAATATTCACTACATAGTCACTCAAGCGGAAGCAAAACAAAACACTACTAGAATCAGAGACTCACAGTCCCAGCTGTCCGAACTCCTGAGCTAGACTGCCCTATCTCCAAATGGGCCGACCTCCGGGGACGCTCCTCCATGCTGGGCTCCACGATCCCCTAAATGATGTGGTCCGAAAATCGTTAGCCTATAAGACTATGTCCTATCATCCCCCACCCCTTCCCCCATGTCCTCTAGGCACCGAGTGGAGAGGAAGAAAGGGGAGCTTGAAGGTGGAGAGTAATCAGGAGACAGATGACAGTGGACCTATACTAGTAATTGTATAGTACATGTTGTAGTAAAGTAAAGTATGAAAAATAACATTAACTTATGTGCGAAAATGCATAAGCCACGAGATCTTCTGCAGGGCTCCCATCGTATAAAGAGTCCCATACATATTACACGTTGGGGTGTCAGTTGTTAACATCAATATATATATGAAGAATTTGACCTTAATTTATAAACTCTCCCACACAAGCTTATAGACCAAGGGGTCATTTTCAAGTCCAATTTTGTAAGCGTCCCATACCACATACACAATTGGTGACAGAGGTTATATGCAATGATTATGTTTTTATATGCAAGTGGGTATGATGTGATCATGCAAGTGCAACTCACCCACCCGACTATGTGCACACAGACCTTTAGTTCCCCCTTTTTGGAGACGAACCTCCGAGGATACCTCTATAGTGGCAGATAGAAGCGGTGGGTTCAACCTCGCCCACCTCTAAACCAGTAAAGCACTACCTGTCATACCTATCATATGCCTCAACGCTTCGTGCACAAAGCAGACTCATGCGTACTCTTGCCGGCTGGCATACCGGACTTCTGATGGCGAAGTGCTAACTACACTTCCCGAGCCAACGTATTAGCGTCGGTGCATCGACAACTAACACCGAGGGCCCACCACCTTATAACTTATGCACATGTAATATTAATGCGTTTCCACCGAGCCAAAGCTCCACGGACTATCCCATCCGTCTTCACAATCACCGAGCCTACCGCTTGAATATCATAGTCAAACTAACTTCTCGAGACTCCGGGGTGTGTGAAAGTGAACTCCTAATTATTATAGTTGCTCTTTAAGATTTATCACTCCTACAATTTATGTTAACCCAGGACTGCCCCCGGTATACCCCGTGAAGGGCTCTCAAAGGGTACTAGGAACTATGATGGTAGATAAAGCCCATCGTTCCCTTTCGCCAGGAAATTATTGTTATTGGTTGATTCCCTTTACCCATTCCCTTCTCATATTATAGTAGGCTAATCCTAGGGTGATTTTACACTTCCTCTCCTCGGGAAAGACGATCTTTCGTCGAACCCGAGCACCACTAAACTTTAGCCCAACCACTTCTCACTACTCTTCCAATCCTTCTATGGTGAATTCATCCACATCTATCCAACCCAGCAAAATGACTAACTCCTACGCCATGTCCAATCATATCCTATTGCAACTAACCCAATTTGTTAAATGCAGACCAACCTAGGGTATATGTCGAATCAGATAGGAGATAATCAAAATAATCATCCAAATGCCCTAAATTATTTACTGAATACTTATCATGGTACAAATAGACTAAATCCAGAAAACTGTAATTTTCCTACTTTATCTGGCATTTAATTAATTTCCATAAAGCTTCCAAGGGCTACAAGTTTGAACATGAACTACCCTAAGTACTCATGCAAGATGCCTAACAAAATTATGATAAATATTAGGTTAACTCAGTAATGTAAATCCAAGGTTTCATAATTTTTCTAGCATCTAAAGGGCCATAAACTATTTTAGAAATAATTTCTATCTTTCATTATTAATGAAAGAAGTACAAAAAATTGTCATCAAAAAATTATGAATTAATTATATTGAGCTAATAAAACTCTAAAAACATCATTGACCCAGTTTCATAATTTTTCAGCAGGGATTAAACACTAAATAAAATAATTACCAAAAACCTCAATATGATGGACTTGTAAGGAAAGTATTGTAATCAACCCTCTAAAAATTATGAATAAATTACTAAAAACATATTTAGTCCTGAAATCATCTGTGCCTAAGTCTAATAATTTTTCAGCACATATATTCTTTATGAATAATTTTATACCACCAAACCCCTTTTTAATCATTTATGCTTGATGTACTAAATTTGATCAAAAAAAAATTAGACTAAAAATCATGGGCAAAAATTTCAACCTAATCCATTCACTGCCAAAGTTTCAAGGGGTTTCAATGAACAGAATGATTCTTAATAAATAAAATATTAATTAGGGCTATATCATACCTCACAAATAAAGTACCAAAAATATTGCTCATAAAATTCCTGTAAAATTACTAAGAGTTCTTTCTACTTTAAAACTCAAGCTCCTTAAGTTTCACACCCTCTTGATGAGTGATATGGGCTTGTGTTATACAAAGGTTATTCTACCCTAACCATAGGGTTGGGGTTTTGAGGGGTATATCAATCTCAAAACCTCCTAAGATTTTGTCTAGAGGACTTTAACTTTACTAGTCCCCTCTGCACAAAAAATCACAACCATACAAGGTCATTTGACCCTATGCCCTTCACAAATCCCCCCAAGACCAACCTAAAGGTTTGAAATTGGGTCATAGGGTATACCTACCCCAAACCACGCTATAAACCATAGGGGGATGCTAAGGGTCAAGACAAACTAGTGGCCCAAGTTTCAGCCACTGGTGATGTGGTTTGGTCACCTAAAATCACAAGTGCACTTTTAAATAAAAAATACCTCCTTAAGGCCAAACTAGGGTTTAGTGATTCACTAACAAAAACTAATCCAAATGAGTTGAAATTTTGTACAGAGCTAGGAACAAAAAATAGGGACCAGTCACCAAAATTTGGGAGGGTTTGGAGGTCATTAGACCACTTAATTAAAATACCCTAGTATTATTAAATGATAACAAAAACCATAGGACAAAGTATTCCCAAAAATTCCCATTTTTTGAATGACCCTAGGTATGACTAAGGTTGACCCCCTTCCCAAATTTCAGGTCATTTGGACAAGGGATGAAGTGTGGGCACCCTTTTCAATCTCAGGATAACCCTAGGTATAGGTCCCACCAAAATGGATACCCTGGTCCAACCTGAGGTCTAAATGGGTCCAAATAAATTTTGGATGAAAGTAGACCCTTAGGGCTACAACTTTTATGTTTTGATTTTTTTCATCAGAGACTCCTAACTATTTTTAATATTTATTACACAATACTGTAAATAATGTGATAGAAAATCAATTAAAATGAAATATTTTCATTTGATCTAGCATGGGTCTTGGCGCAAATCCAAGGTACCGGGCTCATCGTCTACCTCCAGCCAATGACTGAGATAGCCCGAGCCTGGAGCCAATTCCAGCTGCCACCACTGCCCATCCTGACCCTTCCCCGACCGGCCACCACCACCAACACCTCCGTCGAGGTGGCGGCAATCGACTGGCGGCGACTCGGCCGCCGGAGGGGCGAATTCCGGCGGTTCTACAAAGAGAATTTCTCGGCTTTAACCATTAAAACTAGAAATTGGTTTAGTATCAATTGAGCCCAAACCTTGAACATAGGCATAGCTTTGATCTAACCATAAGACAAGGAGAGGAGGAGGACCTTTCCGGCGGCCTGAAGGTAAGAGGAGCGGCGGGACACCATGGACGATGGCGGAGGCGCTTGGCTTCTGCATCAGTACAGTGGTGCGGCTTGTTCCTTCCAGTGAGAGTTCAAAAACACTTCCCTCTGCCCACTGATGATGTTTAAATGGTCAATTGGGGAGGGGAGTGGCTGGATCCTTCATTGCCCATCAAAGCCATTAATGACATGGCTCGGGTTTAGAGGAGGGGGGCTGAATATGCCCCTTGGTGGCCGGGAAACGGCTGGAATAAACTCACCTTCCCTAGAGGAGTTGATTACAGCCATCAAGGGTGTCTGTCGGCCTCCCTTGGCCGAGCCCCACTTCATTTCTCCTCTTCCCAAAATTCTCTCTCCTCCATTAAAAAGGAATGAAGCCTTCTCTCTCTCTCTCTCCTAGTCACCATGCTGACTGGTCAACTCTCTTGGATAAGTGCAGCCAATATAATCCTAATAATTAAGAAATCAAAGTTTGCCTAATGTAAAAAGGACTTGAGCTTGGGTTAGCCCAATTGGGCTAGGGTTTGACTTGACCTTGGGTAGAGTTGACTTTGGTCATCACGACCATTTGGGTTGACACCAATGGATCCTTATCAACTCATTGGCACCTCTTTAGGTCTAGAGAGACCTTTGGTAGAGTTATTTGGGTTTACTAAGGGCACCTTGTCCAAATATAGGTCAATTGCCCAAAGTAGGCCTCGGTGGGTCCTTTGCCAAATTGGCCACCTAGAATTGACTCCCATGGGCCCATAGGGGTTTGTTAGGCCTTTCCAAGGGTTGGTGAGGTCTTGGAGTCTTAGTGAAACCATATGATCATCCTAAACTAGGGTTTAGGATCTACAATTTGTAGACCATCTAACACAATCACCTTTATTCTCAAGTCCACCTGATCTTTAAGGTTCTCTAGGGTCTTGTCATGACCTAGTTATGACAAAACCACTCCTAGGGGGTCTAGTTGGAAATGAGATGTTACACAGAGTATCTAACTCGCCCAAAGAAAAAATAGTTATCTCTCTCTTCTCAGTTCTATTCTCGAGATGCAACAAATTATGGTCATCCTTTCTGGTGTACTATGGTAAGGGAAATCCAAGAGGGCTCTTCTGCTTCCAAAATAGCAGACACAATACAACTCCCAACTTCAATGTCAATCAACAAGAATTCTTCCACCAGAAACATCACAGATAGATTGAAGATTTTTGCGGTCTTCCTACTCAAAGCATCGACTACTACGTTAGCCTTTCCTGGATGATAAAGAATCTCCACTTCATAATCGGCCACATACTCTAACCACTTATGCTGGCGCAGATTCAGCACCTTAGTGTCTTATTCCACCTATGGCGGAACATGAATATTCATGTGCCCCCTTAGTGTCTTATTCCAAAGACGAAGAAGAATTATTATATCAATAATTTATTGATATTATGGGTACACCGAGTGACTTAGAAGAAGAACATGTTTCTTCTCATGCAACACCCGATTCTTATTTTCATGATTTTTCAAGCACCCCTTATAATTATTTTGGAATTAAAATTCATGAAAATAATGTGCCCAATAATTTTCTTTTAAATGAATTTTTAGATAATGATATTATTTTATAAAATATACAACCCGAACCTGATCATATAGATTCGCAAGAGTCTCCTCCTTTCGAAATATTTTCTGACGGACTTATTTTTGATTTTTCCTGCACTAATAATTTAAAGATAGAAGAGGTGTCATTGCAATTAAACTTCTTCCATGATCCATATGTCTCTCATCTATAGAAATTCAAATCACCTCAGGTACTGATAGGTGATTTTAATATTCATTTTCAAGTCCACTGCCAGAAGGAAAATCAAGAAGAAGGCGAAGTAAAAAGCGGGCGAGCGACTTCGGCTTATTCGCCGAAGCATTAATTAAGGGAGTTGCCGCTTCATGTCACAACCAGCATTTTCTTCGAATTAAGAATTATCAGAGTCTGAGAAAACACGCGTTGTGATGCCACGTCGAGCAGGGGATAACTACTAACGCTCAAGCAAAACACTATCTACTTTACTTTAAGAAAAATCATAAGTTAAATTACTAGAAATTCAGTTAGATTTTTTTAAGGCCGTATCCCTCGACTATGTGGATCATCTAGTCCACCCTTCAAAATTATACTTATACACAGCAGAAAATACTTTATTTATATTTATGCAGCCTAAGAGAGAACGCATAAGTGTCCCAATGGGACACCTTATACTATGCAGGACCCTAGATTTAATTTATATATATATAAGAGAAACGATCTTTTTACGTCGCCTTGAAAGTAGTGTATGAGTTTGTAAAACATGCAGATCATGAGTTATATATATACTTAATAGTGCTTTTTTTAGGTTTTAAAAGTAATTAGCATCCTAACATAAATAATCCCATGAGCAAGTTTAATATTACCAAAAGCAGTAAAACTAACAGTGTAAGCAAGTGCAAAGTATCTTAAAGAGAAACCACTAGTGGGCGTCAACAACTGACACGAACCCACTGGTGAGTAGGTATGTCTATACTATATGTATAAAGAAAACTACCTCCCAAACAAGAGGAACAGAGAACCACAGTAGTAGCTGAAATGCTAGAAAATCTCCAGGAGCAAACATGCCGCAAGTCGGCTAAATACCTGTACCTGAGGTATTAAGAAATATAGAACACCTCATCAAAGCAACTATCGAAAGGAAAAACAAGGATACAATAGATTTATACAGGAATTAAAATCAGGTTAGAAGTAACTGAAAGTGAAGCAAAATAGGTACAGGTAAAAGAAGGTAAGTAAGGCAGGTAAAACTGATACCCAATAAAAGTGAGTAGAAAGGGAGTGCACCAAGAGCACAAATGAAGCCGAGCTTCAAGGATCTTTGCAAAAAGGTTTAGCACAATAATAAAAAATCCTAACACAGAGCTAGAGCGAAGAGAGTCACCTAGTACTAGAGATGGACAAAATCAGTAACAAGGTCCTAGACTGGTGACCACATATCAAACCAAGTCTTTCAGGCCTAAATATCATGATGGTGTTGTGGTGGTGGCATCAGTCCACTCAGCCAAACAATCCATATTGTCTTAGTAAGAAAAGAAGAAAATAGGGGTGGCGGCATCGGTCCAACTCTCCCCTAAATCACATCCTACTCCAGTGCTAAGTGACTCAGGAAAACCCTTACCGGTGGTTTCATAAACCACCAAGAAGTCACACTAAATCCTAAACTCACTAGATCAATCGGCCTAGGATCCTTACATATACACCAGTGGGCTAAACATCCAAATTTGTCTCACCAAGTGGTTTGACACCCAGAAACAAAGGGTGATTTGACACGTAATACCTGCAGGCAGATCGATACTAAATCTCGACCAATAGCTTGATATTAAGCACATACAAGAAATTCGAGAACCAAACGTATACCAACCATTTAAATATAAGAACATACATTATCAATTTTATACAAAGACATACGTAGTCAATTTGATACCAAACCACACATGATAAAATTTGACACCAACATAACGAATAACCTGATGCAACATAAACAATTAACTTCATAATAAGACGAGTTGGTATTGGTTTACACCCAGGAAAAAAAAACCACGCTCTATAGCTAGGTTCGAAATGGACGAGGTTCTAATAGACAATTAGTCCTAATCGTTTGGAAAGATCTAAAGCTACAAGCTATATGCTCGGTTTGAGCATCGTTTCAAGCCGGGCAAAAAGGATACTAAAGCTAACCCTCTCCGATCGCAATTTAAGAAAATAAGGGATTTGAACAAGAACAAGTTACCATCCTTAAAAGGATTCGAGCATGTATCAAAGTCCCCAAATACAACATTTAATCTAATAAATCATTGGGTATCAAACTTCGACCTAACACTCATAACCGTGAAACCGCAACATAAAACAAATGAGGGGTAGCACCAAAATTTCGGGTGAGCAAAGCAACTAGGAGAGTAGATCTTAAATCCAGCAAAAACAATGGCCCTATATTAAAATTTCTTTGGCAAGGGCGAAGGGCACACTTGCCTTGGTTGTCTTCAAAAAAAATTCTGCCAAGCAACCTCTTCCCATCCGCCGGCCGCAAGCAACAAAATGACTTGGTTTCTAACCTAGGGCTAACTGGGAAATTTTACACAGGAAATCTGGACAGAAATATTTAGCAGCCGCAAGAAATTAAAAGGAGACAGGAAAAAAAATTACATGGCAAGGGCAAGAATACCACTTGCCTCGATTTCCAGAAGATCTTGCACAACCCTTCCTCTCTCTCCCGGCTCTAGCCGCAAGAGCACGTTAGACAAGAATTCAAGAGTTTTAATGGAGGAAAAGGGGTCAAACCGAGATTTCAAAACTCCCCAAAACTGCCATGAAAATCAGAAAACTCACCGTCGAAACGAAGGTCTAGGGGAGAGCAACCCAAATCCACTCTCGGAATCGAATTCCATCCACAAATGCTCCAGGAATCGGTTGTTAAAGGCAAGGGTCCGACGGTTTCTCCGTTTCTCTTGTACAGGAGCGGCGGTTCGGAATTTGGACAAGATGAGTCAGGCACTTTCTCTAATTCTAACCTAATATGTATATATATATATATATATATATTAATATATATGATAATATAGTTTATTACATAATTACATAAAACACCAAATCGACGCGAAAACCGAATGACCTCGGAATTCGACTAAATTCTCACCATAGTTAAATATCCATGCTACGAACACAACCGCGAAGTCGAAATCAATTTTCGACGAACAGAACTCAGGTTATCACCACCCGAAACCACAACACAAGCATCCCCCGAGAGGCCTCACCGAGTAACAAAACCAGACCCGGTTCGCTAGGGAATCTTACCAATAGGTTACAAAACAACCACACAAGGAACCTAAAGAGCTAATACCACTCTCCAACAAATGGCACGAGCCAAAATGCGTCAACGTAATGCCAAATAAATCACAAAAAAACCGGGGGCGTTACAGTCACTTCCCCTAAAAGAAAGTTTTGTCCCGAAACTTTACGCACACAACTTCTACTATAGAAGGAAACTAACAAAGCAAAAGTTACCAGAAAGAAAACATACCCAACAAATCAGGGGAAAAGGCGAGGGTGAGTCTCCCTCATAGACGATTCTAGCTCCCAAGTCGCGCTTTCAAAATCTTGATTCTTGCGTAGAACCCTCACCATCGGAATAGAATTTGTCCGTAGCACCCGATCCTAGGTATCCAAGATACGGACCGACACCTAAACATATGAGAGGCTAGGCTCCAACTGGGGCACAACATCCAAGACTTGACCACTGCTCCGTACACGCCTTCGCAGCTGGCTTACATGAAATACATTATGCAGTTGGCTGGCAGATCCAACCTATATGCTGACACGCCAATATGATCCAAAATCCTTAATGGGCCCACGTACCTCGGATCCAGCTTATGAATCTTGTCGAACCTCTTCACTCAAACCATCGGGGACACCTTCAAGAATACCATATCCTCCACCAAAAATTCCAAATCGGACCTACGCCGGTTGGCGTTCTTCTCATACCTCTCCTTAGCCACCAGAAGCTTCTCCCGAATAAGCTTCACGACAACCTCCATTTCCTCGGGCGCATCAGGACCCAACAAAGGCCTCTCACTAGCCTCAGCCCAAAACAACGGTGTTTTGCAACGCCTCCCATCTATTGCTTAAATAGGAGCCATCTGCAGGCTCTCCTGATAACCGTTATTGTATGTAAACTCCATCACCCTCAAGCGCTCATCCTACGCTCCTCCGTGGTCTAAAATATAACATCTGATCGTATCCTCCAAGATCGGGTTAACTCGCTCCGCCTGACCATTTGTCTCTGGATGATATGTTGTAGAATATCACAAATCAGTACCCAAACCCTCTTGCAAACTCTTCCAGAAGCGAGACGTAAACCTGTTGTCTCGGTCTAATATGTTTCTTATAGGAACTCCAAGCAACCGGATGACTTTTTTTAAGATATAGCTCAACTATCTTCTTCAAGGGGTGGGGGGGGGGGGGTAATCAATCTCATTAAGGTACGAAGTGAACACACTTCGCTAATATGATAACCATAGCCAAGACTGAATCAAATTCTCTCGGAGATCTCGGCAAGCCTGAAATAAAATCCATCGAGGGTCTCTCCCACCTTCAAGTCGGGATTTCCAATGGAGTCAACTTGCCACAAGTCCTTCCATGATCGGCCTTAACATGCTAGCAGGTGGAACACTCAGAAACAAACACAAAGAAATCTGCTTCAAGTCGTGGTATATCTTAGTTAGGAAATGGGTGGTTGGCAACACTGACACCGTGCACCTGACTGCACAATTCAAATCGTATACTTTCGATATTGGGGATACAAATTTTTGTTGCGGTAAATTCACCTTCTCCGTTCTATTACAAAGGTGCAGTAAATCAGGATCATCCTTTTGATTAAGCCTTGTAAAAGAAGTCCATGAAGGCTAGATCCACACCAACTACTTGGCGTGACACGACTTCTCACTGAAATGCCTGTTAAAAGAAAATTTTCTATCAACAAATTTAGCGGCGAGATCGGAAAATTTCCAGGTCTTTCTACTTATGGGATCGGCTACTATGTTAGCTTGCCCGGATAGTATCAAATCTTGACCTGAAAATCAACAACACACCCTAACCATTCCCGTTAATACTTTTTGAGTGAAGACATACTTCAACCCTAATGAGTAGTGCATACTCAAATCTTTAATTCTTGAAAAGCTTCCTCGCGCTTATTGCTCCAAACAAAACAGCATTCTCATGCTTCGATTGAAATCCTAGCCCATTCCATAACCACAGCTATTTTTCTCTGGATCGCTTGAAATCTCATTCAATAATAGAAACAATCTATTCCGGGTTGACACAAATCCTGTCCTTGCTAACCACTTGACCCAGAAAGGAACCCGAGTAAACCAAAACTTGCACTTACAAAATTTGGCGAATAGCTTATGGTCCTTCAAAGCAGATAAAACCAAACACAGATGCCGGTCATGCCCCATAGCATCGCGGGAATAAATCAAAACATCGCCGATGAACGCGACCACGAACTTATCCAGGAATTCCTTGCACACGCGGTTCATGAAATCTATAAAGGCTGAGGGCGCATTTGCCAAACCATACGACATAACCAAAAACGCAAACCTGCTCAATCTAGAACACATCCTGAGGTTCATCAAGGCAGGCAACACTAAGGACAAGGATGTGCATGTCTTACAACATTAAGAGAATACCCAAAAACGTCACCTAAAAACACAATCACAAAAGGTCCAGATTTAGGACAAACTCTACGCCTCACACAGGATGAAAATTAACTAGGAAGGCATCTGAACACTCGCGCACCAAGGGAATCTCCTCTAAATGCGACAACGAACACCGGTTTCTAAAAACTGAAACCAAACAAACAAACATCCTGAAGCTAACAGCTTCCAAGCACAAACGCAGAAGATAATTGGAGAAGACTAACACGGATCACCATAAACACCCTTGGGTCGACTGTCGTCCATCTTGAGGCCCAAGCGCTTAATTTTGCACTGGATTACAGTGTCATGCCCAGACGACCCATACATGCCCAAAATCACATTAAAAACTTCCTGGTCTATCACCTTTAAATCAAAAGTCACTAGAAAATCACCCAATTGATTCGGACATCACTGGACAACTTGGTCTGATACCACCGAATCTTCAGAAGGAAAACTTGACACAAAACATGTCACCAATCTGATAGAGGGTCAAACCGTGACACTCTACAAAGGCCGTAGACCCAAACGGGTGGGTAGCGACAAAACCAAAAGAACACGCTCCTAACTGCTCTTTACCTTAAACTTCCCTATACAAATCACATACACAACTAAACGAACAAACGACAAACCAAGAAGAAGATAAAACAAGTTATAACCTAACCTGAAATAACTTGGGTCGAAGAATGAGTTTCTTCCTCGATCGACGCGAACAGCTTACCCTTTCCTTTGTCCAAGTACTGAACCTGAGGTAAAACTTGAGGTGGGGTAGGCTGAAACATAGGCTGAAATTGCGGGCACCTTGCCTTAACATGCCCATTTTGCCAATAATGAAAGAAAACCTTACCCTTATCCCAACAATGGGCCACCTCATGCCCCTTCTCCTTGCACGAGGTAAACACCAGATCACTTTTGGGGGTCTTCTGAACTTCCTGAACTTGGTCCTTCTTTTGAGCCTTTATTTGCTTAAAACATCTTTCAAAGGGCTGGCCTGACCAGCCACAGAAGCTACACATTTCCTTACTCCTTTTCCTTACAACATCACCAGATTCCTGGATGGTCTTACCCTCATCGGTCTTCCTTTTATGCTTCCTTATCATCATGTCTCTATCCTTAGCATGGCCCATAGTCTCAACTTTAAGATTAATTTCCATTGAACTTACATCAGTCTCGAATTGGTAAGTATGAGAGTGCTGCTGAATGTCATTTGGGAGGCCACCCAAGAAGCCTTTTACTCTACACTCTTCAGCAGCAAACAATCCAGAAGCAATCTTATTCAATTTGCTGATCTCGCACTCATTTTCCACCACTACGGGGGCTGGCTCACTAGGCTGTGGTCCTAAGATGGCAGCCAACAATTCCTGCAACTGCACTCTCATCGCCACTACCTAACCTGCCTGGATCCCCATGCTCTGGCATAGTTCTGCAATAACTGCCACTCCCTGCGCTCCTGACGACTTACCCTCAAGCTGGGGGGCCGACTTCATCGCTACATGCTTAGGATCCATACCAAAAGAACATACAAACCAATTATAAAACTTATCTCAATTACTGGGACTAAACAACCAAGTACAGACAAACCAACATAAGTACTTGCATCAACTGCCAACTTGCTCTAGGGTTTTCAATTATGATGTTATGCTTAACCTAGGATGGTTCACCACCATCACACTAACTCAGGTGCCTAAACCATGAATGCATGTATTTATATTCTTTTTGACTCCAACCATGTGTGTATATATGTCATCCTGCAAATCTTTAGCTTGGCACGTTGTGCTTATGCAATGTTATGTTATGCATGATTGTGCTATGCATTCAAATAAGTCCCTAATGTATATTATGAGCGGCGTAGACATTAAAATGTTATGTATCACATACTACATAACATTTCCATGCAACAAAAAAAAGAAAACGTGCTAGCCGCATTCATGTGGTGAGGTTATGCATCCCATACTACATAACCCTCACATGTTGGCTCCTATGGTGGATCCATATACAAACACATATTATGCATCCCATACTACATAATATGCCTCGTATACTTAATGTCATGCTATGAGTGTAGTGTTCGTGCTTCAGCCAAGACGTGATGATGACATATTGGTGTGTGTATGATATGATTCTAAACATCTAATACCTATAAGGAAAGGTTGCCCGACAAGTTGTCAAGCAACCTTCCTCTGGTACTAACTTGTCACAACCCGCATTTTCTCCAAATTAAGAATTATCAGAGTCTGAGAAAACATGCGTCGGTATGCCACGTCGAGCAGGGGATAACTACTAATGCTCAGGCAAAACACTATCTACTTTACTTTAAGAAAAATCATAAGTTGAATTACAAGAAATTCAGTTATATTTTTTTAAGGCTGTATCCCTCGACTCTGTGGATCATCTAGTCCACCATTAAAAATTATACTTATACGTAGTGGAAAATACTTTATTTACATTTATGCATCCTAAGAGAGAACGCATAAGTGTCCCTAGGGACACCTTATACTACGCAGGACCCTAGATTTAATTTATATATATATTTATAAGAGAAACGATCTTTTTACGTCGCCTTGAAAGTAGTGTATGAGTTTGTAAAACATGCAGATCATGAGTTATATATACTTAATAGTGCTTTTTTAGGTTTTAAAAGTAACTAGCATCCTAACATAAATCATCCCAAGAGCAAGTTTAATATAACCAAAAGTAGTAAAACTAACAGTGTAAGCACGTGCAAAGTATCTAAAAGAGAAACCACCTGTGGGCGTCAACAACTGACACGAACCCACTGGTAAGTAAGTATGTCTATACTACATGTCTAAAGAAAACTACCTCCCAAACAAGAGGAACAGAGAACCACAGTAGTAGCTGAAATGCTAGAAAATCTCCAGGAGCAAACTAGCCGCACAGTCGGCTAAATACCTGTACCTGAGGTATTCAGAAAAACAGAACACCTTAGCAAAGCAACTATCAAAAGGAAAAACAAGGATACAATAGATTTATACAGGAATTAAAATCAGGTCAGAAGTAAGTGAAAGTGAAGCAAAACAGGTACAGGTAAAAGAAGGTAAGTAAGGCAGGTAAAACTGATACCCAACAAAAGTGAGTAGAAAGGGAGTGCACCAAGAGAACGAATGAAGCCGAGCTTCAAGGATCTCTGCAAAAAGGTTTAGCAAAATAAAAAAAATCCTAACACAGAGCTAGAGCGAAAAAAGTCACCTAATACTGGAGATGGACAAAATCAATAAAAAGGCCCTAGGCTTGTGACCACATGTCAAACCAAGTCTTTCAGGACTAAATATCTTCATGGTGTTGTGGTGGTGGCATCAGTCCACTCAGCCAAAAAACCCTTATTGTCTTAGTAAGACAAGAAGAAAACAGGGGTGGCGGCATCGGTACAACTCTCCCCTAAATCACATCCTACTCCAGTGCTAAGTGACTCGGGAAAACCCTTACCAGTGGTTTCATGAACCACCAAGAAGTCACACTAAATCCTAAACTCACTAGAGCAACCCACCTAGGATCCTTACATATACACCAGTGGGCTAAACATCGAAATTTTCCACACCAAGTGGTTTGACACCCAGAAAAAAAGGGTGATTTGACACGTAATACCTGCAGGAAGCTCGATACTAAATCTCAACCAATAGCTTGATATTAAGCAGACACAAGAAATTCGAGAGCCAAACGTATACCAACCATTTAAATATCAGAACATACATTATCAATTTGATATAAAGACATACGTAGTCAATTTGATACCTAACCACGCATGATTAAATTTGACACCAACATAACGATTATCCTGATGCAACATAAACAATTAACTTCATAATAAGACGAGTTGGTATTGGTTTACACCCAGGAAAAAAATATCACGCTCTATAGCTTGGTTCGAAATGGACGAGGTTCTGACAGACAATTACTCCAAATCGTTTGGAAATATCCAAAGCTACAAGCTATATGCTCGGTTTGGGCATCGTTTCAAGCCGGGAAAAAAGGATACTAAAGCTAACCCTCTCCGATCGCAATTTAAGAAAACAAGGGATTTGAACAAGAACAAGTTACCATCCTTAACAGGATTCAAGCATGTCTCAAAGTCCCCATAAACAACATTTAATCTAATAAATCATTGGGTATAAAACTTCGACCTAACACTCATAACCGTGAAACCACAACATAAAACAAATTAGGGGTAGCACCAAAATTTCGGGTGAGCAAAGCAATTAGGAGAGAAGATCTTAAATCCAGCAAAACCAATGGCCCTATATTGAAATTTCTTTGGCAAGGGAAAAGGGCACAGTTGCCTTGGTTGTCTTAAAAAAAATTCGGCCAAACAACCTCGTCCCATCCGTCGGTCGCTAGCAACAAAATGACTTGGTTTCTAACCTATGGCTAACAGGGAAATTTTACACAGGAAATTTTGACAGAAATATTTAGCAGCCGCAAGAAATTAAAAGGAGACAGGAAAAAAAATTACATGGTAAGGGCAAGAATACCAGTTGCCTCGATTTCCAGAAGATCTTGCACAACCCTTCTTCTCTCTCTCGGCTCCAGCCGCAACAGCACCTTAGACAAGAATTCTAGAGTTTTAATGGAGGAGGAGGGGTCAAACCGAGATTTCAAAACTCCCCAAAACTGCCATGAAAATATGAAAACTCACCGTCGAAACGAAGGTCTAGGGGAGTGCAACCCAAATCCACTCTCGGAATCGAATTCCGTCCACAAATGCTCCGGGAATCAGCGGTGGAAGGCAAGGGTCCGGCGGTTTCTCCGTTTCTCTCGTACAGGAGCGACGGTTCCGAATTTGGAGAAGATGAATCGGGTTCTTTCTCTAATTCTAACCTTATATGTATATATATATATATTAATATATATTATAATATAGTTTATTACATAATTACATAAAACACCAAATCGACGCGAAAACCGAATGACCTCGGAATTCGACGAAATTCACACCATAGCTAAATATCCACGCTACGAACAAAACCCCGAAGTTGAAATCAATTTTCGACGAACAGAACTCGATTTATCACCACCCGAAGCCAAAACACAAGCATCCCCCGAGAGGCCTCTCCGAGTCACAAAACCAGACCCGGTTCTCTAGGGAATCTTGCCAATGGGCTACAAAACAACCAAACAAGGAACCTAAAGAGCTTAGACCATGCTCCAACAAATTGCACAAGCCATAACGCGTCAACATAACGCCAAATAAATCACAGAAAAAGAGGGGGCGTTACACTTCACCATAACTTTTATTTTCTATTCTACAAACAAAAACCGTCTAGCTTAAAGACAAGAAAAAGAAAAGCGCTCTTGGGAGACACTCCTTGCTTACCCTTTTATTTCTAGCATTTTCTTTTTTAAATTTTTTTTTAATTAATCAATTTTCTTTTTCTTTTCCCCCCCCCCTTACTTGGCAAATAAATATTGGGGATAATTCTTATTTTTAAGTATAGGGATGGATCTCATTTGTTGTTTTATTTTAAATCAAAAATAAAATAAAAAGATTATTGAAAATCTTCATTAATATTCAAAACAATTTTGTGGTGCCATTTATTTTAATTTATGTTTTTAGTATTTATGTTTTAATATATATATATATATATATATATATATATATATATATATATATATATATATATATATATATATATATAATGAACCCCTACATAATTTTTTGGGTATTTTAGAAATTTATTTTGAGTTTATTTATAAGAGTTTTTATAATTTTTGATTTTCTAATTTTTTATTTCATCATTGTTAGTTAGATTTAATTTTTAGGAGATTTGATTTTTAGAAATACTTTATGAATTAAATTTGTTTAGAGTAATTTATTTAGTTCTTTTTCTCTTTAATTCTAATTAGTGTCAATTTTGTAGTACTTAGCTCAACAATTTCTAGATTTTAATTATAGTCATTGGTGCTTTAGGATTCTTAGGAAATCTTAATTTACTGTAGTTCCTCTCTAATTATTTTAATTTAATATAAATTTGTTTAGCCTTTCCCTTTGCATTTTAATTTTCTTCTTAGTTCATATGTCACAGTGATAAGAGGATAAATTTCATTATCCCTAGTACACAAATGCAATTTTTCCTTTTTGGTTAGATCAAATGTCATTGGAATCAAGTATTCCTCAGTACACATATGCAACCCCAAAAATAAAAAAATGGAATAAGAGGATAAAATTAAATACTCCTAATTATTTTGTTTTTATTTGAAGAGAGAAAAATATTTGTTCATAGGTCATGGAAATGAGAGGATAAAATTCATCATTTTCTTGGTAAACTTATGCAAATATCAAAAAGAAAAAATTATGTGGGGTGACAGGATAAAATCCATCACCTTCAAGCAAAAACCTCTTCAATCTCCTATTCTCCAAATCCTATAAATTTGCCTTGGATGTAATTTAAAATACTAATAGAGCATAAGTGGTAATTTAAATTTTATTTGAAGTCTCTTTTTAGTTCAAAGTGTTAATAATGTTTAATCTAATCGTGTTTGCTAAATACTTAATTTTGAAGTCTAATTAATTTATTTGAGAAAATTTTGTTAATTATATTTTGCACTTCACATTTTAAGTTCATATTGTTGGAATTAAATTTTAAATCCCTAAAATTTAATTTTTTAACTTTCTTTTGAGCTAATAAATTTTTAGTTTAATTAAAAATTATATTAATTTCTTATAAGTACATCTCATAGTTTTGCTCAAGAATAATAGAAGCATAAGTATGTGGGTATTTGATAGGTCAATAATTATAGGTATTTATATATAGAATTTATTTAATAAATAGTAATATTTTATTTAGTTTATATTAATATTTGTTATTAATTACTTTGTTTTCGTATTTCAGGTCAATCTGGGCTACCAATATTAATTTGGTGCTTTCATAACTGATTAGGAGAAGGAATTGAAGAAATCATGAAAAATTACATTTTACACGCCCAGGTTACGGGCGTGACCAACCGGTCACGGGCGTGACCCGTGGGCGTGACCAATAATGGAGCTCTAGATTACAATTCCATGTCAGCTTAAATTTACATGCCCAAGTCACGTGCATGACATTTGGGTCACGGGCATGAACAACTGGCGTGAAATCCAACCGTAACGTTTTTTATGAAGCCCGTTACCTAGGGGCGTGACTAGGGCTGAGCATATTATTCGAAACTCGAAATTCGCTCGAAAATTGTTAAAAAATTGTGTTTATTCGGAATCAGTTTAAATTGATTCAATTCAATTTGAGTCGATTCAATTTGACTCGAATCTGATTTCGAGTCGATTTCCAGCCAGCCTAGAATCACACGATATATGATTCGAATAAACTCGAATTAATTAAAAAAATTTATGTATTTATTAATATATTCTTATTTTAATATTAAAATTAACAAAATTCTTACATAAATAAAAAGAATGAAGGATTTAAGTGTTTCATTTGCTAAATTTATAGGTTGCTCAATTTAATTTTGAGCAAATTAGGGAGAAAATACTAAATTTCGAGCCAACTCGATTCGATTTCGAGCCGACTCGATTCGATTTCGAGCCGACCTTGAATCGTGCCATTTCGAGTCGAGCCGACTCGAATCGAAATTAATTTCGAGCCAATTTCGAGTCGAAAATTTCGATTTCCAGCCGAGCAAAAATAATTCGAACTCAACTCGATATCAGCCCTAGGCATGACTTCCCGCAATCGTCATATTTTAATTACCGCCATTTACAGTTCCCGCCATTTCCAACCATAGTACCGACATGCCCTAGTTCACAAGCATAACTTAGGGGTGTGACCCACAAAACGATGAATTTTGGCGGTTTTCTCCCAACGTTCCCGGGCTTTCAAGAGGACAGTTCCGTACCTTACACGCCCCTAGTCACATGCATGACCGAGGGGCATGAGCTTCCAAAAAATTTCCCATAAATACCAGATTAAGCCAGGATCAAGGAGTGTCATCTAGAAGTACTGTTTAGGAAGTTTTAGAATTTATTTCTACTTGTTCTTGCATTTTCTTCATTGTAATTTCAATTTCATAGTTTAGGTTTTAATTCAAGTATTTTTCCTTTACGAAATCATGTCTTACTTTTCCTTTCTCTTATGTACTTCTTTTATAATGATGAGTAGCTAATTTCATTAGCACTTGATCATGACAATCTTTAAAATAAAATATATTTCTTTTTTTCCAAAGTCTCTATTATTCTCGCTTCAATTTATCTTTAATTTCGATTTTTGATCCATATTCTAGATTTACCGAGAGGTTATGGGTACGAGTAGATCGCTCAAAGGTAGAAAGATTAATGCTCTCCTCGGAGAGGATGACATGAATCTTCAGGATTGGAGTCAAATCCAACAGCGGGGTTCACCGCATAAAGCAAGCTTAGGTTTTCGACTGACCGAGTAGTCTTAATCGATAAACCTAAGTTCAGTTGAGAGTGAATTATTGAGAGTGGCGCTCTTGTAAATTATGAACCTCCACGGTCGAAGTAGTTAATTTAGTAGTTTGAATTTTATGAAAGTTTATTTTAATTTAAAGGGAGTTTAGATCAAGTGCTATCCTTTAATCCTTTGTTTTCATTTAGTTTTATTTGACCTTTTTATTTTTATAGATAAAATAATATTAATTTTCGTGAGTAGGAGTAGTCAACAGCCTCGTATCTAATACGACACTTGATCCTATACTCTAGAATGATATGTACACTTGCCTATTCGATTTAGAATCGCGCTCTAGCGTGAATTTTATCCACCAGTTTTGATATGTTATGCATGTTTTGATTCATACAAGTGAATTCACTCATAGGACTCTGTGATTACAGACCTTTAGTTCCCACTTTTTGGAGTTAGCTAAACTCTCTAGAATCACGGTTGTGCCTATGGCAGCAGTGGAGCGGGCGTCTCCACTCCTAGGTGGGTATACACAATATCAGGCCTAGACCTCTCATACGCCTATGTACACGTACTAGGTGCACTCTAGATTCTCTATATACTATTTGATGGCAATCCTACCAGTCTTTATGGCCGAGTGTGTGTTTTTGGGGATTGTCCTCAAGACTACAGTATAAAACATCCTTCTGGCCCCTCAAACGTCATATCTCTCCAGAGTTAACGTACTGCCATCGGTGTGATGACTAGCCAAGTACCGATTACCCGCCACAAATTTTTTTTATGTACATGCAAGTTATCTCAACCCGAGCCTCCTACTTGCAGGACTAACCCATCAAGATAAAAACTCCTAAGCCTCCAGCTCGTAAGACCAACCCGTCCTGTATCACTCCAACTAAATAATAGTGATATTGCTATAAAAACTCCCAAGCCTCCAGCTCGTGGGACAAATCTATCCTGTATCACTCCAAACCAACAAGGGTGAGATTATTCCTTTGTTCCTTCAACCTAACCTATTAAACTACTCTTATAAAACATTTAATTATACTTAGAGACTTAGGGTTAATCATGGGCTTCCTGTGGTCTACCTTGTGAAGTGCTAGCAGCAGTACTAAGGAATAAGATGGGTTGAGGCACAAATCCTCCTTTACAGCAAAATTATTTTTATTGGTGTCTACCCGGTATTAATAAAACACTCTCATTGTTAATCTTGGGTAAACCTAATGGCTTAAGGTACTTATAGGAGAGTTACGATCTTTCGTCAGACTCCAAACTAGCTATTCCTTAGAACTACCTTGCACACTAGCACTCGATACTAAGTAGTGACATAACCTAGGGTTCCAATGCTTCCCAAACATGTCTTTAAATCAATTAGACTCCACTACCCAGAATGCCATACCCAACCCATCCTTATGGATCTGTTCCATATACGTTGCGAACTCATAAAGCCTTAAGTAAGGTATAAACCTACTCGTAATTCCACATGAACCAAAAACACTTCTAATGATGAAAAAAGACATTATTCATGACATTAGGTGGCTGGGTAACACTGTAATGTGGTTTGGATGATCTAAACACTATATGTCAATTTTATTAAATGCAGCCCAAGGGTCTATCCATAGTCCGTATGAGGTAACTTCCAATTTCCCTTCGCTAGAGGTCTCCAACATTTTATCATAGGTTCATGAAGTGGTAATTTGTGAAAAATCATAAAATCATAATTTTCCTAATTAGTTTTGTCCAAAAATAAAATTATTTATTAATATGACCTAAGTCGCATTGAACATGAACTACCAACACCAGCAGTCCTCTAGGTCTAATTAATTTATCTGATGTTTATCATGGTAAAAAAATTCCGTGTGCAAAATTTCATAATTTCTGAGATTGTTTTGACACATATATTGTGTACATTTAGAATTATGTACCTGATTTGGAGAAGCCCCTTGTCAACTCTATGATATACACAAAGTTGTATTTGATGCATGTTAAGTTTACATGTATGGGATTTAAAGTGAAGAAATTTATCTAAGCACATATTTGTCGACACAGTTCAATTGTGTTGACACCGCTGTAGAAGTTGTGTCGAGACAAGTCAGTTGTCTCGACACCTCAAAGACAGATTGTGCCGAAATAATCTCACTATCTCGACACAAGCCAGAATCAGAGTTGTCAACACAGCAGAAAGATTGTGTCGACACAATCTCATTAACTTGACATAAGGAAGAATCAGAAAATGTCGACATAAGAGACAGTTGTGTCGAGACAATCTAACTGTCTCGACACAAGGCAGAATCAGAGTTGTCGACACAACAGACTGATTGTGTCGAGACAATCTCACTGTATCGACACAAGGAAGAATCAAAAGATGTTGACACAATTGACAGTTATGTCAAGACAACCTAACTGTCTCGACACACGGTAGTATTAAGAGATGTTGGCACAGATAACGGGTGTGTCGAGACAAGTTAACTGTCTCGACACTTTTAGCTTTTGATGAAAGTTATTCCAAGTTAGAATGTGTCGAGACTACTAAGATATCTCAACACATATGTTGAGACATATAGAACAACTCGACACTTATGTTTCAGAATATGTTAAGTCAACACTAAACATGTCAAGACATGTCAGAACTATCAAGTCAGTTGCAGAAAACTCATACTTCAATAGAAATAGGTCAAGAAAGGATTTGATGTATGTTACTGACGTCATCAAATAGAATGCAGTCATCTGTGAAGTCTATAAATAGAAGGTACTACCTTCACAAAAAAGATATATAGTAAGAATCAAATGAGAAGGAACAACTAACAAATCAAGAAAAGCAATCAGAATTTCTCGTTCTAATTTCTTAAAAGTCCTAACCAGGCGACATTTCCGAGAAAGATGAAGAAGATGAAAGTCTTCAAGAAGATCTTCAAATCCCTTTTACTGATTTGATCTGAAGATCTAATTGTATCTGGTCTACAGCATCTTCAAGGTATTAACACCGATCAAAATCAAGAAGATCGCTGATTTAGGGAAGGAACTTTTAAGTCTGTAGATCTATCAAGAAGAAATCCAATTGCAGCTGATTTGAAGAATTTGTGTAAACAGATATAACAGATTACAGGTTTTTATTATCTGTATTTTATATTATCACTTGATATTGTATGATCTCCTAGAGATTTGAGAGGGTAGGAGAATCTTTTCTCTGAGATTGTAAGCCTAAATTATAAAGGCTGAGGTAGGGTTATGGAGGGACCTTAGGTAGGTGGTTTTGGTAAATCACTGGTTGTAGGCCTATTCTATAAAGGCTGAGGTAGGGTTCTTTAGAGGGTCTAAGGTGAGAGATAAAGGGAATCTTTGAGGTAGGACCAGGTGATCTGAGTGTAGGTTTCTTGACAGAAACTGAGCCTGTAGGATCTTTGGATCTGAGTTGAAATGAAGGAGAGATAACCTTATCTAGCACATTGCTAGTGAGAAAGAAGAGGGAAGTAGATGTACCCTAGATAGGGGAACTATTATAAATTCTGTGTGTGGTGTGTGCTGTGAACTGTTCTTTATTTGTGTTGTGTGTGCTATAATCTGTGATGGAATTATTGCTATTTAATTAGAGACAAAGATTTGTAAGGAATCTTAAAAGGTCACCTATTCACCCCCCCCCCCCCCCCCGCCTCCTTTAGGTGACTATCTACCCATACGCTTGACTTTAAAGTGGTATCAGAAGGAGGTTCTTCAAAAAACACCTAACAGTCTGAACAAGATCCTAAGGGTAATTTATGATTATCTGATCTATGGCTTCGGAATCTCACAGAGAACTCAGTTATATGAAATTGCAAATTTGTACTAAGGATAAATTTGCAATATGGAAACAGAGAGTTAGAATATTCATGGAAGCCTCACATCCAAGAATCTTTGTCACAATACAAGAAGGACCATTTGTGCCCATGAAAATATTTGTCTTGGATGCTAATGATCAAACCCCTGAGAAATTATCAGAAATGACAAAGGATGAGGTGATACTTGCTACTATGGACAAGAGGGCACAAAATATAGTTGTTAGTGCAATAGACAACTCAACCTTTTAGAATCTGGTTCATTGTAATACATCCAAGGAGATTTGGGATACCCTCATAGTTTACATATAAGGCACAGAAGAGGTAAGAGATGACATGAAATCTTTCCTCAAACAGCAGTATGAGGCCTTAAGACAAAGAAAAACTGATTCTATTGAACTATGCTATGAAAGGTTCTTTAGAATAGTTAATGACTTGAGATACTATGGCAGAAACTTCTCAAACTATAAACAAATTGACAAATTTATGAGATCCTTGAATAAAGAATGGGACATCAAGATTTGTGTTGTAAGAGAGATGGGGAATTTAAGAAATATGCTACCCTAAGACTTATATGAGAAGTTAATGTCACGTGAACTTCAGCTAAATTCTAGGAAAGCTGAATCTGAATCTGCCAGACACTTAACTCAGTCTAAATCTGTGGCCTTAAAAGCAGGTACTTCTAAGAAGCTAGAAGATAAATCACATCATCATCCGAAAGGGATGAAGATATAGATAGCACTAGAGCATGTTCTTCTTCAGAAGAAATATTTGATGATGAATTGGCACTATTTACCAGGCAATTCAAGAAAATATTAAGGAGGAAGCAGTGGAGAAATAGGAAACCTTCTTGATCAAGCTCTAAGAAAAGCAAAGACAAGCACATAGACAAATCTATGGTCAAGTATGATTCATAAAAGAACAAAAAATTTAAGGCTGACATTCTATTTTTTTACTGTAATATGCTTGGGCATGTCATTGCTGACTGTTCGGTAAAAAAAAGAAAGGAGAATAGGCAGTCAAAAGAAAAGAAGTTTAATAAGGACAAGAAATTAGAGAAGGGTCTGATGGCAAAAAAGTTAAAGACCTTTTCTGATAGTGATATTGATTCAACTGAATAAGAAGAAGAACCTGTAGGACTATTCTCCTATGAAGAAGAGTTTATTAGAAAGGGCTATATACAAAGGGAAGAGCTCCACAATTTCATCAAACTATAGCGATTCTGAAGAAGACATGAAGATCAACTTGATGGCTGATTCACAAGAGATCAACTCTTCCTGCTCTAAGACTTCTATTTATGAGACTGAAGGTGAGCTTAACTCATGTGACTCAATGGTTGATTCATATGAGATTAACTCAGAAACTAAACTACAGAATCTTACAGTTAAATTTGGTTAATTGCAGGTAGCTTTGGTTAACAGTAAGAAGCTTGTTAAAGAACAAGCTGTAGAAATTGCATCTCTAAAAAGTTATGAGTATCACCACAAAATAGATACTCAAAAGATTGGTCTTGAAAATTCTAAGTTGACAAAACTGACTAAGATCATTGATGACCATATAATATTAATTAAGAAAAGGGTGCAACCATTCAAGAGATGGAATTTAAACTTCTGAATAAGAGAAGCCTAGTATAATAATTTTCAAAACCCAAAACTATACTTCCCATAATAGACACCTTCTCAGGAACACCTGGAAGTGGTCTTGGTTTTGTTAAACCCAAAAGAAAAAGGGGTAAAAAGCCAAAAGGACCAAAGGGTCTAGTCATTCCAAGACTAGTGTTCCATACTAAGGCTCCAAGAAGAAATCTTGCAGCTGAGAGACAAAACTAGTATTGTGCTCCCAATCAGGATAAAACTGTTAAGTTTGCTAACTCTTGCCCAAAGGAATATCAGCACAAAGATCCTTTTGTTTATCCAAAGAGGAGGTATAATAGATATGAATGCTGGTGTTGTGGAAAGATAAGACACTCTGCATTAGATTGCTGGTACAATTACTCAGTTTCTCATATTCAGAAAAGATATCCATTCAAGAAGTTTACTGGTTGCTTTAATAGAGTCACGTCTTACAAAAACCTAGGACCCAAAATAATTTGGGTTCCTAAGAAAAATTAAATTCTTATTTTGCAGGAATGTCCAAGTTCCAGAGATAAAACAATCTAGTACTTGGATAGTGGATATTCCAGACATATGACTGGAACAAGAGAAAATCTGAGGGAATACATCCCTCTGGAGGATGGACCAAAGGTTATCTTTGGAGTAGCTAAGAAACGCATAACAAAAGGTAATGGTAAGATCATAAATTGCTTATTCAGAATCACCAAAGTAGCTTTTGTGGAAGGGTTGCAACACAATCTTATAAGCATAAGACAACTTTGTGATCTTGGCTATGTCATATATTTCCATAAAGAAGAGTGCCTAATAAAAAGGTCAAGTGACCAAGAGGTCATCTTGACAGGCACTAGATGTGGGAATGTGAATTGTTTACATTTTTATGTATAAATTCATACTCTCCCTTATGTCTAGTTGCAAGTGAGAGAGCCTCACATTGTGTCAAACGACACAAGAGGCTAGCTCACTTGAACTATAAGGTCATAGGCAAACTTTACAGGAAAGAGCAGGTTAGGAATGGTCCTAACCTTAAATGCTCTAAGAAGAACATCTGCTCAGCATGCGAAAAAGTAAAGCAGACTAAAGCTTCATTCAAGAGTTATGAATCCAAAGAATCAATGAGGTGTTTATACCTCCTATATATGGACTTGTTTGGTCCTATATAAGTTTTTAATTTAGGAAGGAGATTCTACACTTTTGTAATTGTTGATGATTATTCCAGATATACTTGGGTTTTCTTTTTAAGGAAAAAGTTTAAAACTCTTGATGTCTTCAAGACTTTTGTCAAACAAATTAAGAATGAATAAAACAGTTCTGTGGTCAGAATTAGAAGTGACCATGGAATTGAATTTCAATCTAATTATATGACAAAGTTTTGTGAAGAATTGGAGATTCAGCAAGAATTTTCTTCACCAAGAACACCCCAGCAAAATTGAGTTGCTGAGAGGAAGAACATGACTCTCATTGAAAGACTTTATTTCAAGATCCTAAACACCTAGAGAGGGGGGTGAATAGGTTCTAATCCTTTTTAAATTATTTTTAGGCAAACAATTAAATGAATCTTCAGCACAGATTATTCCATACACAGAATATAAAATACATCACAGCATACACTAGATCTACAGTGGTTCCCCAAGATATGGGTACATCCACTTTCCCCATTCGCCTATCCAGTAGATAACTGGATTCAGCCTAACTTCCTTCCACTGGCTCGGATCCGCAGATCTTACAATCTCAGAACCAAAATGATTCCTACAGCTCAGACTTAACATAGTCCTACCTCAGATTCTTCCCCAGAATCCAACTCAGGCCTTAGCCCTACCTCAGCCTTTATAACTAGGCTTATAACTCAGACTTATCACAAGTCCTACACCTCAGGCTATAAACCCTACCTTAGCCTTTATAATTTTAGGCTTACAACTCAGATAAAATAATAGATTTTACAAGAATTTGAATATATTAAGAAATAGAAACATTCACCAGCTAGATTTTTCTATTGGTGTACCCTTCTTTATAAGTTCTTGAATAAACTGACCCTTTTGATCCAACCTGACTTAGCTTTTCAAAGCTTCTTGATAGAAGCAAAATAAGGTGGATCTTCTCTTGTTGTTGAAGTTGATCTTCAGTCAGCTTCTTCCTTAAATTCAGATGGAAATATGAATCTTACTTGCCGACAACTCTGGATCTACCTTCGTAAGGGTTT
The DNA here is from genome assembly GCA_039513925.1 of Platanthera zijinensis. Taxonomy (NCBI): domain Eukaryota; kingdom Viridiplantae; phylum Streptophyta; class Magnoliopsida; order Asparagales; family Orchidaceae; genus Platanthera; species Platanthera zijinensis. Next base: position 191,339,402 of record CM077084.1, read on the forward strand.
CCCCTATTCTTATTGAAAAAATTCTCTCGTTTTTCCCTTTTTTTAATCGATCATCATCTGGTTGTTACATATCTGACTCTTATATAGAGATTTCTCCACAGTTACTGGCTGATCCGGTTTATAACAAACTTCAGACACTTTTGACAGAGGTGTCAAACCGGTTAGATATTGTAACACCCCTATCCATTGCATAGCATATAGCAGTAGGTCCGGCCGGGGCCCGACGCAATATACTACGGACAGACCGGAAGGTTACGAATATGGACAACCATTCCAACCAATTTAACAACAACGTCCTACACAACGCATTCTAACGGAAGCATTTTAAAGTTAAACAAAGAACCCATAAAGGCATGAATGTCCACTAGTAATAAAATACCACAAAGGAATGACGAACATGAAAATACACAAAAGAATTCACGGCCTTAAGGCCTTACAAAAGTGTTCGCTTAACAAGATAGTGTCTTTCATACATCGGCGCGCAGGCCGGCCATACATGAATATGAAAAAGCTAATAACTAAGCCTTCGAGGGCTGGCGCTGCAACTTGGGCTTTAGCCCGCTATTTGCCGCTTGGCTCCGCAGTAGCACCTGTAGAAAGCAATCCACCCAAGAGGTGGCATTACAAAAGGGCAACGGTCAGCAAAGCTGACGAAATTATAACGACCCCGTCCCGTTTCTCGGGACGGCGGTGCTCCTTCCCTGCATATAAAACTACCATAGCAATTCTATAAAGTATTCTATTCGCCACAAGTGTCGGCACGCACGGCCGCACACTCCGTGCTCTCAGGGCACTAACCGGTGAACCCGGTCCGGACCCAGTCCGACACCGCGATTCCACCACCATCCCTCGGATGGCAACTCTCGTGAGCATTTAGCCCTTTCAGCCGAAGCCTAGGCCCGTTTCCAGCCTCCCGGGAAGTCCCATGTACTTTAGGTCGCTTCTACCGAGACCACTTGGAATGGGTAGAGTTGCACCCACCCGTTGCTCACTTCACCACGGCCATTTAGCCATCGGTGCGGGCCAAGTTTCTCCTCATTCCCACAATCGATCAAAACATGCACATAACCCCGTTATGTACCGATTTGCCCTCCAAGGCAACATCGTGGCGGCAATGCGATTCCGCCCAAGCTTTCCGGGTGCGCCTCGAGGTTAACCCCCAAGGATCCCTGTATGCAATCTACCGCGTAGAAATTTCGGAAAACTAAAATCATCGGCGCGGAGTCTTCTCCGGCCATGCAATGCAAACATCACCGATCCGCGTTAAACCCGAATAGGCTTCACACACAATGCCTACGCCCGTACTCCGATTCCGGGCTCTAACAACGGGTACTTTACATATCTACCCGAAGGGATTCCGTCCCTCAACGCTCACTCGCGAGAGGGGGATTTCCCCATGCATAGAAAGAAGGGCGACTACACATGCCCTATGAAGAGGATCGTTACCCTCGTAGATTTCCGCGTGCTCGCCATGAAGATGTAGACGGATGGAAAGCTTCGCCTCGCCCTTGCCTTCGAGGATCCGGACTCGGATCGCGAGTCGGTGCTCCGGTGCTCCGCCGGCGGCCGGAACTTTGCTCCTCCTCCTCTTGGCTCTCACCTCTCTCTAAGAGTTTAGAAAGAGAAAGGTAGGGTTGAAATGAGGGAATTCAGCCCCAAACTCAACCCTAATACCCCCTTGGTTAACCCACAGCCGTTAGATCCAACATAAAAGATCCGGACGGCCCGGATTCAACCCAAAATATCAGTTACGCCGATCGACACAGGTCCTGACACGGCCGTGTGCCACGGGCCGTGTTACCTGGAGCTTCAGGAACGATCGTCGGGCTTCATGAACATGGCTTCGAACACGGCCGTGTTCGAGGCCGTGTGCCCTACACACGGCTTGAGACGCGGCCGTGTGTCTCAGGCCGTGTCCTTCTCTGACTCAAGACTGCACAAAACCACAATAGACCACTGAACACGGGTAGGCACACGGCCGTGTGCCTGGCCGTGTGCCCCTGTTCAGACCTCCAAAAGTGCTGTTTGATCGCCCCTCGATCATCTCCGAGGTTGGGGTCTTACAACTCCCTCCCCCTTAAGAGAATTTCGTCCCGAAATTAAGAACAGAGACTACACAAAAAAATAAACATAACGAGTACCTGAGGGGAACAACTCGGGGTACTCCTCGCGCATTGTCTGCTCTCGCTCCCAAGAGAGCTCCTCGCGTCCGCAGTTATCCCAACGGACCTTCACCATTCTGATTTCCTTGTTCCGAAGCCGCTTGACTTCGAAATCCTCAATAGATATGGGCTTGACTTTCGTTGTCAATCCTTCCTCAACCGGTACTTGGTCGGCCGCTAACACCTGCGAAGGCTCTTGCACTGCCTTCCACAAAATCGAGATGTGGAATACATCGTGCAAAGCACTTAACTCTGCTGATAACCTCAACCTATAAGCTGCTTCTCCGATCCGCTCCAGAATCTCAAATGGCCCAAGGTATCTAGGACTCAACTTTTTCAAGCGTCGAATCCGTGAGACACCCTTGAACGGCTTGATCTTCAAGTACACCCAATCGCCAACACTGAATTCCACGTTCCTATGATTGGCATTATAATACTTGGCTTGCCTATCCTGGGCAATCCGCAACCGCTCCCGTATAGTATGCACTAAAGAAGTGGCATCTTCAATGTCTTGACGCTGATAAAGCTTGGACTCACCCGTTTCTAACCATGACAACGGCGTGCGACATTTTCTTCCGTAAAGAGCTTCGAACGGCGCCATCCGAATGCTTGCTTGATAACTATTGTTATAAGCAAATTCGACCAAGTATAGGTGGTCCTCCCACCTCTTTCCGAAGTCCAACGTACACATGCGGAGCATGTCTTCCAAGGTTCTGTTGACTCTCTCGGTCTGGCCATCCGTCTGCGGATGAAACGCCGTGCTAAACTTCAGTTTGGAGCCCAACATTTGATGCACTAGCCTCCAATCATTGGACGTGAAACGCCCATCGCGATCACTCACAATACTGTGGGGACCCCGTGCAAGCGCACAATGCTATCCACATAGAGCTTTGCCAACTTCTCAACTGGATCATCCTTCCTCATTGGTAAGAAATGCGACACTTTCGTCAATCTGTCAACGATCACCCAAATGGCGTCGTTTCCCTTCTGCGATCTTGGCAATCCATGCACAAAATCCATGGATATGTCGTCGAATTTCCACTCCGGTATAGGCAAGGACTTCAGAAATCCACCCGGCTTTTGGCACTCCGCCTTCACCAAGGCGCACGCTTGACATTTGGCCACATACAACGCCACATCTTTCTTAAGTCCCGACCACCAAAACCACTTTTTAAGATCACGATACATCTTCATGCTCCCTGGGTGGATTGAGTACTTGGTATGATGAGCCTCGTACATCAACTCCGCCCGGAGGTTGCCCCCACTTGGGACGCACAAACGATGATCCTTCCTTAATAACCCATCTTCTACCGAGAACTGGGAATTTGACCCATCCAGAGCGGCCTCCAAAAGCTCCTTCATGGAGTCATCCAACTCCAATGCCTGCCGAACCCGGTCAGCCAGGTCATACTGCACCTCTATCTAGTTTAACATTGCCTTGGCGCTCGACTGCTTGTCAACGCAACAGATCTCAAGCTTCTCCAACTCCCGTACTAGCCGCTCAACATGCACCGACAACCAGTTGGCTTGGGCGGGAGCACTGCGGCTCAGCGCATACGCAACTGCATTGCCCTTCCCGGGTACATAATGTATCTTGAAAGTGTAGTCCCCCAGGAACTCCATCCACCACCTCTGCCTCATATTGAGATCCTTTTGATCCAACAAGTATTTTAGGCTCTTGTGATCGGTGTATATGTCGACCCTTACTCCGTATAGGTAGTGCCTCCACAACTTGAGTGCAAATATCACGGCCGCCAACTCCAAGTCGTGCACCGGATAATTTCTTTCATGCACCTTTAGCTGACGCGATCCATACGCTATCACGCTACCATGCTGCAATAACACGCAGCCCAAACCACTACCCGAAGCGTCGCTATACACCTCAAAGCCCTCGGTTCCACTCGGCGAACTGAGCACTGGCGCCGTGGTCAACCGTCTCTTCAGCTCCTCGAAAGCCTGCATGCACTCCTGCGTCCACAAAAATCTCTGATCCTTCCTGGTCAACTTTGTGAGAGGTAACGCTATCCGCGTGAAGTTCTCTACGAAGCGCCTGTAATAGCCGGCAAGCCCAAGGAAACTACGGACTTCCGCTACCAAAGACAACACAGGCCACTCCCGTATCGCAACTATCTTTGCCGGATCCACCGCTATACCTTCTCCACTAACAATATGACCAAGGAATGCTACTGAGGGTAGCCAGAACTCGCACTTGGAAAACTTCGCATAAAGCTCATTCCTCCTCAGGGTCTCCAACACCAGGTGCAAGTGCTTAAAGTGATCTTCCTCACACTGCGAGTACACTAGAATGTCATCGATGAAGACAATCACAAAGCGATCCAGGTAATCTCTGAACGTCCGGTTCATCAGATCCATAAATACCGATGGCGCATTCGTCAGTCCAAACAGCATGACCGTGAACTCGAAATGCCCGTACCTCGTACTGAACGCCGTCTTTGGGATATCACATTCCCTGATCCTCAGCTGATAGTACCCCGACTTCAAGTCCAACTTGGAGTATACAGACGATCCGACTAACTGATCAAAGAGATCATCAATCCTCGGGATCGGGTACTTGTTCTTCTCCGTCAACTTGTTCAATTCTCTGTAGTCGATGCACAACCGCATACTACCGTCCTTCTTTTTAACGAAGAGGACCGGTGCCCTCCAAGGCGACGAACTTGGACGCACATAACCTTGCTCCATCAGCTCCTCCAGCTGAACCTTCAACTCCGCCATCTCCTTTGGCGCCAACCTATAAGGAGCGCGTGACACGGGTTTGGCACCCGGCACGAGCTCGATCGTAAAATCAATCTCTCGCTGCGATGGGGCTCCAGGAAGGCTATCTGGGAACACATCTGGGTACTCGCATACAACGGGGATCTCATCTAAAGTGGACTTCGGCTTTGCGGCCTCCACTAATGCGAAGAACAACTCTGCACCAGCACGAACCGCCTTCACCACCTGAAGAGCAGACATCAGTGTCTTACTCGACCCCTTAAGCCCCTCGAAAGTAGTCTCCCGCCCTACACCCAGCTTGACCTCCTTACAGTCGTAATCGATCCAAGCCTTCTGCTCTGACAGCCAATCCATTCCAAAGATAACATCGAACTCTACTAACGGCAATAATGACGCTAGCGAGTCGAACTCTTGGCTCCCTATGTGAACCTTCACGGCGCACACTCTGTCCGTACGTATCGAGCACCCATTCGGTAGCAACACATCTAACTTGTCCTTCGCCATCGAAGAAGGGACTCCGATACGCGATATAAACTGTTCGGACAAGAAAGAATGCGAAGCACCAGTGTCGAACAGTGCCCGTGCCGGACTATCGCTAATCACCACAAAGCCTAAGCAAAAGACATTAGCTTAACAAGCAATAGGTAATAGTATTCTCAAGTCAACTTGCATAAATTAACTCATACCTGTCACCACATCCGCTTGCTTGATGGCCTCCTGCTGGCCCAAGTTGTAGACTCTAGGCTGAGTCGGAGCATAGTGGGACGCGGTCGACTCCACCGCTTTGCCTTTTCCTCGTAGGTAGCTCCTTGTTTCCTTTCGGACTTTGAGCGTCCACTCCAGCAGTCACGGGCAAAGTGCCCCGGCTTTCCACACGTGAAACAAGCGCCCGAGGTTCGATTGGTAGTTGCCCCCGAGGCACCTGCAGAAGGAGCTGGACCCGACGTCCTAGACTTCTTGGAGAATCTACGGTAGCCCGACTTCGACGTAGTCGGCGCCTTGAACTCTGATCTCTTGCCACCAGATTCCCTCTCCTTCTTCGCTTGCACGTTTCTCATATCCTTCTCCAAGGACCGGGCCGAACTGACCAGGGTCATGAAACCCTGCGCCTTGGGCCCCGATAGTAGCAACCTCAAATCATCCTTTAGCCCTTCATAAAAGCGGCTCGTCTTGCGCTCCTCGTCTGCGAAGGTAGCGCCGGCATATCTCCCCAACCGAGTAAACTCGTGGAGGTAATCATCAACGGTGCTATCACCCTGCACCAACTTCTGGAATTCGCTCTCTAGCGCGATCCTCTGCGCCGAGGGGAGGTATCGAGCCATAAATAGTCTCGCAAACTCCTCCATCGGGACTTCGGCCAATGGCCTTCCCCTCAACTGATGCAGCTCTAGGCCCTCCCACCACAGTCTTGCGTCCCCATCCAAAAGGAACGTCGCTATAAAGGTCTTCTGCCACTCTTCAGTTTCCGTCGCAGTCATCACCCTGTTGACCCTTGAGAGCCAATCCTCTGCTTGGGTCTGGGTTTCTGCCCCCGTGAACACCGGTGGATGAAAGCCCATGACATGCTTCAGTTGTCGTTCAGTTGCTCTCCGCGGAAAATCTGGCTCCAACACAACTTGCTCAACCCTCCTTTGCTCTGTCGTCTGAAGCGGTACTTGCTCCACAGCAGGAGCAGGCTGCTGCACCTGCCTTGCAGGCTGCGCATTAATCATTGCCATGACCGCTTCCGCCACCAACCTAATGGTCTCGGCAACCAAAGGTGTTGCAGGCGTATCGCTTGGCGCACTGCTCGCCTCAGAACCTGGCCGTTCAGACGGCCCAGTGCCACTTCTGGTCACCTATATTCGTGCAAAAACACCGATAAGCGACCAAACACTACTGCAAACAGCAATTAAAGGAACACGCAGGTTCCTCAACAAGTGTATTTTCATTCCTAAGTGGACATTCATGGGTTCTTTTTCATGTTATAACGATGACGCACGTGACCGTGCTCACCACCCCTTAAAAGAATTCGTCCGCGAATTCCAATAAGTTAGACCGAAACCGGTAGTCTGATACCAATTTGTAACACCCCTATCCGTCGCATAGCATATAGCAGTAGGTCCGGCCGGGGCCCGACGCCATATACTACGGACAGACCGGAAGGTTACGAATATGGACAACCATTCCAACCAATTTAACAACAACGTCCTACACAACGCATTCTAACGGAAGCATTTTAAAGTTAAACAAAGAACCCATAAAGGCATGAATGTCCACTAGTAATAAAATACCACAAAGGAATGACGAACATGAAAATACACAAAAGAGTTCACGGCCTTAAGGCCTTACAAAAGTGTTCGCTTAACAAGATAGCGTCTTTCATACATCGGCGCGCAGGCCAGCCATACATGAATATGAAAAAGCTAATAACTAAGCCTTCGAGGGCTGGCGCTGCAACTTGGGCTTTAGCCCGCTATTTGCCACTTGGCTCCGCAGCAGCACCTGTAGAAAGCAATCCACCCAAGTGGTGGCAATACAAAAGGGCAACGGTCAGCAAAGCTGACCAAATTATAACGACCCCGTCCCGTTTCTCGGGACGGCGGTGCTCCTTCCCTGCATATAAAACTACCATAGCAATTCTATAAAGTATTCTATTCGCCACAAGTGTCGGCACGCACGGCCGCACACTCCGTGCTCTCAGGGCACTAACCGGTGAACCCAGTCCGGACCCAGTCCGACACCGCGATTCCACCACCTTCCCTCGGATGGCAACTCTCGTGAGCATTTAGCCCTTTCAGCCGAAGCCTATGCCCGTTTCCAGCCTACCGGGAAGTCCCATGTACTTTAGGTCGCTTTTACCGAGACCACTTGGAATGGATAGAGTTCCACCCGCCCGTTGCTCACTTCACCACGGCCATTTAGCCATCGGTGCGGGCCAAGTTTCTCCTCATTCCCACAATCGATCAAAACACGCACATAACCACGTTATGTACCGATTTGCCCTCCAAGGCAACATCGTGGCGGCAATGCGATTCCGCCCAAGCTTTCCGGGTGCGCCTCGAGGTTAACCCCCAAGGATCCCTGTATGCAATCTACCGCGTAGAAATTTCGGAAAACTAAAATCATCGGCGCGGAGTCTTCTCCGGCCATGCAATGCAAACATCACCGATCCGGGTTAAACCCGAATAGGCTTCACACACAATGCCTACGCCCGTACTCCGATTCTGGGCTCTAACAACGGGGACTTTACATATCTACCCGAAGGGATTCCGCGCCTCAACGCTCACTCGCGAGAGGGGGATTTCCCCATGCATAGAAAGAAGGGCGACTACACATGCCCTATGAAGAGGATCGTTACCCTGGTAGATTTCCGCGTGCCCGCCATGAAGATGTAGACGGATGGAAAGCTTCGCCTCGCCCTTGCCTTCGAGGATCCGGACTCGGATCGCGAGTCGGCGCTCCGGTGCTCCGCCGGCGGCCGGAACTTTGCTCCTCCTCCTCTTGGCTCTCACCTCTCTCTAAGAGTTTAGAAAGAGAAAGGTAGGGTTGAAATGAGGGAATTCAGCCCCAAACTCAACCCTAATACCCCCTTGGTTAACCCACAGCCGTTAGATCCAACATAAAAGATCCGGACGGCCCGGATTCAACCCAAAATATCGGTTACGCCGATCGACACGGGTCCTGACACGGCCGTGTGCCACGGGCCGTGTTACCTGGAGCTTCAGGAACGATCGTCGGGCTTCATGAACACGGCTTCGAACACGGCCGTGTTCGAGGCCGTGTGCCCCACACACGGCTTGAGACACGGCCGTGTGTCTCAGGCCGTGTCCTTCTCTGACTCGAGACTGCACAAAACCACAATAGACCACTGAACACGGGTAGGCACACGGCCGTGTACCTGGCCGTGTGCCCCTGTTCAGACCTCCAAAAGTGCTGTTTGATCGCCCCGCGATCATCTCCGAGGTTGGGGTCTTATAGATATGACAGTTGTCAAGTCACCAGACATGTCAGTAGATTCTTTCAAGTTATTCCAACTCAGCACAAATCACTCAGCAGACTGCTTCATATGTGTCAACACATATTGGATAAATGTCGACACAAGTCTTCATGGTGTCGACAAAATACTCCAAGTGTCGACACAGTCATATTTCTGATTCTCGACACTTCTTCTATTGTATGTGTCGACACAAGTCCTTTGTGTCGAAACAACAACTTCTGATTCTCGACACTTCTTCTGTTGTATGTGTCGACACAAGTCCTATGTGTCGACACAACAACTTCTTGTCTCGACATATCTGTTGCAGACAGATCGCGTTGATTATTTGTCAAATAGCGTTGAGTGTGTGTCGATACAAGTATTGTGTGTTGACACAACTACTTCAAGTGTCGACACAGCTGTTGCTGGCAGATGGCATTGAGTGTGTGTTGAAAGCGTTTAGTGTGTCCAAAAGGCTTTGAGTGTGTGTCGACACAAGTCCTGTGTGTCGACACAATTGCTTCTGGTGTCGACACAACTCTTGAGTGTCGACACAGCTTCAGCTTTAAATATTGACACAACTTCTTCATTAGTGTTGACACAGCTTCTGGGTGTCGACATAAATTCTTCATAAGTGTCGACACAAGTTCTGGGTATCGACACAAGCCCTTCATAAGTGTCAAAATAGTCTCCTTGGTGTCGACACATCTTCTTCATAAGTGTTGACACTTATACTTAGAAAATTTCTTCAAATTCTTAAACCTGCACAATGTAACTCAAACATCTATCAAATACAAATATATGCATATCATTGACTAAGATAAGACTTCTTCAAATCTGTTACATATTTTTCAATGTACCCAACAATCTCCACCTATTTGGAGAAGTCATAACCCTTAGTCAAAGATATACATCTCTCATAAAAAAATTGAAATAGATGTGCAATCATTTCAGAGCATGTTAACACATAATCATTATAAATAAAAAAAAGAATACTGAACAGATTTTATTTAATTTAGAAAAGAAAATGATAAGTTTACAAAATTTTCTTATAGAACAAATAAACAAAATATTACATTGTTCTTTTTCATAAGCCTAGCTATCCTATCACTGGCTAGGTTCCTTAATTACAATTCCTTTGCCTGACTTTATCTTTGCATGCACAGAAGGTTCAATAACCTCAGTACGCTTCTTCCCTTTCAGAGCTTTCTTCTTTTGTTCTTCAGCCTTAATTTTCTGCCTTTAAAAATAGTGGAATGACGTTGGAAAGTACTTGCTTGGCTGCTGATCATTAGCAAGTAACTTCCCAGCCTTAGCACTTCATCTATGTTGAAGAATGGCTTCTTGTCACGCTTGGTACTTGTTCCATTCCTGCTCAGAATACCACTTACCCCTAACACGGGTCTTATCCTTTACAGCCTTCTATGGAGTCAATGTGATATTCCTAGATGTAGGGCTCCATTGCACAAACTTTGTCTTTAACTCGGCCTGCTCTGTGAACCTCTTCTTAGATAATTGAGCTTCCTTTTTAGCTTCCAAGGCAGCTTCTAACATTTCTACACTTTCAAGAATCACATTTTGTGCCTCTTGTGGAGGACTATACAATTTCTTCACTTCCTCTTGAATCATTTCAAAGTCTGCTTGGGGGTAGATCACCTGAGCAACTTCAGGCTAATCTCCTTCAAGATAGGCAGGTTATATCCCATATTCTGAAACATTATCATCATCACATAATGGAGGATATTAAAGAGTGGCCCTGAAGCTATTTGAAATCAATTTAGAATGGTCAGAGCTAGCTTTGACTTTTAATCTCTCCCCCTTTATTACTTCTCTGACAATATGATCTCTCAAATCATCTTTTTGAAACCTGAATTGATTAACCACATAGTCAGTTCCTTCCTTAAAGTAATCTCTGAACTTTGTCAAGAAATAAGATATATTCTTTTGAGAGGCTTGAAAAGTGGCCTGAACAGCAGCTATATCTTCCTTGATTTGCTTTGAAACTTCATCTTTCACAGCAGTTGTTAAATCATTAATCTGTGTCAATATAGAAAAGTATGACTCTTGAAGATTGTCATTCATTCTTATCTGGTTTTCAAGTACATATCCTTGCTTTACTTCAATTTCATCCACTTTAACTTTGATATCTTGATGTTGCTTGTCTGGAATATCATAGCATTATCTCCTTTATGGAAGCAATCTGTCATCTCCTTCTTATTTTGATTAACTTCAAATCTAATTGACTTGATGTCCTAGGCCAATTGAAATTGTAACTCTTTATGAGTTTCATCCACATACTTTTCTAAAGCATGCCTTTGCTCATCCAGTTTCACTTGCATTTGGACCAGTAGTGAGCTGAAGTCCATGCTTAGAGTTGATGGTACTGTGCCAATTTACAATTGTTTTTTGCACCCAGAACTCTTTTTTCTCGAGACAACCGGTTTTTTATTCTTAGCCATTGATTCTTCTTCATCTTCAGAAGAATAAGTTGTACTTTGAATATCAATTGTATCCTTACCAGCTGGGTCATCCTTAGACAACTCCCCCTCAGTCCTTGGAATATCTTTTTCAACTACAATCTGCTCCCCCTCAGTACTTGCTAGAGGAATATCAGGGAATAGTTCTTCCATGGTGAATTCGTGTTGTATTTGTTCAGAAGGAACAAGATTAGCTTTTAAAATAAAACTTTCTCCCTAAACAATGCTGAGGAGAATACTGTTAGATACAACTAGACTGTTGAGGAGATACTTACTGGCTCATGTTGAGCTTCTATCTCAATAGTTTCTTGAGCTGCATTGTTGATTTCAGATACTATATTCATTACAGTATCTGTAGCCAAGTCACTTTTTAAGGCATCATCAGTAATGCCTCCCTGTTGGGAAAGCAACTAAGTTACGTCAATGTTTTATCCCCCTAGAGTGGAGTCCATCTGTTGTTCTTTGGGCTCACTGCCCTTCACTTATTCTCGAGCTTCTTTTGGTTACTGGTCTTCATCAGTGCTGAAGACCACTTCCTCCTCTGAATAACTTGAGGATTCATCTTGTTGAACTACTTTCTTCTTCTTATTATCTTTCTTAATTTGCTCCTGAGGAGTAGTTACTTCCTTGGTCAGAACCCTATCCCACCTTGATAGAATTCTTACATCCATTCTCCTCTTATGATTGATTTTAGATCCAACTACTTATTTCAGAACATATGGTATTACAGAAGATAAACATAAACTCAGAATCCTTCCAAGGTTTTGTTTCTTAATTCCTTCTTGAATTTTGTCAAACACTACTACTGCCCAATCAGTTTTCACTTTGAAAATAATCCTTATCATCAGCTTAAACATATGGACTGAAATTTAGTCATGTCCACCAGTCATACATAGTATAACCTTCCCAACTATTTCTGATAAGAATTTTCCTTGGGAATTCATCTCATTCCTAATTATGGATGATCCAAACATGAAATGGGGGCTCAGTCCGCACAATCTTAATGCTTCTATAGTTAGGGATGGAGTTATTTCATCAGTACCCTTCTTCAACGGAAGCCGAAGAGATTTCATGATTTTCTTCAATGTAAGCTTCACTCGAGATTCTTGAATAGTAGCTTTGATTGTCTTTCCTTCTGAATTCATGGTAGCTGATGAGTAGAACTCTAAAACCTCCTTTTCCAAAATTTTGGTTTGTTCTGAGACCAAGTACTCCAAACCATTTTCTGAAATTAGGGCAATAACACCCTAAATTTCATCCGAAGCCGTTGTGAACCCTTCACGAACAAGCTCATATCCTTCATTGACTTTGTCTTCTTGATGAGGAGCCATTGATGTAGAGTTGGAAGAGAAGAGAAGATCTTTGTCGACAGAAGGTGTAGAGACAATAATTCTGAAAGCATAGTCAACCAGATTTTGGCTTCACTATTTATAGTATAAGTGTAAGGGAAGGTCAAAAGACGTGCCTAAGTCGACAAGTTTTCACAGTTGTCGACAGAACTGACCTAGGTATCGACATAACTTAGGTTAAGTCGACATAGCTATGTGTCGAAATTCTAATGCCTGAGTCGACCATACTTATTTTAAGTTGACACATTTATGTGTCGACAAACTTTTGTCAGTGTCGACACACTTATGTCTGTGTCGACATACTTGTGTCAGTGTCGACACACTTGTGTTTGTGTCGACATACTTGTGTCTGTGTCGACAGAGGCTACTAAAGAATCGACAGAGTTGTGTCGACACCAATTCTTATGTGTCGATATAAAAATTCTCTATACATAAGGTCTCGACAAGGTTGTGTCGACACCAATTCTTCTGTCTACATAGATACTATTTCTGTGTCGACACATCCTTTTACTGAGTCGACACAACATACTGAGTGTGTCGACACAACCTTCTTGTGCCGACACAAACTTTGTACTTAGAAAAATTTCCAGAGAAATTTGGTGCTTACATATTCTCCTTAGAGAAGCTTGTGCTTACCTATGTTAGGTTCAACATACCTAATTCAATTTTAAAATAATTGAATTTAGTTTCATTGAGAGATTTTGTAAAAATATCAGCTATTTGATTATCTGTTTTCACAAATTCTAGGCTAATATTTTCCTTCTCTACATGTTCTCTAATGAAATGAAACATAATTTTTTTATGCTTGGTCCTACTGTTTGATACATGATTCTTAGCAATAGAAATAACACTTGTAGAATCACAAAATAGTTGAATTCTACTTACCTGGATGTCATAGTCTTCAAGTTGATGTTTTATCCACATCAATTAGCACAACAGCTACCTGCAACTATATACTCTGATTCAGCTATTGATATAGCTACCCTTGTTTGCTTCTTGCAGCTCCATGACACCAGCCTCTCACCAAGGAATTGACAAGTTCCTGTGGTACTGTTCCTGTCTTCATTGCATCCAGCAAAGTCTGCATCTGAGAAACCAGTTAGTAGGAAATCTCTATTCTTAGGGTACCAAAGGCCTAGATTAGGTATGCCATTAAGATATCTCAATATTCTTTTAACTACAATGTAATGAGATTCCTTTGGGCAAGCTTGGTACCTAGCACAGACACATGTTGAATACATGATGTCAGGTCTACTAGCAGTCAAATAGAGTAGGGTGCCAATTATCCATCTATACAAAGACTCATCAAAAGGTTTCCCTGCCTCATCTTTGCCTATAGGCATACTTGTTCCCATTGGAGTTTTCGTGGTAGAAGCTGAGTCCATACCATACTTCTTAATCAACTCCTTGGTGAACTTAGACTGAGATATGGACAATCCACTTTCAGTCTGTCTAACTTGAAGTCCTAAGAAGAACTTCAGCTCACCCATACTGCTCATCTCAAACTTCCCTTGCATGAGTTTTGCAAACTATCTACAAAGGTTATTTTCAGTAGAACCAAAGATAATGTCATCCACATATATCTGGACTAGTATTATCTTGCCTTTAGATTCCCTATAGAATAGAGTTTTGTCTATTTTTCCTCTAGAGAATTTATTCTCTATAAGGAAAGAAAACAAGGTCTCATACCAACCCTTTAGAGCTTGTTTCAAACCATATAGAGCTTTCCTAAGCCTATATACATAATCAGGAAAATGAGAATCTAAAAAACCAGATGGTTGTTCAACATAGACTTCCTCTTTTAGATCCCCATTTAGGAATGCTGATTTCACATCCATCTAGTATACCTTGAACCCTTTGATAGGTAGCTTAGGCCAAGAACAGCCTTATAGCCTCCAGCCTTACCACTGGAGCAAAGGTTTGATCAAAGTCAACACCTTCCTCTTGCATATAGCATTTTGCTACCAGTCTTGCCTTGTTCTTGACTATAGTGCCATTCTCATCAAGCTTGTTCCTGTAGATCCACTTAGTTCCTATTTTGTTGTGATCCTTAGGTTTAGGCACCAGTTCCCAAACTTTAAACCTTCTGAATTTATTGAGCTCTTCTTTCATTACATCAATCCAGTTGGAGTCTTGCATTGCTTCTTCAATCTTCCTGGGATCTATATGAGACGGGAAGCTAGAACAAAAGAATTTTGTTCATACTCCTGCTCCTTATCAGAACACCTTGACTTGCATCACCAATTATTAGGTGAACTGGATGATCCTTAAGGTGTCTCCTTGCTTGAGGAAATCTGTCAGCATTATGGCTTTCTTTAGTTTCCTCAACTTGATGCTCCACAATGTCTTCTTCATCCAGTGGGACTTGTTCTCCCCCTGGATAGTTGGTATCTTTATCTTCATCCAGCCTAGCAGGAACATCTTCATTGATGGTCAGCTTGTCAAGCCAATCTATAAGACCTGTAGAACTAACTGAAGAACTAGATAATTCACTGTTAATAAACTTTGACTCATCAAATACAGCATGCACAGATACTTCTACAACTTGGGTTGTCAAGTTGTAGATTCTGTATGCTCTACTTTGGTTGTTGTACCCAACAAATATCCCTTCTAGGGATTTGGAAGCAAACTTTGTTTGGTAGTGCTTACCATTGACTAGTACAAAACACTTGCTACCAAAGATTCTGAAGTAAGATATGTTTGGTTTTCTGCCTTTCAAAATATGGTAAGGAGTCATCTTGTGTTCTTTGTTGATGGAGACTCTATAGAGCACATGACATGCAGTATTAACTGCTTCAGCCCAGAAGTATTCCTAGAGAGTAGTGTCATTTAATAGTGTTCTACTAGCCTTAATTAGAGTTCTATTCTTTCTTTCATCAACACCATTTTGCTGAGGAGTTCTAAGTGAAGAGAATTCCTGATGAATCCCAAGTTCTTCATAAAATTTTATCATACATTCAGACTGAAATTCAGTTCCATGGTCACTTAATATTTTGACCACTGAACTATTGTATTCATTCTATATTGGTCTAACAAAAATCAAAAAAACAGTTGGGGTTTCAGATTTCTGTTTCAAGAAGAAAACTCATGTATATCTAGAATAGTCATCCACAACAACTAGTGTGTATACTTTCTACCAAGACTGTGAACTGGCATAGGACCAAACAAATCGATATGCATGAGATACAAACATCTCATTGAATCTTTGATGTCAAGTTCATGGAAAGAGAACTTAGTCTGCTTGCCCTTTTGGCAAGCTAAACACACACCCTCTTTGATGAACATAACTTGAGGACCATTCCTCACTAATCCCGTGCTGAACAACAGTCCTATCGACTTATAGTTCAAATGTGCTATCCACTTGTGCTATTTGCACATAGAGAAGCTTTCCTTCCAACAACCAGACAAATAGGTGAGTTGTTAAACTCACAATCTAGGTTAAGACAATACATATTTCCTTTCCTAGTGCCAGTCAAAATGATCTTTTGATCACTTGACCTTCTTATTTAGAACTCTCCTTTGAGAAAAGAGATGTCATAACATAGATCACTAAGTTGACTTATGCTAATCAGGTTATGTTTTAGAACCTTCACATAAGCCACTTTAGTGATTGTAATTGAATCACTAGAGATATTACCAAATCCTTTGATGATTCCGTTTTTTGATGCACCAAAGATTACTTTGGGTCCATTCTCTATGGGTACATAGTCCTTTAACATTCCTCTTATTCAAGTCATGTGTTTGGAATATCCACTATCCAAGTACCATATAGGGGTTTGGTTACTTGGATTCACCTGCAATAAATAAAAAATTACTTACCCTTAGAACCCAACTTGCTAGTGGGTCTTAGGTCCTTGTTAGTTTGAAATCCTGCAACTGTTCTAATCGGAAAACTACTCTTGGTATTAACACTTGTGTTAAACAAGAAATCCATGGCAAAGTGGCCCACCTTGCCACAACACCAACACTCAAACCTAATATACCTTTTCTTAGGTACAAACCTTACTACTTTGTTGCAAGTAGTCTTGTTAGGTGTTGGTGCTGGAGTAGCAAACTTCAAGAATTCCACTTGAATAGGATGGGCATGCCTATAGAGTGGTCTTTTGGCATTTGCACCCTTACCTATGTGATTTCCATATTCACAATGACCATGTTTAGTGTCATGATCATACCTGTTAGAAGGATTCACAACCTTCTTAAAGAAAATAGGAGGCTTAGCAGCTAGAGGCTAAATTGGGGCCTTACCTTTTCTTGAGAATTGGTAGCCCTAGTTCTTCCCTTAATCCCTAGATTAATCTTCCCTTTATGTGGAATAAAATTATCTATCAAGGGTAAGATAGATTTTGGCTTGGAGAATTTAGCCACTAGCTCTCTCTCTTAATGAAGTTTTGCCTCAAATTTCTTAATATGATTCTCTTTGAAAGAGATTTTGCCCATCTAAATAACTGTAATGTTCTTCAGTTTGGCAACCTCATTCAGTTTTAGATCAAACAGCTTTGGTGAACCTGCTGCAGCCAACTTAAGGGACTAAATTTCCTTGGCCTTCTCTTTAACAAGAAACTTTCTCTTCTTCAGATATTTAAACAACCCACCATACTTATCAATGAGTTGGTTTACATCCCCCTCAGACTCAGATCCATCCACCTCTCTTGAAGTAGATACTTCTGATTCTTATCCAGTAAAGTAATCTGAAGCTAAAGAAGAATTGTATACCTTACTTGGTCTAAGCTGATCCTGGCACTGATCACTTCAGATTGATCCATGAGCCCTTTATAGAAGTGTTCTTCAATTCCATTTGTGGAGTCCAGCATCTGTAGGAATTCTAGTTCCCTAGAATCCTCTTCTGTTGAGAATATCCCAACATATGCTTCTGCTTCTTCTTCTCAAGATTCTTAAGATGAAGAGTCTGTCCAACTCTTCTCCTTCTGAGCAACTACAGACTTCTCCTTCTTTCCTTTGAATTGTCGTTTCTTCTTGTCCTTTGACTCCTTTCTTTTGTCAGGAAAGTTAGCTATGATATGTCTAGGCATGTTGCAGTAATAACACACAATCTTAGTATTAGATTGTTTACCATGTTTATAAGCATACATGTCCTCCTTGGGAGTCTTCTTCTTCCTGTAATATTCATCCTTTGAGTAGGATGTTGATGATGGCCTGGTTCTCCACTTCTTTTTCTTCATAAACCTTTGGAATTGCCTTGTAAAGGCAACAAAGTCCTAATTAGAAGTATGACTATCTATGTGCTGTTATCAGAAATTCCTTCTTCTGCCTCAGTACTCCTTCTAGGAGAAGAAGGAGATTTTATACTACCATTTCTAGAGCCTTCAACCTTGAAAGCTATTGACTTTTCTTTAAACTTAGATCTGCTTCCCTTCTCCTCTTCTTTCCTGGCAGTAAGCTGCATTTCATGTGATATCAGCTTTCCAAACAGTGTGGGTGGAGGTGTATCAGCCAGCCTGGCCACTTCTCTGATGAAACAAATCTTAGTGTCTAGATACTTTGTTAGAAACCTAAGAAACTTATCATTCAGTTCATAAGTGTTGAAGACCCTTCCATAGGTCATCAGCTCATTCACTATTCTAAAGAACTTCTTATAGCATTCAGTTATGCTGTCAGATTTAGCTTGTCTAAAGCTCTCATACTCCTGATTCAGCATAGACTTCTTGTCCTCTCTGACTACTTATGTGCCCTCTATGTAGAAAATCAATGTGTCCCATATTTCTTTAGAGGTTTTATAGTGGACTAGATTCTGAAATGTGGCATCATCTATGGCACTTATAATAATGTTCTGTGCTCTTTTGTCTAGTGTTGTCAGGATGATTTCATCCTTTGTCATTTTAGAATAACACTTTGGAGTTTGAATGTTTGCATCAAGAACTGATACCTTCATTGGAATGAAGGGGCCTTCCTATACTGTGATATAAATTCTTGGATCAGATTCTTCCATAAACAACCTGACCCTTTCCTTCCAAATTGCAAAGGATTCTTTCTTGCAGATGGGAAATTTCATAGATCAAAATTCCTTTTGATTCTCCTTTTAACCCATTATTGATATCTATTATTTGTCTTGAAGAATAACTCTGACTGTTAATTCAATCTTTGAGAAATCTCCCTCTGATACAACTTGAAAGACTTTATTTCAAGAGTCTAAACACCTAGAGGGGGGGTGTGAATCGGTTCTAATCCTTTTTAAATTCTTTTTAGGCAAATAGTTAGATGAATCTTTAGCACAGATTATTCAATTCACAAAATATAAAACACATCACAGCATACACCAGATCTATAATGGTTCCCCAAGATATGGGTACATAAACTTTCCCCCTTCGCCTATCTAGTAGATAACTGGATTCAGCCAAACTTCCTTCCACTGGCTCGGATCCGCAGATCTTATAATCTTAGAACCAAAATGATTCCAACAGCTCAGACTTAACCAAGTCCTACCTCAGATTCTTCCCAAAAATCCTACCACAGGCCTTAGCCCTACCTCAGCCTTTATAACTAGGCTTACAACTCAGTCTTATCACAAGTCCTACACCTCAGGCTATCAGCCCTACCTCAGCCTTTATAATTTCAGGCTTACAACTCAAATCTAATAATAGATCTTATAAATTAAATGTATTAAGAAATTCACCAGCTAGATTTCTCTGTTGGTGTACCCTTCTTGATAAGTTCTTGAATGAACTGACCATTCTGATCCAATTTCACTTAGCTTTTCAAAGCTTCTTGATAGAACAAAAATATGGTGGATCTTCTCTTGTTGTTGAAGTTGATCTTCAGTCAGCTTCTTCCTTAAATTCAGATTGAAAACTGAATCTTACTTGCCGATAACTCTTGATCTGCCTTCGTAAGGGTTTCTCCTGTTCTTTTTGAAGAAATCCTCTAGTTTTTCCCTTTTTTTAATCGATCATCTTCTGGTTATTACAGATTTGACTATTATATAGAGATTTCTCCATGGTTACTGGCTGATCCGGCTTATAAGAAACTTCTGACAGTTCTGACAGAGGTGTCAGACTTGTTGGATATGACAGCTGTCAAGTCACCAGAGATGTCAGTAGATTCTTCAAAGTTATTCCAACTCAGCACAAATCACTCAGCAGACTGCTTCATATGTGTCGACACATATAGGCTAAGTGTCTACACAAGTCTTCATGGTGTCGACACAATACTCCAAGTGTCGACACAGTCATACTTCTGATTCTCGACAATTCTTCTGTTGTATGTGTCGACACAACAACTTCTTATTCTCGACACTTCTTCTATTGTATTTGTCGACACTGTAACTTCTTGTCTCGACATATCTGTTGCACACAGATGGCGTTGAGCGTTTGTGAAATGGCATTGAGTGTGTGTCGATACAGGTCCTTTGTATCGACACAACTACTTCAAGAGTCGACACAGCTATTGCTAGAAGATGGTGTTGAGTGTGTGTCGACAGGGTTGAGTGTATCCAAAAGGCATTGAGTGTGTGATGACACAAGTCCTATGTGTCGACACAATTGCTTCTGGCGTCAACACAGCTCTTGAGTGTTGACACAGCTTCAGCTTTAAATATCGACAAAACTTCTTTATTAGTGTCGACACAGCTTATGGGTGTCGACATAACTTCTTCATAAGTGTTGACACAAGTTCTAGGTGTCGACACAAGTCCTTCATAAGTGTCGACACAGTCGCTTGGGTGTCGACACATCTTCTTTACAAGTGTCGACACTTGTTCTTAAAAAATTTCTTCAAATTCTTAAACCTGCACAATATAACTCAAACATCTATCAAATACAAATTGATGCATATCATTGACTAAGATGAGACTTCTTCAAATCTGGTACACATTTTTCAATGTACCCAACACTCATTGAAGCTGTAAGAACTATGCTAAGTCATTCTTTAGTCCCAGAATATTTTTGTGTTGAGGCAATTAACACAGCTTGTCATGTTCTTAACAGGGCTTCAATCAACAAAAGACTAAAATAAACTCCTTATGATCTTATGAAGGGAAGAAAACCAAACATAGCCTATTTCAGAATTTTTGGATGTAGATGTTATGTCCTAAATAATGGGAAAACATACATAACTAAGTTTTCTAAAAAGTCATATGATGGGATATTTGTTGGTTTTAGTAACCACAACGAGGCCTATAGGGTCTAAAACTTGAAGGAACAAGTTGTAGAGGAGACTGTACATGTTATATTTTATGAAAGTTCTATGTTTTATAATGATAAGTTGATGATGCATATTTTAGCTTAATTTATTAGGGTAAAAATATATTATTTCCGTTTTAAATCTCTTCCTTTATGTAATTTTATGTTTCTTTTTATGTAAATATTATAACTAATGTTTATTTTCTATTTTTGTAGGTTTCAACAAGTTTGCGGACAAAAATGACCTGTAACGCCCCCTATCACGCCCTCCCCGGGCGTGATCTAGGGCGTGTCACCTGATCCCAATGTTGAGAACTGCCAGAAGGATTTTCCCGCTAAAAATCCCATGTCACGCCCCCTAACACGCCCTCCCCGGGCATGTCCCAGGGCGTGACATGGGGCGGGTCAACCTCATCCCAAAGCCTGCTTACGCATTCAATGCTTCCTCTGCTACTACAAGCAAACAGTACTGTCACACCCCCGGGACACGCCCTCCAAGGGCATGTCTTAGGGAGTGACCCGTCTTTTTTCAATGTCTGATGGATTTCCGACCGCTGATTTTGACATGATGTGCCTGTCACGCCCCCTGTCACGGGCGTGAACAAGGGCGTGTCTGACATCGTACCGAGGCAATCATCATTCCCATCATAATTCAGCTCCCGAGGTCAACTCTGTACCTATACCGCCCCATGTCATGCCCTCCCCGGGCGTTACCTAGGGCGTGACCAACCCGTGGGAAAACTCTATAAATACCAGGCCATTCCCAGCATTCATGACCAACTTTTGGGGAGAGGGGAGGTGCTGCTAGTTCATTTCTTAGGGTTTTATTACTTTTATTTTCATGTTTTACTCTCTCTCTCTCCCTCCATTTCATGTTTTATTTTTGTGTAATGGACTTCCATTTCTTGTAATATATTTTGATTAGTATTGTCGCAGTAGTTAGTTTATTTTCATGCACTTGTAATCTCTATTTCCTAGTTGTAATCGCTCTTCCTTTTAATAAAATTTTTGTTAGCATTTCCTTTCTCTAATTCTCTCTCTTTAGTTTTCATGCACCTTTATTATCTACCCCTCTCTTTCCCTATTACCATGATTAACTAATCCCCATTTGTACTCGATCGCGATGATATTAGAATGGGTTGATCAAGTTATTATGTTTTAGCTTCTTTTTCTTCTTAAAGTATTCACTTTTGATTTACTCTTGGTTTTTATTTAGTGGGACTATATTGCCAGTATATAGTTTTCATTTGTGTTTTCAATCTTAGTTAGCCGAGAGGCTTGTAGATTTAATCGATCGCCCAAGAGTAAAGAGAGTTGCATGCACCCCTCGAGAGAGGCGAACATGCAAATCTCCTGGATTGAGGCGAAATCCATTAGCAGGGTTCAACACTTAAGGAGAGCTTTAGGCCTCAGATTTAGACGAGTCGGAGCTTCCTAAACTCAGGTGGGCGCGACTTCTATAGAAGCGCGTTCTTTCTTCGGGAACTTCCACGGTCAAGGTAGTTTTACTTTATTTAGAACTAGTTGTTATTTCATTTTGATTTTCCTATTTCAAGATAATTCTAGATTGAGTATTAACCATTTATCACTAGCTCTAACCCTTTTTATTTCTGCAAATAGTTTAGTTTTCTTTTTAGTTTAGTATTTTAAATTCCTGTTTTTAGTTAGATAATCTAATCTAAAAAATCATTTGATAAAATAATAGCGATCTCCTCTGAGTAGAAGTAATCATTACGCCCCAGGGAAATATGACCTTGATACTAATCTTTAGTATCCTATACTATAATCGATAAGGTACGCATGCCTTTATCGGATATAGAATCGGAGAATATTCTCAACCACCACATCCACCTTATCTTCCCTTCGAACCCACTCTCCACCATTGCGATTTTTGTGTATCAAGTTTTTGGCGCCGTTGCCGGGGATTATTTTGATATTTTGAAAAAAAAAGATAGCTATTAATTTTATCATTTAGTTTATTTTTATCTCTCTCTCTCTCTCGCCCCTCCTTTGCGGTTGATTTACTATTTTTTGTAATGGTTAATCTTTGTTTTAATTGTGGAGAGTTCGGTCACTCTCGCAAGGAGTGTTGGGTAAGATATCCTTCATCCACCCATGATTTTATCCCTTCTGGATCGAATTAATTTGTCCAAATTGATTTGTCCGCGAATTTTTTTTCATGGGGTTACGATGGTTTTCAAACGCCTTCCTACCCTTCTCCTCCAAATTTTTCTGATTTTAATTTTTCCGGAAATTTCTTGAATGGACATTTTGATCCTAGCCCTACTTTGAATTACTCACGGTGGCAACACCCTTATCATTCTTGGGGCCAAGGTGATCATCAACCCATTCCATCTCAAGATTTCTCCGCTTTTTCTCCACAAGTTTGCGCGCCTCCCATTTTTGATTCTAGAGAAAATGAAGTCTTTTTTGATGGTGAAGCATTTGATGCACACATCAATGCTCACTTCAAAGTGATTTTTGACACTTTGGCTGCTGAGGCCGAATCTTTTTATTCCCCTCCTCCTATTTATCTTTTGAATGATGAATCTTCGGATATTCCGCAAGACCTTCAATCACTTGCGGAAGACGATTATTCAGAAATTCCATTGTGCCTTCAACCTTTCGAGGAGGAAATTTCCCCCAATATGCCGATTTTTTTCAAGTTTCCGAAGAAGACGAACTTTCTTGTGTTCGATCTTCCAAGGAGATTGATTTTTCGGATATCCCGGTTTGCTCTCAATCTACCAAAATGGTTTATATTCAAGTGGAGCAATCAAATCTTTCTATTCAACCATTTTCTTGTGATCAACCGCCGCCTTCTTCTTCTTTTTCTTCTCTTCCCCCTCCTTACGAAAATTCCGTTTTTTTTCTTCTTCTTTTTCCTTCTAGTTTAGTTTCTAGTTCTTCTTCTTCTCCCCCTTCTAATAGTTTAGTTTCTTTTTCTAGTATTTTTTCTTTTTCTAAATCTTTTTCTTTGTTTTATTTAAATAATAAAAAATAACAAATAAATATTTTTATTTCCTTAAAAAATGTTTTGGCACTCGCGCCGAAACACATATTGCGCGAGCTGCCATTACATTTCTCTTTTTATTTTCCATTTAGGTAACCAAGAACGTTGAGCTCAACGACGTTTTAAACAAAGAGCGCTCTTGGGAGGCACCCCTTGCTTATCTTATTCTTTTTTGTTTTTTTTTGTCTAAGAATAAGCTCCCGCGTGTTTGTGTCGTTTCTCGCCTCTCAACTTGGACTCAAAACGATCTTTAGCTCAAGTTTGGGGGGACGCATTTTCCAACGTCTGGGCATCAAGCGCTAGGGAAGCATCTTTTCCCTCTCTTTGCATTTCTTTTTCTTCTTTTCTCTCTCTTCTCACCCCTTTTATACTTAACTTTAAACATTGGGGAAAATGTTTAACTTTAAGTATTGGGAAGTGTTCCCTAAATATTTTACTTTAGAAAAACAAAATAATTATAAAAATTTTAGAAAAATAAAAAAAAAATTGTATATAATATATTTTTGAAAAATCAAAAAAATATTTAAAATTTTTTGAAAAAAACCCAAATTAAATTTATTTAATTTTTGCCACATCAATTAGTACCCCGTTACTTTGCATTTTATTGTTTTTTAAGCTCATGTCTTCTTGCTTAGTTAGAATAAATTAGTTTAATTTTTTGTTTAAACATGTCAAGCGAGTAGTATGTTGACTCATGCAGTGTTCCTAATTTGGCTAGTATGCTATTTTTGAATAATTTCTTGAATTTTTCTTCACTTTTCCATAGCCTTTCTTTTACTTCTTTTACTTTTATAAAACATATCATCCTGTATTTTTCCTTATTAAATTCTTTTTAAATGTTAATTAGTATTAAGTGTAGTAGACAAAACTGCTCTAGACGCTTATTATCATTGTTTTCATGAAAGCAAATTCTCTATTTTTTATTTTTTGTGCTTATCCCCTTTTGAAATTTCAAAGCTTTACTTTGAATAGATTTAGGAAGTATTGAAATGTATTTAGACATTTTTTTGAAACGTTTGAGCCTTTGCACCCCGCCTAACAATAATGGTTGCTAGCCATTTTTGTGTCTTTTCCTTTCCTTTTTGTAGCCCCACTTTTTATTTCACCACGGCCAAATAGCTTACCTATACGCACACTTTAAAATTATTTTTGAGCTTTAATTGCTAATGTGCATCTTTTTGAAAAAAATGTAGTGGAAAATCTTTGTATTATCTTTTGTTACAAAAGTGGAAATTTTTAAGTATGAAAAATGAGAAAAAATTAAAAAAGTAAAAGAAGAGAAAAATAAAAATGTATTTATTTTGGCTAGCTTTATTTTGGCAAAGATCATTTTCTTTTTGTTTTAAGTGTGCAAATACCCCTAGTGTTTATCTTTATGAGTATCACACCCTTAAAACTTAAGACTAAATGTACGCCTAATTAAAGCCCTAGTGATTCTCTATTCCTACGTTTACTTTTTTGTATAGTAGCGAGAAACTAGATTGTGTGAGTGTTTTTGATAAAAATATTGAACTTTGTTTTGATTGACTATGGTTTTAATTTGTCTCTTAGACTTTAGTAGTGACTCAATGCGCTTTTTACTCATTGACTTATTAAGTCTTAATTCTGTAAAAATATGGGATGATTTTTTTTTATATTTAGTAAAATTTTTAAAACTTTGTGCTAACTCAAAGTAGGAATTTTGGTTCTTTTTCAATAATTTCTCAACCTCTAAATTCCCGTCTTACTCATTTATAGCATTTTTAAACTTTTCAATTAATCCTCTTTATTTTCTCTAACTCGTAGTCTTTGCTTGATGACAAGCAAAATAATAAGTATTGGGGAATTTGATGATGCATATTTTAGCTTAATTTATTAGGGTAAAAATATATTAATTTCGTTTTAAATCTCTTACTTTATGTAATTTTATGTTTCTTTTTATGTAAACATTATAACTAATATTTATTTTCTATTTTTGCATGTTTCAACAAGTTTGCATCCAACAATGACTTGTCACGCCCCCCTGACACACTCCCCAAGAGTGACCCAGGGCGTGTCACATGATCCCGTTGTTGAAAGCCGCCAAAAGGATTTTCCCACCAAAAATCCCATGTCACGCCCCCTGACACGCCCTCCCTGGGCGTGTACTAGTGCGTGACATAGGGGCGTCTCACCCTCATCCCATATCCTGCTGCCGCATTGAATGCTTCCTCCGCTACTGCAAGCAAACAGTACTATCACGCCCCCATGACACACCCTCCATGGTCGTGTCTCAGGGCGTGACCCTCCTTTTTCTGACGTCTGATGGATTTTCGACTGTTGATTTGGACATGACGCGCTTGTCACGCCCCCCTGTCATGGGCGTGAACAAGGGTGTGTTTGACATTATACCGAGGCAATCATCATTCCCGCCAGAATTCAGCTCCCGAGGTCAACTCCGTACGTAACACGCCCCCTGTCACGGCCTCCCCGGGCATGACCTAGGGCGTGACCAACCCGTGGGAAAACTCTATAAATACTAGTCCATTCCCAGCATTCATGACCAACTTTTGGGGAGAGGGGAGGTGCTGCTAGTTCATTTCTTAAGGTTTTATTGCTTTTATTTTCATGTTTTGCTCTCTCTCTCTCTCCCTCCATTTCAAGTTTTATTTTCATATAATGCACTTTCATTTCTTTTAATAAAATTATAGTAGTAAGTTTATTTTCAGGCACTTGTAATCTCCATTTCCTTGTTGTAATCCTTCTTCCTTTTAATAAAATTGTAGTTAGAATTTTGTTTCTCTAATTCTCTCTCTTTAGTTTTCATGCACCTTTATTATCTACCTCTCTCTTTCCCTATTACCATAATTAACTAATCCCCATTTGTACTAGATCGCGATGATCTGAGAATGGGTTGATCAAGTTATGATGTTTTTGCTTCTTTTTCTTCTTAAAGTAATCACTTTTTATTTACACTCTGTATTTTTTTAGTGGGACTATATTGCGGGTATATAGTTTCCATTTGTGTTTTCAATCTTAGTTAGCCGAGAGGCTCGTAGATTGAATCGATCACCCAAAAGTAAAAAGAGTTTCACGCACCCCTCTAGAGAGGCGGACGTCCAAATCTCCTAGATTGGAGTGAAATCCAATAGCGGGGTTCACCACTTAAGGCGAGCTTTAGGCCTCCGATTTAGACGAGAGTCTGTCGGACCTTCCTAAACTCAGGTGGGCGCGACTTCGAGTGAAGCACATTCATGCTTCGGGAACCTCCACGGTCAAGGTAGTTTTCCTTTATTTAGAACTAGTTGTTATTTCATTTTGATTTTCCTATTTCAAGGTAATTCTAGATTGAGTACTAACCCTTTATCATTAGCTCTAACCCTTTTTATTTATGCAAATAGTTTAGTTTTATTTTTAGTTTAGTATTTTGAATTTCTGTTTTTAGTTAATTAATATAATCAAAAAAATCATTTGATAAAATAATAGCGATATCCCTTGAGTAGAAGTAATCATTACGCCCCCGGGAAATACGACCTTGATACTAATCTTTAGTATCCTATACTATAACAGATAAGGTATGCTTTCCTTTATCGGATATAGAATTGGTGAATATTCTCAACCACCACATCCACTTTCTCTTCTCTCTAACCATCTCTTTACCGTTGTGATTCCCTAAATCATATGTCTGGTACATCAAGCACAACAGGTGTGGACTTTAAGCTAAAGGAGCTGACTATAGAAGATATAGTTACAGCAAAGCAGAATATGCAAGATGAAATCAACATTATTGAGGAAGTTCTTGCACAGGAAGAGCATGGAGAAGCAACTTAGCACCTTGATCAAGATAGTCCAAGAGGTGAAATAACATTGCCTGTAGCTGTCAGGCATCTAAGGGATCATCAAAGGGAATTGATCATATGTGATGCTGCTCAGGGAGTGACCAGAATATATAAATATCATAATACTATGATGTATTCAAGTTTTTCGTCACAGACAGAACCAAAGAAGTTTGAAGAAGCTAATGTGGATCGATTTTCTATAGGAGCAATGCAGGAAGAATTTAACCAGTTTAAGAGATGCAAGGTATGGATTCTGGTTCCTTGACCAGATGATTACAACATCATAGGAACCGAATGGATATATAGAAACAAAATAGATGAGAATGGTGTAATAATAAGAAACAAAGCTAGACTGGTTGCAAAGGTATATAGACAAGAAGAGGGAATAGAATTTTATCAAACCTTTGCACTAGTGGCTGGTTGGAAGCTATAAGAATCTTCCTAGCATATGCAGCCTATAAGGGTTTCAAGGTTTACCAAATGGATGCTATGTCAGCCTTCCTAAATGGCAATCTCAAAGAAAGAGTCTTTGCAGAGCAACCATCAGGTTTTGTTTATTCAACTAAACCTACTCATGTTTATCTGCTTTCAAAGGCTCTCTATGGTTTAAAACATGCCCCGAGGGCTTGGTATGAGACTCTGTCTGAGTTCCTTCTGGAGAATAAATTCTCAAGAGGGAAAATAGACAATACACTATTCCTAAGGGAAGTAAAAGCAAGACCTTACTGGTACAAATATATGTAGATGATATTATATTTGGTTCTACTCATGACTAACTTTGCACTAAGTTTACCAAATTAATGCAAAGTAAGTTTGACAAGAGTATTATGATTGAACTAAAGTTTTTATTGGGTCTCCAAGTTAAACAAACTATCGATGGAGTTTTCATTAGTCAGTCTAAGTTCACAAAGGAGTTAATCAAGAAGTATTGTATGGAAACAACCACTTCAATGAGAACTCCTATGGGATCCACTTTCTTTAGACAAGGATGTCGCTAGCAAGCAAGTTGATATAACCTTGTATAGGGGCATAGTTGGATCACTGCTTTATCTAACAACCAGTCGACTAGATATAATATATTGTACTTACATTTGTGCCATGTTTCAAGCATGCCCT
The DNA here is from genome assembly GCA_039513925.1 of Platanthera zijinensis. Taxonomy (NCBI): domain Eukaryota; kingdom Viridiplantae; phylum Streptophyta; class Magnoliopsida; order Asparagales; family Orchidaceae; genus Platanthera; species Platanthera zijinensis. The sequence goes on from CM077084.1 coordinate 191,368,145, forward strand.
AAGGAATCTCAATATATAGCAGTCAAAAGGATATTTAGATATCTAAAGGGCACACCTAATATTGGCCTTTGTTATCCAAGGAATAGTGATTTTTAACTGATTTGTTTTTCAGATGTAGATTATGTTGGATGCAAAGAAGACAGGAAAAGCACACCAGGGTCATGTAAATTTCTTGGAAGAAGGCTGGTTTCACGGAGTAGAAAAAAGCAGACAAGTATGGCAATATCAACAGCTGAATTTGAATAAATTTTATCTAGAAGTTACTGTGCTCAACTGCTTTGGATTCAGCATCAGCTACAAGACTATAAGTTACAGCTAAGTGAAACTCCCTTATTCTGTTATTCAACAAGTGCTATTTCTATTGCACAGAACCCTTTGTCTCATAGTAGAACAAAGCATTTAGAAATTATATATCACTTCAATAGGGAGCATGTAGAAAATAAATATATTTGTCTAGAATTTGTTCCTACAAATAAACAAATTGTTGACATCATTACCAAACCACTAGAAGAAGAGAAATTAAATTTCTTTAAATTTGAACTTGGGATGTTAAATCTTGAATAAGCTAAAATAAGAATAATTAAAAAATTTATTAATTAAAAAATAGTCATCAATACGGCTTACTTTATTAGATATAAACATCTCAAATATAAGGAAGTAAAAGTTCTGAAAACAAAATTTTGACTATGTAAAAAAAAATTGTGTCGAGACACAATTTATGTATGTCACACTATATATAGTCTTGTATGGAGACTCAGGAAAGAGTGTTGACACTACATGTCGAGATACATGTAGGTATATCGACTCATGTCGACACATCTTGACAGCCGACAATTCCCTTATGACGACTATAGGTATTTTCAAAAATTTAGAATAAGCCAATATACAGCGCGCCCTTTCGCCTTCTAGGAAGATTTGACTATATAAAGAGAATTGCGTGTAGGAATCGACTACAACTTCTTTAGTTCTTACTAAGTGTCTAGACCTCAAATTCTTATTAATCGACATTCGAGACTCCTTTCGGTCGACAAAATCAAGAAAGACGACAACAATTGCTCCAAAGAATGATGAAAACATTAATTAAGGATACGAACTTGTGCGAAATGGATTTGCCTCCGTAGAAGAAGAGATTAGGTATGTCATTGTATTAATCCAAGAAGCAGATCTTGAATATCTACTGTCAGAACCTATAATAATCTGGAAATGGGAGGTACTTGAATTCTTCAACAATGCAACATTTAATTCCTGTTTAACAAAGTTTTAATCTACTGTGAATGGGGCAAAAGTTAAAATAATAAGCAAAAGACTGACTAAGGTATTTCATATACCTTGAATCAATCAAGAGGATGTCGTAGATTCAACCAAGACTGTTATAGGAATAATATGGTGTTTGTTGGATTCAGTTAAAAAGATAGGAAGTTCTCTAAATCAGAAGGGTATAAATACCCAAGTTAAATTTCTATGAGAAATAGTTGGAAAGGTGCTGATGTGTAAGACATGCGCACATGAAATAATTTCTTCTCGCATGTTTGGGCTAATGATAAGAATAATTTTCAAACTCAAAACTTAATGGAGTAGTTTGGTGTTTGACAAGATCTCTGAGAGTATCAAGAAGGCTAACATGGGAAGGATACTAAGTCTATATTTATTTATAGCCATTCCTACAGACCTAAATAAAAAATTAGGCACAAAGATAAATCATATGAGAAAAATGGATATGAGGATTTTGCTTTGATGGGATAGAATTATATCTAGAGAACCTTCTGTCGTTGAAAAGAAGAATGAAAAGAAGAAAAAGGCAGTGGTGGAGGAAGACAAATCCTCCAATGATTCTGAAATTCCAGGAAGTTCCAATTCAGATCAAAGTTATGCTCTAGATACAAACATTCCTCAACGGACATCACCTGAAAAAAACATAAGGTAGAAAAAACTATTGAGACAAATATAAATGAACTTATAATCATAGACAGTGAAACTGTCAAAGATATCTAAAACGATGTTTTCCATGAACTGAATACAGATGTGTTAAACAATGTGAATGAGGAACAAGATGAGTATATGCCTGACACTGAGGCAGTAGTCTCTAAGGAGACTATGGAAGAAATCACACTGGGAGTGGAAGCTAATATTTAGGGGGAGATAACTGCTTCTACTAAGAACTATGTTCCAACTGTTGAAAATCAACAACATGAGACTTCCTTAGACGATCAAAATCTTGATCAAAATGATGCAACATTTGAGGGGGAGCAAGCAAGCAAGTCTCCTAGGTCTCGAAGTGCAGAAAAGCAACAATCTATTACCATTGTTAGTTCATCTGAGTCAGATGAGGAAGAATAATCCCAGCTATAGTAAAGAAAGATAACTGAACTAAAAATGAGAAGTCAGTGCTATAATAAGACATTATAGTCAAGAAAACTATCTCCTTCTCCTACTGAGGATTTCATTTCACTCTTGGTTCAGCTACATGTAATGTAAGATAAACACAAAATAGATCTTGAAAAATATGTGGATGAAAGTAAAAAGTATTTACAGTTTTAGCTGGCCCAAGATATAAAATCCATAATATTTGAAGTGAATTTACTAAAACAAGACATGACAAACTTATTTGAAAATGGTGCAAATGTCATGGTCTATCTTGCAAAATAGCAAGAAGAGTCAAAGAAGATTTTAGAAGAAACTGCAGTACAACAAGGTTTTGTTCTGGAAAATAAGAAGAGATTGAATGATAATCTCATAGAAATGCATGACATTTCAATAACAAAGCTTACTGAATAAACAACAGCTTTGGAAAACAAATTTACCTCTACATCAGCTGCTACTGAAGCCAAACTCTCTATTGAATCAGCTTCTCTAAGTACAACCATAAAGGATTTAGAAAAAGGCATCATTGATGAGATTAAGAAATTTAAAACTTAATACACAAATGGGACTCATCATGTGGTTGATCAAGTAGGATTTCAAAAGGATGATTTAAGAGATCACATTGCAAGAGAAGTCATAAAGGGGGAGAGGGTTATGATTAAAGCTAGCTCTGATTATGCTAAGTGGACTTCCAATAGCATTAGAGCTACTCTTGGCTACCCTCCACTATTTAATGATGATCAAACAGCTGAGACTGGCTGCCAACCAGCTCAGTTGGAAGGGATTCTTCTAGTTGCAGAATAGATAATATATTCTCCACAAAATTTTGAGGATACTCAAAGTGCAGTTCAGACCATGTATAGTCCTCCACCTAATACTCAGAATGTTGTTTGTGTAGTGGTGAAGATGATTGATGCTGCCCTGCTGATGGAAAAAGAAGTCCAAATGTCTAAAAAAAGATTTAGAGAACAGGCTGAGGCTAAGCTTGATTTTGAGCAGTAGAGTACAACTGCTAGAAATATTATAATCTCTGCTTGGCAAGAAATTAACAATAATACACATGACAGGGGAAAGTAGTACTCTTAGAAGGAATGGAGTAAGCATCTCAAGCAACACGATGTTATCTATAAGTACAGAAAAGATCCAAAGAATGGGGTGATTCAAGCCACTGTTGTTGAACCAAGCAAATATTTCCCCAAGCGCTTCCATTACTTTAAAAGACAAAAACATAATGCTGAATAACTTTCCATTAACAAGGACAAAAAGTCAAGAAGGTAGCTGATGACAGTATGCCAGAAGTTAAAGCCAAAATTCAATCAGCCAAAGGAATTATCATTAAGAAGCCAGATCAATCTTATATTATTTTATATTGTCTAGGAATTATGTAAATTTGTTATGACGTTTTGTAATCTTTGGACTGGTTAAATTTTGTTAAATGAAATGAAAATGTTGACTGGCCTTCTATTTTTTGTTGTCTTAATATATATCGGTTGCCATGCTAAATCTTTTATATTATATTTTGGTATTGTTGTGTATATCATTGAATTGGTGTTATATCTTCTCCAAATAGGGGTAGATTGTTTGATATATTGGGAATTGTATACCTGATTTGGAGAATCCCCTTATCAACTCAATGATATACACAAAGTTGTATATGATGCATGTTAAGTTTACATGTACAGGATTTAAAGTGAAGAAATTTATCTAAGCACATATGTGTCGACACAATTGAATTGTGTCGACACCTCTGCAGAAGCTGTGTCGAGAAAAGTCAGTTGTCTCTACATCTCAAAGGCAGATTATGTCAAAATAATCTCACTGTCTCGACATAAGGCAAAATCAAAGTTGTCGACACAGCAGACAGATTGTGTCGAGACAATCTCTCTGTTTCGACACATGGCAGAATCAGAAGATGTCGACACAGCAGACAGTTGTGTTGAGACAATCACACTGTCTCGACACAAGGCAGAATCAAAGTTGCCTACACAACAGACAGATTTGATCGAGACAATCTCACTGTCTCGACACAAGGCAGAATCAGAAGATATCAACACAATATACAGTTGTGTCGAGACAATCTAACTATCTTGACACAAGGCAGTACTTAGAGATGTCGACACAGATAACGGGTGTTCCGAGACAGTTTAACTGTCTCGACACTTTCAGATTCTAATGAAAATTATTCAAAGTTAGAATGTGTCGAGACTACTAAGATATGTCAACACATGTGTTGAGACATCTGGAATAACTCGACACTTATGCTTCAAAATATGCTGAGTCAACACTAATCATTTCAAGACATGTCAGAACATTCATGTTAGTTGCAGAAAACTCGTACTTCAACAAAAATAGGTCAAGGAAGGATTTGATGTATGTTGCTGACGTCATCAAAAAAAATCCAGTTATTTTGTGAAGTCTATAAATAGATGGTCCTGCCTTCACAAAAAAGATTTATAGTGAGAATAAAATCAAAAGGAACAACTGACAGATCAAATCAAGGAATCAGAATTTCTCATTGTAATTTATTCAAAGTCCTAACCATGCGAGATTTTCGATAAAGAGGAAGAAGACGAAGGTCTTCAAGAAGATCTTCAGATTGCTTTTACTAGGTTGATATGAAGATCTAATTGTATCTGATCAACAACATCTTTAAGGTATTCACGCCGATAAACATCAAGAAGATTATTGATTAAGAAAAAGAACTTTTAAGTTTCAGATCTATCAATAAGAAATCCAATTGCAGCAGATTTGATGAATATGTGTAAGAAGATATAACATATTACAAGTTTTTTGTTATCTGTGTTTTATATTATAACTATATATTGTAGGATCTCTTAGAGATTTGAGAGGGTAGGAGAATCTTTTCTCTGAGATTGAAAGCCTAAATTATAAAGGCTGAGCTAGGGTTCTGGAGGGACCTGAGGTAGGTGGCTTTGGTAAATCACTGTGTAGTAGGCCTATTATATAAAGGCTGAGGTAGGGTTCTTGAGAGGGCCTAAGGTAAGAGATTAAGGGAATCTCTAAGGTAGGACAAGTTGGTCTGAGTGTAGATTTCTTGAATGAAACTGAGCCTATAGGATCTTTGGATCTGAGTTGATAAGGAGGAGCTCTAACCATATCGAGCACATTACTAGTGAAAAAGAAGGGGGAAGCGGATTTTTCCTAGATAGGGGAACCACTATAAATTATGTGTGTGATGTGTGATGTGAACTGTTCTTTATTTGTGTTGGGTGTGCTATAATTTGTGATGGAATTATTGATATTTAATTAGAGATAAAGATTTGCAAGGAAACTTAAAAGGTAACCTATTAACCCCCCTTTAGGTGACTATTTACCCATAGGCTTAAGTTTCACCATATTTTTTATTTATGAAAAATAATACCATATTATCCCTTTCCTAAAGAAGTACACAAAATAAAAAATAGAATATTAAGAGAAAATTCCTATTTGATAATATTTTCATGGGATTGGTCAAAAATATTTTTCATAATTATCCAGAGAGAGTTGACTTAAGATATTCAAAATTTAATGTATTTACAAAAATGCCACTATTCATAAAAATATCATATCTACCCATCCAAAAATGCTAAAAAATTTATACAGATCCATAGTAATGAAATAATTATCTAGTAAAAATTTCATAATTTTCTAAGACACATTTTTCACCATTTTAATCGATAACACCTAAGGGCATAATTGAAATTTGTACTCTTCTTCTTATGAAATTAATTACAAAAATCCCACTAAAATTTCTAGACCATAAAAATAACATTTTAGGGCTTGTGATAGATATCAAAATTTTTCCAAGTTAAATTACCCATATTTCCTATGGTGACATAAATATGTGCTATATTTAAAATAAATTCAAACCTTAGTATTTTTATTCCAAAAATCCTTACTTCACCATGGATGATGGATTTTATCTCCATAAACACTTATCCAGAGCTTCATTTACATGCAATGAGCCACATGAGCTTAAATCCGCATTTTCATCTTTTTGTTAAAGGCATACCAAGTATATTAATATCTTCTACTTGTGAGTTGGATCTTCCAACATGTAAAAGCCTAAATGACCCTAAATTTTTGCTAGGGTCCTTAAATGACCTCATAAACATATAACCCAAACTTGGGGTTATTTTGAGTTGTATAACTCCTAAAATGACATAAATTTTATAAATAAAATAATGGAATTAACTATATGGAAATGTTCTTCTAAAAATCTAAATTTTCAGCACAAGCTTGGTCTTGTACATGCACATGCATGGCCCAAATTTTATCACATTTGGAGTTGTCAACTAATATATATACTCAATATAATTTTTGACCTAGGATATGAGCAGTCCTAGGGAAATAGACCTACAAGGAGCTACATTGCTCCAAATGACTTGATTAAGGCTCATATTTAAAGGTATGCCCATGGGCTACAGTTTCAATACTGGGCAATTTTTTTAATCTTCCCCTAAAGGGCATAATTTTAACATGCAAGTCTCTATATAAAGTGTGATAGAATAATAATTAATCCTATAGTTTTATATTCATCAAATTTGGATTGATCGGGCCATCGTCCCCAGCCAGCAAATGGGTGAGATTAACCCATCCTGAGCCACCTTGATCTTGCATTTCCCGCCATCTAGCCACCTCCACTGCCATCTATCGTCACCACCACCTCCGTTGAGGTGGTGGCTTGCATTTCCCAATGACATGGCCGCTGGAGGTAGATCCTCCAGTGAACCTGAGCAAGAAGAAAATGTCAGTAAATTCCCACTTTTCTCTCATGGTATCGGGCTAATTTAGCCCGATATCTCTCCTAGTTGATTGATATAGAAAGCTAGCACAAGGGGAGGGGGAGAAATGGACCTAGAGATGGGCTTGGCTGCGAGTGTGGTGGCAGTGTGCCTTGGCTGACAACTTCACCGATGAGCTTGATCCTAAACTCGTTTCTCCACCTAAAGCCTTGATCCAAAGCTCGAATTCAACTCCTTTGGGCAAACTGAAGCTAATAGCAGGATTATTGGTTGTGAGTGACTGTATAGGTGAGTTGTCATTATGGGGTGGCCAGCCATATTCATAGGATGCTCCTTCTTGCTATCATGTGTCCACCACCCATGAAATCCTACTGGAAATCACTGTATGAGTTCAAAAATATTATTGGAAAGAGGGGATGGGGGCCATGTGCCTTCCATCCCCTTATTTCCTCCTCTCTCCTAAACTTAGAGAAATTCCCATTTAATCCCTCATCCAGGTCATTACCCTCCAAAATTAGAGTGTATGGGTTGTAATTGGATTAATGGGAAGCTGGTGGGCCATGGTCCAGGGACTTAGCTCATTGGAATTAGGCTTGATTCCATAATTCCCCATTTAGGCTTAATGTTGACCATGGTTGACTTTGGGGTTGACTTGGTCAAATTGATGACTGGGTTGGCCCCGCTTGATGATCATGAGTCCTTTGACACCACCCAACATTGGTTTTGCCATGGTGATGCCCCAATTAGGCTAGTTGAACCCATGTTTATGATTTTGACCAAATTAGGGTTATGGCTAGCTTTGGTCAAATTGGTCCAATTAGTGACCTTATGAAACGTCTTTATAGTCCAATGCACTCCAATTTGGGTTTTGAGTTTAGTGGTGGGATCAACTTGACCATGGGATGCCTAATTGGGCCAATTAGAGTTGATTTGAACTATGTTGACCTAAAGGGCACTTTGGTCAATTTGGCCAATTTCATTTAGGGTTAGGGACATAGTGGTGAGGTCAATTTGCACTTGTTGTTTCAATATATGCTAGTTTGACCTAAGTTGACTTGAACACTATAGTGGGCCCCATGTGTACTCACCATAACTCATTGGATCCTAAGGTCACTACCTAGTCTAATCCATTCACACTCACCACATGTCCTACCCTAATTTGAGTTAAGGGGTCTAGAAGGAAAAAGGGATGTTATACTGCCTGGGGACAGGAGAAATGACAATGTTCACCAGATATAGAGAGAACAAAAAGAAGGGCAGCCACCTAACTATGCGGCTTGGCGGTCAGCTATAAATCTTGTCTCAATCTCCTCAGCAGATACTGTGTCGAGGAGATCATCGAGAAGATTGACAGGTAGCTAGAACGAGAATTTCCACCGACACTTGAGAAAATCCGAGAGAACAATAATTTCGGATTAACATGATCCTCGCACATTTCCAAATTACAAAGAAATTTAGGAAATGTAAACTTTACCCGCCAGACCGCGAACAAGTAAATGATCCAAAAGCTATAAATATCTCTGGAGATGAAACAATTTTCAGAAAATATCTTTCGAGAAGGGCCGCTTATCTCCAACTACGGTTATAAATTTGTTGTCCGAAATGTCTGAAAGAAAAAGAATTATGGCAAGGATGGCGACAAAGGCTTGCCGCCACAAATTATCCGTGCGAAGAATTGTTTAGCTATGTAGTCGGTGAGAAGTCACCAAACACGAGAAATACAAAAATAGTGTCGCTTAAACCACGATGGTTATCATAACCCGCATTTCTCAACATTTAAGTTATATCAGAGTAAGAGAAAATACACACCCTGATGCCACACCGTGCAAGGGATAACTGCAGGCGCTCAGGCAAGACTCCAAAATCTACAGTTTATATGAAATCCATAAGTTATTAAGTAAAAAGCAGTTTAAATTTAGATGGTCGTATCCCTCAGAATAGTGGATCAGTTAGTCCACAAGTAAAAGTATAGTTATACGCTTTGGAAATACTTCGATTATGTTGGATTAACATCCTACACGAGCATAAACAACTCAGAAGGATAACTCGCAGTATGCAAGACTCTAGATTTATTATAAGTACAGAAATAGTCTTTATGTTAGTTAGAAAATAACATTTTAGTTTTAGAAAGATGGCATGTATGAAATATGTAGTAGTAATGCTTTTATAAGTTAAAATATCTAACATGCAACCTAGAATAAACATTCCCAGAGAGCAAGTAAAAACAACCACAAAACAGGCCAACGAGGCAACTTAGCAAAGTAATTAGAATTTCAAAATAAAATCCCCAGTGAGCATCAACAACATGACATGAACCCACTTGATAGCCTGTATGTTTGTACTAACTTGAAAGCAACAAAACCCTATCACTACTTTGAGGAAAACTTCTACAAAACATCAGTCCACTAGCAAACTTCCAAACCTAGCCTCTCACCCGGCTACTGCCTTGAAGCTGAGGCATTCAAAAAAAAGAACACCTCAGCAAGAAAATACAAGTGGCAATAGAAATAAATCAATAGACAAAAAATTGTCAAAAGGGCTACAAACCCATGGGTAGATGACTATAAGGAATCATCAACATTTAAGCCCCAAGAAAAGGGAAGAAGGAACTAGCAAAGGTAAAACATCCCATGTTGCACCAAGTGTTATAAGGATCAAGGCTTAAATAACATAAGCATAAATACGTTCATGAATGGAACGAAATTGGCCAATTCATTATTAGAGAGAAGAAACACCGACAAAGTACGACACAAGCAGTGGGAGGGACTTACCCATCACACCACAGTGGAAGGGACCTACCAAACACACCAATATTAAAGCTTCACTGGGCCCAATAAATGGTTGTCTCATGCCTCTACAAACCAAAAACCGGGGAAAAACAAGCACCTGCGATAAAAGGGACCTACCCAACACAGTAGCTGTCACAAACCCACAGTGGAAGGGACCTGCCTAACACACTAGAAGCCACCAACCCATATAGGTTAAAGATCCACAAAACCTTGCACGAAAGGCCCTAACATCCATAAACCGGCAAAACTTCAAATACCACTAGTTTATTCTGCTAAAATGAGGAAGAAAACCCCAAATTCACCCTAAGAGCCATTCTCAAGGAATCAGACAAGAATCGGCGAAATAATTCTAAGTTCAAGGAAAAGCGTTGAGTACACTCAACGCTGCATCGAGTGCAGTCAACGCACTCGACGCCATCTAGCTAAACTCAACAAAAATTAAACAACTCAGCACCGCGTTGAGTGGACTCAACGCTTTCGACGCTTTTTGACTTATACTCAGCATTCCTAAATGGCGAGGCTTCACTCAATGCCCCGTTTTATGAATACCACTCACTCAACGATTTCTTACTTAGACATCAAATTAAGCGATGGGATTGAGTGTCTTCAACATATTCAATGCCGCGTTGAGTGAATTCACCTCACTCAATGCTTTTACACTTAGCCGCTCAGACACTTAGCTTGGCGTTGAGAGCATTCAACTCACTCAATGCCGAATTTAGTGAAGTCAGCTCACTCATAGCTTTTACATTTAGGCTAAAAACTGGCTTTCAGTGCTAAGGTTACACTCAATGCTTAAACATGCTTGACAAAAAACTTAAATCTAAGAATCAATGGCAAAAAAACGTCTACTATCATCAAGGATTCCTTTTCCTGACTTACTCTAATCAGCCTCATAAGACAATTTTTTCTTGCTTAATTAGACTATCTGACAGCTAATTCTTATATAGGCCGACGACCATGTAAGATGAGTTTAAGCAGAATAATAGATTTATAGTTAGGCTAACTTATACTTAAGCATATTAACAGGCTAATTCTAACAGTCATAAAAGATGAATTTTTTCCTGTAGCTAATTGTCTAATTGACAAAAATTACCTTGAGCTAATCTGAAATTTTTAAACATGCATCAGGCCATTCTTGACCAAACCCTACACCATTCCTAAAATATAAGGAATAGAGAAGGTAAGGAAACCGACAAAGAAAATAAAGAAAATGAACTTGGCAAGGGAAAGAAAGAACAACTTGCCTCAACCTATAAAAAATGTTCCAAGCAACACCCCTCCTCTCAGATTTGGCCGCAAGGACTCCTAAGTATAAAAACCTGAAAATTTTCGAGAGGAAGGAAGGTCAAAACCACAACCTAAACCTCAAAAAATCCACGAAATGGGAAAAACATACCATTGAAACGTAGATCTAGGTGAGATCTACCCAGATCTACACTCCAAGGATGATTGATTGTAATTTTTCTCCCAACTATAAACTATATGATTAGATTCAATTCCAGATAAACGGGTTGTACTAAAGGAAAATGAACCTATCATTCATAGTATAGGAGATTGAAGCAATCTCATGTCATATTCCTCAAGGTCCTTTCAATTACTCGTACTCATACATTCTCTATTATCATACCATTAATGATTGATGGATAGTTTTATATAAAATTGATATTCTAAAGCTAAAATGATTTAGGGTTTGTTGAAGTGTAGAATGGTGATACAATGCTTTGGTGATAATTATATAACTAGAAATACACTTTTCTTTTTTAACCTCTTCGAAATTCATCGAGTTCTCTCTCGAGCAACTTAATGACTATGCCTAGGTTGACTGTTAAAAATCTCTTTCGCAACATAACTCCTAAAACTTGATTTAATCTTCATGAACATGACTTTTTAGTGAAGACATTAAAATGAAGAACTTATTTTCTTCTATCTCTAGAATCACATGAAAATTTTATCATCTAAATATGATCTAATCATGTCTTTCATTCTCGATCTCAAGACTTAAAATAAAATAAGATTATCCGGGTTACTCTTTTTGTAATAATGAGATTGTTAGGCCTTTTAATATGTCTATATCAAGGCTTGATGATAAACTAGAGTAATCCAGATCGTAGAAGTTCTTATTGAGTTATAAAACTTAGATGAATCATAGTAAAGATCAAAGAAGATGAATGATTAAATAAACTCAAATCTAGACATTGTTCTCATATTCCATACACACCAAGTAAGAGATATACTAAGATATAATCAATAAAAACATCAAAGGGGAACGAAGAATTGAAAGATAAGAGACTTTATAAATCGTATTCTTCGATCCACGTTCTAATGAGTCTTCTCAAGCAAATATTCACCTTCACGTCGTCTGAATACCAACAACAAAAAAGAACCCTCGGTTTCATTTTCTCGAAGTATTTATAGATTTGGAGCAAAAAGGGATGTACATGGCCTCAGACACTGCCGCGTACATGGCCGTGTAAGCAGCGTCCGACGGTTACAGTGCATGAAAGTGTCTCTTCAACATATTTCAAAGGGGAACATGGCTTCTGACACTGTCGTGTACATGGCCGTGTAAGCAGCGTCTGACGATTACTGTGCACGAAAGATTCTCTTCAGTATCTTTTTGAGGGGAACATGGCTTCTGACATGGACGTGTATATGGTCGTGTAGGTTAACACGGCTATTGACACAGCTGTGTACATGGACGTGTCCTTCTCTGCCATTTGTCCTTCTCTTTAGCACCTTCAATAACTGAACATAGCTTCTAATACTGCCATGTACATGGACGTGTAGACCTCTCTTGAACTTGGTTCTTTGCCCAAATTATGCCGAAGTTGTCCCTGCTCCTGTATCTCATGACTAACTTGCAGTGTTGATTAGAAACTACATCATTTCTACAATATAACCTCACATTAATCACCTAAATCAAATGGTTAGATAAAATACTATAAAAGCATGTTATGGGTGAGGTTTTCATTTAAAGTTAGGTAGATAATGATAGTAAATATGCTATATAAATCACTCACATCAAATACACCCAGACTTGAATGTTTGCTAGTCCCGAGCAAACTAATGCAAACCCCCGAAATAGAAGAAGTAAATTTTTTCAATCGCATAGAGAAAGTAAGGAATACAAGGAGAAACCCGATACCCTAAACATTTAGAGAATTTTTAGTAGAAATTTTTAAACATATGCTTATTCTAAAACTTCCACAAAATATCAATTTGGCTATTCCTTACTCCCACCTAGAAATGAATATATATTTGTCCGGAATTAGTGTGAGGAAAAGTAACATAATGACTCGGATGAGTATTAGTCTCTCTAGATTATAGGATAGCCTCCAAAGAAATCCATCAATGTCGATGGCCATAGGCTTGCCTTTTCACACCCTCTCAATTGTACTAGTTATATTTTAACTAATATAGATAATAGGGCTTTAAATAGGATGTAGTTTTAGGTTTAGGTTCTTAGGTAAGGAGAGACAATGATAAACATGATGGCATACCTCACCTAGATTGATGACAAAAGCTCTATGCTATGTGATTCCATAATCAACAAGCTGTATGTGGAGGAGATCACCCCCAAACTTGAGAGGTGCTATATATAATGTTTCCTTTTCTTTCTCACTATTTTATTCTTTAATCAAAGCAAAAGAATTAATATAAATTCCTTTATATAAGCTTGAATATTTTTTCTTATTTTTCTATTCTTTATCTCCTTTTTAATATTTTCATAGCAATCAACTTGTTGATTAGACTACCAAACATATGATATTGATTAACTTCCAAACAAACATCACATAGCTTTTCCAGCTTGCTAGGTATGATATTAGGTAAGGCGTTTTGGCCTTGGTGATTTTTGAATGGAGGTGTATTAAAAAAAAAGATTAGGCTCAAGGTTGTTTCATAAGGGTACGTGTGTAGTGTTTTGGTCTACAAGGCCCAATCTATCCAATGAATGGCCTAAATCAATTTCATACTAATTAACTAACTTATGCAAATTTCTTGAGGATTGCTAGGGGTAAGTTTTAGACATCGAGAAAGGATACTCTTTTTATCTAGATTGTCTAATACTTCTCTAGTAAAATGTTTCAAACATCAACTCACATATTCCCGGATAAGCAAAGTTTTCTAATAGGGAGTAACAATTAGCCGTAGATAATAAGGGGAAGTTATAAAAATTATATATGTAGAGAAATCTAAACTAATGGATTTCCTACTATGAAACGCGAGCAGAGAGTAAGAACACTAATGAGTCCGCAGTCCAGTCCTATGATCATTGTGCGATAGATAATTGGCAACTCCTAATCCTGAGTGAATTAATTAGAATGTTCTGAAAGAACATACAACATTCAGTATCTAATTTGTAGTGAGATGAGGAATGCATTAGATATTTTATGCATGAGATTATAAAGAGGTTAATAAAGAAAAGTTGAAGAGAATGTAAGAAAGTTTTGAAAATTCCTATAAAAGGTGTTGTATATGAATGATAAGAAGAATATATTCCCCCTACGCTTAAAATTTGCAGTGTCCCTTTGTGAGGTGTTGCGAATAATCCATTTAGGGTTAGGATTAAATGGAGTTATCTCAGAGTTTCTCCCCCTGATCATATACTAATATACTAAAAAATAAAGGATTAGAGGACAAATTATAAAACAAGCAAACTATGATCATGTAGCATTCATGAAACAAAATGTAATAGAAGATTTAGCTAAGTAAAAATTATAAAATTAACATAGCAAAGTACGACTTTACTCTTAGACTTCCCCAAGGACTACCCAATGAAGGGTTCGCAAGGTACTATGCAAGATTGTTGGTATTTAATCCAACTTTACCCTTTTCTAAGAGGATATTATTAGAGTAGACATTGTACTGAACTAAAAAAAGATAGATTAATAGATCATAAATTTTCAGAATATTGAAAGCAGTCCCCGACAACGACGCCAAAAACTTGATTGCATCTTTTCTCCCGACTATAAACTATATGATTAGATTCAATTCCAGATAAATGGGTTGTACTATAGGCAAGGGAACCAAACATTTATAGTATAGGAGATTGAAGCAATCTTATGTCGTATCCCTCGAGGTTCTCTCAATTACTCGTACTCATTCATTCTCTATTATCATACCACTAATGATTGATGGATAGTTTTAAATAAAATAGATATTCTAAACCTAAGATGATTTAGGGTTTGTAGAAGGGTAGAATGGTGATATAATGCTTTGGTGATAATTACATAAGTAGAAATACACGGTTTCTAAAATAGATTTGATAATTAGAATATTTTCTTTCCATCATTTCATATGATCTCGATGACCGTAGAGTCTACGAAATTCATTGAGTTCTCTTTAGCTACTTAATGACTAAGCCTAGGTTTAATGTTAGAAATCTCTTTCGTAACATAACTCCAAAAACTTGATTTAATCTTAAAGAACTTGACTCTTTAGTGAAGACACTAAAATGGAGAACTTATGTTCTTCTATCTCTAGAATCACATGAAAATACTATCATCAAAATATGATCGAATCAAGTCTTTCATCTCTCGATCTCAAGAATAAAAATCAAATAAGATTATCCGGGTTACTCATCATTAAATAATGAGATTGTCAAGCCTTTTAATCTGTTGATCTCAAGGCTTGATGATAAACTAGAGTAATCCAGATCGTAAAAGATCTTATAGAGTTATAAAACTTAGATGAATCATAGTAAAGATCAAAGAAGAGGAATGATTAAATAAACTCAAATATAAACATTGTTCTCATATTCCATACACACCAAGTAAGATATATACTCAGATATAATCATTAAAAACATCAAAGGGGAAATAAGAATTGAAAGATAAGAGACTTTACAAATCGCATTCTTCGATCCACCTTCTAATGAGTCTTCTCAAGCAAAGTATTCACCTTCACGTCATCCAAATACCAGTACCAACCACCCCCCCCCCCCCCCCCCCCGGTTTCATTTTTTGGACGTATTTATAGATTTGGAGCAAAAAAGGATGTACACAGCCTAAGAAACGGCCGTGTACATGGCCGTGTATGCAGTATCCGGCGGTTACAGCGCACGAAAGCATCTCTTTAGAATCTTTCAAAGGGGAACACGGCTTCTGACACGGTCGTGTACATTGCCGTGTAAGTAGCTTCTGACGGTTACAGCGCATGAAAGTTTCCCTTTAGCATCTTTCAGAGGGGAACACGGCTTCTGACACGGCCGTGTACATGGATGTGTAGGTTAAAACGGCTATTGACACGGCTGTGTATATGTCCGCGTCCTTCTCTGTCATTTGTCCTTCTCTTTAGCACCTGCTATAGTTAAACACGCCTTCTAACAAGGCCATGTACATGGACGTGTAGACCTATCTATAACTTGGTTCTTTGCCCGAATCATGCCCAAGCTATCCCTGCTCCTGTATCTCATGAAAAACTTTCAGTATTTATTTGAAAAATACATCATTTTTATATTATAACCTCACATTAATCACATAAATCAAATGGTTAGATAAAATACTATAAAAGCATGTTATGGGTGAGGTTTTCATTTAAAGTTAGGTAGACAATGATAGTAAATATGCTATATAAATCACTCACATCAATGATTTCTAGCACCAACACTCCAGAAATCATTGGCCGAAAGCTTTGAAGAGACCGCCGCTCTCGCTTTTCACATAACAGCCGACAGTTTTAAGATGAAGATGATGAATAGGGTTTGTCTATTCACTAGGCTATTAATACTTAGAAATATAAGTATTATAATAATAGTTTATTATTAAATAATGTTCGAAACGACCCAAAATTCGAGCCAACATAGATTTCTATGAAAAATCACACCGTTGCTAAATACCAATGCTACGAACCCAACGTTGTAGTCAAAATTAAGATTCGATGAATCAAACTCGGGCAAACACCTCCCAAAGCCAAAACACAAGCATTCTCGAAGAGGCTCCACCGAGTCACCAAAACAGACCCAACTCGCTAGGGAATTTGAAAACAGGCGAATCCCAGCCACACACAGAAAAACCTATGAGCTAAAACCATGCTCAAACAACAACATATGTCTAAAACGCGTCAATGTAACCACCTGACATCATAAACACGCTAGATAATGAGTTAAACCAAATATCAAATAATCGTGGGAGTTAAAACCACTCGCCCTAAAAGAAAGTTTCATCCCTAAACTTTACGCACAAAACCACTATTACAAAAGAAAAATAAATAACCAAGGGTTATTGAATTGATTACATACTTATCAACTAGGAGAACAGATGAGGATGCGCCTCCCTCATAGCTGACTCCAACTATTAAGTGGCGTTTTCCCCATCTTGGTTTCTCCAAAAAACTTTAACAACTGGTATAGTTTTCGTCCGCAAAACTCGATCTTGAGTATCCAAAATGCAGACAAACATCTCTACATAAGAAAGATTAGGATCCAACTGGGGCATATAATCAAGAATCGGTCGGTCGCTGAGCACACATTTCCGTAACTTGCTCATATGAAACACGTCATTCACACCAGGAAAATTTGCGGGCAAATCCAGCCTATAAGTTTATACACCAATACGCTCAACAACCTTAAAAGGTCCCAAATACCTTGAGTATAACTTATGATTCTTTACAAATCTCTTAATGACAGACATTGGGTAACCTTCAGAAAAACCAGGTCCCCAACCGCAAACTCCAAATCATTCCTTTGACGGCTAGCATTCTTCTCCTAACGCCTCTGAGCTATACGGAGCTTTTCTCTGATATGCTTCACAGAAAAATCCATTTCTTCTAACGCTTCAGGACCTAACAACGGTCTCTCCCCGACCTCGGCACAAAACATGGGAGTTATGCATCGCCTCCCAAACAAGGCATCAAAGTGGGCCATCTGCAAACTTTCTTGATAACTGTTATTGTATGCAAACTCCATCAATTTGAGTCGCTCATCCAACAATCCTACGTAGTCCAAAATATAACATATGATCATATCCTACACGATTTGATTTAATCCCTCCGTTTGACCATTAGTCAGGGATGATAAGCACTGGAATACCTCAGATCGGTACCCAACCCTTCTTGTAAGCTTTTCCAAAAGTGAGATGTAAACCTGGAGTCTTGATCCGATACAATGTTATCTTGTACTCCATGGAATCTGATGACTTCATCTAAATATAATTCGGCTATCTTCTTTATGGAGTAGCCAATCTTAAGCAACACGAAGTGAGCACAATTCGTCAGTCAATCTACTATCAGCCAAAAAGAATTGTTACCTCGGGGAGATCTCGGTAAACCCGCAATGAATTCCAAGGAAATACTCTCCCATTTCAAGTTTGGAATATCCAAAGGCGTCAACTTGCCACCAGGCCTTCTATGATCGGCCTTAACACGCTTGCATATAAAACATTTAGACACAAACCTGGCTATATCACCCTTCATTCCCAAAAACCAGACCATCTGCTTTAGGTCTTGATACATCTTTATAGAACCTGGGCGGTAGACAACACTACAACCTTGCCCTCACTGCATAACTTAAATCGAATGCCATCAGCATTAGGAATGCAAAATCTTTTGCGGTACTTCAAGGTACCCGTGTCATCAATCACAAAATCTTGTAACTCCCCTTTCTCAATTCTCTTGTAAAGGTGCAACAAATAGGGATCTTCCATCTGATGCAGTCTTGTGAGTGCAATCCATGAAGGCTCAGCTACCTCCAAACTACTTGATGAGTTACAACTACCAACAGAAATGTTCATCATTAAAAACTCCTCAACCAGAGAATTCATAGAAGGATTAAAAATCTTAGCTTTCTTCCTACTCAAGGCATCGACTACAACATTAGCTTTTCCCGGATGGTACTAGATCCCGACATCATAATCTACTACATACTCTAACCATCTTAGATGGCGCAAATTTAACTCCCTTTGAGTGAAAACGTACTTCAAGAACTTATGATCGGTGTAAATACTACACAATGCACCATACAATAGATGCCTCCAATTTTTAGTGCATAAATCATAGCTGCAAACTCTAATTCATGTGTAGGGTAGTTCTTCTCATGAATCTTTAACTGCCTAGACCCATACGATATCACCTTACCTTCCTGCATCAGTACAGAACCCAGACCAACATTTGATGCATCCACATAAATGACATATTCCATTCCTTCATTTGGTAAGGTCAATACCGGAGCAGTGCACAATCTCCTCTTCAATTCAAGAAAAGCTTCTTCCCACATCTCGCTCCAAATGAAAGTTGCGTTCTTCTGCGTCAATTTTTTCAACGACGCAAATAATTTAAAGAACCCTTCTACAAACCTTCTATAATAACTGGTCAGCCCTATGAAGCTCCTTATCCCCTTGGGTGTGGCAGACCTAGGCCAATCCATAACAACTGTTATCTTCTCGGGGTCAACAAAAATTCGATCTCTATTTACCACATGAACAAAGAAAGATACCTGAGGAAACCAAAACTCACACTTGCTCAGCTTATCAAACAACTTATGGTCCCTCAAAGCAGACAAAACTAAACGCAAGTGTTGGGCATGCTCACCAGCACTACAGGAATAAACAAGAACATCATCTATAAATACGACCACAAAATGGTCCAGAAAATCCTTGAACACTCTGTTCATCATATCCATAAAGGCAGAGGGTCCATTATTCAAACCAAAAAACATCACCAAGAACTAAAAATTTCCATGCCTTGAACGGAAAGCAGTCCTTGGGATATCCATCTCACGAATAATTAACTACTGATAGCCCGAATGAAGATTAATCATTGAAAACACAGAGCTACCATGCAACTGATCAAATAAATCATCAATTCTCGACAAGGGATACATATTCTTGATGGTGACCTTTTTCAATTCTCTGTAATCTAAGCAAAGCATCATAGATCCATTCTTTTTCTTTACACACAAAACGGGAGCACCCCAAGGTGATGAACTCGACCTAATAAAACCATTCTGAAGCAACTCATCTAACTGGGTACGCAAATCCTCTAGTTCATGTGGGGCCATACGGTACGGCGCCTTAGCAATAGGACGGGTACCCAGCTAAAAATCTATGATGTACTCCGCATCTATCTAAGGAGGGAGACAAGGAAAATTTTAAGGAAATACATCAAGAAACGCACACACCATGGGGATCTCCTCTAAACACGGAAAACTAGCCTTGGTTTTCAAAACTAAAACCAAACAGGCAAAACATCCGGAATCTAAAAGCTTCTGAGCACATACTGCTGAAATAATTAGAGAAACCAGGCACGGATAGCCATAAACACTTTTGGGATGAACATTTTCCATCTTGATGTCCAAGTCCAAAACCTTGTACTGGATAACAACATCATATCTAGACAACCAGTCCATTCCCAAGATCACATCAAAATCTTCCAGGTCTAACACCTTCAAATCAACAACCACAAGAAAATCACCTAACAGAATCGGACAACTCTGAATACCTTGGTTAGATACCACTGAATACCAGAGGGAAACTTGACATAAAACACATCACCAACTTGATTCAGAGTCAGACGATGATACTGAACAAAGGTCCTAGCGACAAATGAGTGGGTAGCACCAGAATAAAAAAGAATGTGTGCCCAACGGTTCTTTACTTTAAACCATCATATAAAAAAATCGCATATGCGACTAAGAGTACGGACATTGAAACTATAGTTATGAATAAAAAGCTAAAACTAGATTAGGATCTAACCTGAAATAACCTGAAAGACGTCTGGTCTTCCTCAAGAGACACTGATGTTTTTAGTTGTCTACCTAAATCACCTAAAGGGGGTGAATAGGTGAGGTCTGCGTCTTTTTGCGGAATAAAAACTTGTAACGATAGAGCGTAGAAAATAAACAAGCAAGCCACAAAAAACATGAGATTTATAGTGGTTCCCCAACCTTGGGTACGTCCACTCTCCACCTCACCGATTTAGCACCACGCTAGACTCGGCTACTTCACTATTAGCTCGGATTGGAAAATAATCCTACAACTTGGAGTAACGTCCCTACAACTCAGAGTCAAAACACTCCTACAAAAATCTCGGAGAACAAAGATCCTATAACTCGGAGAAAAATATCCTACAAGAATAAAGTGTTTTACAAAAAATATACAAACATAAATCTTTCAGATATGAGTCTTTAGCCCTTCTTCCTTCTTAGAATTTGAAGCTCGGTCAGAAACGGATCGAAGAAGATAAAGACAAAATCTTTAGATTTGAAAACTTAGGATCAGCACGATGAAGGAATAGATCTGTCGATTTTGAAAGTCTTGATCTGTTGAAACATTCTTGTTCTGAATCTCTTGGATTAGAGAAGGTTAGCGATGAAGAAGACAATGAAAAGCGGCAGCGCTTCCCGATTTAGAATGAAAAATATGCGATTCAGAATACTTAATTTTCTTGTTAGGGTTAATCAATTATGATAAAAACTTTTATTGGACTTGCCTAACAGTCATAATTATTAATGAAAAAAATACTTGGACTAATAAGAAACGAGATCAATTTGAAATTACTTCCGTTGGGACTTAACGAAAAATTCAAAGAATTGAACGTCATTTCTCGAGTGAAGGATTGACTTCTCGAGAACAACTTCTGTTTCTCGAGAAGAGGTATAAGGTTCTCGAGTAGAAGTACTTAAGGAAAACATTGAAAATAAGTTCTGGCTTCTCGAGAAAGAAAAGGATTTTACTCGAGAAATAATTTTTGTTACTCGAGAAATAGGTAATGACTTCTCGAGAGCTGACTGACATCTCGAGAACAATTTAGACATCTCGAGATATAACTTCGTTTTCTCGATTAATTACTTCTGCTTTCTCGAGAGAAAGCTTTGACTTCTCGAGTAATAACTTCTACTTTCTCGAGACAAAACTTTGCCTTCTCGAGTAATGACTTATGCTTCTCAAGACAAGAAGTGGAAGTCTGTTTTCTTCTAGCGTATGTAATTTAAGCTTCAGCTGCTTCATCTATGAATGCTTGAATGTTGAAATGGAGACTTGGGAGAGGTGGTTCAACTGGTTCAGAAGAATATTCTGGTTTAGATGGATGTTCTTGCTGAGAAGGGTTTTCTTACTGAGATGGATGTTCTTGTTCAAATGGAGTTTATTCAAGAATAGGGGAGATAGTTTCTGTTGAGGTGAGTTTTTCTATCATCCTGTTGATGTCATCTTCAGTAGATTTAACTTCATCATTTACTTGGTCATCAATTAGCATTTCTTCAGCAGGAGCAGAAACTTCTGGAGATATAGCAACAGGTGGAGCAACATCTGAAGGAAGAGCAGACTGACTTATCTCTAGGATTGTAGGAGTAGGCTCCCCCTCAGAAACTGTACCTGATATGCAAACTACTTGATGTAAAGGGGAAGATGGAGTCCTGTCCTTATCCAATTGGAGATAATGGGCTTTGGCAGCTTGTCCAAGATTCTGAATCTTGAGTTCCCATCTCTGAATGGAAGAAATGGAGACTTTCTTCATGTAATGCAAAGAAATACCTTTAGAGTGATCCAAAATTTCTAGCTTGAGCTCATGAAGGATACGAGAAACTATTCAGCCAAAATTGGGTGCCTTGATATTGTCTTTGATTTTTTAAACAATCATCATACCCCAATGAAATTTCTTCCTGCAGATTACAACAATCATCATGTTAAAGATATCATTTTTGATGAAGCTGATCGAACTGGTGCGACACAGAAGCAATTTTCCGAGAATGTCCACAAGCAACTTTCTCTCTGTATTTAGATTAGGGTGGAGAATAGTGCACATAGATACAGAGAAACCATAGAATCTGCAGGCCCGATCATAATCTTCGAGAATTAGGTCATCTTCCTCATCGATGATAGGAAGTCAAAGGAGCTTAGAGATGATTGGGGGGTCAGCTTGATCTTGAGTCTGCGAACCTTGCTTTTGAGAATCTTCCCATTTCTCTTTATTTTGGCATTCTGGAAGAATTGCTTGACTTCAGGAAGTAGAATCTTGCACTACTGTTCCAAAATGAACGACAGTCCGGCGGCTTCTAGTAGCAATAGAACATTGAGGAAATTGTTAGAGAGTTCGACAATTTCTGTAGAATCTAGCTCACTAGCAATACCAACTTTCGACGGAGGAGCCATCGATCAAGATAGATGAACATATATCTTTCCTACTACGAGAGAAAAACTGAAACGGCAACAGGAGAATGGCGTCGACAGAGAAGACAAAAGGTTTCTTGTTCTCGAGAAAAGATTTGAGATTCGGGATTTTGGTGTTTTCCGGACTTAATCTATTTACATAAATCTTAACTCGTGATGATTCAGGAAATAATAATGATAAAATAAATAAAAATATGAAGGTAGAGTGTCCGGGTGCTAATATCAAAAATTTGAACTTGAGAAAGAAAAACGGCATCAGATTTCTCGGGAGATATGTCATTTCTCGAGAGGAGACACAGAAGTTCTCGAGAAGAAGAAATTGTTCTCGAGTAGAGAAATTCTTTCTTGTGAAGCAAATTTGAAGTTCTCGAGAATTAGATAAGTACTCGAGAAATTTTTCTCGGGAATCAACTGTGGTTATCGAGTAGAGATCTGAGTACTCGAGTAATAAGCATCTTCTCGAGAAGTGAAGTCCAGAGAGAGAATTTTCTTGATTATTGAAGTGTAGCCCGATTCTTGAACTTTGCTATGAGGCCTTTTTATTCATTCTTCCTTGTTGAGCATGCCATGTTCTGTTTTGAAGAACGAGAAATTTGCCTCATCTAGCGGCTTCATGAAAATGTCTACAACCTGCTTGTCAGTTGGAATAAACTGGAGATTGATGTCTCCATGCTCCACATGCTCCCTGATAAAATGGTACATTAGCTACATGTGCTTTGTCCTGCTGTGAGAGACTGGGTTGTTTGCGATTGCAATTGCACTAGAGGATTCGCAAAACATCGGAATGTTCTTTAACTTAATATTGTAGTATTCAAATTAATTCTTTATCTGTAGCAGTTGTGCACAACAACTGCCTGCAGAAATATATTCTGACTTGGCTATTTAAATTGAGACTCGTTTATACTTCTTGCTGATCCAGGAAGTAAGCCTTTTTCCTAGGAATTGACAAATCCCGAAAGTGATTTTGCTGTCATCTCTGATTTCTGCAAAATCTGTATCTGAAAAACCTATCAGTTCGTAATCATTACTTCTTGGATACCATAAGCCAAGATTTGGTGTACCTTTAAGGTATCTCAAAATCCAGTTTGCAGTAGCATAGTGAGATTCCTTAGAGTTCACTTGAAATATAGCACACACACATGTTGAAAACATTATGTCCGGTCTACTAGGAGTAAGATCGAGCAAGGATCCAATTATGCTTCTGTACCTTATTTCATCAAAAGGTTTCCCATTCTCATCCTTTTCTAGAGACATTGCTGAACCCATTGGAGTGCTCATAGAGGTTACGTTCTCCATTCCGAATTTCTTAATTAACTCCTTGGTCAATTTTGTTCGAGAGATGAAAATTCCATCTTCAGATTGTTTCACCTAAAGTCCTAAGAAATACTTCAGCTCTCCCATACTGCTCATTTCAAACTTCCCTCGCATAAGTTTGGAAAACTTTTTGCAAAGGTTGTCGTTAGTAGAGCCAAATATGATGTCATCGACACAGATTTGCACTAGCAAAATCTTGCCTATTATTTCTCTAAGAAATAATGTTTTATCTATTTTTTCTCTTTGGAACTTGTTCTCAAGAAGAAAGTTAGACAGCGTCTCATACTAAGCTCGAGGAGCTTGTTTCAAATCATATAAATCTTTAAATAAAAGATAAACGTGCTCAGGAAGGTTAGAATCAACAAAACTTGGAGGTTGTTCCACATACACTTCTTCCTTTATGTCACCATTAAGGAAGGTCGATTTCACGTCCATCTGATAGATAGTGAAGCCCTTAAGTGCTGCATATGCTAGGAAAAACATGATTGCCTCCAGCCTTGCCACTAGAGCATACATCTGATTGAATTCGATTCCTTCTTCTTGTCTGTATCCCTTGGCGACAAGTATAGCCTTATTCTTTATAATTGTTCCATCTTTGTCCATCTTGTTCCTATAGACCCACTTTGTTCCGATAACGTTCTTACCTTTGGGTCTTGGATCAAGCTTCCAGTCTTGGCAACATTGAATTGATTCAGTTATTCTTCCATTGCCATTATCTAAGATGCATCTTAGTTTTCTTACTCAAACTTCTTTGGTTACCCCTGTGAGAGGAAACTTAAATATCTATTTTCATTAGTTGTACCTCTACGAGTTCTAACACCATCTCGGGGATCTCCTATGATTTGATTAATTAGGTCATCCTTTAAGTGTGTGAGCTCTAGGGTTCTTGTATCTGGAACTTCCTCTATCACGGGAGTGACTTAATCAACTTGATGACATCTTCATCATGGTGATCATCCTCTTAAACTAGGGTTGGAGTGGTGATCTTAATGAACTTTTGAGCTTTTTATTAACCCGGCTCATCCAAGTTTAATACCTTTAGTATTGAACCTGCATCTTCAATAAATACACTAGAAGAGTTGTCTTGCATCAATCTCGTCTCATCAAGTACAACATTAATAGACTCATCTACAACCAGGGTTTTCGTATTAAAAATCTTATATGCCTTACTATGGTTACTACAACCTACCAAAATACCTTCAAAGCTCTTTTCAATAAATTTAGTTGTGTGATACTTCCCATTATTGACGATGAAGCATTTACTACCAAAGATTCTAAAATATGAAATAGTCGGTTTCCTGCCCTTTAGTAGTTCATAAGGTATCTTATTATGGTTCTTGTTTATGAGTGCTCGATTTTGCACATGGCATAAAGTGTTGACGACTTCAGCCTAGAAATATTCCAGTAGTGAGGCATCACTTAACTTGGTCTTGCAAGCCTCGATGAGTGTTCTATTCCTTCTCTTAACAACTCCATTCTGTTCAGGAGTATGAAGAGAGGAAAACTCTTGAAAGAATCCACGACTTTCACCGAATTCTGTCATGGACCCAGACTTGAACTCTGTTCCATTGTCACTTCAAATTTTGACAACGGAGTAGCTTTATTCATTCTGAACTTGCCTGACAAAATTAGTAATGATATCAAAAGTATCTGACTTGTGTTTTAGAAATAACACCCACGCAAAGCGAGAGTAATCATCAACAATAACAATTGTATAATCCTCCCAAACTTCTAATTTGTAGTGGACCGAACAAGTCCATTAAAGTAGGTTTAAACACCAATTAGAGTCTTTGCCACAAATGCTTTTAAAATAGCCCTTGTTTTCTTTCCTTTTACACATGCGTGACAAGGTCTATCTTTAATGCACTTAACTTTGGGTGCATCACGTACTAAATTAAGAGAAAATAATTTATTAATAGTTTTGTAATTTATATGTGCTAATCTCTTGTGTCATTGGTCAGCAAGAGACACACTATATTTTTCCAAAAAGCACACTAGTGTAGGAGAGTCTATACAAATAATATTTAAACAAAATATATTCCTACTACGAGTGCTTGATAGAATCGTTTCTAAGTTATCGATCGATTTTATCAAATACTTGTCTTTATGAAATAATACTAATACTATGTATCCTTTATCCCAGAGCTGGCTTATTCTTGTAAGATTGTGTTCCAATCCTTCAACATAAGCCACATCTGAGAAGGATACATTACCATTAGTAATCATACCGTAGCCTTTAGTAATCCCTTTGTCAGAACCTCCAAAGATGACTCTTGCCCCGTTAATGGCTGAAGAATAATTCTGGAGTAGGCTTCAAGTCCCGGTCATATGCAAACAGCATCCACTATCCAAATAATAGATAGGATTTTTGGTGTCCTTTGGACATTCCTACAAAAGTAGAATCAATTTTCCATAGGAACCTAAACCGATTTTGGTCCTTGGTCTCTAGTTAGAATACTCCCCCTATATGTAATAACAATATGAGTGGTCTGTCTCATATTATTAACTTGAGGTGTTACATAATATATGGGGTTAATCCAGCAAACTATAGAAAAGTGACCAACTTTTCTGCAACACCAATTGTCAAACCTGTTGTATCATTGCCCAAAGTTCTCCTGCTTGACCTTTTGAGAGTGTGGTCTAGTAAGGGCAGCAGACTTGGAGGTATAAGCTTCATGGTGATGGAACTCACATGCTTCTTCTCCTTAAGAGGCTTTTCCACAACGGGTTTAACTTTTGGAGTTTTCTTGATGTTATGACCATGACTATAAGTGTCGTAGCTCTGAAAAGTGATCTCTTCATAAGGTGCCTTGAAGACACTTTCACCAAAGTTTCGGGGATGGGTCCATCCTTGGTACTGAGTCTTGGGCTCTACATAAGTAGGCCTAAAAATGTGACCGTAGGATGAATCAAGATCAAACTCGTTTGTTGGAAAGATAACCTTTTTAAATGAACTTTGGTATTGAGGAGCTTTCCCCTTCTACTTGGCTAGAGATTTCTTGGCAGCCTTATTTCTTCTTTGGGATTTATTTCTCCTAAAAGATTTACTAGGGGCAGCCACATGGCTTAAGCCAGCTCCTTTACCCTGAGCAGAGAATTTAACAACAAGTGGAAAGACTGTCTTGGGCTTGGAGAAACTTTCAACAAGTTTTTTTCAGCAACAAGTTGTTCTTCTAACTTTTGAATGATTTTTTCCTTCAGGTTCAGGTGCTCGAGGGCTTTATTATATTCTTCCATTGTATCATGGAATTCCTTTCTGAGTGAGTCCATCATTATGACTTCCTCCCTCAAAGTGCTCCACTCAACCATAATAGATTTAATCTCCTTAACTTGAGTTCTTGCGACTCTTGGACATTTGTCGTAAGCCTTGATTAACTCTTTGTATTGAGCCAAGAGTTCAGATTTATCATCAGAAGAACAGTCCTCATGATCATGGTCAGAAGCATCTGATTCTGACAGAGGGGTGTGATATTTTGCCTTCCTAGTAAACTGGAGTTCTTCTTCTTCAACTGTATGTGCCATGAGCCCAAAGTAGGCTTCCTCATCATCACTAGACTCAGATGAGTCTGTATCGCTGAGGGTCTTGGGCTTCTTTGATACTAGACTTCTTTCAGTTTTCTTCTTATTATAAGAAGATTTCTTCTCCTCTCTTCTGTAACACCCCAAAATCCCAAAATTGAGCTTAGGCTGGGCAACACGGACTGGGACACCGGCGTGTCCCAAGTAGTGTCTTTCTTTACTTACTCGAGGGTGAATTGGGTCTCGAGTGTATCTCGAGTGAGGCACACATCCTGGGACACAGGCGTGTCCTAAGCCGTGTCCTTCTCTGTGTCATCTCGAGTACTCGACGAAATGCACTCGATGTTTGTCGAGAGGGTATATGGCCTGAGACACGGGTGTGTTAGAGGCCGTGTCCTCCTCGAGTTTTGTCAAGGTTTGTGCGGCCTATTGAACACGGCTGGGCACGGGTGTTTCTGCAGCCGTGTCTATGCACACGGCCCGTGACACGGGCGTGTTACTAGGACGTGTCCTTCCCTTGTTTTGGCCAGGAATTGAGGCCTGGTGAACACGGGCTAGACACGGGCGTGTCTGAAGCCATGTTTGTGCACACGGCCTGTAACACGAGCGTGTCACTTGGCCATGACCTGTTCGGGATAAGTCGGTTTGTGTACCGCTTAAGGTATACGGCCTGTGACATGGGCGTATCACAGGCCGTGTTAGCAAACAGAATTTTTAGGGTGAATTGTGGCCATTCATTTCCTTCAGATGGGATCTAAGGGTCCAAGCTTCTCCCTGCTGAGTTAAGTTCAGGACTTGACACTTATCTCTCATTCAAAGCTTGGTTATTCTCTTTCTAAAAGAATAGAGAGAAGGGAGAGAAGGAAGAAGAAGAGAAGAGATTCGGCTGCCGGTGGAGCTTCATCATTCAGAATTGCGAGACGAGTCCTGATTTGTGGAGGCGTTAGAGTTGTGGTGCTTGATATCTTGCTAGAATTCCATGGCTCTTAAGAGATCATCAAGGGTAACGACCTTTCTTCTTGGACATGTGAAGTCCTCATTTTGGCATGTCTGTGGATTTCCCCAACCAAAAAGGTGGTTGTTGAGGGATTTACTTGGGTTGATTCTTATAATCCCCAGTCTTGCATATAGATCCGGAAGTGTGTAGTACATAATAGGCATGTTGTGTGAAGCTCATCTTGACAGATTGTCTGGATTGGTGATGTTGCATTTTGCGAACCGAAGAAGACTCCGCATATAAACGTGTTGTTTGTGGAGTCAATGGGTTGTACCTGTGAAGGGTAGTAACACGAAGTATAGGAATGAAATTCAAGGAAAATACTCTCGTGATTCTTGGGATGTATGCCACGTTTGGGTTGAGTTCGGGTGCAGAAAGTGAGTTCTGCTGAACCCACCAAGCGACCGCGAGGAACGCAAGCATTATCTCCCCTTTTTGGATTGTGAAGCCAGTCCTTGGTGGGCAGTGTGGCTATTGAGAGTTGTGTGCTCTTAAAAAGGCTTTGTGCCGAACAGGAATGGTGAAACAGACCAGCGCCTATAAATTGTCCATGAGTACTTCGGTATTCGATGATGGAATGGATACTTGAGCAACGGGGGGTGGATGATCTGTACCTCCGTTATGTGAGACCGACTGGTATACCTAGTTATCGGTCTCATTTGAGCGCATAATTAGAGTCTTAAGACTGTACGCCTGTTGGGACTTGTCTCCACTATACCTCAGATTTGTAGGAGGTCAGACCTTGAACTAAGATGAATTAAGGTGTATTTGATGCTGTGTTTAAGTTGTATGTGTGCAGGTCCTTAATGCCAAGTGTAGACCAATGTCAGTCTATAATGGGTCACCAAACACAGGACCATACAATGTAATCCCTCATTGTGTGATCCAAAGTGTTGGCCCATGTATAGCCTCTCTATTGGGATACACTTCCTACATGCAATTGGAATGGTGGACTCAAGTATTGAAGTATGATTTTCAGAAGAAATTTTTCTAAGTCCACATACTCGAGTATGTACCTTCATATACTCGAGTAAGTGACTTAATACTCGAGTAGATCCTTAGACATACTCGTGTAGACTCTATATACTCGTGTAGATAAGTTTATACTCGAGTAGATAGTCAATCACTCGAGTAGGTCATATCTTATACTCGAGTAAATCCTTGTGTTCTTAATCCAGAAATTTTCTAAGTCCACATACTCGAGTACTTCTCTAGTATACTCGAGTAAGTGGGTCTGTACTCGAGTAAGTTAGTTTACATACTCGAGTAGGCTGTATTCACTCGAGTAAGTGATAACTTGTACTCGAGTGGTTGGTTAGTTACTCGAGTAAGTAACTCGTTTATACTCGAGTAGTTCTATTCTTCCCATTTCAGAAATATTCTAAGTCCACATACTCGAGTAGTTCCCTATATACTCGAGTAAGTGACTTTGTACTCGAGTAGTTACTTTTCATACTCGAGTAAGTCAATGTTTACTCGAGTAGTTGTTCTAAGATACTCGAGTAGTTCATTTTCCCCTCACTCGAGTAGTTCTCCTAATATACTCGAGTAGTTCTTTTTCTCTCACTCGAGTATCTGCAACTCTTGTACTCGAGTATTTACTCTGATACTCGAGTAGTTCCCTTTCACTCGAGTAAGTTATTTTCTGATACTCGAGTAGTTTAAGTTTCACTCGAGTAGATTTCTCTTCTTATACTCGAGTATACTTCTCATTGCAACTCGAGTATCTAACTTCTCATACTCGAGTATATCTTGTCTCTAACTCGAGTATAGTATATCCATTATTCCAGAATTTCTCTAAGTACAATTTCGCCATGTGTATTTTGAATCGGTTATTTCTGATTGGTCCACGTGTCATCCCTAATTAAGATTATGACCGTTGGATTCCACCTATAAATAGGTCCTTTCAGATTTGACTAAATACAAGATTACAGAGATTATTATTTTAAAGAAAGAGAAAGAGAAAAATCCCGTGAACCCTAATTCTTCAAGTCGCCGCCGCCGCCATTAACGTTCACTGAAGAAGCTCTGGATCGACGATCTCCAATCTTTGTTTTGCAACTCTGATTCTTCAGCGATCCAGACGCAAGTCAAACACTCGATCTCGCCGCGCCTTAAAGATTCCAGATCTACTTTCTCGATCGAGGTGATTTAGTTTTTCAGATTTGTGGATCTCTCTCAAGTCGTCTTCAACTTCTCTAATCAAGCCAAAGCTCTTAAGGAAGAAGACTGTCAAGATCCAGATCTGAGATTATTGTTTGTATTTTCTTTAAACAAATTATTGTGTAGGAGTTTTTCTCCGAGATTCATAGGAAGGCTTTTGCTTCCGAGTTTTGTAGATCCAGTTGGATCGAGTTTTGTAGGAACGTGGTTCCGAGGTGTAGGATTGTTTTCAATCCGAGATAGTGGAGTAGCCGAGTCTAGTGATTTGCTAGATCGGTGAGGAAAGTGGACGTACCCAAGGTTGGGGAACCACTATAAATCTCTTGTCGTCTGTGATTGCTTGATATGTGCTGTGTTAGTTTTTAATTCCGCATTTGACACGCGTTTCACCTATTCACCCCCCTCTAGGTGATTTAGGCTAACAACTTAGACCTCTCAATTGGTATCAGAGGGAGGTTGATCGTTAAAAGGTTAACACCTTGATCTTATCCTTCTAAGTTGTTTCTTGAAAGGTATCAAGCATGAGTAAGACCAAGGATTTTGCTAAACTCCCTATCTGCACCAAGAACAATTTTCCTATGTGGAAGGAAAGAGTAAAGTTCTTCATGGAAGCAGTAGATCCCCGGATCTTCATGATTGTTGAAGAAGGTCCCCACATTCCTATGACTACTTCCACCATAGATCCCACCAAGCAAGTTCCCAAGAATTTGATGGATCTAGATAAGGATGAGATTGCACTTGTCTCTCTGGACAAGAAAGCTAAAAATATTATAGCAAGTGCTGTCGATGACTCAATGCTGCAGAATCTGATTCATTGCCAGTTTGCCAAGGAGATGTGGCAATCCCTAGTGACTCTGATGGAAGGCACTGAAGAAGTGAGGGATGATCGGAGATCCCTTCTGAATCAAAAGTATAAAGCCTTCCGGCAAGGTCACAAGGAAGCCATAGCTGACACGTTCGAGAACTTTTTCAAGATAGTGAACGGCCTAAGAGTTTATGGCCGAGTCTTCACCAACGGGGAACTCAATGACAAATTCTTAAGATCCCTAACCAAGGAATGGGACAATAAGGTATGTGACATTCGGGAGTTTGGAAGGTTAGCTGAGACGGACCCGCAGAATCTGTTCGGAAAGCTTATGTCTTACGAGCTGCAAATCAACTCAAGAAAAGCTGAAGAAGAGACAAGCAGGTCTGCATCCAAGGAGAAATCTGTCGCTCTAAAGGCAGACAGCTCAAGGAAGATAAAGGCTAGCTCTCCTGCCCCAGTTCCTGAGGCTGATGAAGAAGAATCATCTGAGCCCAGCTCATCTGGCTCAGAACTATCTGATGGAGAGTTCTCCCTACTCTCAAGGCAGTTCAAGAAGTTCTTGAACAAGAAGAAGCAATGGAGAGGCAAGGATGCCTCATATAGAAGATCACGACATGACGGTGATCATCGGAAGAAAGGCTCAAGCAGCCATGACAGGTATAATTCTAAACAAGAACAAACAGATCTCAACTGACATCATTTGTTATTGTTGCAATAAGCCAGGTCACGTCATCGCCGATTGCCCTCACAAAAAGAAAGAGGGTGGAAGAAGAGAGGAAAAGAAATCCTCACACCATAAGAACAGGAAAGAGAAAAGCTTAGTAGCCAAGAAGAGCAAAACTCTCAGCGACTCTGACTCATCTGAGTCGAGTGAAGAAGAGGAAGCTTACTTTGGGCTCATGGCTCATTCAGATGATGAACAAGTCCCCCAGTTTACTGGGGAGGTAAAATCTCACACTCCTCTCTCTGATTCTGATGATGATAATGAGCAAGAGGGATATTCCTCTGAAGATGAATCTGAGCTCATGGGTCAGTATAAGGAGTTACTCACCGCTTACGAAAAATGTCGTAGATTAATGATAACTCAAGCCAAAGAGATAAATACTCTACGGGCTAGTGAGAGCAGCTTGAGAGAAGAAGTCGATAAGACTAACTCTCTTCAAGAGAACCTCAATGTAGCTATAGAGGAATACAATAAAGCTCTCAAGCACATCGACCTTAAAGAGGAAATCATCAAAGAATTGGAACGACAACTCCAGGCTGAAAAGAAGCTTGTTGAGAGTTTCTCTAAGCCTAAGATAGTTCTTCCAATCGTTGCTGAATTCTCTGCTAAGGCCAAGGGTGCTGGTTTAGGCCACATTGTCTCTTCTAGTAAATCCTCTAGGAGAAACAAGGCCAAGAGAAAGAATAAGGCTGCCCGGAAGGCTCTAGCTGAAGAAAAAGGGAAAGCTCCCTTGGAACCTATTGTGTTCAAGAAAGTTATCTTTCCCACGAACGAACTCGATTATGAGTCCACCTACGGACACTTTTCTAGGCCGATCCCTGAGAAGCCTAAGTCAAGATACCAAGGTTGGACTCGTCCTCGTAACTTTAGTGAGAGTGTCTTCAAGGCACCTTATGAGGAGATTCAGCTTCAAAGCTATGGACCTTATGCTCATGGTCATAATTTCAAAAAGACACCAAAAGTAAAACCCATTGTTGAAAAGCCTATGAGGGAGAAGACCTCATGTTACTGCCATCATCATGAAGCCTCTTCCTCCAAGAGTAAAGCTCCTGCTAGACCTTCATTCCAGAAAGTCAAGCAGGACTACACAAGGCAAAGATACAACAGGTTCAACTGTTGGTGCTGTGGCAGAATTGGTCATTTTGTCAGTGATTGTTGGTTCAATCCTGAAAATGCTGCAACCCCTAAAGTTAGCAACGTGAGAGTGACCACTCATGAGGCTAATACTCGTAGGGGGAGTATTCTAACTCGAGACCAAGGACCCAAACTTATTTGGGTTCCTAAGGCTAAATGATTGTAATTGCAGGTATGTCCAAAGGACACCAAAACGCCAATCTGGTACTTGGACAGTGGATGCTCTCGGCATATGACCGGGACAAGGAGCCTACTACAGAATTACACCTCAGTCTGCAACGGACCAAAGGTCATCTTTGGAGGTTCAGATCGAGGAATCACTAAAGGCTATGGTATGATTTCTAACGGTAGCGTATCCTTTTCGGATGTAGCCTATGTTGAAGGATTGGAACACAATCTCATTAGCATAAGCCAACTATGCGACAAAGGATACGTAGTTGAATTTCATGCTGACAAGTGTTTGATAAAATCGGTTAACAATTTGGAAACTATTTTATCAGGCACTCGAAGCAGAAATATTTTCCGTTTAAATTTTATTTGTATAGACTCCTCGACACCAGTGTGTCTTTTGGCAAAAAGTAGTGCATCTCTTGCTGACCAATGGCACAAGAGACTAGCACATATTAATTTCAAAACTATTAATAAATTATTCTCTCAAAACTTAGTGCGTGATGCACCTAATGTCAAGTGCGTTACGGATAGTCCTTGTCACGCTTGTATCAAAGGCAAGCAAACAAGAAGTTCGTTTAAAAGCATAATAGGCAAGGATTCCAATAGAAGTTTGCAGCTTCTCCATATGGATTTGTTTGGTCCACTGCAGGTTAGAAGTTTGGGAGGTAAGGAATATACGTTGGTTATTGTGGATGATTACTCGCGCTTTGCGTGGGTGTTCTTTCTGAAACACAAGTCAGATACCTTCGGTATTTTCACTAATTTTGTGAGGCAGATCCAGAATGAATACAACTGTTCCGTAGTCAAAATCAGAAGTGACAATGGAACGGAATTCAAATCTGGAGCCATGACAGAATTTTGTGAAAGTCAAGGTATCTTTCATGAGTTTTCCTCTCCTCGCACTCCACAGCAAAATGGAGTAGCTGAGAGAAGGAACAGAACACTCATAGAGGCTTGTCGGACCATGTTGAGTGATGCCTCACTTCCGGAGTATTTCTGGGCTGAAGCCGTCAACACCGCTTGTCACGTGCAAAATCGAGCACTCATCAACAAGAACCATGATAAGACTCCTTACGAACTTCTAAAAGGCAGGCAACCAACCATTTCATACTTTAGAATCTTTGGCTGTAAGTGCTTCGTACTTAACAATGGCAAGTATCACACTACAAAGTTTAGCGAGAAATGCTTTGAAGGTACTTTTGTAGGATATAGTAGCCATAGTAAGGCTTATAGAGTTTTCAATAGAAAAACTCTGGTGGTGGAAGAGTCGATACATCATGTATTTGATGAGACGAGTCTGTTGCAAAGCAACTCGTCTAGTGTGCCTATTGTAGATGCAGGTACAAAGTTGAAAGAACTTAGCTTGGATGAACCTAGTGAAGATAAAGATGAGACATTCATCAAGATCCCCTCTACAACCACCATTGGAGAGGTGGATGATCAAGATGAAGAAGACATCCCAGCTGAAGATGCAACTCCAGTGGCTAAAGAGATCCCAGACGCAAGGACTTTAGAGTTCAGACACTTGAAGGATCATCCTGTTGACCAAATAATAGGAGATCCTCGGGATGGCGTCACAACTCATCGAGGTACAACTAACGAGAATTTACACTTAAGTTTTCTCTCACAGGTTAAACCAAAGAAATTTGAGGAAGCCAACTCCGACGCATCCTGGATTCTAGCCATGGAAGAAGAATTGAATCAGTTCAAACGATGCAAAGTCTGGACACTTGTTCCTAGACCCAAGCATAAGAACGTCATCGGGACAAAATGGGTCTACCGGAACAAGATGGACGAAGATGGAACAATTATAAAGAATAAAGCCAGACTTGTCTCCAAGGGATATCGTCAAGAAGAAGGAATCGACTTCGACCAGACTTATGCTCCAGTAGCAAGACTGGAGGCGATCAGGTTATTTCTTGCCTACGCTGCACTTAAGGGCTTTACCGTCTATCAGATGGACGTAAAGTCCGCCTTCCTGAATGGTGACATAAAGGAAGAAGTGTACGTAGAGCAACCGCCAGGTTTTGTTGATTCAACCCATCCTAATTATGTATATTTATTACAGAAAGCACTATATGGTCTTAAACAAGCTCCTCGAGCTTGGTATGAGACTCTGTCTAGCTTCCTTCTTGAGAACAAGTTCACAAGAGGAAAGATAGACAAAACATTATTTCCTTAGGGAAATAAAAGGCAAGATTTTGCTAGTGCAGATCTATGTCGACGACATTATTTTCGGCTCTACGGATAACAACCTCTGCAAGAAGTTTTCTAAACTTATGCAAGGGAAGTTTGAAATGAGCAGTATGGGAGAGCTAAAGTATTTCTTAGGGCTTCAGGTGAAACAATCTGAAGATGGGATTTTCATCTCACAGACGAAGTTCACCAAAGAGCTGCTTAAGAAATTCGGAATGGAGAATGCAACCTCTATGAGGACTCCAATGGCCTCAGCTATGTCTCTGGACAAGGATGAGAAAGGGAAACCTTTTGATGAAACCAAGTACAGAAGCATAATTGGGTCCTTGCTCTACCTCACTGTAAGTAGACCAGATATAATGTTCTCAACATGTGTATGTGCTAGATTTCAGGTGAACTCTAAGGAATCTCACTACATCGCTGCAAAGCGAATCTTGAGATACCTCAAAGGTACACCAAATCTTGGCTTATGGTACCCAAGAAGTAATGATAGTGAACTAATTGGATTTTCAGATGCAGACTTTGCAGGTAGCAAAGATGACAGGAAAAGCACCTCCGGGACTTGCCAATTTCTCGGAAGGAGACTCATTTCCTGGAGCAGTAAGAAACAGAACTGTGTAGCCATCTCAACGGCTGAATCAGAGTACATCTCTGCAGGTAGCTGTTGTGCACAGCTCTTATGGATCAAGAATCAGTTTGAAGACTACAACATGAAGTTCCAGAACATTCCCTTGTTCTGTGACTCTTCCAGCGCTATAGCAATAGCCAACAACCCAGTCTCCCACAGCCGGACCAAGCACATAGAGCTTCGCTATCATTTCATCCGGGAGCATGTGGAAAATGGAGACATAGATCTACAATATGTCTCCACAGACAGGCAAGTTGCAGATATATTCACCAAGCCGCTGGACGAGTCAAATTCTCGTTCTTCAAAACTGAGCTTGGACTGCTCAACAAAGAAGACCAGTGATGGACTCTCAAGATTAAGAAGATATCAGTAGTGTTGGCTGCCCAGAGGTACAGTTTTCAGTGGCAACAGAAATCTATCAGGGAAATTCCTTCAAGTATTAGAGACTCGAGCATAGTTAGACTTACACGAGTAAATGGCTAATACTCAAGTAATCCAAAAGATACTCGTGTATGAACTTCACATACTCGAGTATTCCAAAAGATACTCGTGAACGACGTTTACCTACTCGAGTATGTTTTATAGAATACTCGTGTATGTTGTTACCTACTCGAGTATACTAAACCAAATACTCGTGTATACTGCCATCTTCTACTCGAGTACTCGAACTTTCTGGAATTCAAAATCTTCTATTCGCACCAAGCCACTTGCCGCCACATACAGGTATGACTGTATACTTAATTATTCTTAAACCTAATTAGGGTCATATATATATTTAGAAAAATCGGAAATCCTTTCCACTTCTCATTTCACTCGAGTAGCCGCCGTCTCTTCGTCTCCCAGAACAGTTGCAGAGCTTTGTCTTCCTCGTTTTCTTTTCGTTTCCTTCGCTATACAGAATCGCTGATGGCTCCCTCCTCCTCCAAGATTTGAATCGGCTCCGAGCTAGTGACAGATGGTATTGAAGATATTTCTGATGACTTCAAGAATTTACTGATTCTCTTGGACACGGCCGGATTGTCCTTCGTTCTTCAAGAACCCTGCCGTCTCCTGCTTCCTGATGTTGAAGAATTCTACAGAAATCTAAAGGTTAGACGAAATGGCACAGTTCTGAAATCCAAGGTAAAAGGAGTTGAGATTCGGTTAGATAAAACTTCAGTCGTCACTCTACTTCGGATGCCCGTGGTTGACGAAGAAGATGACCTAGAAAAGGAAGATGCCGACCGTACCTCTCTATTCTGTGGTCGAGATCCTGAAGGTGGAGGTGAAACCTTGAACCGGTCTTTGTTCAATTCAGAAGGCAAGTTTCTAGTCGATGTCATTGCCAAAATCCTATGGTGCAAGACATACTCCATAAGAGATGTATCCCAAAATCTATTCGACGTTATGCAAGCCATTGTCTGCAGGAAGAAATTCCAGTTCGGAATGATGATACTGGATAAGATCCGAGAGAGCGTGAAACATCCAAGTTATGCTAGGATTATACTCCTTCTCCATGGGATTAATCCTACAGTGTTTGACTTCTCCAAAGGGACTCCTCTTCACCACATGAAGAAAGTTTCCATCTCTTCCATACAGAGGTATGACATCAAGATCCTGAATTCTGCCCAAACCTCAAAGGCTGATGCCATCTCAGAAACTCACCAAGAAACCAGTTTGCCTGAAGACAGGATTCCATCTCCTCCTCTACATCAAACTACTGCTACCTCTGGTGCATTAGTTGAGGGGGAGCCTGCCTCTTCTATTCCTCAGCATCAAGTTTCTTCAGAATCAGTGATTCCAGAACAAGAAGAAGTCAGAATTTCTACCCCTCCAGTTTCTCCTACTCCAGATTCCACAGCTTTACTGTCTACAGCTGAAGATATTAACAGATTTATTGATGAGCTCAGCTCAGATGCTCCTCTTTTTCAGAATGATTCAGCTGCCAAGTCTCCTACCAAGTCTCCCATTCAGTCTCCAGTTCCATCTCCTGTGCAGTTTCCAGCTCAGACTCCAGTACAGTCTCCTGCCAAGTCTCCTGATTGTGAGCCCAGCAAATCAGATCAGATTCTCTTGTCTGATGATGAGGAAATGTCTCCAGATCCTGTGGAGGCACCTCTGAAGACTCTGGATTTCTCCATGCCATCTTTCCTAAATACAGAAGAATCTGTTGAGATAGAACCCTTCAAAAGAGCTGTCAGCTCAGTGGTCATTACAGAAATTCCTCCTTGGACTACTCCTGCTCCTGCTCCCTCAGTCCCTGCATCAACCTCAGCCCCTTCTTCCTCTTCCTCTTCAGATCTTGTAAGCAAGATTGAGCTTATGCTCAAAGAACAGAGAGATTACTTTGATGCCTCTCTGCAGTCAGTCACCTCCAAGGTCTCTGCTCTTGAAAAAGAGATGAGCAGAGGCTTTGCTGAAATTCAAGCAAACACTAACACACTCAAGCAGCTGTTCAAGATTGGAGGCAAAGCAATAGATCACACCATCACAAGCATAGGTGAGCTGAGGAATCAGGCAGAGACAGTAGCTCACAATCAGCTCAAGCTAGATGATAGAGCTGAAACTAATGTTGTGAAAGTATGTAATGAAGTGAGCACCTTCAGAGATGAAGCAATTGCCCAGCTATCCATAGATATCAGCAAGGGGGAGAAGATCGTAAAAGAACAAGTTGAAAAGCTATCTGAACAAGCTGAAGCTCAAATTAAACAACTATCTACCCAATCTCAAGATGCTGTAAGTGATCTTGTAAAAGGATTGAAAGAATCTATTCTTTCCCAGCTCCAGTCTGTAAAATTTTATACCTATGACACTGCTGTCTGGCTGCATAATCAGAACTTTCCTGAGTTTCAACTGAACCCCTCCATCATACCTCAACATCTAGATCCTCTTGCAGAACAGCCTCCAGCAGATGATTCAGCTCAAGCAACCTTTCAAGGAGGTGTGCCAGTCTTCTTACCCAGACCTGAGGGTGATGTGACTGAGCCTCCCCTATCCTATACTGAGACATGGCAAGATGATTTTCCACAAAGTTCTCAAGGTCCCTCAAAGAAGAAAAGAAAATATGGTGACGGTGCTTCTGCCAGCCGTTCTGCACCCAGGAAAGAGCCAGCTTCTGAAGGTAGACCACCTGTTGTACATGCTGAAGTGTGGAGTCCTACCTCTAAGTCTCTAATTCTTGATACCTTGAGGTTAGTGACAGATCTTGGTGAGAACAGAGATAACCACTACAGTTATTCAGAATGGAAAGCCTATGAAGCATCTCAGATAAAGATCAGGCTCCATGACAGGAATTAGGGACAGAATAATCCAGCTGCTCCTCCTAGGCCCAGAACATACTTTCCCAAGCCTTTCAGTTACCTAGAGAGGCAAGAGCTGAAGAGAGAAAGGATGCATAAGGTAGGACCCTCTTGAGTAAAGAGAATGTGGAAATGGATTCCTTTTGTTAAAAACAATTCTATATATATATTTGATTCTGATTATGGTTATTTCATTAATTATCCTGCTTTAGCTTATTTTTTTTCAAGTATATGTGTATTGTACTTTTTACTCTGAATAATTCACCTTAGTATAGAGAATGCTGACATCTACAAATAGGTGGAGATTGTTGGGACTTGTCTCCACTATACCTCAGATTTGTAGGAGGTCAGACCTTGAACTAAGATGAATTAAGGTGTATTTGATGCTGTGTTTAAGTTGTATGTGTGCAGGTCCTTAATGCCAAGTGTAGACCAATGTCAGTCTATAATGGGTCACCAAACATAGGACCATACAATGTAATCCCTCATTGTGTGATCCAAAGTGTTGGCCCATGTATAGCCTCTCTATTGGGATACACTTCCTACATGCACTTGGAATGGTGGACTCAAGTATTGAAGTATGATTTTCAGAAGAAATTTTTCTAAGTCCACATACTCGAGTATGTACCTTCATATACTCGAGTAAGTGACTTAATACTCGAGTAGATCCTTAGACATACTCGTGTAGACTCTATATACTCGTGTAGATAAGTTTATACTCGAGTAGATAGTCAATCACTCGACTAGGTCATATCTTATACTCGAGTAAATCCTTGTGTTCTTAATCCAGAAATTTTCTAAGTCCACATACTCGAGTACTTCTCTAGTATACTCGAGTAAGTGGGTCTGTACTCGAGTAAGTTAGTTTACATACTCGAGTAGGCTGTATTCACTCGAGTAAGTGATAACTTGTACTCGAGTGGTTGGTTAGTTACTCGAGTAAGTAACTCGTTTATACTCGAGTAGTTCTGTTCTTCCCATTTCAGAAATATTCTAAGTCCACATACTCGAGTAGTTCCCTATATACTCGAGTAAGTGACTCTGTACTCGAGTAGTTACTTCTCATACTCGAGTAAGTCAATGTTTACTCGAGTAGTTGTTCTAAGATACTCGAGTAGTTCATTTTCCCCTCACTCGAGTAGTTCTCCTAATATACTCGAGTAGTTCTTTTTCTCTCACTCGAGTATCTGCAACTCTTGTACTCGAGTATTTACTCTGATACTCGAGTAGTTCCCTTTCACTCGAGTAAGTTATTTTCTGATACTCAAGTAGTTTAAGTTTCACTCGAGTAGATTTCTCTTCTTATACTCGAGTATACTTCTCATTGCCACTCGAGTATCTAACTTCTCATACTCGAGTATATCTTGTCTCTAACTCGAGTATAGTATATCCATTATTCCAGAATTTCTCTAAGTACAATTTCGCCATGTGTATTTTGAATCGGTTATTTCTGATTGGTCCACGTGTCATCCCTAATTAAGATTATGACCGTTGGAGTCCACCTATAAATAGGTCCTTTCAGATTTGACTAAATACAAGATTACAGAGATTATTATTTTAAAGAAAGAGAAAGAGAAAAATCCCGTGAACCCTAATTCTTCAAGTCACCGCCGCCGCCGCCATTAACGTTCACTGAAGAAGCTCTGGATCGACGATCTCCAATCTTTGTTTTGCAACTCTGATTCTTCAGCGATCCAGACCCAAGTCAATCACTCGATCTCGCCGCGCCTTAAAGATTCCAGATCTACTTTCTCGATCGAGGTGATTTAGTTTTTCAAATTTGTGGATCTCTCTCAAGTCGTCTTCAACTTCTCTGATCAAGCCAAAGCTCTTAAGGAAGAAGACTGTCAAGATCCAGATCTGAGATTATTGTTTGTATTTTCTTTAAACAAATTATTGTGTAGGAGTTTTTCTCCGAGATTCGTAGGAAGGCTTTTGCTTCCGAGTTTTGTAGATCCAGTTGGATCGAGTTTTGTAGGAACGTGGTTCCGAGGTGTAGGATTGTTTTCAATCCGAGATAGTGGAGTAGCCGAGTCTAGTGATTTGCTAGATCGGTGAGGAAAGTGGACGTACCCAAGGTTGGGGAACCACTATAAATCTCTTGTCGTCTGTGATTGCTTGATATGTGCTGTGTTAGTTTTTAATTCCTCATTTGACACGCATTTC
The DNA here is from genome assembly GCA_039513925.1 of Platanthera zijinensis. NCBI lineage: Eukaryota > Viridiplantae > Streptophyta > Magnoliopsida > Asparagales > Orchidaceae > Platanthera > Platanthera zijinensis. The sequence goes on from CM077084.1 coordinate 191,410,244, forward strand.
ACCTATTCACCCCCTCTAGGTGATTTAGGCTAACAACTTAGACCTCTCAATGCCATTAAGACTAAATGCTCAATACTGTTGGTTTTTGGACCTTGAATGGTGGTGGCACCCTGGTTCGCCGGTATACCAAGACTGTGCCCCGAGTGCACGGATCGCCAGGCCCTGTAGCTGACGGTTGTGATATATTGATTGTGCGTGAGTGCACATTGTATGATATATCTGCTTATAAAAATCTATGCCTGCAATGGAGGAAGAAAAAAAGTTCACCTTGGCCACCTTCTTGTTGGAAGGAGAGGCTCGTTTGTGGTGGGACGAGATAGAGTTACATCGCCTAGCGGGCATGAAATTAACACATGTCTCGATTGAGGAGTTTTCGCGAATATTTTTGGCAAAGCACCTACCAGCGACAAAACGCATAGCCATGGAAAATGAGTTCCAACGTCTAACGCAAGGTGAAAGTAGTGTGGATACTTACTTGCATGAGTTTATAAGGTTGGGCTGTTATGCGGGGTCTATCTTTGCTGATGAACAACGAAAATCCAATAGGTTCTACGAAGGGTTGCGGGATGAGTTTAGATTCCTGCTCTCGAGTTCGATGAACTAAGGATTTCAGGCGTTGGTTGATATAGCTTGTCCGCTGGAGACTAATATGAAACATGTGCAAGGAATGAGGGACATGGCTGTGACGAAGTCTGAGTTCAAAGTGCCCCGTCAGGAAAATCAAACTACCAAACGAAGTGGAGTAAGAGAGCCAAATATTCTGGATAGGCCCATTCTTTAGTTGCGTTGGGAGAAACATTAAAGTAAGAGTCTCTTACCTGCTTTATATGTGGTAAAATGGGACATATATCCCGTAACTGTCGGGTTGGTCCGCCAAAGGGGGAAAAGAAGACGGTAGCATCTTATGCTGAGATGGGAAAAGCAGTGGTGGAGTCTTCTACATCACAGGCGCAGCCCCAAGTCTATAATCTTGGCTAGCAAGAAGACATAAAGCAAAGTGACATCGTCATAGGTACGAGTTAAGATATTGATTGCTTTTTATATTGCATAACTTGTGTGTAGCTTGTTTATGATATGTTTGTCTTAGGTTTTGTCCTGATTCGAAACAACCTGGCGAGAGCACTATTTGATACGGGTGCTTCGCACTCGTTTCTGTCTAAGGACTTCATTTCTCGAATTTGAGTACCTAGTCATGTGACGACAGATAGTGTTAAGGTAGTATTACCGAATGGTTGTGTTATGCTTGCAGATATAGCTTGCGATGTGGAAGTTCAAATAGGAAGTCGCGATTTCAGCTTGAGTGCATCTGTACTACCGATATCGGAATTTGATGTTATCTTTGGTATGGACTTTCTTTCGGAGCAGCGTGCCTTTATTGATTGCAATTAAAAGGAGATCACACTGGGCCAGAATACCGAGCTTGAGACTAAGTTCGCTGGTATGCGAGGAGTAGGCGGGACCTTGATGTCTGCTCTCCAAGACGTCAATGCTGTTCGAAAGGGTGCAGAGTTATTCTTCACGCTTATTCAGGCTGTTAAGCCATAGGCCTGTATGAATGATGTTTCGATTGTGTCGGAGTTTGCCTATGTGTTTCCTAAGAATCTTCCAGGGTTACTACCCCAGCGGGAGATCGACTACTCGATTGAGTTGGTGCAAGGTGTGAAACCTATGGTCCGCTCGCCATATCGTATAGTGCCAAAGGAAATGGCAAATCTGAAAGTTCAATTGTAAGAGTTGTTGGAACAGTGATATATACGCCCAAGTATGTCACCTTGGAGCGCAGCTGTTCTATTTGTTAAAAAGAAGGACGGTAGTTTACGGTTGTGTATTAATTATCGTGAATTGAATAAGCTAGCAAGGAAAAACAAGTATCTGATTCCACGGATAGATGACTTGTTCGATCAGCTAGCGGGATCAAAAGTTTATTCTAAATTGGATTTGAAATCTTGATATTACCAATTGAGGATTCGGGAAGGTGACATTCCCAAGATAGCGTTTGGAACACGCTACGGTCATTATGAGTTCACTGTAATGTCGTTTGGGCTATGTAATACGCCATCGATGTTCATGGATCTAATTCACCGAACGTTCCGAGAGTAATTGGATCTGTTTGTGATTGTATTCATTGATGATATCTTGGTGTACTCTCAATCTGAATCTGATCATGCGAACTATTTACGGTTGGTGTTGCATACCCTAAGGAGAAATAAGCTCTATGCCAATTTCTCCAACTGTGAGTTTTGGATTTCGGTAGTGGCTTTTCTTTGCCACGTGGTAAGTGGAGAAGGCATTGCGATTGATCCGTTAAAGATAAGTTCCATATGAGAGTGGCTAGTGTTGTCTTTGGTGGCCGAAGTCAGGAATTTCCGTGGACTGGATGGCTACTACAGACATTTTGTGGAAAACTTCTCACGGATCGCTTTGCCTCTTACCACATTAACGAGGAAGGATCAAAATTTCGTTTTGACGTCGGAGTGCGCACGAGCTTTTGAAGAACTAAAGAGTCATTTGACTGCGACACCTGTTTTGACATCGCCATATGGTATAGATGGCTATGAGATTTCTAGGTATGTTTGAGGTAACGGCTTAGGCTGCATTCTTCTGTAGTTTGGCAAGGTGATTGCTTACGGCTAACACCAGCTGAAAGTGCATGAGCGGAACTATCTCATCATGTACTTGGAGTTGGCCGTGGTGATCTTTTCACTTAAATTGGGGCGGCACTATCTTTATGGTGTAAAAGTTGATATCTTTATAGATCATAAGAGCCTAAAATACCTATAGGATTAGAAGGACCTTAATATGCGACAACAGAGGTGGATGGAGTTCCTCGGGGACCATACCTTTGATATCCATTATACTCTCGGGAAGGGAAACGTTGTCACAGATGCCTTGGGTCATAAGACTCTGGTAAAGGCAAATTCGTTGCGGATGCATGATGAGCGTCTGATCCAAGAGTTGAAGTGTTAGAGATTTCTTGTGTTGACAAGAATTCTAAAGTTGGTGCATGCTTGAACTTGATAGAGGTACAATATGACCTTGCAAACAGGGTTCGGCGAGCAACGAAACTTGATGAAAGTCTCCAACGCTATGTAGTGGATGGTTCAAATGACCAATTCTCATGGGATGACGACCTTTTGCAGAAAGAGGGTCGTTTGTGCATCCCAAGTATGGGTAAATTGAGGGAAGAGTTGATGTATGAGGCTCACTTTACAAAATACTCAATTCACCCAGGGAGCACAAAGATGTACAAGGACATTAAAGAGTTGTTCTGGTGGCCAGGATTAAAGAAAGACATTCATTATGTGGCTAACTGTCAAACATGTGTCTTGGTGAAGGCGGAATTCCAGAAGCCCAGAGGTTTCCTGAAATCGTTACCTATTCTGGAATGGAAGTTTGATGATATATCAATGGATTTCATGCAAGAGTTACCGAGATCTAATTGCGGGAACGATTCGGTTTGGGTGATCGTAGACCGGTTGACTAAAGTGGCTCACTTCTTACCGAACAAGAGGGATGATTTAGTGGAATTATTTGCAAAGCTCTATGTTGAGCAGATGGTACGATTGTACGGTGTTCCCTGTAGCATCGTAAGTGACCGTGATGGGCGATTCACTTCGAATGATTGGAGTCTAATCCATCGGTTGTTGGGAAAAAAGTTATCATACAGTACGTCCTTTCATCCCCAAACGGATGGCCAAACTTAGGGGACCAACAAAATGATGGAGGACTTGCTCCGAATGTGCGCCTTGGATTTTGGAAATAGGTGGGAAGATTACCTCTATATGGCAGAGTTTTCCTATAATAATAGCTACCAAGAGAGTTCAGTATTACACCTTTTGAAGCTTTGTATGGTCGGAAATGCCATACACCGTTAGCTTGGGCAGAAACAGGTGAATCTAAACTATATATGCATAAAGAATTCGAAGAAGTTAATTCGACGATACGCTCTATTCGAGAGAGGCTACTGATAGCCCAAGATAAACAAGCCAAATATTATAATGCTATGTACCAAAACATTGAGTTTGCGGTGTGCGATTGGGTATACTTCAAGATCAAACCCTTCAAAGGTATGTACAGGATTCGGCATCTGAAAAAGTTAATTCTGAGATATCTTGATCCATTTGAAGTGGTGGAGCGAGTTTGGGAAGCTGCCTATCGACTAGCTCTTTCAGTAGAATTGAGTGGAATGCATGATGTGTTTCACATATCAGTACTTCGAAAAGCTATGAAAGATCCATCTCAACTGATTGCAAACGATCGTATACCGGCCAAATTTGGGCTAACGACGAAGGTTAAGCCCATTCGAATTGATGATAGAGCCTATAAACAGTTGTGGAACAAGACAATCAGGATAGTCAAGGTCCGGTGGAACAACTGTGGCCGTGAGGAGTTAATATGGGAGCGAGAGCAGACCATGCAGGCTGAGTTTCCCGAGTTGTTTGTGTAAACAATTGTACAGTGCGTGTCAAGTTGTAAGAAACTTTTGTGAAGTTATAACATCTTGATTGCTATTTTTCCTTACTGTGTGCAAATTTCGGGACGAAATTTATTATAAGGAGGGGAGGGTTCTAACTCCCAAAAATCCCAAAATTAAGTTCAGGCTAGGCAACACGGCTTGGGACACGGGCGTGTACCTAGCGGTGTCCTTTTCTGCTTACTCGAGGGTGAATTGGGTATCGAGTGTGTCTCGAGTGAGGCACACGGCTTGGGACCCAAGCGTGTCCCATGCCGTGTCCTTCTCTGTGTCGTCTCGAGTACTCGACGAAATGCACTCGACGTTTTTCGAGAGGGTACACGACCTGAGACACCGGCGTGATAGAGGCTATGTCCCACTTGGGTTTTGGACAGGTTTGTGCGACCTATTGAACACGACTGGGCTTGGGCGTGTCTATAGCCGTTTCTAGGCACACGGCCTGTGACACGGGCGTGTCACTAGGCCGTGTCCTTCTCTGGTTTTGTCCAGGAATTAAGGCCTGGTGAACACGGGCTAGACATGGGCATGTCTGAAGCCGTATCTATGGTCACGGTCTGTGACACGGGTGTGTCACATGGTCGTGTCCTATTTTGGATATGTCGGTTTGGGTACCGATTAAGGTACATGGCCCGTGACACGGGCGTGTCACACGCCGTGTCAGCCCAAAAATAGAATTTTCAGGGCGAATTGTGGTCGTTCATTTCTTTCAGATGGGATCTAAGGTTCCAAGCTTCTCCCTACTCAGTTAAGTCCAGGACTTGAGAGTTATCTCTCATTTAAAGCTTGGTTATTCTCTTTCTAAAAGAATAGAGCGAAGGGAGTGTAAGGAGGAAGAAGAGGATATTCGGCCGCTGGTGGAGCTTCAGCGTTCAAAATTGCGAGTCAAGTCCAGATTTGTGGAGGCGAGAGCATTGCGGTCCATGGTATCCGGCTAGAATTCTATGGCTCCCAAGAGATTGTCAAGGGTAACTATCTCCCTTCTTGGACATGTGAAGTCCGCGTTTGGGCATGTCTATGGATTTACCCCACCAAAAAGGTTGCTGTTGAGGGATTTACTTGGGTTGATTCTGATAATCCCCAGTCTTGCATATAGATCCGGAAGTGTGTATTACAGAATACACATGCTTTGTTAAGCCCATCTGGACTGGTTGTCTGGATTGGTGATGTTGCATTTTGCGAACCGGAGAAGACTCCGCGTATAAAACTGTTGTTTGTGGAGTCGATGGGTTGAACCTGTTTAGGGTAGCAACAAGAAGTACTGGAATGAAATTCTAGGAAAATACCATCATGATTCTTGTGTTGTATGCCATATTTGGGTTGAGTTCGGATATAGAAAGTGAGTTCTGCTAAACCCGCCAAGCGATCACGAGGAACACTGACATTATCTCCCCTTTTTGGATTGTGAAGCCAGTCCTTAGTTGACAGTGATGCTATTGTGAGCTGTGTGCTCTTAAAAATTCTTAGTGCAATACAAGAAAGGTGAAACCGACCCGCGCCTGTAAATTATCAATTAGTACTTCAGTAATCGATGATTGCATTGAGACTTAAGCAACGGGGGGTCACTGATCTGTACCTGTGTTATGTCTGACCAACTGGTATACCTAGTTATTGGTCTCATTGGAGCGCATATTGAGAGTCTTAAGCCTGCGCGCCATTACGAATAAATGCTCAATACCGTGGGTTTTTTTACCTTGAACGGTGGTGGGACATTGGTTTGTCGATACACCAAGAATGTCCCCAGAGTGCACGGATCGTCGGGCCGCGTGGCTGACGGTTGTGATATGTTGATTGTGCGTAAGTTCACATTATATGATATATCTACTTGTTAAAAGCAATGCCTGCAGGGAAGGAATACCACAACCTAGGGAAATGGGTAGGGTCGTTATAAATTGGTCAGCTGAATATTGACCGTTGCTTTGTTAGCCACAAAAATTATGGGCTGTCCCTATGCAGGTGCTGGAGAGCCAAGCGGGAAATAAAGGTTGAAGCTGCTGCTGCTGCTGCTACTGGCCCTCGAAGGCTGAGCGAAGGCTTTTGTTATGTTCAGGTGTGGCCAGCCTGCCCGCCGATGTTTATAATCCACACTTGTAAAGTGTAACTGTAAGGCCATAAGTCAAAACTCTTAAGTATTTATTGTATATTCCTTCATGTGTATATATAAATGTGGTTTATATATAGTGGACATTCATGGTTTGAGTTCAGTGTTAACATTAAATGCTTCTGCTTGTAAGCTCTGTGTTAGGATTCATACCTGTTTTTGTATTAACCTGTGACCTCACCGCCTGTTTGTGGCATATATTGTGGGGCCCCGGCCGGACCTTCTATTTTATGTTATTTATCGGATGGAGTTGATGAGTACCGCTTATACAGTGTTTTGCGGGCTCATATGGGCTGGTTTTCATGCCTTTGCACTTCTTTTATTGGATGTTTTCTCCCTTTATCTCATCCTTTTTGCCATTCTTGCTTTGTATGCTTTTCCTGCCCTTGCGTGAGCAATTGCGCACTTATTGTTTGGGGGTAAGCACGTGGTGCTCCTTAGGGCTCGTTCCAGTAGTTTTTACCTCATTTCTGTATTTTTGGAGGGTCCTCCATTGCCTTATTTTTCCTTGCTTGCAGGTGGTCAGCTTTCCCCTTTCTGAATTCTGATTTGAGGAAAACGCACGGTCGTGCGTTTTCTTAGCGCACGGTTTGTTTTGGTCGTGAATTTTCTTCCGGTCAATCTGGTGAAATGACCAGCTCGTATGAATCCTTCACGCATGATTTCACCAAAACCGTGCGTAAAGGAAACACATGGTTGTCCTGTAGCATTCTGGATTTTGCTTGCAATTCTTTGTTCTGTGGTTACTCGTGTGAATTGATTCACGCACATGCGGATCTCCCGTGCACGAAGGAAACACACGGGTAAATGCTTCTTCTTCGCAGGCGTACGTTTTAATATAATATTGGACGGTTCGCGCACGGTCGTGCGTCGAACCGTATGAGACCAATTTTCTGATAAATTTTTATTTAAGTTGCATCCTTTGCCATTTCCGTGGGAGGATCGGCCAGCCTGCCTTTTTGTCTCTCTTGAGCTGTAAAATCAGTCTCCCGCCCCCATTCTCTCTCTCTTCCTTAGAGGGAAGATCCGGTAACTCATTCCACTCCATAATGCTTGAAAAAGCTTCATCCTCCACCGCCATTGACATTTCTACGTTTGAAGCTCCGGTTTCAGCTACTCGTTGCAGCCCATCAAGTTCCATTCCACCTCCACAACCTTAGCGATACGATGACGGGTTCGATAGAGGAAGTGAAAGCTCCTCTTGGATCCTGGACTCCTTTCTAAGAACGAGCACGGACAAGGGTTAACACCCATAATTTCCGTTCGAAAACCTCGGAAAGCTTCTTTGTCTTGGTTGTAATCTCTCATCCCTCCTCTTATATTTACTCCTTGCTGAACTCTTATTGAATATTGTAGTGTGATAAGCATATGTGGTTCTAGAATTCTTCATGCTTTTGCTTAGGCGTTTTATGAACTTGTTATGCATCGTAAAGCTCATTATCCTAGCTAGAGTAGGTGTTTTGGCCATTCTAGCATTCAGTAGAAGTGCGCATTGTGAAGAGGTGTTTTCGACCCTCTCCAATTCTCACACTCCGCTATCACTCTCTGGAGTGATTCACCCGAGTGAAGCGTTGAAGGCGACCCGCAAAAATTTTAGGTTGTTTAATTTAGGAAACCCCAATCAAAACCCCCTTGCTCACCTTGCACTTGCACTCATTTATTCAAAGTACTAAAACCCTTGCTCCCTTATTACGCTCCGCGAGAGATCGATACTCGGGGAAGCTACTCCCCATTATTATTACTTGATAGGAATCAGTACACTTGCTGCACGGGCATCAAGTTTTTGGCGCTGTTGCCGGGGAGTGCAATCGTTGCTTGTGTTTTTGTTTTTGGTGAAAAGTTTATAGGTGCTTTAGTGCGTTTTTTTTATCCTTTTGTTTTGTGAGTTTATGACAGATCGAAAACCAGCTGAAAATGTTGAAGATTTAAGAGTTGAAGATTTGACTACAAGAGCTAGGAGAGCTCGGTTGCGCGCTGATGCTGCGAAAGTGAGAATGGATAATCCGGTCCTTAGAGGAAATGGCCAGGAAGATAGAGTTGCTGATGCAAACGAGATGGTCCAACCTAGAATTAAGACAATGAGAGATTTCACTACACCTATGGCGGGGAGTATTTACCCTAGGTTTGGACCATCCAATGCCAACCATAATTTCGAAATTAAGCCGGCAATCCTCAACATGATTAGAAACAACAAACAATATTCGGGGTTATCGAGCGAAGATGCTCGGCTACATCTTGCAAAGTTTTCTGAAATTTACGGAACCTTTCATTATGTGGGAATTGCTGATGAATTGGTAAAATTAAAACTGTTTCCTTTCTCATTGTGGGATAGAGCCAAGATGTGGCTTCATACTATTGCTCCAGGATCTGCTACAACTTGGGAAGCCTTGTCTTCCTTATTTTTGGCAAAATTTCACCCTGTTGATAAAATTGTTAATGCGCGCAGATATATTGCCATATTCCTCCAGCAAGATCAAGAGACCCTCTCCGAGTCTTGAGAGAGGTTTACTGATTTGTAGCGCCGTTGTTCGCAACACGGCTGTAAGACCTGGAGTTTGGTCGAGATATTCTATTTCGCCATCGAACAAAATTTCCGGGCGATGATCGATGCTGTTGCAGGAGAGACAATCATGAATTTGGCTCCAGAGGAAGCGCTGAGGCATCTATGTGATATGGCCTCCCATAAAACCTATTGGACTGCCGGAAGGAATTCCCCGAGAGGGGCAAAGAACTTGTTTGATGTGAACGCGGTGGTGCACCAAGCCGAACCATTCCATCATTCTTTGGAAGGAAAATCGTTGATGACAAGGTCTATCCCGCCTCCAGCTCCTGTGTTGAACATTGCGTGCCAAGGTTGTGGAAACCCTGGGCACCACGCTTATGAGAGCACCATGGTGGAGTTTTCTAATGATACGTCAGGTATGGCTTTTGAAGAATGTGTTAATTTTATTAATAATCAAAATAGAGCTGCTCCTTATAATAATGCTCACTACTAAAAAACAGACTTTTGGCCAGGGCAAATTGCCCTGGCAAAAAGTCCAAAACCGTGGCTAAAAAGTTTTAGCCACGGTCTATCCACGGGAAAACTCCGTGGCTAAAGTCGGCGTGGCTAAAACTTTTAAGCCACAAATTGGCCGTAGCAAATAGTATTAGCCATGTGATAAAACTGTCGTGGCAAATAAGACAACTATTAGCCACGGTATGAAACCCTGGCTAAAAGTGAACTCATCATTTAAAAAAAAAACTATTTGCCATAGTTACAAGCCGTGGCAAATACTAATTTTTGTTTTTTTTAAAAAAAAGACATTCAAAATACTGTAATACAGTTGCAAATTGTTACAACTATAAATTATTATGGTCATTAATTCTTCAAAAATTATAGTTGCAAATTATTACAAACGTACATTAGCCTACAAAAATCACGAGGTAAAATCAAGCATCTTTCCATCTCTATACAAAGCATCTTTCCATCTCTATACAAAAAATTGCAAGCTAAAACTCAAGCAGCATAATAAAAATAATAATTCCTTGTTTTGTTCAATCACTTTCTCATAATACACAGCAAGATACATAGTCATGCTAACTAAGAATTTATTTAAAATAATCATGAGGTAAACTCACTTTGAATAGCTGGATTAGAAAATAGAGGGAATTCTTGTTCCAATCCAATAATGAATACCTTTTGACTCCTACAGTAATCAAGTATCAACTCCTTCCATAGTTGCACTTGCTTTTCTCTAGTCTCCCTTATAGGTTGCAATCTAGATAACAAAATTGTACAAGTCAGTTGCGAAAATAAGACTAGTATCAGTACAGCAAGGTTTCTTTTTTAGTTGTATTTGTGAAAAACAATGTTTGAAAGAGAAAATTCCATGGCTAAAAACTTTACAAGACGTTTTTCCTATGTATTAAATATGCATGCATGTAAAGACCACCTGACAATGAAAAAAAGGAAGAAAAAGGAAACGTGAAGCAGGTACGGTCTCCTTTTTTAAAATAGCTTGAGAATCTAAAACACATTGATATAAACACCATAGACAAGACAAATCTCCAAAACACCACCAAGATATATTGAGTAGACTCATAATAAAGGGTTAAAAGATTAGGAGGATGAGTGTTTATATAATAGCATGGACAAAAGTTCATATGATTTGTAAAAACAAGTTTGACAGCTCAGGTAATACTTGGCATGAATGAAGGAAAATTAAATATTTAATAAAACCGACATAAAGTATATGGTATTAGGCTAATGATGATAATGCGGTTCTATTATTCTGGGAGAAGTTTTATTTACTGATGTTATGTAGTTTTAATAGATTTAGTTGTGACAACCTGCAGGATGATCCAGCACTTGGACAAGCCCGGGCACTATTCCAGCTCACATGAAGCCTAATCCCCTACCATTGTTGTACCCCACTACTTACATACCTGCCCACTAACCCCATTCTTCCATCTCACGTGAAGCCTAATCCCCTACCATTGTTGTAGTCGGACCATTCCCTCCCTCTCCCCACTCACCCCCTCAATCTGAGCCCCTCCCACCTCTTCCACCCACACTGCCCCCCCCCCACGCACGCACACTCACACCGCAACAGCCCGGGGATCTTAAATCAGTAGCCCAACCTTCAATACCTGCGGCGGGACTCATTTTTAGCACCTGGTCTTTGATTTCCTGCACACAAAATTCAGAATTCCTGCGCACGGGCCAACTTCCAGCACCCAGAATATTAATTCTCACTGTCAGAACTCCAAAATTCCAGCAACTGGGCACTATTCTAGCAGCCCCAAACCCGTTCCAGTAACCACCGGGATTTCCACTACCAACCAGCGCATCAAACTTCCTCTCCAAGCCTTCTACCACTATTAGTTTTGTAAGTTTCAACTTGGTTGTCGTTTATATTATTTTGAATTGTTTGTGAATTTTCTACTCAAAGAATAGTGAGTTGTAATTATTGCTTCAAAACATTTGAAGCTTTGTGTACTCCTATTCATCCAGTCATTTGTTTTCATACACTCTTGCATTTATACTTCCACTCTTGTTTCCTTATTTTAAAGGTTTTATATTTTGTGACAAACCAAAATAAATATTCAATTATAAAAATTTATCTAATTGCAACTTGCAAGCAAGTATTTGTCGAAGTTGTGTCCACATATAACTCTGAGTCATTCATATATGACCATCCTGCATCACTCTGCCAATATTCACTTTAAAATGAAAAGAACGTCATGGGGCCAACAAGAAATAATCAAGAATGAGGGCGCGACAAGAGGGAGAATAATAAGGAAACAAAAACTGAAGGATTGATTAAAAAGGGAGACAAATTAGACAACAGAGGACGTCATAGGGAACCAAGAATTTTTCCCTTATGTACTTATACCATTAAAAATATCATTTGACTTTCAGGCACAAGAGACTAGTAAAGAATTCCAAAAAAGGCACAAGAGACTTTCAGGCAACAATTACAAGATAATAAATTCTAAGCACTGAGTTAGGAGAAAGATGCACATTTGTTTGCTTTTTTTAATAATTCTATCACACCAAAATTGACTAAACTCTTTGATGTTGAAAAATAAAACTGCATCTGAGAGCTCAGAAGTAGCTTTTCATATATCAAGGGCTCCTCCGCCTAAAACCAATTGGCATAAGAGTTTGTTTGGCACGATGGTGGCGGTCGTGAACACGTATGAACCATCGTTTCTGAACACGCCTGACCATAGCTAAGGAACTCCATCCACCTTTAGGTTGAAAACTAGTGTTTTTTCTTGGTGATGGTCATAATCATTGTGGTGCCAAACAAATTTCTATAACGGTGGTGTTTTTGTCCAATATCACAGGAACAAAAATGCCACGCCAAACAGCACATCCCTTGTTATTCTCGCGTAGATAGGTTCATTTTTCTCAATATACAATTCGGCTTGATTTTAGCTCGCAGTTATTGCCCTTGTATAATGTTACAAAACTTGAACTTGCACTCATTATTACTCAAACTGATTTTATTACGCATTCTAGCATAGAAAATCTATTAAAACTGTAGCATAACTATTTTATTTCTGCAAGTTTGTAAGCATCCTAAACCACAAGAATGAAAAAACTGGACCAATCACACAACAAACTATATAGGACTTGCATAGGTCGAAATGTCATGCTATAAACATAATTAACTAATAAACTTCAAAATAAATGTCAAATTCACTCTTAAGATGAAATTTATAGCATCCCTATAGCATAGAAAATTGATGACTATTTCATTCTACAATTTCTTACTATAACTATGTTGTCAGGTCAGAATCTAGCATAAATATGCTAATTAAATATTAACCACTTGAAATTTTACCTTGAAGATCTCTGAGCCAGTTTGAGCATCTATAGCACTGAAGACATCATCAAGAAGATATATATCAGAGTTTGAGCATCTATAGCACTGAAGACATCAGGAAGATGTGATGGAAATAGGTCAGAATCTAGCATAAATATAGAATTAACATGTACACATAACAAAACAATTACCCGCTTCATCTCTTGCTCCCTCTTTTCCCCCTTCTCGGTCACCATTCCTCATCAATTACTTGCTTAATCACCATCAGGAAGATGTGATGGAATAGGGATTAGATACCTGAAAGCCTAAAGAGAGAAATGTGTGTAATGCCAATAGGCACGAAGAAGTAAGAAATTAGAACCTAGAAAGAAAGAGGAGAGACACCTGGAGAAGGACAAGGGCGTCGGCGACGGCGCGATGTTTTCTCCCTGTGGACATTCAGAAGCGGCATGAGAGCGCGATACGGTTGTTGGATTGGATTAGGCGATCCTACGATGAACATTGAGGGTGAGGTAGGGGCGCATCTGCGAAGAAGGGAGTGGCGTTAGGTTAGAGTATTTGGGAAAGCAGGGGAAGCGAAGTCTGGGATCGGGAAGTAGGAGCAAGCCCCTCCCAGGTCCCCTCTGGCTGTACAGTCTCCGACGCCACCAGAGGCGTGTTAAGATCGTGAATGGTCAGGGTCGACTTCCGACGGCTCGCATCCCTCCTCGCACATTTCTTCATTCTTCGACGATAGATTAGGGCATGGGAGTGGGGACGGATTTTAACTTTTTTTGGTGATAGAATTAGGGGGGTACATTTAATGGGAGTTAAAATGAATGGTTGTGATTGTTTAACTGCTGGTTAATACTAAATATTAGCCACGCTCTTTTGCTTTTCATGGCTAATACAATGGTTTTAGCCATGCTTTTTTATATCCGTGGCTAAAACCTAAATATTAGCCAGGGTTTTGTGATCATGGCTAATACTAGTGTATTAGCCACGATTTTTGAACCCTGTCAAAAAAACGTGTAGTTAATACTCATTTTTCTAGTAGTGTTATAACCCGAACGCAAGAAGTCACCCGAATTGGAATACTAATGATCCTGGTCAAAGAATGAAAGGAGGCCCGCATCAGTTTGATACTCAAGCCTCTGGCAGCCAACCGAGACCACAACAGGCAGGTTATAATCAAAACATGCAAGGGGCGAGTAAAAGCGTGTTAGAAGAAATGATGGAGAAATTCGTTAAAATGGCCCAGTCAAACATGGACACTCAAACCGCCTCCATGAGGTATTTAGAGACACAGCTTGGGAAACATTCCCATGTGCTCTCTGAACGCACTCGTGGCGCCCTCCCGAGTGACATGGAGAAAAATTCCCATGAACAAGGGAAGAGCACGGTTGAGGTGGGTGAGTGTAGTATCGAGGAATTGGCCGTCGAATGTGTGATAAATGAAATAGAGATGGTGTCCGTATGCGATTCTGGATCGACATGAAACATTCTTGCCCTGCGAGATGTTGTGAAGCTGAATTTGAATGTCGTGAATTATAACCAGAAGTCGCTTGTGTTGGACGATGGATTAGTTGTTAAAATCAAAGTCGAAATTAAAGATGTAAAGGTAAAACTTAATGGGGCTGTGGTGGTCACCGACTTTCAGGTATTGGGATCGGAGGAAAACACCCTCAAACCCATTATGGGTGTTCCATTTCTGAAAGCCAGTGAGGCGACACTGTGCTTTCATGCTTCCGGGATTACCTTAACCTTTATGGATGAATTACGATTTCTGCAATCACTTCCTGTTCTAGCCCCTTGTAAATCTTAAAATCTAAGCACAGTTAATGCTTTGTTATCTAACAATTTATCTAGTGATGATAAGGTGGATGAGTTGCTTAGTGAGCACTATGTGACAATGTTAGGGAAGAAACTGCTGAAGCTTGCTGTGGATGAATCAAGTTCGGAGATACCAGGAGCAGAAGGTGATGACGATAAGAAAGACGTTGGATTATGCGCAGCTAGTGAGAGCGTGCATGAGATTGCTTTAAGAACATTTATTCAACCAAATGAATCTTGGAAAACTCTTAAGCAGGTATCATGGGCTTATCTTCCACCCTCTGCGGGTGAATAAAGGATTCCCCCGACTGTGGTTGATGATCTGAACACAAAAACTCTGGGCGTGAAATTGAAATCCTTGCACTCTCCTACGATGGAATTGTGAAGAAGGGAGTTACTCTTGCGCAAGGCATAGCATTTTGCCCTCCGGCGCGAGGAGGAGAGTAGGGGTAAAGGAGACTTATCTTCTTTGGGCCCTAAATCCTTCCTCTCCTCCTCATCTCGCATGTCGGGTGAGGTTTACCACAAACCAGCGTTCTGCTAAAATGTGGTAGATCTCCGGGGCAGTCTCCTTTGCCTTGCTGCTTTTGTTAAATGTTGTTTTTGTTTTGAATTAATTGCATGTGTTGCTTTTGTACCTGAACAATGATATATAACTATTAATACATGTATTTGGTCCATCTTAAGGACGGTAAAGAAAATGGCTTATGGGAGACAACCCAAGTTTGCCGCCTTTAGCCTTGTTTCAAGGCTATTGCTTGCATTTCTTTGTTATTTTCTCTGTTTTCTTGTGTTGTATATTTTCTTACGTGGTTGGAGACTGCTTGCTCTTGCAGGTGATGATTTCTTGGGCTAGAGGCTGGTTGATAGAGTTTGAACGCCTAACTTCTGGTATGCTCATCTCTGAGCATTGGGTAACCTCTTACCTCACCTCTTAGATTACATTTTCATCATCATTGCTATTTTGTTAGATTAAGTCTGGGGGAGAGCTTGTAGTTGTTACCCGTTGCACTCGTACTTCATTTGCTTGCCAGTAGTGGGTTTTTTTAATTACGTAGTCATTGCTTTGCGCACCCATGCACCCACTTGAGCGCGTTCTTAACTTTTTGTGTGCTGTGAGTCAAACTAGCTTCTTTCGTTAGATCTGGGAAGATTGTCGTGCTAATGTAGGATTATTTGATGGAGTATAATGTTGGCTGTGCTGTGTTCCTAGTCAAGTGCTCCCGTCTCTTGTAGAAATTATATTATAAATAATTTCTCTGCATACTGCTCGTTTTTTTTCTAGCTGCATAAATTCTTTTTATGCTACTCAGATAATTTTCGTGAATCAGGTGTGAATCCGACGGTAGGTTTGGGATGTGTTTATACGGTCGTTAGATTTGTATTGCTCAAGTCAAGGGAAGGGGTAGTATCTCTCGTTTGCTAAGAACTTGCCCCATGCTACTCTCGAAGCATGGGTACATGGTTAGATAAGAGCGAGCATGATGTAGGCCTTCTTTTTTGCCAGGTAAAGCTTTGTACCATTCCTAACGTCATATCCTCGCTAGCCCCTTTGTGCCTACCCTTTCCTTTGATTCAGCTCCACTATGATTTCCCCAAAGCCTCATAGCCTATCCTAGTCGCACGCCCAAGTCGAGCTTTAGTTTTTCCGATTTTTATGTTGGGTTGTGATGTGGTGTTATTATTTGTGAAAATGTGGAAGTGCGCCCCAGTCTATATTTGCTGATATTGTGAAAATAAAAAAGAAAAAAATGAAAAAATATTTGTAAATAAGAAAAGAAGAAGAAGAAGAAGAAAAAAGTTTGATTTTAAATATTTTTGAAAATGTGATTGTACGTAGAGTATGCGGTGCGCACACCCTTATGTTAAAAGTTAAGTCTGGGGGTGTGGCGTACTCATTTGTTTGGCGGATAGCGGATTTGATCATTGTTGTGATAGCTCATTTGGGTTTTTGTGGATAACCTCCCTTTTTATCCTTTCTTACCTCACCGAAACCCAAGCCCCAACTTTTACCTAAAGTCCAACTAACTTGCCTTAAGTCGAACTAGTATCGTGGAGAGTGTGCGGAAGGGAAAGCTTAAGGCCACTGACATTAGTGGATGCCTTTGGGGGTTATCCTGAATCCCAATCTTTGGCAATACTCGTCTTAGAGTTTAGTTTATTTTCTCCCTACGAGCAACTAAAGGATTCACCATGATTCTCTTTTTGAGTAGTTATAGAATTTATTTTTACGCAGGCTGAAAATTATAAATTAGTTTGTATGCTTAGAAATTTTCTTTACTCAATTTTTATGTCCGTGAGCATGCGACTTCGCATGGTACTCCGAATCATAATTGTTATGTTGGCTAGTGCTTTTTCTGGTCTGCGAGGATCTTCTTTTCTTGGGACGCGAAAATGGTTATGTTTGGGGGTGTGATGAGTTCCATTTATACAAGGTTTTACAGGCTCATCTGGGCTGGTTTTCATGCCTTTGCACTTCTTTTATTGGATGTTTTTGTTGTTTATCTCATCCTTTATACCATTCTTGCTTTGTGTGCTTTTCCTGCCCTTACGTGCGCAATTGTGCACTTGTTAGTTGGGGGTAAGCACATGTTGCTCCCTAGGGCTCGTTCCAGTTGTTTTTTACTTCATTTCTGTATTTTTTGAGGGTCCTCCATTGCCTTATTTTTCCTTGCTTGCAGGTGGTCTGTTTTCCCCTTTCTGAATTCTGATTTGAGGAAAACGCACGGTCGTGCGTTTCCTTAGCGCACGATTACTTTTAGTTGTGCGTTTTCATCCAGTCAATCTGGTGAAATGACCAGCTCGTGCGAATCCTTCACGCACTCTTTCACCAAAACCATGTGCGAAGGAAACGCACGGTTATCCTATAGAATTCTGGATTTTTCCTGCCATTCTTCATTCTGTGGATACCCGTGGAAATTTCTTCACGTACGGGCGGATCGCCCGTGCGCGAAGGAAATGCACTGGTCAATGCTTCTTCTTTGCAGGCGCATGTTTTAATATAATATCGCACGGTTCGCGCACGGTCGTGCGTCGAACCGTGCGAGACAAATTTTCTGATTAATTTCTATTTAAGTTGTAGCCTTTGCCATTTTTGGGGGAGGATCGGCCAGCCAGCCAGCCTTTTTCTCTCTCTTGAGCAGTAAAATAAGTCTCCAGCCCTAATGGCCGCGGAACAAAGACCGACTGTGGGTGGTTCGAAATGGTCAGATTTCGCGGGCCGGTTAGAAGATCGAGTTTTCTAACGAGAGGAGGCAAGTGCACCTATCGCAAGTAGTACTCGGTATTCGAGAAAATACCGAGGTCGTATTATTCTCGGGGACGCGTTGATTATATCTACTCTTCTAGGAAAACTATTATCTTACTATCAATAAGGAGGGATTTTTTTTAGTTTAATTGAAACGGAAAGAAAGAGAGCTGAATTTTGCTAAGTTAGTTCGATGACGGGTTAACGCTCGGCATCGAATCGGATTAAGACTAAAATAATTCTCAACAATTATTAAACTTTGTTTTTAAATTAATAAAAGGCACTTGGCCGTGGAGGTTCCAAGAACATGAGCTCACCTTGGTCTAGGGATTATCGCTCACCTGGGCGCTAAGGCTATTCGACCGAACGTTAGTCCGACAAAGGATTCCCCTTAACACCCACATTACGCTAAGAACCCCCCTATTGGGTGGGGAACCCAATCCAGCAGAACTATATTTCTCTTCTTTCGAGGGGGCGTATGCAGTTCTCTTTACCCGAGGGGGATCGGTCCATACGTGCAGCCTCTCGGCATCGTGTATGGATAACGGAAATAGAGCCCACACATCGATTATGTGGTCCTATGTGTCGTTAACCCGGGGCAAACCATAAGTCCTTAAATTAAAATAAAAATAAAGTTCTTTAATTTTTCAAATCATTTTATATGTCCCAATGCTCTTCGATGCCGAAGGCTAATAGAGATTAGCCACTCATCTGTATGGGGACGGCTTTATGTTTTTAGGTGAAGCGTGAGTGTTAAACTAAGCACTGAACAATTATAAGAGAAAACACAAAAAATAGGACAATTAGATAAATTGAAGGCTAATTGATGCAGGCACTCACGCACACTTCAAAACCATAAAGAAAATTAAATAAAGCAAGCCCTACGACAATGAGTAGGCGGAAATAAATGCACACACGCACACACTCTTCTTAATTGAAGAAAGCGATAAATAAAGCGTCAAAATTATCTCCTACACGCACGCACTCTACATAATTTAGAAAGCGATAAAATTGCAAGTACCGACTCAAATGAGTGGGCGGGGGTAAATTTATCTCATACACGCACACACTCTACTTGAAAGTAAAACACACACACGCACTCTACAGAAAAGTAAACACACGCACACACACAAAGTTTTCCTACTCAAGTGAGTAGGAAGAAAATGAAAGCAGTAAAAAGACAAGTCCCACTCAAACGAGTGGGCGGAAAATAAAAGCAGAGCGTCATTTAACTCTTAACGAGTAGGCGGAAATAAATGCATACGCACACACGCACTCTACAGAAGTTGAAATAAATCAATAAAACCTAACTCATACAAGCACGCACCCTTGCAAAAAAACAAGAAAAGCGAAGTGCTGAAAAATTAAAACGACTGCATTTCTACCGCTAGAATGCGGTAGAAATGCATAAAAAGTGAAAACAAAAATTAACCGAGCGAAAATGTTTTGCAAATAAACACAAAATGAAAGTACTCGAAAAATTAATACAACTGCATTTCTACCGCTAGAATGCGGTAGAAATGCATAAAAAGATGAAATAAAAATTAAATGGACTAAAAGTTTTACAAATAAAAAGCTAAAATGAAGTGAGCGAAAAATTATAACGACTACATTTTTATTCATAAGTTTTTATAAAACCTCCAAAAAGTGAGAATAAAACTAAAAAGAACGAGAAGTTTTACATTCCTAAGAGCCTAAGTTAAAGAAAATAAAAATGAACACTTTTAGGGGAGTTTTTATAAAACCTATATGAATGAAAATGATAATGAAGAAAAAGCTAAAGCTAAAAAGTGCGGAAAACGAAAACTAAACGGACGGCACAACGACTAGAAATGCCGATAAATCCTAAATCTAACTAAGTTATCAAGGCTATAAAAATGAAAACATAAAAGAAACACAAAAAGATGAACGAAAAATTGCTTAAGTAGGCACATTCAAATGGATTTTTCATACTAAGGAAGAGAGAAAATTTCAAATTTTATTAAAGCAAACACCCTAATACAAACTAAGAGAGAGAGAGAGGGGGGAGAAATTCTCCTTACATAAGTATGGAATCCAAATGGGCAGCACCTCCCCGAAGCAAATTGGTCAAAAAAGTGGACAAGAAAAGCTTCCTGGAAGCTCTTATTTATAGGCAAATTTTCGGGTGGGTCACGCCCGTGACTAGGGCGTGACAGGGGGGCGTGTCGATACTGTACATGAGTTGATCGGGTGACTTGAATGGAAAGTTGACTTCGGCTGAAAACGTGGCGGTCACGCCCTAGGTCACGGGCGTGATATGTGTCAGTCACGGGCGTGACAGGGGTGTGTCGGGGAGGTCGATCTGGGCGCGGTCCGGCCGCAAAGTCGCGCGCGTCACGTCGGGCCAGGTGGCTAAGTCACGTCCGTATCACACCTTGACACGGGCGTGTCTAGGGGCGTGTCGAGCTCGGTTTGATGATCTCCGATCGTCGAGCTGGCACCTGTGATCGGCGATCGTCGAGGGCGTGACACAGGCGTGTCGGTCATGTGACACGGGCGTATCAGTCAACATTTTGACTTTTTCTGGAATTTTTCCTGAATTTTTTTGGAATAAAAATAAAGCTAAGTTAGAAATAATATTTACAAAAATAAGCAATTTATTGAATAAAAGTAATAAAAAAAGACAAAAAATAAACAAAATTGACTTAAATAAAATACGAAAATATAGGTATATTTACAACTCATCAAACACCTCCATACTTAAGCTTTTGCTATTCTAGGGCAAAAGTTTGAGGTGAACTTATAAGGAATAATAAAAAACCCTAAGTTCTGCTACCGCTAAATTAATTATAAGAGAGATCAAATAAAAATATACGGGGTATAAGAGTTAAGTCCTAAAACTATTTAGATGATTTAAACAGGGCAAAAGTTTTGGCCAAAAGACTTCTTGATGTAATCAAATAGAAAGCAATAATTGTATTGGTTAGATTTAACAGAGAATAGTTTGGAGTTATACGAACTTTAGCTTATAGGAGTGTTATCAGAAATAATGTAATTTACGAATTATGCTCTCAAAAAGATTTTTGAATTAATTCTAGAGTCATGAAATTGGCTAAGGGGGGTTGATGTTGGTTTATGAAGATGCTTGGATTTTGAGGCGAGGTTATTTTTTTTCTCGAACCTCCATTTTTTTGATTTGGATGTTAAAGGAAAACGAAATCTTATTTTCCTTAACATAATTTTTTTTTTCTTCATAAATAAAAATAACCCAATGTATATGTGTTGGAGTAATGAATTTTATCCTCTTACTCCGTAACGTATAATCTTTTAAATTATTGGGTGCTCATGTTTACGGAATGAAATCTTATTCTCATTGACATAAGATCTTTTTCTTTTTAGGGAAATATTTTTATCATACCAAGTAGGTTATGATAGGTAAGGGGAGAAAAGAGAACTAGATGTTTAATTGAAAAATAATTGAGAGCAACCTTTATAAATTGTACGTTCCAATTTTTCAGAAAGCTAAAAGCAAGCATAATTGAACTCTATAGTCGTTATTTTCTAACATGGTACACGTGCTCCTATCTATGAAAAATTAGAAGTAGTGCCTAAAGCGAGTCCCCTATTTTTAACAAAGTATAATAAATTCTTTAAAACTTAACCCCGGCTATTTAGATTTTTCAATCTATAATTAACAAACGAATAGTGAACAAAGAATTGATCAAATTCACATATAAATAATCTCAAAACGAAAGTATTGGATAGCAAGAAACTTAAGAATGAAAGGTTTGATTTATTTGTTTCATAACTTACATAAAATTTTTTTTTTTTTAATTTTTTTTTGAAGTTATGCTCTTTTTTTGTATTTTTGTATTTATATCTTTAATATATACATACTAAAAAGAAAGAAAAAAAATGCGAAAATAAAATTTTTTTTTGGATTTTTAAGTTTTGTGAATTTTTTTTTATTTTTATGTTTTGTGAATTTTTTTGTATTTTTAATGAAATTTTCATTCAAATTACAAAAATTTGGGAAAAAAAAAAAATATTTACAAGGATGAGAGGGAAAAAGGGAGAGGGGAAAGAGAAAGAATATTTACAAAAAGTACTTATAAAAATTATTTACAAAAAATATTTACAAGAATATTTACAAAAATATACAAAAATGATGCCGCGAGATGACTCGTTATGTGGATGGCTCGATGAGCCGGATCTCGCGGACAAAGTCAAAAATAAGTCAAAGTTTCAAAAATGAAACTTCAAAATTTTTAAATTTTTTTTTTTTGATTTTTGTGTTATATATATATATATATTTTTTTTTTGTGTTTTGTTTTTGAAGTTTTGTTTTTAAAATTTAATTTTGTTTTGTTTTGTTTTGTTTTTTTTAAGTGAAAAAGAAAGTACAAAAATACGAAAACACCCCCATACTTAGATCCAATATTGTCCCCAATGTTGTATGCTAAGCATGAGGAACAAGACAACAGGTATATGTACAAAAAAAGGAAAAAGAGGGGGGCAGAAAACGTCCCTGATCCGCGCTCGGGGAAGCCCATTAGAAACCCTGCATTTATTAGAAAAATAGAAAACATAATAAATAAAGACGTAAAAAAAGATAGACGTGGGGTGCCTCCCAGGAGAGCTTTGTTTATAGTCGCGTAGTTTGACTATAGTGGCGGGTTTATATATGGAGAAGGGATATGGTTTCGCTCCTACTGATCACAGGGTCGCCCGCTATATAAGACTTTAACCGATTACCATTCACCTTAAAGTGCCTTTTTCGGGGTGGGAGATGAGTATGGTCCCATATGGCCAAACCTCTTCAACCTTGAAGGGGCCAAACCATCGCGATTTTAGCTTACCCGGGAAAAGCCTAAGACGTGAATTGTAAAGAAGGACTAGATCGCCCGGAGAAAAAGTTTTGGGGGTTTTAATTTTTCGATCGTGATAAAACTTAGAACGCTCCTTATAGAACTTATTGCTTTTGTAAGCGTTCGCACGCCATTCATCGAGCTCGTTTAGTTGCAATTTTCTATTCTGAGCGGCTAAGTTAGATTCGAGGTTTAAGAGTTTTAATGCCCAAAGTGCGCGGTGCTCCAATTCTACGGGTAAATGGCACGCTTTGCCATAGACTAATCGAAATGGGGTACAACCAGTAACGGTTTTGTACGCCGTACGATACGCCCATAACGCGTCGTCAAGCTTAACAGACCAATCTTTCCTATTAAGTGAAACGGTTTTTTCTAATATGCGTTTTATCTCTCGATTTACTACCTCAACTTGGCCACTTGTTTGCGGGTGGTAGGGGGTGGCAAGCTTGTGCGTGACTCCGTATTTAGCTAACGTCTTAGCCATTAGAGCGTTACAGAAATGCGTTCCCTTATCACTAACAATAGCGCGAGGCGTGCCGAAGCGAGAAAATAATTTTTTTTAGAAATGTAACGACGACTCGCGCATCGTTGGTGGGGAGAGCTTGCGCTTCCGCCCACCGTGATACGTAGTCGACCGCCACTAAAATATATATATTTTTATAAGAAGGAGGTAGAGGGCCAACAAAATCTATGCCCCATAAATCGAAGACTTCGCATTCTAAAAACATATTTTGGGGCATCTCGTCGCGACGTGAGATGTTACCCGACCGCTGACAGCTATCGCATGCGTGCACAAAATTGTGCGCGTCTTTGAAGAGAGTGGGCCAAAAGTAGCCCGCCTCTAGCGCCTTCCTAGCGGTCCGGTTGGCTTGATAGTGCCCCCCGGATGGACCCTCGTGGCAGTGCCTCAATATTTGTGTGCACTCCACTCCCGCGACGCATCTTCGAACCGCTTGGTCCGCGCAGATACGGAAAAGAAATGGGTCATCCCAAAAGAAATTTTTCAAGTCGGAAAAGAATTTCTTCTTTTGATGACTTGAAAAATCTTTTGGAAGTACCCGCGCGACTAAGTAGTTCGCAAAATCTGCGAAACAAGGCGAAGATGACGAAGACGAACGAATGGCGAGAAGTCGTTCCTCGGGGAATCTGTCATTTATTTCAGATTCGACGAGCGCTTCTGCACCCGGATTTTCTAAACGGGAGAGGTGGTCTGCCGCTAGATTCTCCGCGCCCTTCTTATCCCGGATCTCCAAGTCAAACTCTTGTAGGAGGAGAATCCATCGAAGAAGGCGGGGCTTCGCGTCGGTTTTGGCTAGTAAATACTTAAGGGCGGAGTGATCGGTGAAAACGATAACTTTAGATAGCGTAAGGTATGAGTGAAACTTATCGAAAGCGAAAACGACGGCTAAGAGTTCCTTTTCCGTCGTCGTGTAATTCACTTGTGCGGAAGTGAGCGTCTTGCTAGCGTAATAAATAGGATGAAAATGTTTTTCTACGCGTTGGCCAAGAACGGCTCCTAAGGCAATATCACTAGCGTCGCACATGATTTCGAACGGAAGGGACCAATTAGGGGCCACTAGAATTAGAGAATTGATGAGTTTTTGTTTTATAAAATTAAAAGCAGACTCGCAATCGCTACTAAAGACAAAAGGTGATTCCTTTTCCAAGAGGTGAGTAAGCGGCTTTGTTATTTTTGAAAAATCTTGAATGAAATGCCTGTAAAAGCCCGCGTGGCCTAAGAAACTCCTAATGGATTTTATGTTTGTCGGTTGAGGAAGTTTTTCTATGATTTCTACTTTGGCCTTATCGACCTCTATCCCCTTAATCGAAATCTTATGGCCGAGGACCAAACCTCCTCGAACCATAAAGTTACACTTTTCCCAATTTAAAACAAGATGTGTGTCCTCGCATCGCTGGAGGACACGATCAAGATTACGAAGACAATCCGGGAATGAGCATCCGAATACAGAAAAGTCATCCATAAATATTTCCATAATATATTCTACTAGCTCACCAAAAATTGCTAGCATACATCTTTGGAATGTAGCTGGCGCATTGCAGAGGCCGAATGACATCCTTTTGTAGGTGAAGGTGCCAAAGGGGCAAGTAAAAGTTGTTTTCTCTTGGTCTTTGGGGGAAATGGGGATTTGGAAAAACCCCGATAAACCGTCGAGAAAACAATAAAAAGGATGTCCGGAAAGACGCTCAAGAATTTGGTCAAGGAACGGTAGTGGAAAATGGTCTTTGCGGGTGGCATCATTAAGTTTGCGATAATCGATGACCACACGCCAACCCGTAACAGTACGAGTTGGGACGAGCTCGTTGTGCTCATTCGCCACTACGGTTAGACCGCCCTTCTTGGGCACGACATGAATGGGACTAACCCATGCACTATCAGAAATGGGATAAATAATCCCCGCATCTAATAATTTAATTATCTCATCTTTCATGACGTCTTTCATGTTTGGGTTAAGACGCCGCTGCGGCTGAATGGTTTTGCGACAATTATCGTTTAAGAAAATTTTGTGAGTGCAGAAAGAAGGGTTAATCCCCTTTAGGTCAGAAATTTGCCATGCAATTGCGTGGCGATGTTTAAGCAAAACCTCCAATAAATCGGAGGTCTCTGAATTGCTTAAATACGAAGAAATGATTATCGGGAGTGTATTATTTTTCCCCAAAAAAGCGTATTTTAGGGATTCGGGTAATGGTTTGAGTTCTAGGGTGGGCGGTTCTTCTAGTGAGGTTTTAGTGCAAATGTCTTTTGAACTAATTGGTTCAAAAGGCATATTCGTAGACGCGTCCTCATCGCAATAAAAATTTTCGAGCGAAAAAATATTTTCGTTTAAAAACTCGGACTCGAAAACCGGAGAAGAACAATCTCCATAAAAAGAATCTAAAGAGTAGCAGAAATCGTCGCTCGGCGACGAGTCTTCCATAGAGGAGTTAATAGAAAAAGTAACTTGGTCGTCTCCTACCCGAAGGAGAAGCTGACCATTACTTACATCGATTAATGCACGTGAGGTCGCGAGGAAAGGGCGACCAAGTATTATTGGTACGTTGGCGTCTTCCTCGATGTCCAAGATGACGAAGTCCATCGGGAAGGTGAACTTGTCTACTCGGACAAGGACATCCTCAACAACCCCGATGGGGAACCTAACCGAGCGATTCGCTAGTTGGATGCGCATATTGGTAGGAGCAGGAGTACCCAAACCTAAACGCAGGAAGAGCGAGAACGACATCAAATTAATGCTCGCGCCTAAGTCTGCTAAGGCGTATTTTACTAATACATCGCCAAAAAGGCACGGGATGGAAAACCGTCCCGGGTCGTTTTGTTTTGAGGGCAATTTACAAGTAAGAGCCGTCGAGCAGACAGCGTTAAGAGATATATGCAAAATATCCTCGAGTTTGCGTTGATTAGAAAGTAGTTCTTTTAAAAATTTCGCATATTTAGGCATTTGCGAGATAGCCTCGCAAAAAGGAACATTAATATGAATTTGTTTAAGTAATAAAATAAATTTTTCATATTGCGCATTTACTCGCTCGTTATCTAACTTATGCGGGTAGGGCAACGCCTTGTTTAAAATAGTTTTGTCGTTAAAAATCGGTAAGGGTTGCGTAATCGAAGAAGAGGGAAGAGGGGTCGGAGGTGAAATATGTACCTGAGGATCGATCCGTTTTGGATCGACCACCTCCTTACCGCTACGGAGGGTTATAGCGTTGGCGGTTTCCCTTGGATTGGGCTCCGTGTTCCCTGGCAGTGCCCCTAGTGCGCGTTCCGACATAAGTCGCTCCAGCTGTCCAACCTGGAGTTCTAAATTTTTAGCGATCCGGTGATGTTCCGGATATTGGACTCATTGGACGCGACATAACGATTAAAATTTTCCTCCATCCGGGGATGGCTTCATAGGAGGGGGAGGAGGAAACGTTGGCGCAAAAGGAGGGGGAGGTGGACGCTGCGCATTGTTCTGGTTGCTCCAGGAGAAATTCGGATGGTTCCTACAACCCGGAATATAGTCGCTACTATAAGGGTTGTTTTGAAAGGAGGGACGCACCGGATTTCCCATGTAGTCCACGAACTCGTCGACTACGCAGACGTTAGAGGGGGGAAGAAAACAAGGCGGAGTGGAGGAGGCAACAGACATCTCCGCCACCTGCTTAGTTAGCCTTTCCACTTGGAGGGCTAGCTGAGCAGTGGCATCCACTTCAAAAATGCCCGCCTGCTTAGGGCGCACCCGCGGGACATTCCACTGGTAGGCATTCACCGCCATTTCCTCGAAAAGAGCCTGGGCGGCCTCGGGGGTCTTATTGTTCAGAGTGCCCCCGGCAGCCGCGTCAATCATTTGACGCGTCTGACTGTTCAGTCCATTATAAAAAATTTGTACCTGCAACCACGTTGGCAGAGCGTGGTGCGGGCACCGGCGGAGTAACTCCTTAAAGCTTTCCCAAGTCTCGTAAAGAGACTCGGAGTCGTTTTGGACGAACGAAGATAAGTCCGCCCGCAATCTTGCAGTTTTCGCGGGCGGAAAATACTTCGTAAGGAATTTCTCAGCCAACTCCGCCCAGGACGTGATGGATCCCCGCGGGAGGGAGAGTAACCACGCCTTAGCCTTGGACTTAAGAGAGAAGGGAAAAAGGCGCAAACGAATGGCGTCATCAGTGACGCCATTAATTTTGCAAATCTCAAGAAAATTAGACAAGTGGTTATTGGGGTCCTCATCCGGCAGCCCGTCGAACTGCACGGCATTTTGGATCATTTGAATAACACTCGACTTAATTTCAAAATTATTGTTGGCCACAGCGGGCCGAACAATACTCGACCCCGTATCATCCAAGTTGGGCCGAGCGTAGTAAGACATAGTACGCTCGGCCGGTTGGGCATTATTTGGGTCGCCTATAGAAGAAGAGGGTTCTCCGATGGATTCCGCGGGGTCTAAAAAGGGAATTCGACGGAGAGATCGGATACGCGCAAGAGATCGGTCGATCTCGAGGTCGAATTCAAGATTTTCAGAACTCGAAGGTTGTCCACGGGTCATACACCCTAAAAAAAACGAAAGGGGGAAGGATATATATATATTTTTTTTTAATAAAAAATTTTGTGAAAATTAAGTAAAATTAATAGAGTCCCGAATTCAATATAACAACCGTGGTCCCTGGCAACGGCGCCAAAAACTTGATGGCCGCGGAACAGAGACCGACTGTGGGTGGTTCGAAATGGTCAGATTCCGCGGGCCGGTTAGAAGATCGAGTTTTCTAACGAGAGGAGGCAAGTGCACCTATCGCAAGTAGTACTCGGTATTCGGGAAAATACCGAGGTCGTATTATTCTCGGAAACGCGTTGATTATATCTACTCTTCAAGGAACACTATTATCTTACTATCAATAACGAGGGATTTTTTTTTAGTTTAATTGAAACGGAAAGAAAGAGAGTTGAATTTTGCTAAGTTAGTTCGATGACGGGTTAACGCTCGGCATCGAATCGGATTAAGACTAAAATAATTCTCAACAATTATTAAACTTTGTTTTTAAATTAATAAAAGGCACTTGGCCGTGCAGGTTCCAAGAACATGAGCTCACCTTGGTCTAGGGATATCGCTCACCTGGGCGCTAAGGCTATTCGACCGAACGTTAGTCCGACGAAGGATTCCCCTTAACGCCCGCATTACGCTAAGAACCCTGCTATTGGGTGGAGAACCCAATCCGGCAGAACTACGTTTCTCCTCTTTCGAGGGGCGTGCGCAGTTTTCTTTACCCAAGGGGGATCGGTCCATATGTGCAGCCTCTCGGCGTCGCGTACGGATAACAGAAATAGATCCCACACATCGATTATGTGGTCCTATGCGTCGTTAACCCGGGGCAAACCATAAGTCCTTAAATTAAAATAAAAATAAAGTTCTTTAATTTTTCAAATCATTTTATATGTCCCAATGCTCTTCGATGTCGAAGGCTAATAGAGATTAACCACTCATCGGTATGGGGACGGCTTTATGTTTTTAGGTGAAGCGTGAGTGTTAAACTAAGCACTGAACAATTATAAGAGAAAACACAAAAAATAGGACAATTAGATAAATTGAAGGCTAATTGATGCAGGCACTCACGCACACTTCAAAACCATAAAGAAAATTAAATAAAGCAAGCCCTACTCAAATGAGTAGGCGGAAATAAATGCACACACGCACACACTCTTCTTAATTGAAGAAAGCGATAAATAAAGCGTCAAAATTATCTCCTACACGCACACACTCTACATAATTTAGAAAGCGATAAAATTGCAAGCCCCGGCTCAAATGAGTGGGCGGAGGTAAATTTATCTCATACACGCACACACTCTACTTGAAAGTAAAACACACACACGCACTCTACAGAAAAGTAAACACATGCACACACACAAAGTTTTCCTACTCAAGTGAGTAGGAAGAAAATGAAAGCAGTAAAAAGACAAGTCCCACTCAAACGAGTGGGCGGAAAATAAAAGCAGAGCGCCATTTAACTCTTAACGAGTAGGCGGAAATAAATGCATACGCACACGCGCACTCTACAGAAGTTGAAATAAAGCAATAAAACCTAACTCATACACGCACGCACCCTTGCAAAAAAATAAGAAAAGCGAAGTGCTGAAAAATTAAAACAACTGCATTTCTACCGCTAGAATGCGGTAGAAATGCATAAAAAGTGAAAATAAAAATTAACCGAGCAAAAATGTTTTGCAAATAAATGCAAAATGAAAGTACTCGAAAAATTAATACAACTGCATTTCTACAGCTAGAATGAGGTAGAAATGCATAAAAAGATGAAATAAAAATTAAAGGGACTAAAAGTTTTACAAATAAAAAGCTAAAATGAAGTGAGCGAAAAATTATAACGACTACATTTTTATTCATAAGTTTTTATAAAACCTCCAAAAAGTGAGAATAAAACTAAAAAGAACGAGAAGTTTTACATTCCTAAGAGCCTAAGTTAAAGAAAATAAAAACGAACACTTTTAGGGGAGTTTTTATAAAACCTATATGAATGAAAATAATAAAGAAGAAAAAGCTAAAGCTAAAAAGTGTGGAAAACGAAAACTAAACGGACGGCACAACGGCTAGAAATGCCGATAAATCCTAAATCTAACTAAGTTATCATGGCTATAAAAATGAAAACATAAAAGAAACACAAAAAGATGAACGAAAAATTGCTTAAGTAGGCACATTCAAATGGATTTTTCATACTAAGGAAGAGAGAAAATTTCAAATTTTATTAAAGCAAACACCCTAATACAAACTAAGAGAGAGAGAGGGGGGAGAAATTCTCCTTACATAAGTATGGAATCCAAATGGGCAGCACCTCCCCTAAGCAAAGTGGTCAAAAAAGTGAACAAGAAAAGCTTCCTGGAAGCTCTTATTTATAGGCAAATTTTCTGGTGGGTCACGCCCGTGACTAGGGCGTGACAGGGGGGCGTGTCGATACTGTACATGAGCTGATCGGGTGACTTGACTGGAAAGTTGACTTCGGCTGAAAACGTGGCGGTCACGCCCTAGGTCACGGGCGTGACATGTGTCAGTCACGGGCGTGACAGGGGCGTGTCGGGGAGGTCGATCTGGGCGCGGTCCGGCCGCAAAGTCGCGCGCGTCACGTCGGGCCAGGTGGCTAAGTCACGCCCGTGTCACACCTTGATACGAGCGTGTCTAGGGGCGTGTCGAGCTCGGTTTGATGATCGCCGATCGTCGAGCTCGCACCTGTGGTCGGCGATCGTCGAGGGCGTGACACGGGCGTGTCGGTCATGTGACACGGGCATGTCAGTCAACATTTTGACTTTTTCTGGAATTTTTCTGGAATAAAAATAAAGCTAAGTTAGAAATAATATTTACAAAAATAAGCAATTTATTGAATAAAACTAATAAAAAAGACAAAAAATAAACAAAATTGACTTAAATAAAATACAAAAATATAGGTATATTTACAACTCATCAAGCCCCCTTTCTCTCTCTCTTCATTGGAGGGAAGATCCGGCCACTCAATCCACTCCATAGTGCTTGCAAAAGCTTCATCCTCCACCGTCATTGACATTGTTATTTTTGAAGCTCCGGTTTAAGCTACTCGTTGAAGCCCATCAAGTTCCATTCCACCTCCGCAACCTAAACAATACGAAGACGGGTTCGACGGAGGAAGTGACAGCTCCTCTTGGATCCTGGACTCCTTTCTAAGACTGAGCACGGACAAGGGTTGACACCCCTAAATTCCAGCTGGAACCTTAGGAAAGCTTCTTTGTCATGGTTGTAATCTCTCATCTCTCCTCTTATATTTACTCCTTACTGAACTCTTGTTGAATATTGTAGTGTGATGAGCATATGTGGTTCTAGAAGGCTTCATGCTTTTGCTTAGGTGTTTTCTGAACTTGTTATGCATTGTGAAGCTCATTATTCTTGCTAAGGTTGGTGTTTTGGACATTCTAGCATTTGTTAGAAGTGTGCGTTGTGAAGAGGTGTTTTAGACCCTCTCTAGTTCTCACACTCCGCTATTACTTTCCAGAGTGATTCACCCGAGTGAAGCGGTGAAGGCGACCCGCAATAATTTAAGGTTGTTTAATTTAGGAAACCCCAATAAAAACCCCTTTGCTCACCTTTTACTTGCACTCATTTATTCAAAGTACTAAAACCCTTGCTCCCTAATTGCACTCTGCGAGAGATCGATACTCGGCGAAGCTACTCCCCATTATTATTACCTGACAACGATCGGTATACTTGCCGCACGTGCATCGGGTTTTTGGCACCATTGCCGGGGAGTGCAATCGTTCCTTGTGGTTTTGTTTTTGGTGAAAAGTTTGTACGTTCTTTAGTGCATTTTTTTTTGTTTTTTTATGAGTTTATGACAGATCGGAACCCAGCTGAAAGAGTTCAAGAATAAAAAGTTGAAGCTGAGACTGCAAGAGCTAGGAGAGCTCGGTTGCACGCTGCTGCTGCGAAAGTGAGAATGGACAATCCAGTCCTTGGAAGAAATGACCAGGAAGAGAGAGTGGCTGATGCAAATGAGGTGGTCCAACCTCAAATAAGTAAGATAGAGTGGCCGATGCAAACGAGGTGTTCCATTCCTTAGTCAGGGATCTCAGAAATTTGTCATTCAATTCTCCATTAGTGAAGACCCGGCCATAGAATTTTAGGCTGTTGATAATCTTGAAGAAGCTTTCAAAAATATCAGTAATAGAATCCTTGGGACCTTGTCTGAATGCTTCATATTTCTTATTCAGGAGGGATATTGTGTAATCCCTTACCTCTTAAGTACCTTCCATCAGGACGATGAGAGACTCCCACATTTCCTTGGCGGATTGGCAGTGAATAAGATTCTGCAACATAGAATCATCGACTGCACTTGCGATTATATTCTTTGATTTCATCTCTAAAGAGACAAGTGCAATCTCATCTTTGTCAAGATCCATAAGTTTCTTTAGAACTTGCCTTGTTGGGTCAATGATGGAGGCTGTCATTAGAACATAGGGTCCTTCTCCACTATCATAAAGATCCTTGGATCTACAACTTCCATAAAGAATTTTATTCTTTCTTTCCACATGGGAAAGTTAGTCTTTGTGCATAAGGAAAGCTTAGAAAAATCCTTGGCTCTATCCATGCATTTATCCACATAATACAACTAGGAGAAAATCTGTTCAAGGTGTCAACCTTTTTGATGAACCACCTAGCTCTGATACCAATTGAAGTTTTTAGTTGTTTACCTAAATCACATAGAGTGGGGGTTAATAAGTGAGGTCTTCATCTTTTTGCGGAATAAAAACTTGTAACGATGGAGCGTATAAAATAAACAAGCAAGCCAAAGAAAACACAGGATTTATAGAGGTTCCCTAACCTTGGGTACGTCCACTCTCCACCTTACCGATCTAGCACCATGCTAGACTCGACTACTTCACTATTAGCTCAGATTGGAAAATAATCCTACAACTAGTAGCAACGCCCCTACAACTCGGAGTCAAAAAACTCCTACAAAAATCTCGGAGAACAAAGCACCTATAACTCGGAGAAAAATCACCTACAAGAATAAAGTGTTTTACAGAAAATATACAAACAAAAATATTTCAGATCTGAGTCTTCAGACATTCTTCATTCTTAAAATTTGAGACTCTGTCAGAAATAGATCGAAGAAAACAATGTCAAAATCTTTGTATTTGAAAACTTATGATCAACACGATCAAGGAATAGATCTGTCGATGTAAAAAGTCTTAATCTATTGAAACCTTCTTGTTCTGTATCTCTTGGATCGGAGAAGGTCAGCATCAAATAAGACGATGAACAGCAGCGACGCTTCACGATTTAGAATGAAAAATATGCGATTCAAAATACTTAATTTTCTTGTTAGGGTTAGTTTATTATGATAAGACCTTTTATAGGACTTGCCTAACGGTCATAATCAATAATGACAGAATATGAGGACCAATAAGAAACAAGATCAATTTTAAATTATTTCTTCGGGACTTAATGAAAAATTCAAAGAATTGAATTTCATTTCTTGAGTGAAGGATTTACTTCTCAAGAACAACTTCTGTTTCTCGAGAAGAGGTATAACATTCTCGAGAAGAAGTACTTAAGGAAAAAACTACAAATAAGTTTTGGATTCTCGAGAAAGAAAAGACTTTTACTCGATAAATAATTTTTGTTACTCGAGAAATAGGTAATGACTTCTCGAGAGCTGAGTGGACTTCTTGAGAATAATTTAAACTTCTCGAGAAATAACTTCGGCTTCTCGAGTAAATACTTCTGCTTTCTATAGATGAAGCTTGGCCTTCTTGTGTAAAAACTTTTGCTTTCTCAAGACAATGCTTGGCCTCCTCGAGTAATTACTTATGCTTCTCGAGACATGAACCTTGCTTCTCGAATACTAGACTTAGAACCTCTCGAGAATTTGACTTAGCAAAATTTCTTAACAAGATTTTAATTCTTCTTCTTGGAGATCAACAACCCATAGTTTCTTCCATATCTTTAGTACTTGAAAAAGAAGTGTGTCCCAATAGGGAGGCTACACATGAATCAACACCATGGATCACACAATGAGGGATTACATTATATAGTCCTGTGTTTGGTGACTCATTGTATACTGACATTGGTCTTCACTTGATATTTATAACCTGCAAGCACTCAACTTGAAAAGAGTATCAAATAAAAACTTAATTCATCTTAGTTCAAGGGTGACTTCATACGAATCAAGGTTATTGTGGATACAATACCCAATAAACTTCCCCTATTTGAAGAAGTCAGAACTGTCTACACAAAGGCAAATTACATCAAGATAAATAAATAAAATAACTAGTAAACAAAGTAATAATGAGAAATACTATGATAAAGAAAAATCAGATCATCTAAATTAAAAGATTTATATTTATAGATATTGTCCAAGAAAAATCCAATTCCACAAAATCTCATTAAGAAACTTCTGATCTTCTTTTATTACTTCATGGTCTGTTGTTGTTGTTATCTCTTGTGAATTTCTTCCTGTCTCTGGAAATACATGAATGGATTTGGAAAATAATTGGATGGCCTGGGTGGAGCAGAGGGGTCTTCACAAATATACTTCCTGTCATGAAGCCTTCTCAGAGTCATAGACTTCTCATACTGTTCCCATTCAGATTGAGAGTAGTAGTTATCCTTATTTTCTCTGAATTCAACAACTAATCTTAAAGTATCCAGAATTATTTACATAGAAGTGGGGCTCCAAACTCCAGCATGTTCTCTTACATCATGTTCTTGCATAGGTGGGGATCTTCTGGAAGAAACACCATCACCATACATTCTTATTTTTGGAATTTTCACATCAAGTGCTAATTGAGGAGGCACATCAGCTTGTTCAGAATTCCAGACTTGAGCATTAGTTTCAGGAGGTGGAGCAACATAATTTTCAGATCTGTGAGAGAATGAGGGCTTCTGGGCAGGAGGATTGAGATGATCAGGAACAACATTTGGATAAACTTGGAATTCAGGAAATATATTGTTATGCATCCAAACTGCTGTATCATAGCTATGAAATTTGACACCATCAAACTGGGTTTGAACATCAGCATGTATCTCTGTTATCTTTCCTTCCCAAAGAGTTTTCATGGTACTATAAGATTTCTCTAGATTTTCCTTGAATAATTTCTCCCCCTTTCTGAATTCTACAGATAGGGTGTTGGAACACCCTATTACTAATTTGGGTAAGTATCACTATGTCTATTGGATTATTGCATTGACCTTGTTGTATAGAATAAAGGTCAACTAGTTAAGGTCTAAGGCTTAGAACTTAGGTTTGAAGCTTTCCCCAAGACCTTCTACTTCAGATAAGAAGCCCAGAAGTAGAGTTCAACTTGTCGTCGAGCTCAGATCGACGATGCGCCGAATCTAGTTCGATGATCTTTTAACTTAGGTCGACGAGGAATCGAACTCAGTTTGACGATTGCTGGGCTCAGATCGACGCTTTTTGTCTAAGACTAGTTCCAATATCTCTAAGCTCAGTTCGACAATAGTTGAGCTCAGATCGACGATTATCTTTTGAGATCGACGATTTCTGGAATTCTGTGAGTTTTGTTAAGGATTTCAAATATCTTCAAGTCAGAGCATTTATTGAAGAAGATTTTTAGCTGTTATATTAAATCTGGAGCAAGTTTCAAGGAAACAAAGAAGGAATGTTATTTAAGTTTTTCCTCCAGAGACAGTTGACATTTAAGGAAAGCATTTATGATTTTGCTAACGATTATCTAAAAGATTTGAAGACTGGATTTAATATTATGATTCAGAGAAGAATAAATACATATAGAGAAGAAGAAAAAAGGAAGATCAATAACACAGAATAGAGAACAAGC
The DNA here is from genome assembly GCA_039513925.1 of Platanthera zijinensis. Taxonomy (NCBI): domain Eukaryota; kingdom Viridiplantae; phylum Streptophyta; class Magnoliopsida; order Asparagales; family Orchidaceae; genus Platanthera; species Platanthera zijinensis. Next base: position 191,445,835 of record CM077084.1, read on the forward strand.
TTCTATTCTTTTTGATTCCTTTAGATTCAAAGTTTCTCAAGTCTTCATCATTCATACTCCAAACAACACACATTTCAGTTCTTGTTGAAATCATCTTTTGCTGGAGTATTCTTTTCATTGAAGACCTATCACCCTTGCAAAGCTTCTATTCCAGAACTCTTGCTAATCTCAAGGGGAGCTTTGACAACATCAACATCACCCTTGTGCTTCTCTCTGATTGTTGATAGAGAAGAAAACTTAACCTTTTTCTTTTTCTTTCCTATAAAAGGGTTCTTTAAACTCCCTTCAAAAGTTTTGTTTTGGTTTCTGATACCTTATCAAAACTCAGTGGTGGCAAGACACCTGATCAAAAATCTTGTTTGGTTTTTGAGCACCTGATCAAAAGCTCATTGGTGCCTAAGACACTTGATCAACTCATACTGCAGTGGATTCCTACCAAGGGTGGTAGAAGAGTGGATGTACCAAGGTTTTGGGGAACCACTATAGTTCCTTGTGTCTTCTGGTTGCTTGTTATTTTGTTTGTTGTGTGCTGTAGATTTGCTTCTTGTAATTGTTTTATTCTGATTACTATTAAGCACTCTACACTTAGTAAATTAAGTCTTCCACTACTAAAGTAATTTTTAAATTTGCAAGAATTATTTTAAAACAGTCTATTCACCCCCTCTAGAGTGAAGGGTTGATCTTACACTCACTTTCAATTGGTATCAGAAGGAGGTTGGTTGTTCATACAGGCTAACACCTGAACCAAAAGATCTCTCTTAAGATCCATCCTTAATAGAGGGTTATTTTTATTATATTTATTTTAATCTAAATTCATGTCATAGAATAAAAATTATGCTAGCACCAGACCTCCAGTGTGTAATCTCTCAAAGTTTGCACTTTGGAAGGAAAGAATCAGATTATACATGAATTCCATTGATGAAGATATTTTTAATTCTATTTTGTCAGATTGCCATAAGCCTCCTGCAAACTCAAGCACAAATGTTGTTCCACCTCCTTCAGGAACAGATGCTGACATAAAGAAATGGAAGGTTATTGATGCCAAATCTATGAACATACTTGCTCTAACAATGTCTGATGACATCTTCCAGAAGGTAGCTGAATGTAACTCAGCTAAAGTGATTTGGGACAAGCTATCTGAGCTTGTGTCAGGATCGGCTGATGAGAGAAAAGATAGGTGATCTCATCTCATCACTCAGTATGAGAATTTCAAGAAAGCAGAAAATGAATCATTAGCTGATATGTACAACAAACTAAGTCTGATTGTCAGTGAACTCAAGACAATGGACAAGGAGATCTCTCTCACAAAGATAAATGACAAAATCCTAATGTGCTTCCCCAGCACTTGGGATTCAAGGATCTGGCCCATCAAGGATGCCAGAAGTATAAATGAAATCACTATAGAAGCTCTTTTGGGCAAGCTCAAATCTTATGAGCAGCTCATCAAGAATAGAGAAGAAGAGCAGAAGACAACTTCTCCACCAGTCAGGAAGGAGAAGTTAATTGCTTTCAAGGCAACAGAAGAACAGCCTGAAGACAAAGTCACAAGCAATGAAGAAGTGACGAGCCTCCTAGCCAAGGGGTTCTACAAAATGGCAAGGAAGGACTTCAGAAAAAGGTTATCCAGAGGCCAAGGAAAGCCAAGGTATGATAATTCAAATAATAAAGAGATTATTTGTTATGGTTGCAGGAAACCAGGACACATACTGCATTATTGTCAAGAAAGTAAAAATAAGAACAAGAAGGACAATTGAGAAAAGAGAAAAGATAAAGACTCTAGAGGAAATTGCTATGAAAGATCCTCTTCCAGCAAGAACAAGCACACAAGGAAGGGATTTGTTGTTGAAACATGGAGTGAAACAGAAGAAGAATCTGAAGCATCATCAATTTCAAGTGATGATGAGGATGATGCACAAGAAAAAGATTTCTGCTTGATGACAATCAATGCATCACAAAACCTCACTAATTCAGAACATGAATCTGAATTTGAACCAGAGCTAGAAGAAGACCCGGTAATTGATTCATTTGATTTTAATTCTGAGGACTTCAAGTCTGAATTTAAAGCACTGTGTTTAGATTTACTTAAGCCTGAGAATGAAATTATCTCTCTCAGAAATCAGTTATCTTAATACAGTACCTTAAGTTCAGATAACCTCAAACTCTCAGATGAGTTAGAATAGTGTAGGGAGCAGATAGCTTCACTGAAAAGTGAACTATCTGAGGCCATAAAGTTTGAAGTATCCCTCTATGGGAGAAGTATCAAACTGATGGACATCACAAGCACAGTGAACTCAAGATTCAATAGTACACTAGGCTTGGGTACTTCATCCAGCCAACATATTATGTTAACAACTCCCATTAAATTTATCTCTGATAATGGAAAAGGAGTTGTGGAGGTAGCAAGAAAAAATTCTGATCTACCCAAAGAGAACAAAGTTCAATAGAAATCGTCCAACGGAGCTCGACGATCTTCGAACAGAGCTCAGCGATTTCATTCTGAATCGTAGAACTCAGGTCGACGATCTCTGATCTCTGAACACAGACAAGATCGGTCGCTGAACGGAGCTCAGAGATATGACCAATTCTCAAGGGGTACATCAAAAATTAATTCTAGATATCCTACATCTCAAGGGTTCAACCCTTATACTGAATGGATAATTCCTCTTAGGAGATATCATCCTGAAGGTTATAAGAATCAACCTGGGATGTCTTTTTTTTTTTATTTCAAAGGTTATCAAGCTAGACCCAAGATTAACTAGGTCAAAAACAAATGAACTATTATTTGTGCAGGTGAAGACTTATCCAACCATGGACCAACACTGGTATCTGGATAGTGGGTGCTCCAAGCACATGGTTGGAAGCAAGGGTAACCTAATATCCTTCAAGGCTAAGCATGGACCAGAAGTGATGTTTGGATATTCAAACTATGGACAGACCAAAGGATATGGTGTAGTCAAAATTTGGTTAGTGACATTCAAAAATGTAGCATATATGGAAGGACTGAATCACAACCTTATTAGTATCAGTCAGTTATGTGATGAAGGTTACAAAGTCACATTCAACAAATCTTCATGCTTCATCAAATCAGAAGACAACACAACTGTATTGACAGGTAACAGAAGAAGTAACATCTATATAGTAAATTTTCATTCAACTAAGTTAGATATCTGTTTATTTAATTCTCTTAGCAAACCCAATGAATTATGGCATAAGAGATTAGGACATGTTAACCTTAGAATCATTTTTAGGCTATCCAAGGTCAACCTTTTTAGAGGACTACCTTCTAGCCCCTACAAGAAGGAAGGACTCTGCTGGGCTTGTCAATTAGACAAGCAAACTAAAAACTGCTTTAAGTCATTTAATAAGAGTGATTCACCTCGGATTTTCTACTTGTTACATATGGATCTATTTGGACCCATTACTATACAAAGCCTAGGAGGGAAATATTATACTTTAGTATTTGTAGATGACTTCTTTAGATTCACATGGGTGTTCTTTCTGAGGAAGAAGTCTGATAACTTCAAATGTTTGATAGAGTTTCTCAAATGTATACAGATTGAGTTCAATACTCACATAGCCCTGATCAGAAGTGATCATGGGACAGAGTTTGATTTTCTTATTATGTAAGAGTTCTGTCAAAAGGAAGGGATCAGGCACACTTTCTCAGCTCCTAGAACTTCTCAACAGAATGGGGTAGCTGAAAGGAAGAATAAAACCCTTATTGAATCTGCCACAACATTATTGACAGATGCTCACCTTCCCTTATCCTTTTGGTCAGAGGCTGTGAACACTTCAAATTATGTTCTGAATAAGAGTTTGATACATAAGCTAAAGGGCAAGACTCCCTATGAATTACTTAAAGGGAAGAAACCTAAAGTTGATTATCTTAGAATTTTTGGTTGTATTTGCTACATTCATAACAATGACAAGAAATACTTAGCAAAATTTGAAGCCAAAACTGATGAAGGAGTGTTTCTGGGATACTCCATGATCAGTATGGCCTATAGGGTTTATAATAAATCATCTCATAAAGTTGAAGAAATAGTGCATGTCTCTTTTGATGAAACTAATTTGTCTTAAGAGGAGAAGAGCACTTCAACCATAGACCCTTTGCAGGTACATTCTCTATCAGAGAATTTGGACAGGCTGAATATCATTGAAATAGATCCATCACCTTCATCCACTCAACAAGAAGCTGAAAGTAGTGAAAATGAAGATGACAGTCAGATTTTAGCAAGTCATGGTGACAATCAAAATGAAGAGCCAGTTATTGTTCCATAAGAGAAAACAACAACACAGGTTAGTGAACAATCAACACCCAGTGTTGATTTAGTAATAACAAAAGATCAACCAATCTCTCAAGTGATTGGAGACATCTCAGCAGGTGTGCAAACCAGAAATCAGATCAATCAAAATCTGAAGCACACTTGTTTTCTTTCTCAAATTAAGCCTCAATCCATACAAGATGCAGAACAAGATCCAAACTAGATCATTGCAATGCAAGAGGAATTAAATCAATTTGAAAGAAACAAAGTTTGGGAGCTAGTGCCAAAGCCAAAGAATCATCCCATTGTTGAAAACAAAATGGGTATTCAGAAACAATTTTGATGATCAAGGAGTTATTGTAAGAAATAAGGCAAGGCTAGTTACTCAAGGATATTCTCAAGAAGAAGGCATAGACTATGTCCAAACCTTTACACCAGTTGCAAGGTTAGAGGCCATAAGAATCTTCCTAGTATATGCAGCTCACAAGAAGTTCAAAGTATATCAAATGGATGTCAAATGTGCATTCCTCAATGATGATATAAAGGAAGAAGTTCAAGTAAAACAACCTCAAGGTTTTATCTCTCTAACTCACCCTGATTTTGTTTATAAATTACATAAAGCATTATATGGTCTCAAACAAGCTTCTAGAGCATGGTATGAGACCCTAGCTTGCTTTCTCCTTGAAAATGATTTTAAAAGGGGTAGAGTAGACCAAACTCTTTTTATAAGAACCCATAAGTCCAATATCCTACTAGTATAAATCTATGTAGATGATATTATTTTTTGTTTTACTGATTCAAATTTGTGCAAAAGGTTCTCCAACCTAATTCATTCCAAGTTTGAAATGATTAGCATGGGTGAGTTATCCTTCTTTTTAGGATTCCGAGTCAAACAACATGCTGATGGTATCTTTATTTCTCAAACCAATTATGCAAAAGAATTGATTAAGAAATTTGGTATGTCTGATGCATCCTCTATGAAAACACCCATGCCTACTAATGCTGTATTAGATGCTAATGAACATGGGAAACTAGTTGATCAGACCATATATAGAGCAATGATTGTCTCCTTATTGTATCTTACAACTAGTAGACCTGATATAATGTTTGCTACATGCATATGTGCTAGATTTCAAGTCATCCATAGAGAGTCACACCTCACATTAGTTAAGAGGATTATTAGGTATGTGAAAAGTTGTCCAAATCTAGGTCTCTGCTATCCAGCTAATTCAGGATTTGATTTAACTGGATTTTCTGATGCTGATTATGCTGGATGTAGAGTAAACAGGAAAAGCACCAGTGGAACTTGTTAGTTTCTTGGTGACAAACTTGTCTCTTGGTTTTGCAAGAAACAAACATCTGTGTCAACATCAACTGTTGAAGCTGAATATATGACAACAGGTAGTTGTTGCTCACAGATATTGTGGATTTAAAATCATCTCCTAGACTATGGCTACAACGTAGAGAAGTCCAAAATATTTTGTGATAATACTAGTGTTATTTCCATAGCTAAAAATCATGTCCTCCATAGTAGGACAAAACACATAGATATTAGGCATCACTTCTTAAGGGATAATGTAGAGAAAAGTAAAATTGAACTAGAATACATCCCAACTAATTTACAAAGGGGAGATATTTTCACCAAACCCTTGGATGAAAAGAAACACACTTTCTTCCTTAATCAGTTAGGAATGTTAGATGGAGGTAGTCTTAATTAAGTTCCAAGATCTTAAAAACCTAAAAATTGACAAAGACTAGGTTAAAAATTTTGAGTTTCCTAGTGTCCGTAGGTTTTCTCTAAACTCTGAACTACACTCGACGTTTTTCATGAAGATCGTCGAATGGAGCTCGACATTTCCAGATAGTGCTAGACTATCCTTCTCGGTCTGCGATCTCAAATATCGTCGAACAGAGATCGACGATGTTGAGACCCTTCAGGTTCCTCTAGAGCTATATATCGTCGAACTGAGTTCAACGATCTTTACTTTTCTGCGTCGAACCTTGATATAAAATTATTTTTCAGGCATCGTTACCATTTGCGCTTTCATACCTTCTGCAAGAATTTTCTTTCCCTCCAAACTCTTCTACACTTGATCTTGTTTGTTTTATCAGGAAATATGTCGGTCTCAGTCGTCGTTCTAGTCGCAATGAAGTTTGACATCGGCTTTGATATTGACATGAAATCTTTCAAGGGGACTGATCAGATGTTTAAGGACATTCTAGAACTCTTCAAGGAACAACAACTTGTAAATATTATGACTACCAGAATCAAGTTAGCAGCAGATGAGATAGAAGAATGGGTCTATACTGTCCATAATATGGATCAAAATACAGTTGTTTTTAACCATCCCAGGTACACAGGTATCCCTAACCCCAGGTATTCTTACAGAGGTGTTTAGATTAAGTGATGGTAATGATAGCATAGAACTATCAGGAGTAGAATTTTCTGTAATGTCAGAATTGGTAATAATTCTGAGAACCCTAATAAACTGCTGAAGAAGAATCTATCCATGGAATATAGATTTCTAGCAGATGTTGAAGGAAAGGTCATTTTGGCCAAACATTCAGCCCATGATATAATTTCCAGGAATCAATTTTGTTTAATGTCTGCAATAGTGGATAAGAAGCACCTGGATTGGGGAGCAATTTTCTTTGATTTGCTTAAGAAAAAGATAAATAAGAATTTTGTAAACTTTGGCCATTTTTTGCATATTCCTGCATAATAGGTGCCCACAGTTGTTTGTGTCCAATGGGATGCATATCAATGCATCAAAGAGGCTTTCTTCGTCCCTATTTGGCAAGTGGGAGAGACATATTGTCAAACCTAGCAGGGCTCCTACAGCTAAAGCTTCTTCTGCCACAAGGACTTAAACAGTCACTCCTCCTGAGTCCATTACCCCAGTAGAAGTTTTGCTATCCTCTTCCATATCCTCTCCTCCTTCTCCACATCCAGTTATATCATCCATACCTTCACCTCAAATAGCTTCTCCACCTCCTCTAGCCATCCATCAAGAAGATTTCTATCCACTACATTACTTCCCATCCATAGATTTAGAATCATCCTCCCATCTTCAATTATTCAACCTTCTAGATGATTTCTTCATGGATGCTTCTCCATCTTCACCTCAAGCCATTCCATCCACCTCAACATACTTACAACAAATCTTACGTGGTATCATATCTCAACCATCTATACCACTTCAATCTGAATCATCTCCATCTCTCTTTGCAGCTCCTCCCTCTACCTCTACTCAGGTTAATCTTGAGCAAGTAGATCTCCTTCTTCTAGCAGATAAGCTATATGAGTTGTTGGCACCCAAGCAAACTCTCTTATTGGATACCTCTTTGGCTCCCTTAGTCAAGACATTGAATGATTTATCTATTAGGATTTCTTCTTCCTTCTTCCTTCAGGCCATCACTTCTTCTAGGGGCCTAAATTCAGTTCTCACTGAATCTAGGCAGGGGGAGATGCCATATGAAGAAGTGCTGCCCTCAGAGATTTAAAAAATGCAAGTATCAGAAGTTCCAGCTTCAGAGAAAGTTCCAGTTCCAGCTCCAACCAACAGTCCTGTAGTAGACCTCCATTCATTATTGTTGTTATTTGATTCATTTTATAGCAGTTATCTTTTAGCACCTCTCCCTGCTAAAGATTTATCCAAGGCTATAGTTCCCTTCTCCTACTGTAATCCCAATCTGCTACAAATGTATATCAATTCTGTTAAGACTGTGGAAAGTGTTCCTTTGGTTCATGCTGCTGCTGCTTTTGTTGTTTTCTCAGAGGCTGTGATAGAGCCAGTTTGTTTAGTTTCTGAGCCTACTGCTTCAGTTGATTCTCCTTCTGTTTTAGCTGCTTCTCCTGTTATTTATACTACTGCACCTCGTACTTCAGCTTCTGTTCCTATCTCCATTTCTAAAGAGGTGTTAAGACAAATAGATGCTTTATTTGATGAGCATCAGAGCTTTGATGATGATGAATTCAGAACAAACTCTGATGACTCTTCTACAACTATTGCAAAGAAGAGGAAAGTTAGAAGTAAAGCTATGAAAAGAGTCCCAATTGAAAAGACTACTTCTGTTCATGATATTCCATATTATATTCTGCACAACTGCCCTATAACTGAGCACTGGATGCAATATTCTAAAAATCAGTTGAAGGCCATGAGGAAGAAAAGGAAATATGATAAAGGAACCTCTCACTATAATACTCGTTCTTCTCCTTCTCCAGGTACAGGATCTGGTGGAGACTCAGCTCCTCAATCCTCCAATATCTCTTCTCAAAGATCTTCTCAATCCAAGTTTCAAGGAAGATCTCAATCTAGAGTATATTAGCAAAGAGGTAATCAGTCAAGAGGCAGTCAGTATAGAGGCACTCAAAGAGGTTATCAGGTTTATTCCAGAGGACAGTCCAGGCATCAACCTTATCAAAGGAAAGGACAAAGCCCAAGTGATAACACTTCTGGTCCTTTTCCTTATAAGCTCAAAGAAGGTTTTCATCAAAAAGCTCCTCCCACTGACACCATCAATAAGTATGAGCCATCAGTTCCATTGGAAGATCAAGAGAATAACCCAGTTTCCTGGACAGTAAGACTAAAAGAGATGGATTCATTAGATCAAATCAAGAAAGCCAGAGAAAAAGGCCAAGGTATTTCCAACATTTCTACTCTGTCAGATCAAAGAAGACAAAAACTTTAAATGTACAGCTCCAAGAAATTTTTCAATACTTAGAAGTATATGCAGCTACATCCTGAAGCTGTAGTCCCTAGAGGCAGAAGCCAGAAGTCTCTTGGTGCTGCTGATGATATGAGATCAAAGAAAGACTCTGAAAATCCTAACAGGGAAATTCTGTTTAAGAAAGGTACGGACAAGGAAAGTTAATGTAAGCTAAACAATCTCATCTTTGCTGAACGGTTTGCTGTGATATATTTATATATCTGTGGTTCTGTTATGTTTTAAGTATTTATGTTTTGGGGTAATTTTATTTCCTATAATTCATGTAAATAGTAATCCTAACCCAAATAGGGGGAGATTGTTGGAACACCCTATTACTAATTTGGGTCAGGATAACTATGTCTATAGGATTATTGCTTTGAAATTGTTTTATAGAGTAAAGGTAAAATAGTAAAGGTTTAAGGCTTAGAACTTAGGTTTGAAGCTTTCCCCAAGACCTCCTAGTTCAGATGAGAAGCCCAGAAGTAGAGTTCAACTTGTCGTCGAGCTCAGATTGACGAAGCGTCGAACCTAGTTCGACTATCTCTGAGCTCAGGTCGACGAGGCGTTGAACTCAGTTCGACGATCGCTAAGCTCAGATCGACGCTTTCTATCTAAGACTAGTTCAAATATCTCTGAGCTCAGTTCAACGATAGTTGAGCTCAGATCGACGATAATCTTTTGAGATCGACGATTTCTGGAATTCTATCAATTTTGTTAAGGATTTCAAATGTCTTCAAGTCAGAGCATATATTGAAGAAGATTTTTAGCCGTTATATTAAATTTGGAGCAAGTTTCAAGGAAATAAAGAAGGTATGTTATTTAGGTTTTTCCTCCAGAGATAGTTGACATTTAAAGAAAGCATTTATGATTTTGCTAATGGCTATCTAGAAGATTTTAAGATTGGATTTCATATTATGATTCAGAGAAGAAGAAATACATATAGAGAATAAAAAATAGGAAGATCAATAACACTGAATAAAGAACAAGCTTCTATTCTTTCTGATTCCTTCTGATTCAAAGTTTCTCAAGTCTTCATTAGTCATAATCCAGACAACACACATTTCAGTTCTTGCTGAAATAACCTTTTGCTGGAGCATTCTTTTCATTGAAGACCTATCACCCTTGCAAAGCTTCTATTCCTGAACTCTTTCTAATCTCAGGGGGAGCTTTGACAACATTAACATCCACTTGTGCTTCTCTCTGATTGTTGACAGAGAAGACAACCTAACCTTTTTCTTTTTCTTTCCTGTAAAAGGGTTCTTTAAACTCCCTTCAAATGTTTTGTTTTGGTTTTTGAGACCTGATAAAAACTCAGTGGTGCAAGACACCTGATCAAAAAATCTGGTTTGGTTTTTTAGCACCTGATCAAAAGCTCATTGGTGCCTAGGACACCTGATCAAATCATCCTGTAGTGGATTCCTACCAAGGGGGATAGAAGAATTAACGTACCCAGGTTTTGGGGAACCACTATAGTTCCTTGTGTCTTCAGGTTGCTTATTATTTTGTTTGCTGTGTGTTGTGGATTTGCTTCTTATAATTATTTTTTATTCTGATGACTGTTAAGCACTCTACACTAAGTAAATTAAGTCTTCCACTGCTAAAGTAATTTTTAAATTTACAAGAATTATTTTAGAACACTATATTCAACCCCCTCTAGAGTGAAGGGTTGATCTTACACTCACTTTCATAGGGTGCTAATGGAATCATCCTTTATCTTGATAACTTCTTCACATGTCTTGATATTGTGCTCTTGAGCATTCTTTTCCAGCTAAATCTGATTATTTGCCAAAGTAACGGATTGGTCCATGACATGACCAATGCTAGTAATTGTGTAGTCTAAGGCTTTCTCACCTCTTTGGAACAAGTGTTTGAGGGAATTAGTATTGTGCTGAATTTCAGCAAAGCCTCTACTTATATCTTCAGAAATTGCTACAGATGGAGGAGGTTAGATACGAGCTATAGAGGGAATTACTTATTCAATATGAATAGTAGAAGTGGAAGTCCGTTTTCTTCTTGCATGTGTAATTCAACCACAAGTGGTAGGACTGTCTTGGGCTTGGATAAACTTTCAATAAGTTTCTTTTATGCAGCAAGTTGTTCTTCCTACTTTTCAAACATTTTCTCCTTCAAGTTCAGGTGCTCGAGAGATTTATTATATTATTCCATCGCATCATGGAATTCCTTTTTGAGTGTGTCCATCATTATGAGATCCTCCCATAGAGTGCTCTCCTCAGCCTTAATATATTTAATCTCCTTAGCTTAAGTTCTTGCGACTCTTCGACATTTGTCGTCATCCTTGATTAACTCTTTATATTGAGTCATGAGTTCAGATTCATCATCAGACGAACATTACTCATGATCATGGTCAGAAGCATCTGATTCCGAGAGAGGGGTGTGAGAGTTTACCTTCCCAGTGAATTGGTGTTCTACTTCTTCAACTGTATATTCCATGAGCCCAAAGTAGGCTTCCTCATCATCACTAGACTCAGATGAGTCTGTGTCACTAAGGGTCATGGCCTTCTTGGATACCAGGCTTCTTTCTATTTTCTTCTAATTATAAGAAGATTTCTTCTCCCCTCTTCTTCCACCCTCCTTCTTCTTGTGAGGGCAATCAACTATGACGTGTCTTGGCTTATTACAATAATAACAAACAATGTCAGAAAAAATATGTTTGCTTGGTTTTGAGTGATACCTGTCATGGCTACTTGAGCCTTTCTTGTGATGATCACCATCATGACATGATCTTCTAGACGACGCATCTTTGGATCTCCACTATTTCTTCTTATTCAAGAACTTCTTGAACTGCCTTGAAAGAAGAGAAAACTCTCCTTCTAATAGCTCTGAGCCCGAGGTACTTGGCTCTGAAGCTTCTTCTTCAATCTATTCCTCTACGGGAGTAGGAGATGTAGCTTTTGACTTCCTCGAGATGTCTGCCTTTAGAGCGATAGACTTCTCCTTGGATGAAGACCGACTTTTCTCTTCTTCAGCTTTTCTTGAGTTTATTTGAAGCTCATACGACATATGATTTCCTAAGAGATTCTGAGGCATAGTCTCTGCCAGCTTACCAAACTCCCGTATTGCACAGACTTTGTTGTTCCATTAATTAGTCAGGGATCTAAGAAATTTGTTATTTAGTTCTCCATTAGTGAAGACTCGGCCATAGACTCTTAGGCCATTGAAAATCGTGAAGAAGCTTTCAAAAGTATCAGCAAAAGAATCCTTGGGACCTTGTCTGAATGCTTCATATTTGTGATTCAGGAGGGATCTTATAGCATCCCTTACCTCTTTAGTACCTTCTATCAGGACGATGAGAGACTACTATATTTCCTTGGCGGATTGGCAGTGAATCAAATTCTATAACATAGAATCAATGGCTGCACTTGCGATGATATTCTTGGCTCTCTTGTCTAAAGAGACATGTGCAATCTCATCTTGGCCAAGATCCATAAGCTTCTTTGGAACTTGCCTTGTTGGGTTAATGGTTGAGGTTATCATTGGAACATAGGGTCCTTCTTGCACTATCATAAAGATCCTTGGATCCACAGCTTCCAGGAAGAATTTTATTCTTTCTTTCCGCATAGGAAAGTTAGTCATTGTGCATAAGGGAAGCTTAGAAATATCCTTGGCTCTGTCCATGCATGTATCCAGTTAAGACAACTAGGAGAAAATCTGTTCAATGTGTCAACCTTTTTGATGAACAACCTGGCTCTGATACTAATTGATATTTTTAGTTTTCTACCTAAATCACCTAGAGTGGGGGTTAATAAGGGAGGTCTAAATCTTTTTGCGGAATAAAAACTTGTAACGATGGAGCGCAGAAAATAAACAAGCAAGCCACAGAAAACACATGATTTATAGTGGTTCCCCAACCATGGGTACGTCCACTCTCCACCTTACCGATCAAGCACCATGCTAGACTCGGCTACTTCACTATTAGCTCAGATTGGAAAACAATCCTACAACTAGGAGCAACGCCCTTACAAATCGGAGTCAAAACACTCCCACAAAAATCTCGGAGAACAAAGCTCCTACAACTCGTAGAAAAATCTCCTACAAGAATAAAGTGTTTTACAGAAAATATACAAACAGAAATATTTCAGATCTGAGTCTTCAGCCCTCTATCCTTCTTAAAATTTGAAGCTCTATCAGAAACGGATCGAAGAAGACAAAGGAGAAATATCTTGATCTGAAAACCGATAAAGGAATAGATATGTCGATGTTGAATGTCTTGATCTTTTGAAACCTTCTTATTCTGAATCTCTTGGATCAGAGAAGGTTGGCGTTGAAGAAGAAGATAAACAGTGGCGGTGCTTCCAGATTTAGAATGAAAAACATGCGATTCAGAATACTTAATTTTCTCATTAGGGTTAGTCGATTATGATAAGACCTTTTATAGGACTTTTCTAAGGGTCATAATAATTAATGACCGAATACGTGGACCAATAAGAAATGAGATCAATTTGAAATTACTTCCGTCGGGACTTAACAAAAAATACAAAGAATTGAACTTCATTTCTCGAGTGAAGGATTGACTTCTCGAGACAACTTCTGTTTATCGAGAAGAGGTATAAGGTTCTCGAGAAGAAGTACTTAAGGAAAACATTGAAAATAATTCTGGCTTCTCGAGAAAGAAAAAACTTTTACTCAAGAAATAATTTATGTTACTTGAGAAATAGTTAATTACTTCTCGAGAACTGACTAGACTTCTCAAGAACAATTTAGACTTCTCGAGAAATAACTTCGACTTCTTGAGTAATGAATTTTGCTTTCTCGAGACAAAGCTTGGCCTTATCGAGTAATAACTTCTGCTTTCTCGATACAAAGCTTGGACTTCTCGAGTAATGACTTCTGCTTCTCGATACAAGAACCTTGCTTCTCGAGTACTAAACTTAGAACCTCTCGAGAATTTGAATTAGCAAAATTTCTTAACAATATTTTAATTCTTCATCTTGGAGATCAACAACCCATAGTTTCTTCCATATCTTTAGTACTTGAAAAAGAAGTGTATCCCAATAGAGAGGCTCCACATGAGTCAACACCATTGATCAAACAATGATGGATTACATTGTATGGTCCTGTGTTTGGTGACTCATTGTAGATTTACATTGGTTTACACTTGGCAATTATAACCTACAAGCACTCAACTTGAAAAGAATATTAAATAGAAACTTAATTCAACTTAGTTCAAGGGAGACTTCAAACAAAACTAGGTTATTATGGATATAATACCCAACAGACACCACTTTTAGCTTCCCCTTTCCCTTGTCCAAATGTTACGGCGGTGGCAAAGCCATAAGTGGGACTGGTTGAAACAGTGGTTGAGCTTGCGGGCACTTCAACTTGAAATGTACTTTATGTCTGCACAGAAAGCAGCCCCTTTCCTTACCATACAAGTGGGCAGCATCGTGCCCCCTTCATTTGCAAAAAGTGCATACCAAATCTCCCTTAAGAGTGCCTTGAATAACATGAACCTGCTCTTGCTTCTTAGCTCCTATTATTTTGAAACATTTCTTGAATAGATGGCCTGACCGGCGAAAAAAACTACATGCCTCTTTGCTTTTTTCCCTCGAAGTAGAATAGAATTCCTTGGTGTTTCTTCCCTAATCAGATTTTCTCTTATGTTTTCTCAAATGCTGACTGTTGGGTCCATTGATCCCAATGTCCTGAATTTGAAGAAGGACCAGCAAAACAATGTATATATAAATTTTGATCTAACTTGTGTTCAAGGTGAATGATTGCATTTTGTCTTGATAAGCTATGATGGGATATATAGCCTAAGTGGCTAAGACAGGTAAGTTCTTACATAAGTGGTGGAAAGACAGATAACTGACTAAGTCCACTGGTATTAAGTGAAGATAAGTGACTCAATGCTAGATGACTTATATCGCTGAGTGAAGCATATACAGTCAAAGCCACATAGTGGCAAGCTGAGAAAATGACTAAGTATACAGACATTGAGTGAAGTATACTCACTAAACGCCATACATCAAAATACTATGAGACATGCTAAAGCAGTAATATCCTAAGTTGGAATGAGCAGAAATGTGCCAAAGTCCACAGGCATTGAGTGAAATCAACTCACTCAACGCCATGCTATTATAGAGAAATATGGCTAAGTGTTTTGGCGTTGAGTGATAAAGAGACACTCAATGCCATTCAGCAAAAAGGTTGTAAGTTGACTGGTTGAACTATGTTTAGAATTCGTCGAACTGAGTTTAGAGTTCGTCGAGCTCAGCTCACATTTTGTCAAGCTAAGTTCATAGCTTGAGATTTTGAGTTCGTCGAGCTCAGTTGAGAATTCGTCGAATTGAGTTCAAATTTCTTCGAGCTCAGTTTACCATTCGTCGAACTCAGTTCAAAGTAAGACAGTCTAAGCCCATTTGTTTTAAACATAGAAAATTAGCTAAGGCAAAAAGCGTTGAGTGAGGCTTACTCACTCAACGCTCTCAACACCTTAGTTGCAGAAAGATTTTGGCCATTCTTCGAGCAAAGCTAGCTATTTGTTGAACTCAGTTCAGTTCGTCGAGCAAAGTTCAGGATTATTGCTAAGGCAAAAAGCTTTGAGTGAGGTGTGCTCACTCAACGCTCTCAACATCATTATTCAGAAATGAGTTAAAAGCACAGAGCGTTGAGTGAGGCATGCTCACTCAACACTCTCAATGCTTCAGTTGCTGAAGAAGAAGAAATATGTCTAAGGCAGATGGCTTTGAGTGAGGGTTGTTCACTCAATGCTCCCAATGCCTAGAAATAGATTTATATTCTAAGTAGTTTTGCATTGAGTGTAGGTTACTCACTCAACGCCAAGAGATATAAAATCTATCTAAATGTTTTGGCGTTGAGTGATGCTTACTCATTCAACATCTAAGCTAATGTTACTAGATTTCTGGCTAAGTCCACAGCTGGTGATGTCAGCAAGTCAACAAGTCAACGTATTTCATATAAGTGGTGGGATGGCTATAGTACGCGACAAAGGTTACCGCAGACCTACTGTACGATAGTTTGAGTTTAAATGATAATACATTTCGTAGCTTAAACTACTAGGATAATTACAAGTCTTTATTATAAAAAAAGCATATCTTTTAAAGCATTATTTTGACCTCCTATTGTATATATTATTAACACTAATAATTGTTTTCTTTCTTTTACAGGTTTGTAGTTTTTCTGCAATTTCATTGAGCTCAGCCAAGTTCGTCAAGCTAAGCCTATTTTGTCGAGCTCAGCTAGTTCGTCGAGCTCGCCAGAATTCAATGAACGGTTCTTTCAGTGAGTTTGTAAAGCTCACAAGTATTCATCGACCTCATCTTCTGCATTCGACGAACTCCTTAGCATTCGTCGACCTCAGCGTTCATCGACCTCCCGTCAAAATTATACGTTCAACGTTCATCGACCTCATTTTCAGCAAGTTCGTTAAGCTCCGCCTTAATTCTGCGTTTGACAAACTCCTCAACGTTCGTCAACCTTGCCTTCAGTTCAAGTTTGTCGACCTCGTCTTCATTCTGCATTCGACGAACTCCTCAGCATTTGTCGACCTCCTTTCCACTTTCTGCATTCAACATTCGTCGAGCTCTCCCTCCTTCTCCTCTTATTTTGTCAAGCTCTCCCTCCTTTTCCTCTGATTTTTTCGATCCCTCGCTCAGTCTTTCGTTAATCTTACCTGTTGCTAGATGATAAGTCCTGCTTTTTCACAAAAGCTTGCTGCCTCCATAAATGAACGTCACCCGTACCGAGGCAATCATCATTTCTCGCGAGAATTCATACTAAGGTTAACTCACGTGCATGGCTGGATGCATGGGCATTTCCTGGTGCTTGAAGAATCTATAAATAGAGCCCAACCCCTTGTGTAAAAAAATATAGAATTTTGGGAGAGGGGAAGTGCTGCCATTTTTAGTTCTTCCTTTTTTTTCTTCCTCTCTCCCTTTCTCATTTTAGTTATTCTTAGTTTTAGTTTCAATATTACTCTTCTGTAATAGCTTAGTTTAGTTTCGTTTCAGTTTTAGTGCTAGCTTAGTTTTCATTTTCTACAAGTGTAAGTTTTTATTTTTCAAGTTGTAGCTCTTTGTTTGAATTAATATAAAGCCTGTTGCTTTTTCTTATCTCTATTTTGTTTCCATGCACTCCTACTCATCTCTCTTCCTCCACTTCACCATGAGTAACTAATCCTCCTTGTACTCGATCTTGATGATTCGAGATTCGAGTTGATTAAGTTATGATGCTCTATTTTGCTTTTTCTTTGTAAGGTTTAGACCTTGATTTACTCTTGAATATTCATGTTTGGAGATATAAAATCGATATATATTTCCATATTTGTTTACACTCCTAGCTAGCCAAGAGTCTCATAGTTTGGAGTGAACACTCAAGAGTAAAGAGAGTTGCACACACGCCTCGACAGAGGCAAAATGATAAATGTCCTGGATTGGAGTGAAATCCAATAGCGGGGTTCACACTGTAAAGCAAGGTTTAGGCCTCCGATTTGGACGAGAGTTAGGTCGGACCTTCCTAAACTCAGGTGGGCATGACTTCGAGAGAAGCGTGTTCATGCTTTTGGAACATCCATGGTCAAGGTCCTTTGCCTTATTAAGTTAGAGTTTATTATCGCATTTTTGATCAACTTCGGCCGAGGTGATTCTCGATCGAGTGCTTTTCTTTATCAATGTTTAACCCCTCGTTTAAATTGCTAGTTATGGCCTCTCTGATTAAGTGCAAGTGCTTTTCTTTATGCAAGTAGTCTCTTCTATAAATTTAGTTAATAACCCTAAAAGTTTCTTCGATAAGATAATAGTCTTTGTGTGAGTAAGATTACTCAACGGTTCCCAGATATTAATACGACACTTGGGTCCCCTAGCTACAATTCGATAGGTATAGTTGCCTAGTTGGATTACTACTTTGCTTTTATTCTCTTAGCGATTAGCAAACACCATAAAGCAAATTGTAGCCAACATTAAAAGTGTGGGACCCACTGCTAAAAGAGTCGTTGGGTTTCAATAAGTAAAAGGAAGTGCTCTTTACAGGAAGAGACCTCGTGACAGTAGTTCTTCTTCTCCACCATTATTGTTGAGCTAAAGAACAGGAAGCTCAAGTCAGAAAGACAAGAGCAGTTAGTTGTTTAGATCAACATCTTCAACCATAACTTTGTTAGTGTCATCTTCATATGCACCTGTAACGGCCCGACCCTTTAGACCAAGCGCCGCTGGCCTACCAGCAGCCCGGGTTTAGAGCTCAGAAGCCCGCAGGCTTGTCTCGCCCAACGGCACCACTGGTAGTAAGCCTAAACATCAAGGCCTGCAGGCCAATTATACCCCAACCAAATCCCCGCGCCTGTTTATCAACAGCGGTAGGTTGTTGACACGGGGTCTCGAACCCGCAACCTTGATAAGAGACTCTTAATACCACTCCTCATCACCAACTGAGCTGCAGATCAGTTGGTGATGAGGAGTTGTATGAAGACTATCTGATCAAGGTTGTGGGTTCGAGACCCCGTGGCAACAACCTACTGGTATTGATAAATAGGAGCGGTGATTTGGTTGGGGTGCAATGGGCCTACTGGCTTTGATGTTTAGGCTTACTACCAGTGGTGCCGCGCGGCGAGACAAGCCTGTGGGCCTCTGAGCTCTAAACCCGGGCTGTTGGTAGGCCGACAGCGCTTGGTCTAAAGTGCCGGGCCATTACAGCACCAGCTGGTAAGCTTAGGGTGATTCTCTGAGAAAGAAATAGCAGTAAGTGCCAAACAATGTGTCAGGAGCTTCACAGATACAACCAATACTTTATAAAAGAACATACCCTCGGAGCTGTGAAGAAGAAGTTGGAGCTGAGGAATTAGCTAAGTTCAGAAAGGATCAGAGAAATAGATCGTCTAGTTGCTTATAGCATAAGCCAAAGCTTCTACATTATTTTTGCTGAGAAGAAGAGAGAGTTGAACCTTTGGTTCAGTTCAGAAAGAGGCAGAATAGTATTCTGCAAGTTTCTTCCAGCTCAAGTGCATAAACTTATTTCTATGAAGTAGTTGAGACTAAGGTGCACTTAGTCTAGTAAAGTTGACTTAGGAAAACTCTCCTGGTGTCATAGTAGGGGGGGGGGGGCTGAGTCTAACTCACCCAAGGCTGATTGTCATAGAGGAATACCTCTTGTATTCAATCATGAAATGCATCAACCCATTTCCTTCTTATAGGATCCTTCTGGATCTGAGCTGTAGGAGTGCTGCAACACTCTGAAAGTAGGGCCTAGTACCTAAAATTGTAGGGCTAAATAGCCTGAGTTGTAGGCCTTAGAGATAATGCTGAGGTAGGTGATTTGAGGACCACTAAGCTGTCGGAGCACTGCATGGCTCTGAGGCAAGAACCTTTGTGGTTCTGAGGTAGGGTTCTAAAGTGAACCTGAGTGTAAGGTTGAGGGCCTGAGGTATAAGATCTTTGGAGCATTTTGGAGAATTGCATAGTCCAACAAGACACTTGGATAGGTGGGAGGGAAAGTGGATATACCTAGTTGGGGAACCACTATAAATATCTGTGTGCTTTGATGTGTTATTTTCTTTGTGCAGGGAAAATTATCTTGAAAACATAAATTAACCAACCACTAAAGTAGCAAACTAAAAGAACAGAAAATAACTAATAAAGAGAACAGTAACCTATTCAACCCCCTCTGGGTGATTTAGCTATCCTTGAAATTAAAGACTTTCAAGTGCTATCAGAGGGAGGTTACTCAAAAAGGACCTAACAGTCTGAGTTGAACTCCAAGAATAGCTAAAAGGTTAAACGTATGTGTTCAAGGATGAACCATAAGATCTGGAACTCTATGGAGCAACAAATCTGTAGAGAGGACAAGATCAACATTGGGCTATTGGCTGCTCTTAGTGAAGAGAAAGTCCTTCCATATTCAAAAGCAAGAATCAGGGCCCCTCTATCACATTCAGAGAGTGAAGCAAAGGTGGATGAAGCTCATAAAGGGGAATGCATATGCCATGGACAAATAGCTGCCCCAGAAGTAGAATCTTGTTAGGATCAGCCTAGTTAAAATAAGGTACATTCCTCATCTAGCTCATCCATCCTCTGAGTCTGGATATGAATCCTGTACTGAATCTGATGTCTCGTCATCTAGTGATGATGAGGGTCCTTTTACATATGATGATATCCTTTTTGGTCGGTGAGTTAGTTCTAATTTTTGATCCTTGCTCTAACTACAACCGACACAAAAGAAATAATTAATGACCATGACCATGTAACAATACCCCTCCACCTGGCCATCTTAGAGACCCTGAGGAACTATATCACCCTATAAGTCAGTATTTTGTATGCAAATGAAATAAAGAATATAAACAATATAGAAAACTAATAGTGTATGGGTCATAGGTTTCAAACACATTTCTATGTTACACAAGAACTAAAAGGGGCGCCTAACAATGCAACATGTATGCATCCAAGCTTTTAAGGAAAGCAAGCTGCTTGTTAAGAAACAAGCAAAGGAAATAGCCTCCCTACAGAAAACTGCTTCCCAACTGTATGAAGCTTCATCCTTGCTATGTGTAAAAGAGAGGGAAGCAGCTCATCTAAAAATCATGGTAGATATCCATGTTGAGTCCTTAAAATACTAGGAATCTATTATCAAGAATCTTGAGGATAAACTTGATAGAGAGAGGAGAATTGTGGCTAACTTCTCTAAGATAGATTCTATCAAGAGTAGATTTCTAAAGTAATCCAATCTCAAGAAAGAGGTCAAGTTCCTGTCAGGCCTCAACCTACCTTTCACATTATATTTCTCTCTTCTAACAGGTCTCACCAAGACCCCAGGGATTGTCACTAGAGGAATGGGAATCTTGCTTGTAAGACTACAAATGTCTCTTACAATAAAAGAAGAATGAATATGGGTTTGAGTGCTCAGAAGGCTCCCAATATGGAAGTGCAAAAGACCCATCCTGAACCTTTTGTATTTAATGCGTCAGCTCCATCTCTCTTGAGCAAGGTAGTGGCCTTTTCTCAAAATCGCCCTGCTCACAGTCTGACTAAGGGTAAATCTGCATGTATGCAAGACTTGGAATCTTCCAAGGGAACCAACAGCATGTCCTCTATAAAGAGACCTACTATTGATAGACCGTGTGAAAAACCAAGCTCTTATCATGTCAGACCCACTCTCAATCAGAGTGTGGCTAAGAGAATTTGGAACAAGAAAGCTGCTCTTCCTTCTGTTCAGTCTGCATTCAACCATACTACCAGACCTGCTCAGATAAGAAGGTACAAAATTCATGAGTGCTGGTGCTGTGGCAATGTCGGCCACTTTGCTATAGATTGTTGACACAACCCTAGTGTTCCAAGGGCAAGAGAAATTCTTCCTGACAGGGCTCCTGTAGGTAGATATTTGCTTTTTCAATCTAACAAGAACGTAGGACCTAAGTCAGCTTGGGTTCCTAAGGCAAGGTAATTCTGGCTTGCAGGATAGTCCAAGTGCTGATAACCATTTATGGTCCGTGGACAAAATTGTATCAGACCAATGTCTTGATTCATGAAATGATTAAACTTATCATCATGAACTAAATGTCAATGACAAGTGCAAATATTAAGGGGGAGCTTACAAAGGAAAGGCAAATGAACATCAAAGGCTAAAGCTCAAAAGCAAGGTTTTTTGTATGCTCAAAAACTGTTAATCTAGCATGGACTTCAAGTATACAGAGCAGAGATAAGTAGAATTAACCTTTCTTTAATTCTACTACTTAATTTCGAAATTGATTTCTCATGTATGAGATAGGGTAATTGAAATAAATGACTAAGAAGATGTAAAAACAACAACTCTTCTTAATACATGTGTTAGTGGCTTACATGTTCACAATGCCATAAAATATAACTTCTCTCAATATACCCAAAGACATATTGCATATGGAATACTAAGATAGATAAGTATCAAAATTTGGTTTAGCTAATTGAGGTTGGGGGCTAATACACTCTCAGTTGAAAATATTTAAATTTATTGAAATTATGTCTAATTGAACCCCAATAGAACAAATTTTGGAATGTGTACTACAGGTCTATATTACCCCTGCAAGTTAGGTCAACACAGTTAGTGGCTAGTTGAAAATTTAATTACTAAAGAAAACTGATGTTAAGCTAAATAAGGTTACTCAACAAATATTGGAGAAAAGACGGATTGGGGATATGTATCGGGAATCAATCTTTTTCATTGATCAAGATTAAACAACAAATAAGGATTAGTGACTTTTCACTCTTTTTAGGAATACTTATAATAGGAGTGGTTGTACAATAAGCCAAGTCACTGTTCCTTACCCTCTCCCGCCTGTATTCACTAAATCGACGGGAAGTCACTTTCGCTAGCATTCTCTAATTCTCCAGAGAAATTGCACACAAGGGACCAGATTTCCTCTTCAAAGTAGAAGAGGTGGTTCGAAATGAATTTGTTGATGCTCCATAAGAAGTTCAGCATGTGCTTAATATTCTACGTAAATCTGACCTAGCCTTCATCCTGACGAAACCCTGTTTTCTATTAAAGAGGTAAGTACTGGAGTTATTTGCCAATGCCAAAGCGGATGCCTCGGCTGGTAAAATTAAGACTATATTAAGTGAAAATAAGATCAAGATTATCCCCAGAAGGCTAAGAAAGGCTCTGCAGTTTCCAAAGCTCTCTATAACTGAGAACGAAGAAGAGATATTATTGGAAAATGCAAATTCGGCAATGAAATGGTGTGGACTTTCCAAGCACACAACCAGATCAATTCAAAAGAAAAAACTTAACCAGAGAGGTAAGTTTATAGCCGATGTCATTGGGAAAGCTTTGATATGCAAAGTAGGCTCCCATGACAAAACCTCAAATAGGATGTTTGAACTAATGGCCAGGGCTATACTATCAAAGAGAACAATTTGGGGAAGAGTGGTGTTTGAAAGAGTAGTGGACTGCATGGCTAAACCCAATTTGGGGAGGATCCTTTCATTATTTCTGCGAGAAACTGCTCCAAAAATTTTTGAATCTAAAACTTGGTGTAATAATATACCACATGAGAAGGATGGACATCAGGATGCTTGAGAGATGGGATAGGGTTCTTCAGTCCCGTAGTCCCGAAGCTGTGGAGAGAAAAGGAAAGAGAATTGTTGCTACTAAGCCTAGCTCCTCTAGCAGCTCATCTGAGGACGAAGAGCCTCATGATACTGATATATCTTCATCTACTGAAGTGTCCAGGAGGGATATGAATATATTGGTATCATCCTCATCTGATCTTACCCCTCTTAGTCATGTGAGCAGACTAGAGTCAGATTTTGTTACTGAAGTGGATGAGACTGTTGCCGGGTTAGTTGGATCTGTTGGAGAGTAAGGAGATGAGTTTCCTTCAGCCAAGGATGCTTGAAAAATATCAAAGGAAATTGTTAACAAAATATCTGTAGAAATGTAGTATGATGCCTCCAGATTGGAAGATGCAGATAGGAATATATCTATGTCTAAAGATAAGGAACTACAGGATAAAGTTTTGGAAACTCCTAGAGCTGAGGGAAGGATTACACAAATTGAGGGGGATCAACTGATGCAAGAGATAATGCATGATGCATTATTTGTATGGGAGCAACTGAAGGTTACACAAATATAGGATGCTACTATTGCTGACCTGCTTGCAAACAAAAGCATGATAGTGGTTGAGGTGGAGAAACCTTCTGATCTCCCTAATCATGAGGTATATAATCTAGTGTCATCAGAGTCTGGGGAAGAGGATGAAAGACATGAGAAAGCACACTCCTCACTACATCCAGAAACTGAGCAGCAAAAGAGTGGCACAGCTCAAGGAACAGGGAGCAAGCCTGTACAAGGAGAAACTAAAGTCCTGGATGAGGGCATATCTGCTAGATTTGATCAGCTATCACCTACCTTCATGGCCCAGCAAAAAGGTTTGCTAGATGAGCTGAGAAGGGCATTGGAAAACTATATGGATAAAGCCCTCAAAGATGTTAGAAATGATCTTGCAACTGAGATCAAATCTATAAGGTTTGAACTAAATCTGTTGAAAGGAGAAACAAAAAAATTCTTTACAAGAGCTGCTCCTGCTATAGATTTGACCATGGAGAAACTAGATGTGTCAAACCAGAATATTTCTATTATCATTGAGAATCAAAATATTCAGGCAAACTCTATGACCATTCATGAGAATGAAAAAATTTTTAGAAAAGAAAAGAACAATAAAATCTTCACAAAGATGGATTCCTACACTAAGATGCTTGATGACCACATGTTAGAAGTTAAAAATCAAGTAACTGCTAGAGTTTACTACCTAGAATGGGAAAGAAGCAAGGCAAGCAGCTCCCAGACCACTATTTTAGTTGAAGAAACCAAAAAGGGGGAGAGATAAGCCATAAGGGCAAATACTGAAAAATATAGTTTGGGCAATAAATATTGTGAGAGGTTCATTGGGATTAGAGCCAGTGCAATATGATAATATCCCAATGATGCCTACTCAAGTACTAGAAATCTTAAACAGGTAGCCTGCCCAAGATCATCAAGAGTATGTGATGTATATTGAAGATCATGATAGTACTGGTAATTACTGGGGAGTGCAGCCCACTGATGCTGAAATTCCCTCTTTCAGCCCCACTGTTGAGCTGGCACTACAGATAAGAGAAATGATTGTTGAAATTGTTGAAACAGAAGATGTCAGGATGAGGAAGAGAAAATAGAGAGAAGAAATGGAAAAAAATGCCCTGATTTCGAGCAATAGAGCCCAGAGTCCAGATCCATCATCTTGCATGCTTGGGATCAAGTCAAAAATAAGAAATAAAATAGAGGTAAATGGTATAGTAAGATTGAATGGGATAAAATGGAAAAGAGAGACACAGAAAGTAGGATTTTATCGAGGAATAAAAAGGCAAATCTTCTCACTCCAGATGCTGTGGAACCATCTAAATACTTTCCCAAGCCTTTCAGCTATTTTGAGAGATAAAAGGATAAAGCTGAAGCTGGAGATACTAAGGCTAAGGCTGCTGATGAATCTGATAAGAAAGGAAAGAAGATAGTTAGAGATGAAGACAAGCTGAAAAAGAAATCCAGAGGCAGTGGAATTATGATAAGGGAATCTAAAACTTTAAATATTTTAGGATCTGCTTATAGGGTTTGGGATGAAACACTGTGCTTATATTGTTTAAACATCTATTCTCTATATGATTAAATAGAATAACCATTTATTATTATCTATCTAACTAATCATTTTCTACATCTTTTGATATGTCTATAAATTATCTGAATACTGCTGTGATGATGTGTTCTAAATATTTATAACATGAGTATATTAGTGTAAATATTGGCTTAGGTTTTGACTTCTTCAAATAGGGGGAGATTGTTGGGTCCATTGATCCCAATTTCCTGAATTTTAAGAAGGGCCAGCAAAACAATATATACATATATTGTGATCTAACTTGTGTTCAAGGTGAATGATTATAGTTTGTCATGATAAGCTATGTTGGGATAGGTAGCATAAGTGCCTAAGACAAGTAAGTTCTTACCTAAGTGGTGGAAAGAAAGATAACTGTCTAAGTCCACAGGCATTGTGTGAATATCAGTCACTAAATGCTAGATGACTTATGGCACTGAGTGAAGCCTATACAGTCAAAGCCACATATTGGCAAGCTGAGAAAATGACTAAGTCAATAGGCATTGAGTGAAGTTTACTCACTCAATGGCATACATCAAAATGCTGTGAGACGGGCTAAGGCAGTAATAGCCTAAGTTGGAATGAGCTAAAATGTGGCCATGTCCATAGGCATTGAGTGAAATCAACTCACTCAACGCCATTCTACTATAGAGAAATATGGCTAAGTGTTTTTGCATTGAATGATGAAGACACAATCAATGCCATTCAGTAAAAAGGTTGCAAGTTTAACTGGTTGAACCAAGTTCAGAATTCGTCGAACTAAGATCAGAGTTCTTCGAGCTCAGCTCACCTTTCATCGAGCTAAGTTTAGAGCTTGAGATTCTGAGTTCATCAAGCTCAGTTGAGAATTCGTCGAACTGTGTTCAAATTTTGTCGAGCTCAGTTCACCATTCATCGAACTCAATTCAAAGTAAGACAGTCTAAGCCTAGTGGTTTTAAACACCTAAAATTGGTAAAGGCAATAAGCGTTGAGTGAGGCTTACTCACTCAATGCTCTCAACGCCTTAGTTGTAGAAAGATTTTGGCCATTCGTAGAGCAAAGCTAACCATTCATCTAACTCAGTTTAGTTTGTCGAACTAAGTTCAAGATTCCGGCTAAGGAAAAAGCCTTGGTGAGGCGTGCTCACTCAACGCTCTTAACAGCTTTATGCATAAATGAGTTAAAAGCAAATAGCTTTGAGTGAGGCATACTCACCCAACGCTCTCAATGCTTTAGTTGCTGAAGAAGCAGAAATATTGCTAAGGCAGATGGCATTGAGTGAGAGTTGTTCACTCAATGCTCTCAATGCCTAGAAACAGATTTATATTCTAAGTTGTTTGGCGTTGAGTGAAGGTTACACACTCAATGCCAAGAGATAGTAAATCTGTCTAAATGTTTTGGCATTGAGCGATGCTTACTCACTCAACGCCTATGCTAATGTTGCTTGATTTCTGGCTAAGTCTTTAGCTGGTGACATCAGCAAGTTAACAAGTCAACATATTTCAAATAGGTGGCAGGATGGCTACAGTACGCAACAAAGGTTATCGCAGACCTACTGTACGATAGTTGGTATTAAAAAAAAATTGCTGCTAGCATTAAAAGTGTAGGAACCACTGCTAAAAGAGTCGTTGAGTTTCAATAAATAAAATTATGTGCTCTTTACAGGAAGAGACTCTGTGATAGTAGTTCTTCTACTCCACCATTATTGTGGAGCTAAAGAACAGTAAGCTCAAGTCAGAAAGACATAGAGCAAGTTAGTTGTGGAGATCAACATCTTCAATGACAATTTTGCTGGCGCCATTTTCATCTACACCAGCTAGCAAGCTCATGGTGATTCTCTGAGAAAGAGATAACAGCAAGAGACAACCCTTACTGCAGGAGCTTCACCGATCCACCCAATAGTTTCTAAAAGAACGTACACTTGAGGAGCTATGAAGAAGAAGTTGGAGCGGAGAAGTTAGATCGGTTCAGAAAGGAGAAGAGAAACAGATATGCTAGTTGCTTCCAGCATATTCCAAAGCTTCTACATTATTGTTGCTGTGAAGAAGAGAGAGATGAACCTTTGGTTCATTTCAGAAAGAGGCAGAATAGTATTCTTCAAGTTTCTTCCAACTCAAGTGCATAAACTTATTATAGTGAAGTAGTTGAGACTAAGGTACACTTAGTCCTGTAAAGTTAAAACAGGAAAACTCTCATGGTGTTATAGTGTGTGTGGGGGGGGGGGGTGGATGAGTCTAACTCACCCAAGGATTATTGTCACAAAGGAACCCCTCTTGTGTTCAATCAAGAACCACATCAACCCATTTCCATCTTGTAGGATTCTTCTGGATCTGAGCTGTAGGAGTTCTACAACACTCTAAGAGTAGTGCCTAGTGCATGAAATTATAGGGCTTAAAAGCCTGAGTTGTAGGCCTTAGAGATAAGGCTCAAGTTGGAGGTTTTAGTACCACTGAGCTGTAGGAGCACTACAGGGCTCTAGGGTAGGAAAATTATTGGTTAGAGATAGGGTTCTGAAGAGAACCTGTGTGTAAGGTTGAGTTCCTGAGGTGTAAGCTCTTTGGAGCATTTTGGAGGAGTGCCTAGTCCAACAAGACAGTTGGATAGGTGGGAGGGAAAGTGGATGTACCCAGTTGGGTAACCACTATAAATATATGTGTGTTTTGCTGTGTTGTTTACTTTATGAATGGTAAATCATCTTGAAAGCAGAAATTAACCAACAACTAAAGAAGAAAACTAAAAAACAGAAAAGAACTAATAAAGAGACTAGTAACCTATTCATCCCCCTCTAGGTGATTTATCTATCCTTAATATTAAAGACTTTCACTGACCTCGGTTCTTAGCATTGTCGATCTCTTCGACCTTCAGAGCAGCTTCTACTACATTAGCTTAGTTTTTCGATCCATAAGCATCTGCTAGTGTTGGATGTCACTCCATAGATATCCCAGAAAACGTTTAACTCAGCTGGCCTCAAAAATAACTAAATTTGCGGCGAACCGGCTCAGCTTGCTAAACTCCACCTCAGACTCACTCACCGTGAGCTGCCTCTACTTTATGTGCAGGAAATCATTCTACGAACTGGCTCGCTCGACTGATGACAGAAACTTCTTCTACAAAAGCTCCTTGAATACTTCCCATTAACATCCATCCTTCAAGTTTTCCTTTTCCACCAGCCACCAGCTCTTTACAAGTCCCTTGAGCTGATAAGCAGAGACCATCACTCTTTGGTCCACTAAAACTCCAGAGTAAGGGAACATCTCCTCGATGGATATAATCTAGTCATCCGACGCCATTAAGTCTTCCCTACCATCATAGTTACGGGGTCCTAATTGCTGGAAATGCGAGATGAAATTCATCTGTTATGGCAGGACATCTGGGGGCACCAGAGGAGCAGGAGGAAGTTTAACACCTTGACCCATAGCCGGGTCCTGAAATCTATGCGGCTGTCCAGCAACGACAGTCAATTATACCTGGATCAGCGACTGCACCTCCAACATTTGCCTAGACAAAACTTTGTTGCTCTATCGTAGTCCTTCTATCACGACATCATTCTTAGAACTAGATGACCTGACATCTGACTGGGGAGTCGATCTCATCGTAGGACGTGTCGATATTCTAATAATCATAACAAATAACTAGTCAAAACCTAGCTTAACCACTAGAACTAAACAACCTAGTACAGACAAAACATACATAATTACTTGCTCGTGCTGCTAACGTGCTCTGGAAATTTTATAAATGATGAAATGCTTAAACCTAGGATGATGTACCATCACCCTATTTACTCATGTGCATAAATAATGAATGAATGGAATTTTCATTCCTTTTACTTTAAAACCATGTGTGTACATATGCCATCATGAAAATCTTTAGCTTTGCACGTGTGCGGATGTAATGTTATGTCATGCATGTTGTGCTATGCAATCTAAAAAAAGCCTTAATGCATGTTATGAGCGGCGTACACATGAAATGTTATGCATCTCATACTACATAAAATTGCATGCAATGAAAAAAACAAAACGTGCTTGGTGAAAGTCATATCAAAGAAGCGCGGGATAATAGTAGTTTCAAATGAGAAAAATGAGTTAATCCCCACTCGTACTATTAAAGGGTTGACATATGTACATCGATTATAGGAAATTAAATGTTACCACCCATAAGGATCACTCTCCGTTATGTTACCACCCATAAGGATCACTCTTTGTTACCCTTTATTGAACAAATTTTTGAATGATTTTTCAGTCACTCACACTTTTATTTTCTCGTTGGACTTTTAGGATATTTACAAATCCCAACTTTGCCTAAAGAGAGAGAAAAAACATTGTTTACTTGTCCCTTTGGAACCTTCTCCTATCAAATGATGTTGTTTGATATTTGTAATGTGCTGAATACATTTCAAAGATGTATGTTGGCAATTTTTATGAGTTAATGTAGGGCGTGATCGATGTCTTTATGAATGACTTTTTTATTTTTCACAATTCATTTAAAATTTGCCTTAAATCTTGATCGTGTTATTCAATGCATCAAAGATATGAATTTGGCACTTAATTGGGAGAAGTACCACTTTATGGTTTGATCGGGATTTTTAATCAGACAAAAATTTTCGAGTAAAGGTTTGGAGGTCGATAGGGCCAGGATTGAGGTCATAGAAAAAGATTTCCCGATCAATAAATGATAAATAAATTAGAAGTTTTCTAGGACACCCAGGTTTCAATAGGAGGTTTATTTGAGATTTTTCAAACATTACAAATCACCTAACACACCTTTTAGAGTAAGAATCCACAATTATTTTTGATGAAGAATGTTATGAAGCATTTAATGAAATTAAAAACAAACTTATTAATTCACCAATTTTAATTGCACCAAATTGGACTTTACTGTTAAAAATAATGTGTGACGCAAGCGATCTTGCTGTAGGTGTTATTTTAGGACAATAATTGAAAAAATATTTTACTAGATTTAATATGCTTGTAAAACGCTCTCATTAGCACAAACTAATTATACAACAACGAAAAAAAGCTTTTTACCATTATTTTTTTTCTCAAAAATTTTTGTTCTTATATAACACTTTCAAAAGTAATTATTTTTACTAACCACTTCATTCTCAGGTACTTATTAAATAAAGGGGAGGCAAACCCCTAACTAGTAAGATGGAATATCTTTTTGCAAGAATTCAATTTGGAGATTAGAGACTAGAATAGAGTGGAGAACTTTGCGGCCGACCACCTCTCAAGGTTGGAGAATCCATCTACAGAAGCACTAGGGAGGCAGAAATAAATGATAAATTACCATAAGAGTGCCTCCTAGCCATGGATAAGATAACAACTTTTTCCACCCCTTGGTATGTAAATCTTGCCAACTATTCAGTGGCACGATTCCTTCAAAAAAATTTATTTAAGTCAACAAAAGAAGAAATTCTTTTTGTGATTCAAAAATTATTTTTTTGGGACCCCTTTTTATTTTATATCTGCGTGAACCAAGTGGTAAGAATGTGTATATCAGGTAAGAAACCAATTAGTGGAGACTACAAAATAAATCGTACTGCTAGGAAGATGCTAGAGGCGGGCTTCTACTTGCCCACCTTATTATAAGACGCTTACACTCTTGTATATAAATGTGATAGCTTCCAAAGGTCATGCAATATTTCTAATCAGGACAAAATGCGCCAAAATAATTTTTTAGAATGAGAAATTTTATATTAATGGGGTTCGATTTAGGTGGTCTGAGACCTCCATCGTATAATAATAAATATATTCTTCTTGCCATCGATTACGTGTTAAGGTGGGAGAAAACACAAGCTCTTCCCACCAATGATATGAGAGTCATCGTAAATTTTTTGTGAAAAAAATATTTTCACATTTTGGCACACCACGCTAACTAATTAGTTATTGGGGCACACATTTTTGTAATAGCAAACTTTTTAAAATTTTAGCTAAGTATGGCGTTACAAATAAACTTCCACCTCTTATCACCTACAAGAAAATGACCAACTGGATGTAGTTAACCGAGAACTAAAGAGATATTTAGTGAAAATAGTATCAATTTACATGAAGGATTGTCTTTAAAATTAGACTATGCTTTATAGGCTTATCAGACGGCATACATGACCTCCATCAATTGTATACCATACTAATTAGTCAATGGAATGACGTGCCATTTAATAGTTGAACTAGAACATCACGTATATTTGGCGATTAAAATTTTAAATTTAGGTGTAAACTTCGGCTCCGAGAATCAAAAATTTCACTTGAATGAATAAGATGAGTAGCGTGCCAACGCCTTTAAAAGTAATAAAATTTATAAGGAGAGAATAATGTTTTATCACAATTAAGAAAATAGAGTTCCAAACACTTTTTCACAGGGTGATCTAGTCCTCCTTTTTAATTCTAGACTTATACTATTTCCAGGAAAACTAAAATCCTGATGATCTGACGGCTTTATAGTAAAAGTGGTTTGGCCTTACTAGACCGACCTAATTAAACACGCACTGTCTAAAATTGGCTCGTTTAACGTTAACACGCACTGTCTAAAATTGTACTACCCCGACGAGCCATCCTCCAAAAAATTGAAACGCTCAACCAGCCTAATCTTTTGAAGAATCGCAACTTAGTCAAGCTACGCGATAAAAAACAAAGTGTTTGTGGGAGGCACCCTATAGTTATCTTATTTCAAGTTATATGTTGTTTGTTTGTTCTAACATTTTTGTAGGTTTATTTTGCGAGTTATAAGTGGCCAACCTCGACAAATATCAGGGATGCTCTCTTATAAACTCCTCTCTATCTTTTTATTCTATTTTCTTAATTAATCTCAAGATGCACATATTTGTTTTCTTCTTTCATTTTTTCCTACTTAGGTTTTAACATTGGGGACAATGTTTAATTTTAAGTATGGAGGTGTAGTTTAGTTTATAAAAATTTTAGAAAAAAATTCATTTATTCTGCACTTAATTTTCCTTTTGTACTTAAAAAATAGAAAACCACAAAAAAATAATAAAACCCAGAATTCACAAAAAAAAAAGAAAATCAAAAATTAAACTCCAAGAAAGATGGAGTGGGCTTGTCATCCCAGCATATCTCGTAGTACCCGTGTGAACCCCTTACAGGGTAGATCTTTGGAAGTCTAAGAATTAATAAAAATATAGGAACTTAATTAATTTTTTTTTATTTTGCTTGTGAAATCCTCTTAGTTTACATAATTGTAAGTTTCAAGAAAATTAAATTATTCATGTGGACTGGGATTTTTTGTTCTATAATTATTTATGAATCTTTTATGTAAAACGGCAGACTCATGTACTTTTTCTAGTCAAATACTTGTGTTAATGTATTTTTTGTGTAGAATCAAAATCATGGCATAAATCTAAAAATTATGATTTCTCTCATTACATAGATATGTTTTATTTTACTTCTAAAATGAATCTAATTTTATCAAAAATAGTTTTAAGTGAATGTGTAAAAGATTATTAAAAAGCTATTACTCGATTCAAATGAAAGAGTGTCCGTTCTTGAGGTCTTTAACTTGCCCCTAGCTATCTTCGAAACATTTGAATTTTAGAATAATTAACTTTATGAAAAATTATTTTGGACTTTCTTTAGATATTTTGAGCCTTTGCATTCCAAACCTAAATATAATACCATTATTTAACAATTTTGAGCCTTTTACCATGTTTTTTTATTACCCCCAACAATATTAAAACCAAAGTCAAAAAGCCAAACCTAATTGCACAGTTAAACATTGAGCTTGAACATTCTTAAAAAATTAGGTTATAAGAATGTGATATGGTGGAGAAGCAAAAAAAAAAGGGGCGTTCAAAAATAAAAAAGGTGTTTTAGAGAAAAAAAAATCCTATTTTGAACTAAGGAAAAAGAAAAAAAATCTATGAACAAAAAAAAGAAAAAAATTATCAATGGGTTTTATAAGTGTCCCCTTGCAAAGAGTCAAGTATGGATTGGCCACTCTTCAAAGGGTAGTTAATTTTTATATGTTTAGGTCAATTTTTGTAAGTGTGATGAGCCTTAATGTTTAACTTAGTATTACCTCACCCTTAAACAAAAGCCTTACATGACATCCTACTTAAGCCCTAAGATTCTGTACAGTCCGGTGGCCAATGTACAACCCCATATCCGGCGAGTAGTGTTCGATAAGAGCCGGATCGGTCAATATCCAGCAGTCCGGCTCGCACAAGTGGGGTAGATCGTTTGAAGGGAGAGTGGAGCGGGTCGGCTCGCACTCGCCCCACGGGCTCGACGAGCAGCGAGTAAGTTGTGCAGGTCGGCTCACACTCTCCCTAGCTGGCTCGGCGAGCAGTGGGCAAGTGGAGCAGGTTGGGCCCGCAATCGCCCAAGGCTGGGATGAGGCGACGAGTGCTAGCTCCATCGATCCCTCGCTGCCTCGGTGAGTGGAGGTTCTAGAGGGCCACTCGCCCAGTCTCTTGTGTTTTTTTTTTACCATTTTGCACCCTCTAGCCAGCCCATAGCCTTCTAGAATTGCCGTGTTACATTGTTGGCAGACCAACGTTGATTGCATATAGCAGTTTGGAATGGTGATGGTTTACTATTTGTAGACTATTTTTAGAAATCTATAAACAGACCCAAGGGGGTACCTCAGATGGCATGCTTACTTGTGCCCCGGTCTTCTTGTGCTTTCTAAGGTATCCTTAGCTCGACATCTGGCTAGGGAGGGGAAGTGCTCTAAGAGATTTCGGGAGTGTGGTGGCACCTCCACGCCGAGCCCTTGGCTATATCCCCTATTCTTCTCCTTAGTTGCTTGGCTCGCGAGAGAGAAGTAAGTGCGAGATCGCCCCTTCCCCAAGGGTGAACTCCACAGAGATCGAGTTTTTTGGTTTCAATAGCAAATGAGCGAGGCATTTTTTGAGTCATTATACAGAATAAACCGCTCTGCTACAGAAGAGTCTCATGCACTATTTGTGTAACTTTACTTCTCTCCCGCACACTAGGTTGAGTAGGTGGTTGCTTTTCTTCTATATTATTGATGGTGGTGAAATTGACATGTGTGAACCCTTATTATTTTTGTATTTTTACAATTCATAGTGTACTTTAGCATTATTATTTTCAATTTAAGTACTTATCTTTCATTTTAATCATGTCTCTCTTATACATTTGGTGTAATTCCCCTATCATGATTACTAGCTAAATTTTATTTTGAACATGACCATGATGAAATTTGGGATAAAATAAACATTTTCTATTTTTCTCAAGTTATCAAGCACTCTACATTATTTATTTACTTTGATTTACCTTTGGATTCATTTACGTCGAAATCAATTGTCGCGTATATGTTTTTTCGATATTAGATCCATATCCTAGATTTTACCAAGAGCTAGTGAATATGAGGAGATCACTCAAAGATAAAAAGAGTTGTATGCACTCCTCGAGAGAGGATGATAAATTTTTTTCGAATTGTAGTCAAATCTAATAATGGGGCACACCGCCTAAAGCAAGCTTAGGGGTTTTGACAGGCTGAGAGGTCTTAATCGATCAACCTAAGGTTAGTCGAGAGCATATTCTCGAGAGAGATGCTTTCATAATTTGGGAACCTCCACGTTCGAAGTTAGTAATTTAGAGGCTTGTAGTTTATAATTTCATGAAAGTTTTTTTAATCCAAAGGGATTCTATATCAAGTGCTAGTTTTTAAAACATTGATGAGTGCGATATTTATAGTGTTTTTCGGACTAATTTGGGCTTGTTTTCATGCATTTGCACATCACATTTAGTAAGTTATCGTTGATATTTCATTTATTCTGCTTATCACGCTAAGTGCACTATTTTGGCCTATGGGTGTGCAATTGTGCATTCTTTTATTGGGGGTAAGCACATGGTGCTCCCCATGGTTCTTTTTTGTGTATTTTATGCTGTTTATTATCGCTGGGAGCTAGTGCCCTTGTGGGATTCATTGTCGTGCAGGAAGTCAGGTTTTCCCGAAGTCCGTTTCCAGTTTCTGTGTAAAACGCACGGTCGTGCGCATTTCTTCGCGCACAGTTCCAGTTCGATCGTGCGTTTCATACAGCAATTCTAGGGACTTCGGTTTCTACCCGTGCGTTTTGTTCCCGCACTGTTTCGGCCAAACCGTACGAGAAGGAATCGCACTGTCTACACATTTTTCTCTGTTTTCCTGCATTCTGGGGTAAATCGTGCATTTCCTTCACGCACGGGCAAACGCGCCCGTGCGAGAGTAAAAGTATGGTTCCTATGTTTCCCTTGATTTCCTGCGTTCTGTGTTTACCCGTGCGATTTCCTTCACGTACGGGCGGAATCGCCCGTGCACGAATAAAATGCACGGGTCAACGCTTCCTTTTCATGCGATCAAGATCTGTAAGTAAATAACGCACGGTTAGCGCACAGTCGTGCGCGGGACCTTGCGTGACTATTTTTCTGATCTTTTTCTATTTAATCGTAGATTTTTCTCCAGATCGATACATCACTTTTTCCACCCGCCATTTTCGTCCATCTCCGACGGTTCTGCTGCCCTTTTTCCTGCTTTCCATCGGAGAGGCTCCGGGCAAGCTTTCAACGCCATATTCTAGCCGTAGTTTCCTTTCGACCATCTCCTTCAACCCATAAGTTCTATTAAAAGCTTTTGTGCCATAGCAAACCAGCGAAGGGAAGCTTGCAACCTTCTTCTGGCATCGTGACACGAAAAAGACGGGTCTATTGGAAGGTAGTGACAACCTTCTCTACCCCGGACGTAGTTGAAGACCGAGCTTGGATGCAGATTGACAACCCGACATTTCCTTCCGCGAACCCTCAGCAAAACTCCGGATTTGGTCTAACTCTTGCCTTGTACTTCCTTTGTTGTTGTTTATGTGAATTTAGGACTTTATTTTAGATGTTGATGTGCCCTTTAGTGTAAACATGGTTAGGTTTATATTTATGTAAATCTTTCCTTGTTTTACCGCTTTAGTAGCTTGAGTTGCGCATTTATATCCATCTGCCATCCATTTGTTCTTGCTGCACTAGCAATTGCTAGTGGCATGCATAGCGAAGAGGTGCTTACAACCCTCAAATTCTGGTTCTTATGTTTTCCTACTCGTCCATCCGCCTATCGATTCGGTGCATAAAGGCTTGTGTAGTCTTCCATCCCACCTAGTGAAGCCATGCATAGCGGCATTGCATAAGAGTATTTGTTAGAGTTTTATTTTCTATTTCCACAAATATCAAACCCCCTTTAGTTAGTTCTGACCTAAGGACTTCAATCTCTAGTCCTCCTCAAAATAAACTCCACCTTACAGTGTTCCTTGAGAGATCGATACTTGGGGAAATTCGCCCATTTTATATTACTTGTGCGACCGGTACACTTGCCCTCCAACACATCATGTTTTTGGCGCTGTTGCCGGGGAACACAGTCATATGAGTTTTATGAGTGGGTGTTAGGAGATAGAAGCCCTTTTCCATTTGTTTATTTCATGTTTCTTCTTTTCTTTAGTTTTAAGAATCTGTTTCTTGTTTTTATTTGTTCCTCTTCTAGTTTTAATTTTTCTGTAGCAGGTTTTCCTATTCTTTTATCTGTGGTGTGTAGTTAATTGTTGCTTAGAAACTTTCTATTGGTGAATTCTTTTTATTGCACTAAGTATTCTTATATGAATATTTGTTGCCGATGTTGCGGGGATTTTAAGCATGTTAGTGATGAGTGCCCCACTGAAGATTGGGAGCATAATTCTAGTGTTTCAGTGTATGGAGCACCGTTCTCTTATGGTACTTCATACACCATACCCTAGTCTTATGGTTACTTCTCTTCTACGCCTTCACCTTCTTCTTATTCCTCTCCGGTCCAACCTCAACCTAGGAGTAATAGAAAATCGTGTTAGTGTTGTCGTAGCACCGTGCACGTGTTGAAAGATTGCGCAGAATTTCAGCGCCAGTTGGAGGAGGGTGATGAACCGGGTATCTGATTCACTCTATCATCCTCTCAAATGGATCCCCCTTCTAATTCTGATGATGTATTCGCGGTACCGCCTTGTCTATGGGGGACTGCTGCGGATATACCCATCCGACTTTCTGCTGATCGGTGTGAAGAAATTGTTGTGTCGTGTCTCCCTATGCATTCTTCCCCTCTTGTTGATTCACACCAAGAGGAACCCGCACATATTTTCTCAGATGTTGTTGTTCCTCTGCCTTTTTTCTTTCTATCCCTATTTTTAGTGAGTCGGTTTATGATGTTATGCTTGATTGTGAGTCTGAGTTTGAGTTTGCGTCGTGGTGTGATGAGGAGTTATTCTCATTAATGGAGAGTATTTCGTCTTGGAACATGATGACGCACCGATGTGTGTTAATGAGGATATCGTTTCTGATGAGGAAGTCTCCACTCCCTTGTTGGATGAGGAGGTCCAAACCACCACCGAGGACCTCGATCTCTCAGATTCCCCTCGCCATGACTCATATGACACTGACCATGATCTATGTTTGGATCCTGCTGGGAGTGAGACCGGGACCACTCCCCCTATTTCGGATTATTTTAGTTTTTCATCTCCTTTATTTCTTGATCCCCTTTCTATATCTGAGCCCGTGCGGGTTTAGTCTTCGCATGTGCTTCAGGAGAAATTGGAGCTTTCAGCTCGAGTCATCGATGATAGCATCCTCTTTTGCGAGGAGGTTGATTCCTCCTCTATTGAGGAAGCTCCATTAATTGATTTATCCTCCTGCTATCTCCCTGTAGACGATTCCTTGATGGGCAATGATATATTTTGTGGAGAGATGGGTGAGGACCAGGCCTCCTCCTCATCATACATTCTATTTCCTCTAATTGTAGTTTGTATGTATTATTATTCAGGTAGAGGGGTAACTGCTTTATCTCCGTATCGGTACCCGCTACTGCAACGGATAATGGAATAGTTACCTATGCATTTTTCTTTTCATAGACGCATTAGCTAGAATTGTATATAATTTAATAAGTCATGCTGGGATGAAAATAACCCCAGTACATATCATTCATTTTCTGCATTTTGTTTTTCATGTCAATTTAGTTCAGTGTTTCTTTGTAGTTTGTATATTTTTCTTTGGTTTTTGCAGAGCTCACCCCTATAGGTATTCATGGCAACTTCGAATTGGCGGGGATGTGATTCTTCGTATGGCAGGGCTGCCTTTGTTTTTCATGAATTTTCTGGTATGCTCACTGGTTGAGCATTGGGTAACCTCTTCCCTTAGCTCTATTTGATTTAAATTTCAATATCATTTGATCTGTTGTTTAGTTTAACTTTGGGGGAGAGCCAGTTTTGTTACCTTTTGCACGCGCACATTTCAAGTTCATACTACAAGCTTTTATATTTTTCTTTTGTTTAGTTCATTACATCGCACACCATTGCACCCACATGAGCGTGTGCTTAGCTTTTTGCGTGCTGCGAGTTAAAGTCGTTTCTTTATTAGATTCTGGAAAATTATGGTGCGGGCTTAGGATTGTGAGATGGAGTAAAATGTTGACCTTGCTGTACTCCTAGTCAATTGGCCTCATCTCTTGTATAAATTTGAATAGAAGTAACATTTCTGTATGCTTATAGTTGTATATTTTTCTATTTGCGTAAAGGCATTTTATTGTACTCAAAAGTTGGTGAATCCGGTGTGAATCAAACGGTAGTGTAGGGATGTGTGTAGCCATCACTAGACTCATTTTGCTCGAGTCAGGAGGAAGGATAATTTTTCTTGGTGGATAAGAACTTTCCCCAAGCTACTCTCGAAGCATTGGTGCATAGTCAGTCTAGCGTGAGTGTGGAGTAGGCCATCATTTGGCCTGGTTGAGCTTTGTTCCATTCCTAACATCATATCCTCGCTACCCCCCTTGTGGATACCCTTCTTTTGATTCAACTCCAACATTATTTCACTAAAGCCTCATAGCTGATCCTAGTCATACACCCAAGTCGAGCTTAAGTGTTTTATATTTTCATGTTGGGGTGTTGATGTGGTGGTATTTATGTGAATATGTGGAGTTGCTTCAAGGTTATATTTGTTGAAATTGTAGAAATAAAAAGATGATAAAAAAATATGTGAAAAAGAAAAGTGAAAAGAAAAAGTATAATTGAAATGATATTGGAGAAGTGATTGTATTTGGAGTAGGCGGTGCACACACCCATATGTTAAAAGTTTAGTCTGGTGGTGTGGTGTACCCGCGCGTATTGTGGTTTAGCAGAGGGATTCTTTTTATGTTACATCATTTGGGTTAGGTGTGTAGCCTTCCTATTTATCTTTGTTTACATAACCGTAACCCAAGCACCATCTCTTATCCTAAAGTCCTACGGATTCATGTTTGAGTCAAACTAGTGCCATGGATAGAGAGTGAACGGGCAAGCGTATGGTCCCCGATATTGGAGGATTCCTTTTGAGGTGATACCAAGCCCCGGTCTTTGGCAAAGCTTACCTTAGTGGCCTGCCTGCTTTCTTCCTACGAGTGATCGAAAGATTCACCGTGATTCCATTTTTGAGTTGCAATAAAATTTTGATACGCAATGTGAAAATTCTAAACTATTTTAAATACTTAAAATTTTTTTCTTTTATATTTGTACGCGTATGAACATGCGACTTCGCATGGTACTCCGTATCACAATTTCCTTGTTAGCTAAATCATTTTCCGTATCTACAATGATTTTGTTTGCTCAGGACGCGCAAATAGGTAAGTCTAGGGGTGTGATGAGTCCGATATTTATAGTGTTTTTCACACTCATTTGGGATTGTTTTCACGCATTTGCACTTCACTTTTAGTATGTTATCGTTGATATTTCATTTATTCTGCTTATCACGCTAAGTGCACTATTTTGGCCCAAGGGTGTGCAATTGTGCATTCTTTTGTTGGGGGTAAGCACATGGTGCTCCCCAAGGTTCTTTTTGTTTATTTTATGCAGTGTATTATCGCTGGGAGTTGGTGCCCTAGTGGGATTCATTTTTGTGCAGGAAGTCGGGTTGTCCCGAAGTCCGTTTCCAGTTTTTGTGTAAAATGCAGGGTCGTGCACATTTCTTCCCGCACAGTTCGAGTTTGATTGTGCGATTCACACAGCAATTCCGGGGACTTATGTTTCTACCCGTGCGTTTTATTCCGCACTGTTTTGGCCAAACTGTTCGAGAAGGAATCGCATTGTCTGCACATTTTTCTCTGTTTTCCTGCATTTTGGGGAAAATCGTATGTTTCCTTCATGCACGGGCAATTGCGCCCGTGCGCGAATAAAATGCATGGTTCCCCTATTTCCCTTGATTTCCTGCGTTCTGTGTTTACCCGTGCGATTTCCTTCACGCACGGGCAGAATTTCCCGTGCGTGAGGAAAATGCACAGGTCAACGCTTCTTCTTCTACGATCAAGGTCTGTAAGTAAATAACGCACGATTAGCGAACGGTCATGCACGGGACTGTGCGTGACCATTTTTCTGATCTTTTTCTATTTAAGCGCAGATTTTTCTCTAGATCGAGACATCACTTTTTCCACTAGTCATTTTCATCCAGCTCTGAGGGTTCTGCCGCACTTCTTCCTCCTCACCATCGAAGAGGCTTCGGGCAAGCTTTCAATGCCATATTCTAGTCGAAGTTTCCTTTCGGCCACATCCTTCAACCAATAAGCTCTATTGAAATCTTTTGTGCCTTTGCCAACCAGCGAAGGGAAGCTTGCAACCTTTTTCCGGCATCATGACATGAAGTAGACGAGTCCATTGGAAGGTAGTGACAGCCTTCTCTACCCCGGACGTAGTTGAGGACCGATATTGGACGCGGATTGACAACCAAGCGTTTCCTTCCGCAAACCCTCAGCAAGACTTCGGATTCTATCGAACTCTTGCCTTATACTTCCTTTGTTGTTGTTTATGTGTACTTAGGACTTTATTTTAGAGGTTGATGTGCTCTTTAGAGTAAACTTTGTTAGGTTTATGTCAATGTAAATCTTGCCTTGTTTTACAGCTTTAGTAGCTTGAGTTGTGCCTTTATATCCATCATCCATCCATTTGTTCTTGCCGCACTAGCAATTGCTAGTGGCGTGCGTAGCGAAGAGGTGCTTACGACCCTCAAATTCTAGTTCTTATGCTTGGCTACTCGTCCATCTGCCTAGATATTTGGTGCATAGCGGCTCATGTAGTCTTCCATCCCGCCTAGCAAAGCGATGCATAGCGATATTATATAGGAGTAGTTGTTAGAGTTTTATTTTCTGTTTCCACAAATATCAAACCCCCTTTAGTTAAATCCAACCTAAGGACTTCAATCTCAAGTCCTCCTCAAAATTAACTCCACCTTACCGTGTTCCTTGAGAGATCGATACTTGGGGAAATTCGCCCATTTTATATTACTTGTGCGACCGATACACTTGCCGTCCAACGCATCAAAAATCGAATTTATCTTTAAGTAAAATCTCTATTTTTCTTAGTTTACAAATCAACCAACTTTTTGTCTGATATAATAATAGCTCTTCATTGTGAGTACAAGTACTCAACAAGGCCCTAATCTAAATATAATACTTGATCCTATACTATAAAATAATAGGTATACAAGCCTTATTGATTTAGAATTGTGCCCTAGCTTGAATTTTATTCACCAAATTTTTGGCATTATTGTCGGGGAACTCTCTTTTTTGATATTTTGAAAATAAGGTTATATTAATTTGGTCATTTTCTTTTTGTTTTAAAAAATAAAAGGAAATATGTTTTGATTGTTTTCTTTAACAAATTTTTCTTTAATTTTATATATTTAAAATTTCTTGCGAAAGGGCCGTGCCATGCTTTCATCCCGGAAGATTGCCTATTAGCTTACGAACCCGTCATTTGGGTTGCCCTTGGGAAATCTGAGAAAATTTATTTTATAAATTTTTAATCGAAAAACTTTTTTTTATTATTTTATTTGGGTGTTTGACCGAGGTAATCCGACAAATCTTTTTTACTTGGATCCGGAGATCGAGCAAAGCTTACGGCGATGCCTAAGACTCCGTGAACTCAATTCTCCAGATTTGGTTGAGGAATCTGTACGTGACATTTCTTCTTCTTCATCTTAGATGGAGTAGTATAATAGTTATTTCTTATAAATTTTATTTAATTAATAATCACTTATAATTAAATTTTATATTAATATATGTCTAAATTACTTTATTTTCTAGTTTTAGGTATAATTGGGATTCAAATAATCAATTTTAAGTCCATGTCGATGATCTGGAGGCATTTTGTAGAAAAGTAACACTTTCAAATGATCAAAACTTTCAAACCAGAAAGAGTTACATAACGTACAACCAGTCAATGGAAAGAGGACGACATCCTCTATAAATCTAAAGAGGTACACAAGTACACATCCTCAGGTCATGGGCGTGACATGTGCTTGAACGCGGGCGTTTCTAGGGAAAAATTTGTAATTTTCTCCAGAAAGCTTCCCGGTGTAACTCTGGAACTTTTTCTATGTACACCCCCCTACATCACGGGCGTGAGTAGGGTGTGACCTACCCAAAATCTGCCGAATTGATGTTAGATTGCCCCTTTTCTTACTGTTTGCTGACCCAGTCCGTATATGCCCCCAAGTAATGGGCGTGACTTGGGGCGATGACTTGAAAATTAACAAATTTTGGGGATTTCTCCTTGGCTTTTTATGACGGTAGTTCGGTACCTTACAGTCACGGGCGTGACCTAGGGGCATGAAGTGCAAATAAATAGATTTTCACATTTTCCTCGTAACGTTCCCAGGCTTTCACTATGTTGGTTCCGTACCTTACATGCCCCTAGTCACGGGTGTGACCTAGGGGAATGACTGACCAGTAAAGTTTACTATACATTCTAGGCAATAACAGAAGCTGGGGTGGAAGGTTTTGTAGTTTAGTTTTTAGTATTTTCATATTTCTTTCTGTAATTTCAATTTCATAGAGTAGTTTTCAGTTTTGTTATTTTCTATTCAAGTTCTCTTTCAAGCAATCATGCCCTTCTTTTATATCTTTTATGTGTTTTCTTTATCATGTTGAGTAGCAAATTTCATTTAGCACTTGATAATGATAAACTTTGGAATAAAATAAAAGAAATAAACTTCTTATATTTGTCAAACTCTACTATTATGACTTCAATTTAAATTTGAATTTAGTTTCATAAAATTCATATTTCATGTATATGTTTTTGATTCTATATCTGTATCGTGGATTTTCAGAGAGATTGTGGATACGAGGAGATCACATAAAGATAAATGGAGTTGCATGCACTCCTCAAGAGAGGACGACATAAATCTTTTGGATTTGTGTTACTTCAAATAGTAAGGTTCACCGCCTAATGCAAGCTTAGGGGTTTTGATTGGCCGAGGGGTCTTAATCGATTAACCTAAGGTTAGTCAAGAGCGTATTATCGAGAGAGGCTCTTTCGTATTTTTGGAACCTCCACGGTTGAAGTAAGTAATTAGAAGCTTGCTCTTATTTATTCTTGAATGTTTATTTTAATCCAAAGGGATTTTAGATAAAGTGTTATATTTTATTTAATTTTCTTTCTATAGTTTAATTAAATGCATTTTTTAAATTCCATAAAATAATATTAATTTGTGTAAGTAAAAATAATCAGTAGGCTCGAAAGAAACCGACACTTGATATTTTATTTTAAAATATCCTATAATATGAACGATAGGTGATCTTGCCTATAGTTCGTAGAATTTTGAAATATTATTTATCTTAAATTCTAACCATCAAGTTTTTAGCACCATTGCTGGGGAGTTATTACTGTTGATATTTTGAAATCATGGATTTTATTAATTTTATCATTTTCCTTCTCTACCTCTATTTCTCCTTTTAATTTTCTTTTTCAAAATCATTTCTTTTAAATAACGGTTGTCGTATTTTATTTCTTAAAAATGTTTTCTGATTTGGTTGCTTAGGTTGTCGAGCTTCAAACTAAAGTAAATCTTTTAGAAGTCCCATGAAAGCGCAAATTTTTTCTTATTATTATTATGGTACTCCACATTGAAGTGAGGCTTGTTATCTTTATTATTATCAAAAAATTTCTTATGAAAAAAGTTTTAATAATAATTATGAAAATAATTATTACCACTTTAATGATAATTCTTTTTCTAATTCCCATGAAAATAATTTTTCAAATTCAGTTAATTTTCTGATTTTTCATGAAAACAATTTTTTGAGCTTTAACAAGAATACTTTTTCCGATTAAAAAATTTTTCTTCCAAATTGTATGTTGATTTTTATTATTCGCACGATCACTCGGAAAGATTCCCAAGTAATGAGAATACTTCTTTAGATACGATTTATTATTCTTCTTCTTCCGCATCAAAAGTTTCTTCTTCTAATTTTGGGGAATTTTCGCAAATTAAATTTCTTTCTACTCCACAATTAAATATTATTAATACTTAATATAATGATTTTTCTCAGTCTTCAGATAATTTAGCTATTTAGGAACATGAATCTTCATGTACCCACTAAGTTTCTTATACTAAAGATGAAGAAAAATTATTATTACAATATTTTATTAATTGAATAAACACAATGGGTGAAATAGAAGAAGAACATGTTTCTTCTCCTTCTTCTCCCGAATTTTCTCCTCTTCTTCGTAAATTTTCAAGCACAACCTAATGATATTTAGGAATTCAAATTCAAGAAAATTTTGTGTCCAATGATTTTATTATAAATAAAATTTCAGATAGCATTTATATTTTAGAAAATAAATAACTGGAGCATGATCATATAGTTTCGCAAGAACCTCCTCCTTGCGAAAATTTTTCTAACACATTTTTTTTTCTTATTGTAATAATTTTCATTTAAAAGATGAGTCGTTGCAATCAAACCACATCCCCAGTACATTTGTCTCTCATCAACAAAATTTCAAATCACCTCAGTTATGTAAATGTGATT
Organism: Platanthera zijinensis; assembly: GCA_039513925.1. Taxonomy (NCBI): domain Eukaryota; kingdom Viridiplantae; phylum Streptophyta; class Magnoliopsida; order Asparagales; family Orchidaceae; genus Platanthera; species Platanthera zijinensis. Next base: position 191,490,698 of record CM077084.1, read on the forward strand.
TGGATTTACATTTTCAAGCTGATCGCAAGAAGAAAAATAAAAATATCAAGCGGAGGAGTAATAGGGCGACCGACGACTACATATTCGCAAAAACGTGAATTAAGGGAGTTCCCTTTGCATCTTTATTTTTTACTTTCCTTTTTCCTAACCAAAGCCATCTAGTTTAAAGATGAGAAAATGAAAAGCGCTCTTGAAAGACAACCCTTGCTTACCTTTTAATTTCTTGCATTTTTTTAGAAAATAATTTTTTTTTCTTTTCCCCTCCTACATGGCTTATAAACATTGGGGACAATGTTTATTTTTAAGTATGAGGATGAGATTTCTTTTTTTTGTTTAAAAAAATTAAAAAATATGAAAAAAATCTTTAAAAATACAAAAAAAATTGTTTTTTAATCAAAAGTACAAAAATTTTTATAAAATAAAAAAATTTAATTTATTGGAAAGGGTCGTGTTGGGGTTTCAATTCACAAAACCACTTAATACCTTGCAAACCCGTCATTGGGTAGTTCTCGGGAAGTCCAAGTAATAAAAAAAAATAGGATTAAAATTTATTTCTTTAGTATTTATATCTTTGAAAAAATTAAAAAATATATAATAAATCCCTACATAGTTTCTTTGCTATTTTCATCAATTAATTTTGAGTTTATTTAGAATAATTTTTTATAGTATTTGATTTGATAGTCTTTTATTTCATCATAGTTAGATTTAATTTTTTGGCATTTGATTTTAAGAAATATCTTATGAATTCAATTTTGTGAGTAATTTTTTTAGCACCTTTTCACCTTTTATTCTAAATAGTTTCAATTTTTTGGTCTCTTACTTAAAAATTTTTAGATTTTAATTATATTCACTTTATGAATTAAGATTCTTAGAAAAAAATTTAATTTACTATAGTTGTTGTTTAAGTTATTTTTAATTTAATCTAAAAATTGTCTAACCTTTCCTTTGTTTTTTATTTTTTGTTAGATCATTTGTCATGGGGAAAATAGGATAAAATTCATTACCCCTTTGTAAACATATCCATTTTTTTATTGATAGATCACAGGTCATGGGAATCAAGCATTCTTAAGTACACATATGCATCTCCCAAATATTTAAAAATGGACTAAGAGGATAAAATTCATCGCTTGTAATATTTTTGATTTTTATATAAAGAAAGAACAAATATATTTGTTCATATGTCATGGAAAATAAGAGGATAAAATTCAGCATTTTCTTGGTAAATAAAAGTCACACTAGTGCCAACTAACTTCACCTAGGGGGGGATAGGTAATGCGCAGTCTTTTTGCGTAATTAAAATTTTACCTGCACAATGAAAGAAAACAAACAAAGCACAGAAAGACACAGGCAGTTATAGTGGTTCCCCGATTTGGGTATGTCCACTTTCCCCCTTCGAACTATCTACCAACAAGGGACGACTCGGTCAATTCACCAATAGGATTGAAATCCAATCCTCACACTAATGGAAGGAACCCTTCCACCCAAAGGAGTCAACACTCCTCCACCACGGGTTGCACCCAACCCTTACAATGAGGAACCAACGTTCCTTTACAACAAAAGTAAAAATGGAATGTTTAAAATACAAACTACTTTTGGAGCGCTAGGTGACCCTCTTCGTTCGATGACACGTTCTTGAAGAAGACGAAGAGTCCACGACCTTAGCTCTCACTTAGAAAGGATCTCCCCGAGATCGGCGGCGGCAAAGCTTGCGGCAGCGATTCTATCAAGATCGGCGGCTGCAAAGGAGAGCGGCGGCGATGCTTTCGAGATCCAAACTTCGTAGCAAAGCAAGCACGCTCTACCAACGATCTTACTTGGATCGATCGTCTCAATCGATTCAGAAGGGGAAGGTATTCCCGTTCAACAAATCAAGAGACAAAGGATCTCAAGATAAACACGTGAGACGCGTTGCTTGGCTAAGCTTCTATTGTCGTGAGATCAGGAAGAACCCACGATCGGTGGCAGCGACAACTTGAGGCGCGGAGACGGAGGTGGAAGAGAAGATGTGATCCGCTAGGTCAAATCCGGCGTCCCTTTCTTTTCGTATGTATAGATTACTTTTACTGTTCAAAATACACGAATATATATACTGTAGGTCATCCTTTATGACCGTTGTGGGCCCCACCAGTAGAAACCCTAAATTCGGTTCAAAACAGCGCCTGTACATTTGGTCCGGTCCAGCACGCCAACGAAAATCGCCTAAGGAAAATTCGGCGGGAATCATTGGTGATTCTCGACTAATCGATGAGAATCACAAATGATTCCAGTCGAATTCTACTTAGAAGAATTCTTAGCTGAATTGCTTGCCAACCGGAAAGAATCGTTGAGAGTCATCATCAATTCTCGACGAATCGTTGAGAATTTAGAGTCATTCTCGATGATTCTGACTTGGCAGAGTCCCTGAAGGCGTTGACTCAGCCTAGTGATTCTCGACGATTCTGACTTGGCAGAATCCTTGAAGGCTTTGAAGGCGTTGAGTAACCCGGATGCATTCGGCGCGAATCGGCTAGTGATTCTCGACGATTCGGGGAGAATCACTAGTGATTCTCGTCGAATCTTTCTTAGACGAATTTTCGTCTATCTTACCGTGAGATTGTCTTTGACCCATCCCCTCTCCTCTTCAGCTCTAGCTCTATCTCGACCCTGTGCTTGAATGTAAGTACACTCCAATAAAGAGAGCACACGTAGGCAAACACACTGATCAATTCAACGAAGGATTATGTTGCGCAGACCCGTATATATTGACCCACTGCACCCTTACATTGGTGTGTACTTAGCGTGGAATAACTTCAAGCACAACTTGATAGAAAATCACCAAATACATTATCTTTTCACCTTAGCTTGTACAGGGGCTTCTTCAAATCAAGTACATTGTGGATACAATACCCAACAATCTCCCCCTATTTGAAGAAGCCTAAACCCTACAAGCTAAGGTGAATAGGACATATGGAAATTAAAATCATAAACGAAGAATCAAGTTGAGAAAGAAATTCATTACCAATTTCTTGCGAGCATTACTTAGTACTTGGAGCCACCTTACCCTTAGTCGAGAGGGTAATCTCCCCCTTTTCGGCTTCTGCAAATCTGGGACTGCACTTAGAGCTATATGCTCCCCATCAGATCTTGCATCCATGCTCGAGCTTGAGTTCTTTGCTGATGCTCCCCCTTGATCCAAGAGCCTTGAGCTGTACAGTCTTCACTCTTCATAGTTCAGCATGCCGAGTTCAGTTTTGAAGAGACTGAACTTGGCCTTGTCTAGGGGCTTTGTGAATATATCTGCAACCTGCTTATCCGTGGGGACATAGTAGAGAGATATGTCTTTGTTTTCCACATGCTCCCGAATAAAGTGATAGCGCACTTCAATATGCTTCGTTCTGCTGTGCGAAACGGGATTGTTCGCAATTGCTATTGCGCTTGAGGAGTCGCAATACATTGGAACTTCGCTTAACTGCAAGTCAAAATCTTTGAGCTGATTTCTGATCCATAGAAGTTGTGCGCAACAGCTTCCTGTTGAGATGTACTCAGATTCAGCTGTGGAGCTTGCGACACAATTCTTCTTCTTACTGTTCCATGAGATATGCCTTCTTCCGAGGAATTGATACGTCCCGGAAGTGCTTTTCCTATCATCTCTGCTCCCAGCAAAGTCAGCATCTGAAAAACCTATTAGCTCGACATCATTGTTTCTCGGGTACCACAAGCTAAGATTAGGTGTACCCTTAAGGTATCTAAGAATTCGCTTTACAGCGAAATAGTGAGATTCCTTAGTGTTCACCTGATATCTGGCACAAACGCATGTGAAGAACATAATATCCGTTCTACTTGCAGTAAGATAGAGCAGGGATCCAATTATGCTTCTGTACTTGGTTTCATCAAAAGGTTTCCCTTTCTCATCCTTATCCAGAGACACAGTGGATCCCATTGGAGTCCTCATAGAGGTTGCACTGTCCATTCCGAATTTCTTGAGGATTTCATTTGTGAACTTCATCTTAGAGATGAAAATCCCATTCTCAGACTGTTTCACTTGAAGTCCCAAGAAATACTTCAGCTCTCCCATACTACTCATTTAAAACTTCCCTTGCATAAGTTTGGAAAACTTCTTGCAAAGGTTGTTATCCGTTGACCTGAATAGTATGTCATCGACATAGATTTGCACCAGCAAAATCTAGCCTTTGACTTCCCTAAGAAACAATATCTTATCTATTTTTCCTCTAGAGAACTTGTTATCAAGAAGAAAACAAGACAGAGTCTCATACGAATCTCGAGGAGCTTGTTTTAAACTATATAAAGCTTTATTAAGAAAATATACATGATTGGGATAAGTCGGATTAAAAAAACTGGGGGTTGTGCGACATATACTTCCTCTCTCAGGTTGCCATTTCAGAATGCCGATTTCACGTCCATCTGATAGACTGTGAATCCTTTGTGAGAAGCATATGCCAGGAACAATCTGATCGCCTCGAGCCTTGCCACCGGTGCAAACGTTTGGTCGAAGTCGATACCCTCCTCCTCTCTGTATCCTTGAGCCACCAGTCTTGCCTTGTTCTTGATGATGACACCGTGTTCATCCAGTTTATTTATTAAGATCCACTTTGTGCCAATCACGTTATGCCCCTTTGGTCTGGGAACCAGCGTCCAGATGTTGCATCGTTCAAATTGATGCAGTTCATCTTGCATGGCCAAGATCCAAGATGCATCCTTGTTCGCTTCGTCAAACTTCTTTGGCTCAACCTGTGACGAAAAGCTGAAATGCAGAATCTCGTTAATTGTACCTCGGCGAGTTCTGACACCGTCACAAGGATCTCCGATGATTTTATTTCTAGGATGATCCCTAACGTGATGAAGCTCTAACAGTCTGGCATCTGGAGCTCTAACATTTTCTGGGGCTCCTCCTCTTTAGGGAGCATAACTCCATTCTGACCGTCATCATCTCCGGTAGGCGTAGTGGTGGATATTTTGACGTACTTGGGAGTTGCATCTTTAGCGGTCTCATCGAGACTAAGCTGTACAATTCTTATACCTGCATCTTCAAGAACACCACTGGAAGAATTGTTGTTAAGCAAGCTTCCTTCATCAAATACAACATTTATGGATTCCTCTACCACTAGTGTTTTCTTATTGAAAACCCTATATGCACGGCTATGGCTACTATAGCCCATAAATATGCCTTCGAAGCATTTTTCCCCAAACTTAGTCCTCGGGTACTTCCCGTTATTTAGTACATAGCATCTGCAGCCAAAGATCCTAAAATAGGACATGGTTGGTTTCCTGCCTTTCAGTAGCTCATAAGGCGTCTCACGATGGCTCTTGTTGATCAAGGCCCGATTTTGTACATGACGAGCTGTGTTAACAGCCTCAGCCCTGAAGTATTCCGGGAGAGAAGCGTCATTCAACATTGTCGTGCAGGCTTCAATGAGTGTTTTATTTCTCCTCTCCGTAACTCCATTTTACTGAGGAGTGCGCGGGGAGGAAAACTCATGAAAGATACCAAGTTCTTCACAGAACTCTGTCATAGCACCAGACTCAAACTCTGTTCCATGGTCACTTCTGATTTTGACCACAGAGCAGTTAAGTTCGTTCTTAATCTGCTTGACAAAACTAGTGAAGATGTCAAATGTATCAGACTTGCGTTTTAAGAAGAACACCCATGTAAACCGAGAGTGATCATCAACAATCACTAGCGTATAAGACTTGCCTCCCAAGCTATGAACTTGCATTGGACCAAACAAGTCCATATGCAGAAGATAAAGACATCTGGAGGATTCTTTGTCTGCAATGCCCTTAAAAGTAGCCCGAGTCTGTTTGCCCTTCTGGCATACAGGACAGGGGCTATCTTTGATGCACTTAATGATGGGAGCATCCCTTACTAAGTTTTTAGAAAACAACATACTAATTGTCTTGAAATTAATATGTGCCAATCTCTTGTGCCATTGTTCACAAATAAATGCACTGCCTATTGCTACTAGCACACGGGGGTAGATGAATCTAAACTAAGAAAATCTAAACAGAAGATGTTTCTGCTCCTAATGCCTGTTAATACCGTCTCCGAAGAGGCACACGATATTATCAGGCATTTATCCTTGCAGAACTTAATGTCATAACCTTTATCACATAACTGACTTACACTGATCAGGTTATGATTTAACCCTTCAACATAAGCCACGTCGGTGATAGAAATTATACCATTGGAAATCATATCGTAACCCCTGGTGACTCCTCGATCTGATCCCCCAAAGATGACATTGGGTCCATTCTCGACTGGAGAGTAATCACGCAGGAGGCTTCTTGTCCCTGTCATATGCCGGGAGCATCCACTGTCCAAGTACCAAATAGGAGTTTTGGTGGCCTTTTGACATACCTGCAAAACAAGATTAATTTCCATTAAGAACCCAATCGAACTTTGGTCCTAGATTCCTCGTTAGCATACTCCCCCTCGGATGGTTATCCCTACGAGAGGTCGGACTCGCATTGACAACCTGAGGAGTCTCGTTATTCCTCGGATAAAACCAGCAATCCATGGAAAAGTGACCAACTTTGCCACAGCACCAGCAGTCAAATCTATTAAACTTTCTCCTAGGCACCTGCTTCACCCTTGGAACAGAACGTCCAGCTGGGGCCTTGGACCTGGAGGTGGAGGCATCATGATGACAACAGTCACATGATTTCTTTATCTCCTGTTCCTTAAGTATAACAGGATTGGCTTTTGGTGCCTGCTTCCTAGTATGGCCGTTAGAGAAGTGACCATAATCCTCCACTTGGATTTCCTCATAAGGTGCCTTGAAGACACTCTCGCCAAAGTTACGGGGGAAGGCCCAACCATCATACCGGCTCTTGGGCTTTTCAACCGAGGGCCGGAAGAAGTGGCCATAGGTTGAATCAAAGTCCTATTCATTGCAGGGAAAGCCAGGCTTCCTCAATACAACAGGGTTGAGTGGGGCCTTTCCCTTTTCTGTAGCAGAGGCATTCTTAGCAGCCATATTTTTCCTCTGCTTTTTGTTTCTCCTGAATGATTTACCAGGCACACCCACATGCCCCAAGCCAGCCGACTTAGCCTGAGAAGAGAAGGTATCAACCAGTGGATGAACATTCTTTGGCAGGGAGAAGCTTTGGACAATCTTCTTTTCTACCGCAAGTTATTATTCTAACTTATTTATTTCATCCTGTTTAAGGTCAATGAGACTTAGAGACACTGAGTGCTTAGAGATCATGTCCAGGTGCTCTTGTCGTAGAGAAATCAAGCTATTGATCTCTTCCCTTAGGGAGACACCCTCGACCTTAAGGAATTTGACTTCCTTTTTCTGAGCTATCAATCTCTTGCGGCATTCCTCGAAGGTGTTGAGCATAAGCTTATACTTTTCGAGGAGCTCAGATTCTCGAGAAGATGGGCTGTCCTCGAGATCATCATCAGGAGACTCATAGTCAGAGTCGGAGAGGGGGGTACGAGCTTTTACCTTCAAAGTGAATGGGGGGCATTCTCCTTCTGAGTCAGAGCGACCCACTAGCTCGAAGTAGGCTTCCTCATCATCACATAAGTCTGAGGAATCAGATTCACTAAGTGTCTTTGGCTTTTAGCGATGTAGCTTCTCTCATTCTTTTTATCTCTGGAGGTTTTGTGCTCCTCTCCCTTTCCCTTCTCTCTCTTGCTTTGATGGCAGTCAGCCACGACGTGTCCTGGCTTATTGCACCCAAAACAAATGATGTCAGTATGACGATGTTTGTTCGGTTTTGAATCATACCTGTCAGAAGAATAATTCTTCTTCTGATTTCTGGAGGAGGAGCCGTCTCTCTTTCTTTGATTCCTCATCTTGAGGAACTTCTTGAATTCTCGGGTGATTAGGGAGAAGTCTTCTTCAGACAGCTCTGAGCCGGAGGAGCTTGGCTCGGAGTCTTCCTCCTCATCCTTTTTCCACGAACAGGATGAGGCAACACCCTTGCCTTTCCTTGAGTGAATGGCTTTCAGAGCCACAATCTTTTCTTTTGCTGCGGCTTTCCCGACTTCTTCTTCTTCTTTCCTCGTGTTCAGCTGAAGCTTATAGGACATAAGCTTCCCAAAAAGTATCTGAGGATCAGTTTCTGCTAATTTGCCAAACTCTCGGATGGCGCAGATCTTCGTATCCAATTCCTTAGTAAGGGACCTAAGGAATTTATCATTCAGTTCACCATAAGTGAACACTCTTCCATATCCCTTTAGGGCATTGACGATCTTGAGGAAATTCTCGAAGGTAACTCCGATCTATTCCTTGGGCCCTTGCCTGAAGGCCTCATATTTCTGGTTCAGGAGGGATCTCCGATCATCCCTCACTTAATCTGTGCCCTCCATCAAAATAATCAGGTTGTGCCAGATATCCTTGGCTGTCCTGTAGTTGCAGAAGTGCTCCATCATGGAGTCATCGACTGCGGTGATTAGTATGTTCTGTGCCTTCTTGTCAAGTTCGAGCAGCACCATCTCGTCCTTGTCCATTTCAGAAAGCTTCTTTGGCACCATTTTGGTAGGATCAAAGGTGGAGGCCTTATTGGGAATATAAGGTCCCTCCTCCACGATCATGAAGAGTCGAGGGTCGACTGCTTCCATATAAAATCTAATCCTTTCCTTCCAGATAAGAAAGTTTAGCCTGGTGCATAATGAGATCTTGCCTGAGTACTTGAGTCCGTCCATAGTAGATATCTGCCTTCTTCTTGACACTAGTGGCAGGAACTTACTCAAGGTGTTAACCTCTTTGATGAGCAACCTCCCTCTAATACCACTTGAAAGTCACACTAGTGACAACTAACTTTACCTAGGGGGGATAGGTGATGCGCAGTCTTTTTGCGGAATTAAAATTTTACCTGCACAATGAAAGAAAACAAACAAAGCACAGAAAGACAGAGGCAGTTATAGTGGTTCCCCGATTTGGGTACGTCCACTTTCCCCCTTTGACCTATCTCCCAATAAGGGATGACTTGGACAATTAACCAACAGGATTGAAATCCAATCCTCACACTAATGGAAGGAACCCTTCCACCAGAAGGAGTCACCACTCCTCCACCACGGTTTGCACCCAACCCTTACAATGAGGAACCAACGTTCCTTTACAACAAAAGTAAAAATGGAATGTATAAAATACAAACTACTTTTGGAGCGCTAGGTGTCCCTCTTCGTTCGATGACGCGTTCTTGAAGAAGACGAAGAGTCCACGACCTTAGCTCTCACTTGGAAAGGATCTCCCCGAGATCGGCGGCGGCAAAGCTTGCGGCAGCGATTCTATCAAGATCGGCGGTTGCAAAGGAGAGCGGCGGCAATGCTTTCGAAATCATAACTTCGTAGCAAAGCTAGCAAGGTCTACCAACGATCATACTTTGATCGATCATCTCAATCGATTCGGAAGGGGAAGGTATTCCCGTTCAACAAATAAAGAGACAAAGGATCTCAAGATATACACGTGAGACGCGTTGCTTGGCTAAGCTTTTATCGCCGGGAGATCAGGAAGAACCCACGATCGGCGGCGACGACAACTTGAGGTCCGGAGACGGAGGCGGAAGAGAAGACGTGATCCACTAGGTCAAATCCGGCGGCCCTTTCTTTTCGTATGTATCGATTCCTTTCACTGTTCAAAATACACGAATATATATACTGTAGGTCATCCTTTATGATCGTTGTGGGCCCCACTAGTAGAAACCCTAAGTCCGATTCCAAACAGCGCCTGTACATTTGGTCCGGTCCAGCGCGCCAACGAAAATCGCCTAAGGCAAATTCGGAGGGAATCATTGGTGATTCTCGACGAATTGACTAGAATCACTAATGATTCCCGTAGAATTCTACTTAGAAGAATTCTTAGCTGAATTGCTTGCCAACCGGAAAGAATCGTTGAGAGTCATAATCCATTTTCGACGAATCGTCGAGAATGAAGAGTCATTCTCGACGATTCTGACTTGGCAGATTCCTTGAAGGCATTGACTCAGCCTAGTGATTCTCGCAGATTCTGACTTGGCAGAATCCTTGAAGGCGTTAAAGACGTTGAGTCAGCCGGATGCATTCGGCGAGAATCAGCTAGTGATTCTCGACGATTCGGCGAGAATCACTAGTGATTCTCGTCGAATCGGCGAGAATCACTTAGTGATTCTCGTCGAATCTTACTTAGACGAATTTTTGTCTATCTTCCCGTGAGCTTATCTTTGACCCATCCTTGCTCCTCTTCAGCTCTAGCTCTATCTCGACCCTGTGCTTGAAATTAAGTACACTCCAATAGAGAGAGAACACGTAGGAACACACTGATCTGCTCAACAAAGGATTACGTTGCGTAGACCCGTGTATATTGACCCACTGCACCCTGACAGTGGTGTGTACTTAGCGTGGAATAACTGCAAGCACAACTTGATCGAAAATCATCAAATACATTATCTATTCACCTTAGCTTGTACAGGTGCTTCTTCAAATCAGGTACATTGTGGATACAATACCCAACAATAAATATATGCAAATATAAAAAAATGGAAGAATAAAGAAAAAAAATTGTGGGGTGAGAGGATAAAATTCATCATCTCCAATCAAAAACCTATCCATTTTTCTTGTTCTCCATCCCCATTAGCCAATATAATTGTTGTAGAGTTAGATTAAAATACTAAAAGAGCATAAGTTGTAGTTTAAATTTTTCCTTCAAGTTTTTTTAGTTAAGGATGGTTATAATTTTAATCTCTTTTTTTTTGCAAAGCGACTTCATTTTGAAGGCTAATTAATTTATATGAGAAATCTTTGCTAAATATTTTGCTCTTCTCGTTTTAATTTTATATTTTAGGACTTTATTTTGGAATACCTAAATTTTATTTTTAGGTTTCTTTTGATTTAATAAAATTTTTGTTTAATTAAAAATTACATTAATTTCATATAAATATTTCTCATAGTTTTGATCTGGAATAGCGAAAGCTTAAGTATGGGAGTATTTGATAGAGCATTATATATAGTTATTTTAATATAGTTATTATATAATAAGTAATCACTTTTAATTTAGTTATATATTAATATATGTCTAAATTACTTTGTTTTCAAATTTAAGGTATAATCGGGCTTCAAATATCAATTTTATGTACATGGCCATGATCAGGAGGCATTTTGTAGAAAATTAACACTTTTGGTCATGGATTGTTGAACTTCAAATGTTCATAACTTTCAAATAAGGACGAGTTACGGGATTTGCAACCAGTAAACTGAAAGACCACGACGTCCTCTAAAATCTTAAGAGTTTGACAAGTACATACCATCATATCATGGGCGTGACTTGGGCTTGAACCCAGGCATGTCTAGTGCAAAAATGTAATTTTCTCCAGAAAGCTTCCTTGTGTAATTCTTGAACTTCTTCTATGTACATGCCCCCAAGTCACGGGTGCGACTAGGGTGTGACCTACCCAAAAATGGACGGATTGATGTCAGATTGCACCATTTATTATTGTTTGATGATCCAGTCAGTACATTCCCCAAGTTACGGGAATGACTCGGGAGCGTGATCTGAAAATTAACAATTTGTGGCAGTTTTTTCGTGGCTTTTTATGGCAGCAGTTTCGTACCTTACACTCCCTAGGTCATGGGCATGACTGAGTGGCGTGACCCGCAATGTAATATATTTTGGCATTTTTCTCCAAATGTTCCCGAGCTTTAAATACATTGGTTCCGTACCTTACACGACCCCTAGTCACGGATGAGACATAGCGGCGTGACTCACCAGCAAAGTTCACTATAAATTCCAGGCAATACAAGAAGCTGGGAGGAAGATTTTGTAGTTTAGTTCTTAGAATTTTCAAATTTCTTTCTGTAATTTCCATTTCATAAAGTAGTTTCCATCTTTGTTATTTTTAATTTAAGATCTCTTTTTTAGCAAACATGTCCTTTTATATCTTCTATGAATTTTGTTTATCTTATTGAGTTGTTAATCCCTTTTAGCATTTAATCATGATAAACTTTGGAATAAAATAAACTTGAAAGTCCACCTAGTGTCAACTACCATCACCTATGGGGGGGGGAATAGGTGTCTTTGCAGCGTGTTAGCAGAATTGAAATTATACCTGCACAAGAAAATAAAACAACAAAGCACACAAAAAATACACAAGCAATTTATAGTGGTTCCCCGATTTGGGTACGTCCACTTTCCCCCTTCGACCTATCTCCCAACCAGGGACGACTCGGTCACTTCACCAACAGGATTGAAATCCAATCCTTGCACTAACGGAAGGAACCCTTCCACACGTAGGAGTCAACACTCCCACAACACGGGTTGCACCCAACCCTACAACTAGAGACCAATCGGTCCTTTACAATTAAAGAGAAAATAGCTTGTAAGAAATACAAACAACGTAAGGAGAATAGGGTGTCCCTCTTCGTTCGACGACATGTTCTTGAAGTCAACGAAGAGTCCACAACCCTAGATCTCACTTGGAGAGGTTCTCCCCGAGACCGGCGGCGGCGTCAAGCGGCGGCAAGGCTCTCGGTGTTGGCGGCGGCAACTGAACACAGCAGCAAAGCACTGTAGATCCAATCTTCTTAGCGAAGTCGGCAAGGTCTACCAACGGTCACACGAGGATCGATCGTCTCGATCGATTCAGACGGGGAAAAATTTCTCTATCTCAAATCAAGAGACAAAGGATCTTTGGATAGACACGTGAGATGCTGTGCGGGAATTGGCTTCTATCACCGAGGATCTGGAGGAGATCGAGATCGGCTTCGGTGATCAGCTGCGGCGACGGAGGCGGAGCTAGATCGCGAGATTAGGGTTTTGTCGGCCGCTTTCTTTCGTATATCGTCTGTATCTTTTACTGTACACAAATACCAGAGTATTTATACACTAGGTCAAGAGATGACCGTTGTGGGCCCCACCAGTAGAAAGACCGAAGTCCGGTTCAAAATCCTGCAGATAACGTGGACCGGTCCAGACAGACTTGGAAAAATGCCCAAGTCAAATTCGGCGAGAATCGTGAGTGATTCTCGACGAATCGGCGAGAATCACTTACGATTCTCGCCGAATTCTACTTAGAGAATTCTGGCAGCACAGGTTATATAGGCCGGGGAGAATCGGTGGGAATCACCTTGGATTCTCGCCGACTCGTCGAGAATGCAAAGTCATTCTCGATGAATCGGCGAGAATCACTTGGTGATTCTCGACGATTCTGCCTTAGATGATTTTTCTGACTGCGTCGCGACAGCCGGCCCAACCCGGCAAGAATCAACTAGTGATTCTCATCGACTCGTCGAGAATCACTAGTTATTCTCGACGAATCGGAGAGAATCACATTAGTGATTCTCGACGAATTATACTTAGACGAATTCTCGTCTTTCCACCCGTGAGCAGGTCTTTGGCCCATCCTTGCTCCTTGTCTGCTCTTGCTTTATCATAGCCCTGTACTTGAAATTAAGTACACCCCAATAGAGAGAGTACACGTAGGCCAACACACTGATCTGCTCAACGAGGGATTACGTTGCACAGACCCGTATATATTGACCCACTGCACCCTGACATTAGTGTGTACTTAGCATGGAATAACTGCAAGCACCACTAGAAATATTTCATCAAATACATTGTCTATTTACCTTAGCTTGTTCAGGGGCTTCTTCAAATCAGGTGCATTGTGGATACAATACCCAACAATCTCCCCCTATTTGAAGAAGCCTAAACCCTACAAGCTAAGGTGAATAGAGCATATAAGAATGAAACTCATAAACTTAAAATTGAGTTGAGAGAGATATTCATTACCAATTACTTGAGAGCAAAACTTGGAGCCACCTTAACCTTAGCCGAGAGGGTAATCTCCCCCATTTCGGCTTCTACAAATCGGGGTATGGTGCATATGACCCCATGCTCCCCCTCAGTTCTTGCACCTATGCTTACACTTGAGTGCCTGACATATGCTCCCCCTAGATGCACGAGCCATGAGCTTCAGTGGTCTTCATTCCTCATAGTTTAGCATCCCCAATTCAGTTTTGAAAAGGCTGAACTTGGCCTCGTCCAAAGGCTTTGTGAAGATGTCTGCAATCTGCTTGTCAGTGGGAACATAATAGAGAGAGATGTCCTTGTTCTCCACGTGCTCCCGAATGAAGTGGTAACGCACTTCAATATGCTTCGTTCTACTATGCGAGACTGGATTATTGGCAATAGCAATTGCACTGGAGGAGTCGCAGTACATCGGTACTTCCTTGAACTAGAGGTCATAGTCGGCTAACCGGTTTCTTATCCATAGGAGTTGTGCGCAACAGCTGCCAGCCGAGATGTACTCAGACTCTGCAGTGGAGGTTGCTACACAATTCTGCTTCTTGCTGTTCCATGAAATAAGCCTTCTTCCGAGGAATTGACATGTCCCGGAGGTGCTTTTCCTGTCATCCCTACTCCCTGCAAAATCAGCATCTGAAAACCCTATTAGCTCGACATCATTGCTTCTCGGGTACCATAGGCCAAGATTAGGGGTACCTTTAAGGTATCTGAGAATTCGCTTTGCAGCGACATAATGAGATTCCTTAGTGTTCACCTGATATCTGGCACAAACACATGTGAAGAACATGATATCCGGTCTACTCGCAGTAAGATAGAGCAGGGATCCAATGATGCTTCTGTATTTGGTTTCATCAAAAGGTTTCCCTTTCTCATCCTTATCCAGAGACATGCTGGATCCCATTGGAGTCCTCATAGAGGTTGCATTCTCCATTCCGAATTTCTTGAGGAGTTCATTTGTGAACTTCGTCTGAGAAATGAAGATTCCTTCCTCAGACTGTTTCACTTGAAGTCCCAAGAAATACTTCAGCTCTCCCATACTGCTCATTTCAAACTTTCCTTGCATAAGTTTGGAAAACTTTTTGCAAAGATTGTTGTCCGTTGAGCCGAATATAATGTCATCAACATAGATTTGCACCAGCAAAATCTTGCCTTTGACTTCCCTGAGAAACAGTGTCTTATCTATTTTTCCTCTAGAGAACTTGTTCTTAAGAAGAAAACTAGACAATGTCTCATACCAAGCTCGAGGAGCTGGTTTTAGGCCATATAGCGCTTTATTAAGAAAATATACATGATTAGGATAAGTAGGATTGACAAAACCTGGAGGTTGAGCAACGTATACTTCCTCTTTCAAATCTCCATTCAAGAAAGCCGATTTCACGTCCATCTGATAGACTGTGAATCCTTTATGAGAGGCATAGGCTAGGAATAGCCGGATTGCCTCGAGCCGAGCAACTATTGCAAACGTCTGGTCAAAGTCAATCCCCTCCTCCTGTCTGTATCCTTGAGCCACCAGTCTGGCTTTGTTCTTGATGATGACTCCATGTTCATCCAACTTGTTTCTGAAGATCCACTTGGTGCCAATCACATTTTGCGTCTTTGGTCTGGGAACCAGCGTCTAGACTTCGCATCTTTCGAATTGATGCAGCTCCTCTTGCATGGCCAAAATCCACAATGCGTCTTTGTTCGCTTCGTCGAACTTCTTTGGCTCCACCTGCGACAGAAAGCTAAGATGCAAGATCTCGTTAAGAGTACCTCGGCGAGTTCTGACACCATCTCGGGGATCTCCAATGATTTGATTTCTGGGATGATCCCTCACGTGTCTGAACTCTAGAAATCTTGCATCAGGAGCTTCAACTATTTCTTGGGCATCTCCTTCTTCTAAAGGATTTGCCTCATTTTGAGCTTCAACTTCTCCGATCGGCGTAGATGTGGAGACTTTGACATACTTTGGAGTTGCATCTTTCTCGGAATCATCCAGTTGAAGATTTTCGAGTCTGGCACCTGCAGCTTCAGGAAGACAACTAGAAGTCTTGCAGTTAAGCAAGCTTCCTTCATCAAATACAACATTTATTGATTCCTCTACCACTAGAGTTTTCTTGTTGAAAACTCTGTAAGCCCGGCTGTGGCTACTATAGCCCATGAATATGCCTTCGAAGCATTTTTCACCAAACTTAGTACGCGGGTACTTCCCATTATTCAGTACATAACATTTGCAGCCAAAAATCCTCAGATAGGACATGGTTGGTTTCTTGCCTTTCAGTAGCTCATAAGGAGTCATACGATGGCTCTTGTTGATCAATGCCCGGTTTTGTACATGACAGGCCGTGTTGACAGCCTCGGCCCAGAAGTATTCTGGGAGAGAAGCGTCATTCAACATTGTCGTGCATGCTTCAATGAGTGTTCTATTCCTCCTCTCTGCCACTCCATTCTGTTGAGGAGTGCGAGGGGAGGAGAACTCATGAAAGATACCAAGCTCTTCACAGAACTCTGTCATAGCCCCAGACTCAAACTCTGTTCCGTGGTCACTTCTGATTTTGACCACTGAGCAGTTAAGTTCGTTCTGTATCTGCTTGACAAAACTGGTGAAGATGTCAAACGTATCAGACTTGCGTTTTAAAAAGAACACCCACGTAAACCGAGAGTGATCATCTACAATCACTAGCGTATACGACTTCCCCCCTAAGCTATGAACTTGCATTGGACCAAACAAGTCCATGTGCAGAAGATATAGACATCTGGAGGAATCATTGTCTGGGATGCCCTTAAAGGTAGCCCGAGTCTGCTTGCACATTTGACAGGTAGGACATGGACTATCTTTGATGCACTTAATAAGGGGAGCATCCCTTACTAAGTCTTTGGAAAACAGCATATTAATCGTCTTGTAATTAATGTGTGCCAATCTCTTGTGCCATTGTTCACAAAGAGATGCACTGCCTTTAGCAACGAGGCATACTGGGGTAGAAGAATCTAAACTAAGAAAGTCTAAACAGAAAATATTTCTGCTCCTAATTCCTGTTAATACGGTCTCCGAAGAGTCACATGATATTATCAGGCATTTATCCTTGCAGAACTTAACGTCATACCCTTTATCACATAACTGGCTTACGCTGATCAGGTTGTGATTTAACCCTTCAACATAAGCTACGTTAGTGATAGAGAGTATACCGTTGGAAATCGTACCGTAACCTCTGGTGACTCCCCGATCAGATCCCCCAAATATGACTTTGGGTCCATCCTCGACTGGAGAGTACTCCCTCAGCAGGCTTCTTGTCCCGGTCATGTGACGGGAGCATCCACTGTCCAAATACCAAATAGGAGTTTTGTTGGCCTTTGGACATCCCTGCAAAACAGAATTAATTTGCCTTAGGAACCCAATCAAACTTGGGTCCTAGATTCCTTGTTAGCATACTCCCCCTCGATTGTTTAACTCTACGAGTGGTCGGCCTCGCATTGCTAACATAAGGAGTCTCGTTATACCTTGGATTAAACCAACAATCCATGGCAAAGTGACCAATTTTGCCACAGCACCAGCAGTCAAACCTGTTATACTTCCTCTTGGGCGCCTGATTTACCCTTGAAACGTGGGGTTCAGCTGGGGCCGAAGACCTGGAGGTGGAGGCAACATGATGACCACAGTCACATGACTTCTTCACCTCTTGGCTTTTTAGTGTAACATGCTTGGCCTTAGGTGCCAGCTTCCTATTATGGCCGCTAGAGAATTGACCATAATTTCCTAAATGGATTTCCTCATAAGGTGCCTTGAAGACACTCTCACTGAAGTTACGGGGAAAGGTCCACCCATCATATCGGCTCTTCGGCTTTGCAACCGAGGGCCTGAAGTGATGCCCATATGTTGACTCAAAGTCATGTTGGTTACAGGGAAAGCTAGGCTTTCTGAACTCAACAGGACTGAGTGGGGCCTTTCCTTTCTCATCAGCAGAGGCTTTCTTGGCAGCCTTATTCTTTCTCCTATTCCTGTTTCTCCTGGACGAGGAGCTAGATACCCCTACGTGCCCCAAGCCAGCCCCTTTGGCTTGAGCAGAGAAGGTATCAACTAATGGAAGAACAGTTTTTGGCATAGAGAAGCTCTTGACGATCTTCCTTTCTACCGCAAGTAGTTCTTCCAACTTGTCGACTTCCTCCTGCTTAAGATCAAGGAGCTTAAGAGACTCTGAATGCTTTGAAGTCAGGTCCAAGTGCTCCTGTCGGAGGGAGATCAAACTGGTGATCTCTTCCCTCAGGGATACACTCTCACCTTTAAGGAATTTAACTTCCTTTTTCTTCGCCTTCAGTTTATTTCGACATTTCAGGAATGTATTGAGGAAAATCTCATACTTATCTAGGAGCTCAGCTTCAAGGGCAGAGGGGCTATCCTCAGCATCATCATCCTGAGACTCAGGATCAGAGTCAGAGTCGGAGAGAGGGGTGTGAGCTTTTACCTTCCTAGTAAATGGGGGGCATTCTCCTTCTGAGTCAGAGCGACCCATTAGCCCAAAGTAGGCTTCCTCATCATCACTGGTGTCTGACGTGTCAGATTCACTCAGCGTCTTTAGCTTCTTTGCGATGTAACTCCTCTCCTTCTTCTTATCTTTTGAGGACCTGTGCTCCGCTCCCTTTCCCTTTTCCCTCTTGCCTTGATGGCAGTCGGCCACGACGTGTCCTGGCTTGTTGCAACCAAAGCATATAATGTCAGAAGAGCGGTGTTTGTTCGGTTTGGAAACATACCTGTCAGAGGAATAGTTCTTCTTCTGATCCCTTGAGGAGGAGCCGTTTCTCTTTCTCTGATTCCTCAGCTTGAGGAACTTCTTGAATTCCCGTGTGATAAGGGATAAATCTTCCTCAGATAACTCTGATCCGGAGGAGCTCGGCTCAGAGTCTTCCTCTTCATCCCTCTTCCACGCACGGGAGGAAGCGACACCCTTACCCTTTCTGGATTGAATGGCTTTCAGAGCCACCGTCTTTTCCTTGGCCGCGGCTTTCTCTGCTTCCTCTTCAGCCTTCCTGGTGTTCAACTGCAGCTCATAGGACATGAGCTTCCCGAACAGAATCTGTGGATCAGTTTCCACAAGTCTGCCAAACTCGCGGATGGCGCAGATCTTTGTGTCCCATTCCTTAGTGAGGGACCTAAGGAACTTATCATTGAGTTCACCGTCAGTGAATACTCTTCCATATCCTTTGAGTGCATTGACGATCTTGAGGAAGTTTTCGAAGGTAACTCCGATCTCCTCCTTTGGCCCTTGTCTGAAGGCCTCATATTTCTGATTGAGGAGGGATCTCCGATCGTCCCTCACTTTATCTGTGCCCTCCATTAGGACAATCAGACAGCTCCAGAGATCCTTGGCTGTCCTGAAATTGCTGAAGTTCTGCATCATGGAGTCGTCAACTGCACTTACCAGGATGTTCTGAGCTTTCTTGTCGAGTCCAAATAGCACCATTTCGTCCTTGTCCATTTCTGAAAGTTTCTTGGGTACTTTCTTGGTAGGATCTATGGTGGAGGCCTTAGTGGGAATGTAAGGTCCCTCCTCCACTATCATGAAGAGCCGGGGGTCGACTGCTTCCATGTAGAATCTGATTCTTTCCTTCCAGATAGGAAAGTTCAGTCTGGTGCATACTGGGATCTTGCCGGAGTGCTTGAGTCCGTCCATGGAAGATATCGGTCTTCTTCTTGACACTGGTGGCAGGATTCTACTCAAGGTGTGAACCTTTTTGAAGAGTAACCTCCCTCTGATACCACTTGAAAGTCCACCTAGTGTCAACTACCTTCACCTATGGGGGGGGGGGGTAATAGGTGTATTTGCAGCATGTTAGCGGAATTGAAATTATACCTGCACAAGAAAATAAAACAACAAAGCACACAAAAAATACACAAGCAATTTATAGTGGTTCCCCGATTTGGGTACGTCCACTTTCCCCCTTCGACCTATCTCCCAACCAGGGACGACTCGGTCACTTCACCAACAGGATTGAAATCCAATCCTTGCACTAACGGAAGGAACCCTTCCACACGTAGGAGTCAACACTCCCACAACACGGGTTGCACCCAACCCTACAACTAGAGACCAATCGGTCCTTTACAATGAAAGAGAAAATAGCTTGTAAGAAATACAAGCAACGTAAGGAGAATAGGGTGTCCCTCTTCATTCGACGACGTGTTCTTGAAGTCAACGAAGAGTCCACAACCCTAGATCTCACTTGGAGAGGTTCTCCCCGAGACCGGCGGCGGCGTCAAGCGGCGGCAAGGCTCTCGGTGTTGGCGGTGGCAACTGAACACAGCAGCAAAGCACTGGAGATCCAATCTTCTTAGCGAAGTCGGCAAGGTCTACCAACGGTCACACGAGGATCGATCATCTCGATCGATTCGGACGGGGAAAAATTTCCCTATCTCAAATCAAGAGACAAAGGATCTCTGGATAGACAAGTGAGACGCTGTGCGGGACTTGGCTTCTATCACCGAGGATCTGGAGGAGATCGAGATCGGCTTCAGTGATCGGCTGCGGCGACGGAGGCGGAGCTAGATCGCGAGATTAGGGTTTCGTCGGCCGCTTTCTTTCGTATATCGTCTGTATCTTTTACTGTACACAAATACCAGAGTATTTATACACTAGGTCAAGAGATGACCGTTGTGGGCCCCACCAGCAGAAAGACCAAAGTCCGGTTCAAAATCCTGCAGATAACGTGGACCGGTCCAGACAGACATGGAAAAATGCCCAAGTCAAATTCGGCGAGAATCGTGAGTGATTCTCGACGAATCGGCGAGAATCACTTACGATTCTCGCCAAATTCTACTTAGAGAATTCTGGCAGTACAGGTTATAGAGGCCGGGGAGAATCGGTGGGAATCACCTTGGATTCTCGCCGACTCGTCGAGAATGCAAAGTCATTCTTGACGAATCGGCGAGAATCACTTGGTGATTCTCGACGATTCTGCCTTAGATGATTTTTCTGACTGCGTCGCGACAGCCGGCCCAACCCGGCAAGAATCAACTAGTGATTCTCGTCGACTCGTCGAGAATCACTAGTGATTCTCGACGAATTGGCGAGAATCACTTAGTGATTCCCGACGAATTATACTTAGACGAATTCTCGTCTTTCCACCCGTGAGCAGGTCTTTGGCCCATCCTTGCTCCTTGTCTGCTCTTGCTTTATCATAGCCCTGTACTTGAAATTAAGTACACCCCAATAGAGAGAGTACACGTAAGCCAACACAATGATCTGCTCAACGAGGGATTACGTTGCACAGACCCGTGTATATTGACCCACTACACCATGACATTAGTGTGTACTTAGCATGGAATAACTGTAAGCACCACTAGAAATATTTCATCAAATACATTGTCTATTTACCTTAGCTTGTTCAGGGGCTTCTTCAAATCAGGTGCATTGTGGATACAATACCCAACAATAAACTTCTTTTATTTGTCAAGCTCTACTTTCATCTCTTCAATTTATCTTTGAAATTAGTTAAATCGATTTCATATTTCATGTATATGTTTTTGATTCGAGATCTATATCCTAGATTTACTGAGAGGATGTGGATACGAGGAGATCACTCAAAGGTAAAAGGAGTTGCATGCAATCCTCGATACAGGAATACATAAATCATCCGTGTTGGAGTCCTATCTAATAGTGGGGTTCACCTCCTAAAGAAAGCTTAGGGGTTTCGACTGGCCGAGGGGTCTTAATCGACCAACCTAAGGTAAGTTGAGAGTGTATTCTCGAGAGAGGCGCTTTCGTATTTTGGGAACTTCTATGGTCGAAGTAAGTAATTAGAAGCTTGCTCTTCTTTATTCATGAAAGTTTATTTTAATACACAGGGATTCTTGATCAAGTGTTATATTTTATTTCATATTCTTTCTATAGTTTAATTAAACACACTATTTATATTCAATAAAATAATATTAATTTACTTGAGTAGAATTAAATAATAGGCCTGAAAGAATACTACACTTGATATATTATTTTAAAATATCCTATACTATAAATGATAGGTGCTCATGCATATAGTTCAAATAATTTTGAGATATTATTTATCTTAAATTCCACCCATCCAATCTATTTGACTTGGATATTTTTATTTTATTTTATTTTGGTGTATGAACTGAGGGAATCCGTCAAATCAATTTGACTTGGATCCGGAGATCGAGCAAAGATTATGATGACCCAAATTCCCCCTCTTCTCAATTTTCTTCTATTTTGGGTGACCCAAATTCGAATATGGCCGAACACTGGACTATATCCTATTATGCTCGACCAAATTTGAATGAGCTGCAATAAAGTATTGTTCGACCTGCTATTACGAACATTAGCATAGAATTGAAGCCGAGCATCATTCAAAAGGTACAACAATCTGTATAATTTGATGGGCTGTAAGATGTGAATCCAAACACACATATTTCTAACTTTTTAGAAATATATAATACTTTCAAAATTAATGGGGTTTTCGATGATGCCATTCGGCTAAGGATTTTTCTTATCACTTTATGCACCAAAGAAAAGAAGTGGTTGGGTTCACTACCAAGTAGGTCCATCACTACATGGGCCGAGATGATGGAAAAATTTCTCACGAAATATTTTACGCCCAACAAAACGGCCAATTTGTGAAATGATATCAAATACTTCTCCTATGTTGATACAGAAATGTTATATGATACTTGGGAATGATTAATGGAATTGCTTCGGTGTTGTCCACATCATACAATCCCCGATTAGTTTCAAATTCAAACCTTCTATAATTGCCACAATTCCAATATGAGGTAACATATCAATGTCGTCGCCGGTGGAATGTTAAATAACAAGACACTGGCGGTTGCCCAAGAGCTTATAGAAGGTATAACTATGAATGCATATCAGTGGAGTACACCTCAGTCTCGTCCACCTAAACCAGACGGGATGTATGAAATTGATATTGTTTCAAATTTATCTCTTATGGTTGAGATTCTTAATAAAAGAATGGAAGCGATATCTACTTCCTCTTCTACACCAACCTGGGAACCTTCCACTATAGCCATACAAGTAGATTACTTGGGTAATCTGAATCAGACACCTTTTAATTTGGGTAATAATTATGGAAATACTTATCACCCGGGTTTACATAATCACCCCAACATCTCTTAGAGTAATACGGGGAGCGCGTCTCATCCACCAAATACAATTCCACCTCGATATCTACCACTACAAGGTAAAAAAACTACCACTTTTTAAGTGGATTTCTATAAATATAGGGCTAGTAATGACGCTAATATCTGGAATCTCCCCTGATTTATTCGCAATTTGGAGAATCAAAATGGGAAATCGCAAAAATGCTCTCTGATCATCAACAAGGAGCATTACTGGGAAATACGAAGCCCAACCCAAAGGCACAAGCAAAGCCTATCACATTACGGATCAGGAAGGAGGTATCTACTTCCTCAAATCCAGTTGAAACAGAGGTAACAATTTCCACATCTACTCCTCCTCCTAAGGTTTTCAATGAAAATAAAATTAAGGAATTTCAACCGCCTCTTCCATATCCATTTAAGTTAAAGAAAGACCGGACAGATGAGCATTACAATAAATTCTTAGAACTATTTAAGCAAATTCATATAAATTTACCATTTTGCAAAGGGATAGCGCAAATGCCGAAGTATGTTAAGTACCTCAAGGATCTTTTATCAAATAAAAAGAAACTTGAGGATTTTTCCACGGTTCAATTGAATATGGAATGTTTGGCAGTTTTGACTAATAAATTGCACATGAAATTAACCAATCCAGGTAGTTTCTCTATTCCATGTTTATTTGGCGATCTATTGGTAACACATTCGTTGGCCGATCTTGGCGCATCTATTAATTTGATGCCTTATTCGTTATTTAAAAAAATTGGATTATGAGAACCTAATACAATAAGAATGAGCATGCAATTGGCAGATCAGTCTATTAAATACCCTATGGGAATTATTGAGGATGTGTTTGTCAAAGTTGATAAATTTATTTTTCAGGTAGATTTTAATATCCTTGACATAGAAGAGGACACTGAGGTTCTGCTAATTCTCGGACAACCTTTTCTTGCAACCTCACCCGCCATAATAAATGTTAGTCACGGTAACATTCTCCTTAGAGTCGGGGATGAAGAGGTTATGTTTACTATTAAATCACCTATGAAAAATACACTTTCTAATTATTACTCATGTTTATTTTTGGAGGCCTCTCCAGATTAAGACTCCGTTTGATTTTCTGAAAATTTTTCATCGCCAATTTTTCATGAAGAAAAATTTGAAAATTTAGATTTAATATTTCATGAAAATACTAAAAATAATTTGGTCACATGCGCTGAAATTTTAGAATTAGGTAGAGATTGATTAAAAACTTCTTAATAAGAACCTCCAACTTTAGAATTGAAACAATTGTCAGATCATTTAGAATACTTTTTTCTACCGGAGGGTTCAAAGCTTCTCGTTATTAAGTCGGCATATTTTACCAATGAAAAAAAAATAAAATTATTAAATATTTTAAAACTTCATCGCCACGCAATTAGGAGGAAGATAACGGTTTTGAAAGGGATTAATCCCACCTTTTGTTCTCCTAAAATTTTATTAGAAGAATATTAACATAAAACTATTCAACAACAATGCCACCTAAATACTAATATGAAGGAGGTGTTTAAGGTGGAGGTGATAAAATTATTAGACGTGAGCATCATCTATCTGATTTTGGATAACACTTAGGTAAGTCCGGTCCAAGTGGTGCCAAAAAAGCAGAATTATCGGTAGTATTGTATGATAAAAATTAATTAATCCCTACTAGAAATTTTACTGGATGGCAGGTTTGCATCAACTACCGTAAATTAAATGATGTGACCCATAAGGATCAGTTTTATTTATTGTTCATCGACCAAATCTTTGAACGGCTATCTGGGCATTCTTTCTACTATTTTCTTGACGGTCTCTAGGAATATTTCGAACTCCCAATTGTGCCCTAGGAATAAGAGAAAACAACCTTCACTTATCGGTTTGACACCTTCTCCTATCAGAGGATGCCATTTGGTTTACGTAACTTGCAGACAACCTTTCAAAGGTGTATGCTATCGATTTTTGATAAACTAGTGGAGGATATTATGGTAGTTTTCATAGACGATTTCTCCATTTTTGGAAATTCGTTTGATTTATGTTTAACTAACCTCTCCCGTGTTTAGCTTTCTTAGGCATGCCGGTTTTTATCATTGATTTATTAAAGATTTCTCTAAAATAATCTTGCCCCTCACTCATCATCTAGAAAAGATACACTATTTATTTTTTATAAAGATTGTTTGCATGCTTTTTCTATTATTAAAAAATAATAAATAAAAGCACCTATCATGATAGGTCCCAATTGGGATATTCCGTTTGAAAAAATGTGTGATGCTAGAAATGTTGTCATTGGTGCGGTCTTAGGACAACGCATCAATAAAAATTTTCATCATATATATTGTGCGAGCAAAACACTAACCACCGCACAAGCAAACTATACCATAATCGAGAAAGAACTTCTTTCAATTATTTTTGCTTTAAAAAAATTTTGCTCTTATCTCACTTTGTCCAAAATTACTGTTTTTACCGATCATTCAGCTTTGCGTTATTTACTAACAAAAACAATTGCAAAGCCTAGATTTATTAGGTGGATTTTGCTTCTCCAAGAATTTGACTTGGAGATACGTGAAAAAAGGGGAGCGGAATATTTAGCGGTGGATCACCTTTCTCGGTGGGAGAATGTCACAACCCGTATTTTCTCCGAATTTAGGAATTATCAGAGTATGAAAAAACACGCGTCATGATGTCACATCAAGCAGGGGATAACTGCTGACGCTCAGGCAAAACCATCTACTAACTTTATGAAAAAAAATCATGAGTTTAATGATTAGAAAATCAGTTATATTTTTGAGGTCGTATCCCTCGGCTCAGTGGATCACCTAGTCCATAGTTAAAAACTATACTTATGCGCTGCGGAAAAGTACTTTATTCAGGTTTTACATCCTAAGAAGTGCATAAGAGCCCTAAGAGGCCACTTATGCTATGCAAGACTCTACATTTAATTTATATTATATATAAGAAAACGATTTTTATACGTTGTTTGGAAAATAATGATTTACTTTTATAAAACATGCTGATAATGCAATATACTTACAATAATAATTGTAGTTTTAAAATAACTAGCAACCTAGCAAAATCCTCCCCAGAGCAAGTAGACTATCCCCAGAAAATTATAGCAGCAAAAGTAATAAATCTAGTACAAAGGTAAAAAACTACCAGTGGGCGCCAATAACCTGACACGAACCCACTAGCATATATGTATGTCTGTAAGAAAAGTATTGAAAAAATACCTAACTAACAAAGCAACAGGATATCCAAGCCCAAGAGACCACCAACAACATATAAGAACCCCTCCTTCAAAACCAGGGGGATCTTATGCCCAAAGCGCTTGCCCCACCAAAAGGTTCGTGTTTCGATAGAGGACCCACCCCTCTCACCCGACCCACGACCAAATTGGCGGGACATGCGCTTTGTGAGGCTATGTATATCAGAATAGAAAATCATTCACAGAGTATATAAAAATTTACAGAAGCATCACAGATCATATATATATCATCATGATAGAAATAAGTGAACCAAAACAAAACCCACGAGAGATTATAAGTGTCCAAAATGATCATCCAAACAAGAGATGACAAAACATAGAGTCTATAAAAGAAAACTAATCATCCTCTCTCCAACTCGAGCTAATACCCTCAAATCTTCGTAGACTGTCCGGACTGGCTCCTGGAAATCCTCATCAACGAGATCCCGCCTATGGTCCTCCATCCGCTCCTGCTCCGTGGGTAGGCGCATCGGGCCATAAATTGATACGTACAAAGTACGTTAGCCACATCATGACCAAGTAAATCTCACGCTCCTCCCCAGCCCCCCTAATGGGTATAAAGAAGGAAACCTGCAAGAAATATTAGTACAATAGCCGAAGCAACATATCTTGTATAAATGGCAAAAAGGTAGTAGCAGGAGAAAACAATTGTTTATAAAGAGAGTACTGAAGTAGTAAGTTTACCCACGATCGTATAACTCCTCCCGATGGTGGTTATACGATGACGGACCAAGGTGATAACATATGTAAACATATCATGTATAATTGATGTAATGAGCATGTATGATGTTCTCACGGTCACTCGAATGATGCGTCATAATCATTTTCCCCTATGTCGACATAGTGACCTGTTAAGAGAAGGAGCTCACTACCCAGGCCTCACCACCGTGGCCAGACGGTGACAGTGGGTCGGTCGCTCCCACTTCTATGTTATGGATACACCCCAACTTCCTAGGCCTTCATACCCCAAAAGAAAACGGGTACTCTCGGTGGGAACACATCCTCACCTCGTGCGGAGATCAACCCTCTCGGCACAGGACCAAGGGGTGTGAGATGGACCTAAATGAAAGGGGTAGCTAGCCCCCGGTCCTCTCCATAACCCAACAAATATAGAGTTCGTCGTCACAACTTCTCCCGTAGTGTAATATAGGGGAAGCCGACGAACCCGCCACATCGGTATACATGTACCCTCCAGCATTTCCATGCACTTGATGATGAATGAAATGTCTAACTAGCAATGCTTATAAGAAATGTAAGAAATTACAGTTTGACCCGAAGCTATGAAAACACATGTGGCTCGATAATTATCGCGGTTTAAGCTAGTATTGATATACTTGCGCATGCGAAATTTGTACCTTCACGACTACATTATCTTAACTTGTTTAAACATGATTACTATACCCATAGCTCAATTATCGTCACCAATAAAATATAAATTATTTGAGATGAGTGGTCGAGCCAAACTAAACTTATGAGTCACCAATAAAATATAAATTATCGTCACCCATCTAGAACCTTCCCCTTCATCTATAAACTAAACTTAATTAAAAGAGAAATAAAATATTGCGAGAAAGAGTGCTCGATCGACGATTCACTTTGAAATAAAATAACGGAATAATTAGTTTACATTTGCAATTCTATTAAGACCGTGACAATCCAATATTAGGAAGTAATCTCGCTAGAGCATTAAATCCCCTAACTTATAGACATTTCGACCGAAATATCTTTCAAGTCAAAAAGGCCTAAAGTCGCATTATCGAGGTGACCCGCACTATTGGATTTGACTCCAATCCGGAGGATTTACGTCATCGTATCTCTAGGGGTGCGTTCAACTCCTTCCTTGAGTGATCTTTCATATTCACGAGCCTCTCGGCTACTCAAATATGAGATCGGAATCTACTATCGTATACTAGCAATACGGAGTCGATACAAGAAAATTCAAGGAAGGATCAAAAATAGAAAAATACAAAAGCAAACATAAAAATAAAGATACGTTATTTCATCGCAAAGATCATCGCGATCGGGCACAAATATTATTTAGCTATGCATGATAAGAAAGAAAACCAAAATAAAAGAAGAAGAAAGTGTTTTCATTGCTTAAATAATGAGAAGTACACAAAATAAAGACAAGATAATATTGCACTAGTAAGAGGACTATTACAACAATGAAGAAAGAAATCTACTTAGCAACAAGGAAAGAAGAGAAGAGAACTACTAACACTCTCTACCATAACACTCTCTACCAAAAACTACTTCCTTCAACAAGAGGGGAGGGGTTCCTTTTATAGATGAAGGGGAAGGTTCTAGATGGGGGAGACCAAGGGGTGGCCGGCCTCATGGGGGGAGAAAGGTTCATGCATTTTATTTTAAATGAAGGGAGAGAGAGTCAGATGATTCATGTATGATAATAAACGGAATGACATGGAAAATATAAAATAGAGAGGGGGAGATGAATGAGAAATAAATGAGCATGAGAGAGAGGGGAAGAAGGGGTGAATGTAGAGTAAAAAAATGAAATAGGTGGCCGGCCTCATCAAGGGGAATGGTTCATGCATGTAATATATTAAATGGAGAGAGAGAGCAAAGTGCATGCATGGGTTGAAAGGTGGCCGGCCATGCAAAAGGTGGAGCTAGGTGGGCTTGGGAATGAAGTGGGCTGCTTGTAGGCTTTAGTAGGGCTCGGGTAGAGGGCTTGTGGGCTATTTGGGCTGCTCCAACATAGGCCAGGGATGCATGGAAGTAGGCCGGGCTGCTCCATGTTGAAGGGCTGCTTGCTTGGACTGCATGGGCTCGGTTTGGAGGTTGTGGGCTGCATGGTGCATGGTTTGGAGCTTGCTTGGGCTGCTCAAAATCTTGTGGGCTGCACTTATATTTAAGGACCTACAAATAAAACAAAAGGAATAAAACATTAGCTAAATAAAATAACATGCATATAGTAGCATAAAATTAAACAACAAACATAAAACATTAATTGGATTATATTAATTATTAAATAGCAAACAGAATAAACATAAAACATTAGATAATATTGATATTAAAGTAAAACACAAGTTAAAACATAAAACATAAAATTAAACATAGAACATAAAATTAAACATAACACTAATAGTAATTATATTATAATCTAATACATATAGTAGCATAATACATATAATAAGATTATATTGATTTTTTTATATCATAACATAAAATAACTATAATAAAAATAGGATTTTATAAAAAGACATTAAAACATGAAATGACAAGAATAAATTATAAATAAACTTAGGCATTTAGGCTACTAAATTACCCCAAAAATGATGACTAAAACTAGTCATCAAACTCCCCCATGCTTAAGCTTTTGCTATTCCAGAGCAAAAGGAAGAGAAATATTTATAAGACATTATAAAATTTTCAATTGAACTAAAAATTTATTAACATCAACATCTAGCCAAAAATAAAAGTTTAGAGATTTAAGAATCAAGTCCTAAATTTTGAAATTAAAGTGACAAGAGAGAAGAATTTAGCCAAAAATTCTCTAATAAATTAACTAGCATTCAAAATGGAGTAAAGTGCAAATAAGGTTAGATTGAAATTATAAAAACCATAACTTGAAAGAAACTTAAGGAAGAAGACAACCTACTACTTATGCTCTCCACATATTTTAATTTAAAAACTAAGACAATGATATTGGCTAAGGGGGTTTAGGGAGGAAATTAACATGAAGAGGTCTTTGATTGGAGGTGATGAATTTTATCCTCTCACCCCACTCATTTTTTGTTTTTTAATAATATATGTAATACCAGAAAATGATAGACTAACATCCTATCACTTCCCCTGACATATATGAACTTTTAATTCCTCTCTTCATTTTATTTTGAGTTGCATATGTTTAGCAAGGAATAATGAATTTTATCCTCTTATTCCCATGACATATGATCTAACAATAAAAGAAAAAATAATGGGGTTAAACAAAATTTTAGAAAATAAACTAAAACACTAGAGAGCAACTACTAGTAGATTGAGATTTCCTAAGAATCTAAAAGCATGAAGTAAGAATAATTAGAATCCAAAATTGTTTAGCAAAATTACTACAAAGTTGAATCTATTTAAAATAAAAGAGAAAAAGTGCTAAATAAATTACTCTAATCAAATTAAAACCATAAGATGCTCCTCAAAACTAAATCACTAAAAATTAAATTTTAACTAAATATGATGAAATAAAAGATTAGCAAATAAAAATGCTTATAAACAGACTCAAACTAAATTTCTGAAAATAACAAAAAGCTAAGCATGAGGTTTATTATATTTTTTGATTTTTCTAAGATTTTTTCATTTTTTTGGGTTTTGAAATATGATCTTTTTTTGGAATTTTTTTGATTTTTCTAATTTTTTTTTGGTTTTGGTAAGGCTACTTAATAAAACTATAATAATTTTTTTTGAAACATTTTTTTTTTGAAAAGAAAGAAAAAGAAATAAAACACTAAACCCTCCCCCATGCTTAAACTTTTCATTGCCCTCAATGAAAAATAAAAATAGGAAAGAAAAAGGAAGAAGGAAGGGGAGGGGGGATACAATAAAGTAAAAAAAGAAAATGACTTCCCCAGAGTCGTAAGGCCGAATACAGATGTCGCTCCCCCATGCTTGAGCTGGACACCGACTCGGGCCTAAGGAAGAGATGAATGGATGGAGCCAAACGAACCGCCGGGGGTTTTATTCCTACAAAACAAAATAAGCAAAAAAAGAAAAAGAAAAAAAATAAGCAAGGGGTGCCTCCCAAGAGCGCTCTCTGTTTAACGTCGTCTGAGCCCGACATTATTTGTTAGCTAAAGGGAAAATAAAAACTAAAGTGAAGAGGTAACTCCCTAAGTATGCGCTTAGGAGAGTAAACTAGAAAAAAGAAAAAATGAAGAATCGCACCGGCATGGGGTGGAATCTTCAAGAGAATGACGCCCGCAAAAGAACGGACGGAGTTATGGAAGAACTCTGCCGTATGTAAAATGGGGAAGAATGGGTCGTCAAAAGAAGAAGAATAAAAAGAAGAAGAAATAGAAAGAGGAATAAAAGAAGTAGAAAAAGAATTTTCATCAAGGGAAATTTCACAAGGAGAATGAGAGTCTTGTGAAATTTCGGGAGAAGAAAGGGTGGGGAGAACTAAAGAAGAATTATCTAAAAGAAAAGAAGAAGAAGGCTCGCTAAAACTAGAAAAATTTGGAACAGTTGAGTTTGAAAGCTTAATGGAATCACCAACGTCTTCAGATGGAGAAATAAGAGACGTCTCGTCATCCTCAACGGGTAAGAAGCACACCGAAATATCCATAGAGGCGTCTTCCAAAGGAGGAAGGAAACAATCCAGGATATCCGAATAGTTATCCTCCTCGAGAGGAAAAAGACAAGCCGGGATATCCAGTGACTCATTACATGAAGAAATAGGAGGCGACGAAGAAGAAGACGAAGAAAAAGATGCGGCCTCACGAGAAAGACAATCCATAATGGTCTTGAAATGCGAACTAATATTATTAATAGAAGTTTGCAATTCAAGATACCCATTATCGATAGAATTAAAATTAAAAGTAGGAGGCGCGGCGCTTTGCGGGGCAAAATCATGCGTAAAATAAGTCGGGTTCCCCGCCTCCCAAGATGGATAAAAATTAGAGTACGGGTCAAATTGGCCACTTTGACCCGCTCCAGAAAAATTCAAATCAAAAGAGGGAGGGGATCCCGAAAGACATTTCGAATAGAAATGGTCGGGCGACCCGCAAAAAGAGCAAAAATAAGATGATTCCATAAAAAAAACTATTACACAGAAGAAAAAGAAAAATTAATTTTTTTTATTTGTTTTTTTTTAGATATTTTTTTTAAAAATATATTTTTTTATGGATTGGCTCTTGAACTTCCCAAGGGCTACCCGGTGAAGGGTTCGCAAGGTACTAGGTAAAATGGTGGCGCTTAAAGCCCCTTACCCTTTTCGAGAGATTTTAGGTTAGGTATAAATTAAATGATGTGGGTGGATTATATAATAATAATAATAATAATAATAATAGTTTTTTTGTTTTTTTTAGTAGAAGTAATAAACTCGGTGCTTTCGTAATATTGCCAAAAATATCCCCGGCAATGGCGCCAAAAACTTGATAGAGAAAATCGTATTCTCCAATCTATACTCGATTAAGGCAAGTGTACCTATCGAAATATAGTATAGGATATGAAAAATATCAAGGTCGTATAAAAAACTCGGGGCAGGCAAGTACTATTACTTAAAACGACTCTATTATCCTACCGAACGATTGATTGGTTTTGAAAATTAAAAAAAACTAAACTTAATTAAAAGAGAAATAAAATTTTGCGAGAAAGAGTGCTCGATCGACGATTCACTTTGAAATAAAATAACGGAATAATTAGTTTACATTTGCAATTCTATTAAGACCGTGACGGATCCGATATTAGGAAGTAATCTCGCTAGAGCATTAAATCCCCTAACTTATAGACATTTAGACCGAAATCTCTTTCAAGTCAAAAAGGCCTAAAGTCGCATTATCGAGGTGACCCGCACTATTGGATCTGACTCCAATCCGGAGGATTTACGTCATCCTATCTCTAGGGGTGCATTCAACTCGTTCCTTCCTTGAGTGATCTTTCATATTCACGAGCCTCTCGGCTACTCAAATATGAGATCGGAATCTACTACCGTATACTAGCAATACGGAGTCGATACAAGATAATTCAAGGAAGGATCAAAAATAGAAAAATACAAAAGCAAACATAAAAATAAAGATACGTTATTTCATCGCAAAGATCATCGCGATCGGACACAAAAATTATTTAGCTACGCATGATAAGAAAGAAAACCAAAATAAAAGAAGAAGAAAGTGTTTTCATTGCTTAAATAATGAGAAGTACACAAAATAAAGACAAGATAATATTGCACTAGTAAGAGGACTGTTACAACAATGAAGAAAGAAATCTACTTAGCAACAAGGAAAGAAGAGAAGAGAACTACTAACACTCTCTACCATAACACTCTCTACCAAAAACTACTTCCTTCAACAAGAGGGGAGGGGTTCCTTTTATAGATGAAGGGGAAGGTTCTAGATGGGGGAGACCAAGGGGTGGCCGGCCTCATGGGGGGAGAAAGGTTCATGCATTTTATTTTAAATGAAGGGAGATAGAGTGGGATGATTCATGTATGATAATAAAGGGAATGACATGGAAAATATAAAATAGAGAGGGGGAGATGAATGAGAAATAAATGAGCATGAGAGAGAGGGGAAGAAGGGGTGAATGTAGAGTAAAAAAATGAAATAGGTGGCCGGCCTCATCAAGGGGAATGGTTCATGCATGTAATATATTAAATGGAGAGAGAGAGCAAAGTGCATGCATGGGTTGAAAGGTGGCCGGCCATGCAAAAGGTGGAGCTAGGTGGGCTTGGGAATGAAGTGGGGGTCTTGTAGGCTTTAGTAGGGCTCGGGTAGAGGGCTTGTGGGCTGTTTGGGCTGCTCCAACATAGGCCAGGGATGCATGGAAGTAGGTCGGGCTGCTCCATGTTGAAGGGCTGCTTTCTTGGACTGCATGGGCTCGGTTTGGAGGTTGTGGGCTGCATGGTGCATGGTTTGGAGCTTGCTTGGGCTGCTCAAAATCTTGTGGGCTGCAGTTATATTTAAGGACCTACAAATAAAACAAAAGGAATAAAACATTAGCTAAATAAAATAACATGCATATAGTAGCATAAAATTAAACAACAAACATAAAACATTAATTGGATTATATTAATTATTAAATAGCAAACAGAACAAACATAAAACATTAGATAATATTGATATTAAAGTAAAACACAAGTTAAAACATAAAACATAAAATTAAACATAGAACATAAAATTAAACATAACACTAATAGTAATTATATTATAATCTAATACATATAGTAGCATAATACATATAATAAGATTATATTGATTTTTTTATATCATAACATAAAATAACTATAATAAAAATATGATTTTATAAAAAGACATTAAAACATGAAATGACAAGCATAAATTATAAATAAACTTAGGCATTTAGGCTACTAAATTACCCCAAAAATGATGACTAAAACTAGTCATCAATTCACGCTCGAGTCTAACTAGTGTCATGGAGAGAGTGTAAACGGGCAAGCGTATGTTCCCCGACATTGGTGGATTCTTATGGAGGTGATCCTGAGCCCCGGTCTTTGGCAAAGCTCACCTTAGTGGCCTGCCTACTTTCTTCCTGCGCGTGACCAGATGATTCACCGTGATTCTATTTTTTAGTAGTAATAAAATTTTGATACGCATTGTGAAAAAAATAAACTATTCTGCACACATTGAAATTTTCTCTATTATATTTTTACGCAGGCGAGCATGTGACTTCGCATGGTACTTTTCTTTTCAATTTCTTTATTAGCTCGTAATTTTCCCTATCAGCTTAGATTTTGTTTGCTCAGGACGCGAAAACAGTTAAGTCGGGGGGTGTTATGATTCCTATTTATATAGGGTTTTTCGGACTAATCTGGGATAGTTTTAACGCACTTGCACTTCACTTTTAATATGATATCGCTGATATTTCTTTCATGCTGCTTTTCACGCTAAGTGCTCAATTTTGGCCCGAGGTTGTGCTATTGCACATTCTTTTTTGGGGGTAAGCACATGGTGCTCCCCATAGTTCTTTAATTAATTTTATGTTGTGTGTTGTTGTTGGGAGTTGGTGCCCCAGTTTGTGTCAGTGCTGTGCAGGTATTTAGGTTGTCCCGAAGTCCATTTTCAATTTCTATGTAAAACGCACGGTCGTGCTCGTTTCTTCGCGCACGGTTTCAGTTCGATCGTTCGTTTCACACAGCAATTCTGGGGACTTCTTTTTCTACCCGTGCGTTATGTTCCCGCACAATTTAGGCCAAACCTTGAGAGAAGGAATCGCACTGTCTCCACATTTTTCTCCATTTTCCTGCATTCTGGGGTAAATCGCATGTTTCCTTCACGCACGGGCAAACGTGCCCGTGCACGAGTAAAACGCACGATTCCCCTATTTCTCTTGATTTTCAGTGCTCTGTCGTAACCCGTGTGATTTCCTTCAAGCACGGGCGGAATCGCCCGTGCGCGAGTAAAACGCATAGGTCATCGCTTCTTCTCCCGCGATCAAGATTTGTATGTTAATAACGCACGGTGACCGCACGGTCGTGCGCGGGACCGTGCGTGACCTTTTTTCTGATATTTTTCTATTTAAAGCGCATGTTTTCAGCCATTGAGAAGAGCTTTGTTCCAGCCACTTCCCTTCGCAATTGTAAGGCGAAACTCCATCGTTCCACATAGGAGAGGAGATCCGGGCAAGCATTAAATGCCAAATCCAAGCCAGAGCTTCCTCTCGGCCTCCTCCTTCATCCTTGAGCTTCAAGGAGAGTTTTGATATAGATTTCTCCATCAAGCTAGGAGAAGTTGTGCCTTCCTCCACCGGCTCGTGACATGAAGATGACAGTTCCATTGGTAGTGAGTGACAACCTCCTCTACCCCAGACGCAGTTGAGGACCGAGCTTGGATGCGGATTGACAACTCAGCGATTCAAACCTTGAACCCTTGGTGAGACTTTGGATCCGGTCTATTTCACACACTTTTCTCTTCTTGTTATTGATAGTTTAGCTTGATCTCTTGTGTTTGATGAAGTACGCTTATTGTAATTATCTTTTACGCTTAATAATGTCTATGAGATTATTTGTATTTTCGTTATGTTTATTTGAGGTGTGCCTATTTCCACTTTCCGTCTTCAATTGTTGTTGTCCGCACTAGTGATTGCTAGTGGCGTGCATTGCGAAGAGGTGCTTGCGACCCTCACTGTTTTCTCGGTTCTTACGCTGCTTACTCGCCCATCCTCCTAGAGATTCGGTGAATAGCGGCCCGACTTATTTGAACACCCTATTACTAATTTGGGTTAGGATCACTATGTCTATAGGATTGTTGCTTTGACCTTGTTGTATAGAGTAAAGTTTAACTAGTTAGGTCTAAGGCTTAGGACTTAGGTTAGAAGCTTTCCCCAAGTCCTCCTAGTTCAGATGAGAAGCCCAGAAGAAGAATTCAACATGTGGTCGAGCTCAGATCGACAAAGCATCGAACCCAGTTCGACGATCTCTGAGCTCAAGTCGACGATGCGTCGAACTCAGTTCGACGATCTCTGAGCTCAGATCAACGATTTCTGTCTTAGGCTAATTCCATTATCTTTGAGCTCAGTTCGACGATAGTTGAGCTCAGATCGACGATTATCTTTTGAGATCGACGATTTCTGGAATTTTTGTCTGTTTGTTAAGGATTTCAAATGTCTTCAAGTCAGAGCATTTATTGAAGAAGATTTCTAGCCGTTATAATAAATTTGGAGCAAGTTTCAAGGAAACAAAGAAGGAATGTTTTTAGGTTATTTCCTCCAGAGATAGTTGACATTTTAAGAAAATTTTTTATGACGTGGCTAACAGCTATCAAGAAGATTTGACAACTGGATTTCTTATTATCATTCAGAGAGAACAAAAATATATACACAGCAGTATACATAGAACTTAGATAAAAATGAAAAAGAAGAATAATAACACAGAAAATTGAATAAGTTTTCGTTCGAATTCCTGCTGATTAAAAGTTTTCTCAAGTCTTCATCATTCACACTCCAGACAACAAACATTTTCAGTTCATGCTGTAATCATCTTCTGCTGGACCATTCTCTCTATTGAAGACCTATCACCCTTCCAAAGCTTCCAGTTCTTGAACTCTTATAAATCTCAGGGAGAGCTTTGACAACATCTCATCCACTTGTGCTTCTCTTTGATTGTTGACAGAGAAGATAACTTCACCTTTTTTCTTTTTCCCTTCCTGTAAAAGGGTTCTTTAAAATCTCTTCAAAAGTTTTGTTTTGGTTTCTGAGAACTGATCAAAACTCAGTGGTGGCAAGACACCTGATCAAAAATTCTGTTTTGGTTTTTGAACACCCGATCAAAAGCTCATTGGTGCCCAGGACACCTGATCAACTCATCCTGCAGTGGATTACTACCAAGGGTGGTAGAAGAGTGGATGTACCAAGGTTTTGCGGAACCACTATAGCTTCTTGTGTCTTCTGGTTGTTTGCTATCTTATTTGCTATGAGCTATGGATTTGCTCTTGTAGTTGTTTTATTTTGATTTCTGTCAAGCACTCTACACCAACTAAATTAAGTCTTCCACTGCTAGAATAATTTCTATATTTGCAAAATTATTTTAAAACACTCTATTCACCCCCCCCCCCTCTAGAGAGAAGGATTGATCTTACACTCACTTTCAATTGGTATCAGAGGGTCGTTTCTTTGGTTATACAGACTAACACCTGAACCAAAACGATCTGATAGATCTTATATTTCTTAAGAGTTTCTCATGGCACAAAATGAAGAATGTTCAAGCACTGGACCTCCTAAGTGCAATCTGGATAAGCTTGCACTATGGAAGGCAAGTATTAGGATGTTTATGAATTCTATTGATGAAGCCATTTACAACTTTATTTGGTCAGGTCCCATTACACTATCTGCAGCCTCAGAAGCCCAAAAATTGCTAAAGATTGCTGATGCAAGAGCAATGGACATTCTTGCTCAATCAATGTCTGATGACATTTTTCAGGAAATTGCAGATTGCACCTCAGCAAAGGACATCTGGGACTCCCTCACAATAATGGCTGCTTGATCAGCTAAAAAGAGAAAATATGATGCTTATACTTGAAGTGATTCTGAAACTTTATCCTGTACCACTAAGGATGAAGAAGTGACAAGAGCAAGAAAATTCTGTATGATGGCAATCAATGCATCTTGCATCAGCCATGATGAAGAATTTGAATCTGATGAAGAATCAGTAGCAGAATCAGAAGAGGATAAGGTTATTTCTTCCTTTGATTTCTCTTCAGAACATTTTAAAGAAGATTTTAAAATTTTATGCAATAATTAGATTCTATCAGAGAAGGAAATAAAACTTCTCAGAGAAAAATTAATTAATTTATCTTCTGAAAACATTCAACTAAAAGAAGACTTAACAATTACTTCAAAAAATTTAGCTTCATTGGAATCAGTTAAAGGCAAAGAAAAAATAATAGATTTAGACAAAATAATTGAATTTTTACCAAAAAAATTTAAAATTATTCATAAATTTTTCTTTCAAAATAAGTCATCGAACCAAGATCGACGATCTCAATATTACTCGTCGAACAGCAATCGATGATCTCTGAACCCAGAGGTTGGGTTTAACTACTCAGTAAAAGGGGATCGACAATATCATCACTTTTCGTCGAGCAGAGATCGACGATCGTAGAACCCAGATAGTAGTCACTATTACTTTGAGAACCAAGATTGACAATATTAATACTGGTCGTCGAACGGAGATCGACGATCTCAACATAAACCATCGAACTCAAAATTTCAAAACAGAAATTTTTATCCTTTTGAAAATTATAATCAAACTCAAAATTTTGTCAATCTTTTTACCCAATGGTTCATCTCTCCTATGAAATTTCATCCATTAGGTTACAAATATCAACCTGAATATTCTTTTATTTCTAATTATTATGAAAAAGAACCAGGACCAAATGTAATCTTGGTCCAGAACTTCTAACCTCTTATTTCAGGAAAAAACCCTAAAGAACAGGGGTAGCTGTATAGGGGGAGACTATTTTAGAGGTTAAAGCAGCAGCAGTTTCAATTATTCAGAAATCTGAGGGATGATATCAAGGAGTTTGTGGGAACCATGTTTCAGATATGCTGAAATAAACTCAGTTAAAGACAAACAACAGAACAGCTGCATAGCCCTTTAAAAGTTTTTGTTCTCATTTTTATTTCGAACCATTGTTTCTCTTTTTAAAGAACTCATTTTAAGCTTGCTTTATATTTTTGTCTAAATAGTGTCCTCACCCAAATAAGGGGAGATTCTTAGAACCCTAGTTCTAAGTTGGGCAAGGATGACTATTAGGAATATTAGATTGACCCAAAATGTACAGTCATGGGTCATTGGATTATTTCAAGGTCTGCTCATTCAGAAAAATTCCAGAGAAAATTCAGATTTGAAGTTCAGAAATTCTGTTCAGAAAATCTCTGAGCTGAGATCAACGATCTCTGAGCGGATATCAACGATCTCTGAGCTCAGCTCAAAGAAAATAGTAAAACTCAAATGCAGTTAAAAATCTCTGAACTCAACTCAACAATCTCTGAGCTGAGTTCAACGATCTCTGAACCCAGTTTGAAGAAGCTTTAAAATACAGTTTGGAGATTTCCTGTGCCGTTTTTTAGACAAATTTATTTACAACTGGCAGCCTTAATTAAGGCTTAACTGCAGGCATTTATAGCTCTCAGATTTAATGGTATATATTCTTATCAAATATAGCCTTTTGAATGATAGTATTAAATATGCTTATTACAGAGATTAAATGCCAATTGATTTCTCAAGGCAGATTCCATTCTTGGGAATTGATTCAGCCATTTCAAGATAGATAGAATTCAAATGTTCTGAATTCTTCAGGCATTAAATATACAGATATTATATCTTCAAAAAGAGAGAGAGAGAAGAGTAATACATCACTTGATAGAACATAAGAGATAGAGAGAGAAAATTCAAGAAGGCTTTTTCTCTCACAAGAAGAAGAACTCAGTTACAAGTTTTCTTACAGCAAATCAACTTCATCTTCTTCATCTTCTCCAGGCTTTCAAGAGACAATCAATCAGTATCAGTCTAAAAGCTTGTTGGAGAGCAACATCAACTTGAAGGCCTACACCCTGAAGCAAAGCTTCCACTCCTGAACTATTCTACATCTCAGGTGGAGCTTTGACATCATCAACAATCCACTAGTCTTATCTCAGATCATTGACAGAGAAGACAACATCATTTCTTTTCACTTTCCTGTGTACAGGGTTATCTCTCCCTTCAAAAGTTAACTCTTGGTGATAGGTCACCTTATCAAAAACCTATTGGTTTTTAGGCACCTGATCAAAAGCCTGAAGGGTCGCTAGATCTACCTAGAGCAGATCTTGTGGTAGCAGGGCACCTGATAAAAAACCTGTAGTGGATTCCTACCAGGGTTGTAAAAGAGTGGATGTACCCAGTTTTGGGGAACCACTATAATCCTTGTGTCATCTATGTGCTTGCTTTTCCTTCTTTATTTTATGTGTTGTGATTTCTTCTCTTGATATATACATATATATATATTTATCTCTGAGTAAACATAAGATCTATCCTCTCTTTCACGACTAGACTTCCATCCCGCCTGGAAAACATCGCATAGCGGCGTTGCATAGGAGTAGTTGTTAGTATTTTATTTTCTTTTTATTGCAACATTCAAAACGCCCTTCGTTAACGCCGACTTAAGGACTTCAATCTCAAGTCCTCCTCGAAATTCACTCCACCTTACTGTGTTCCCTCGAGATTGATACTTGGGGAAATTCGTCCATTTTATATTACTTGTGTGACCGGTTCACTGCCGTTATCTTTTGCATCAAGTTTGTGTGCGACCGGTACTCATCTCTTCCAAAGCTTCTGGTCCCAACAATGGTCTTTCACCAACTTCAGTCCAAAACAAGTCTGTCCGACAATGCATCCCATACAAAGCTCAAAGGGGGCCATCTACAAACTTTCCTGATAACTATTATTATAAAACAATTTAATCAATCTAAGCCACTTGTCCCACAATCCTCCATAGTCTAAGATGTAACGTCTAATCATATCTTCCAAAATCTGATTAACTCTCTCTGATTGACAAATTGTCTACGGATGATAAGCAGTGGAATACATGAAATCGGTACCCAACCATTCCTACAAACTCTTCCAAAAATGAGACGTAAACCTGGACACTCGATTTGACAAGATACTCATAGGTACTCATTGAAATTTAATGTCCTATTCTAAATACAACTCTGTTATCTTCTTCATGGAGTAATCGATCTTGAATGGCACGAAGTAAGCACACTTCCTCAATCTGTCAACAATGACCCACACAAAATCATGTCCTTGGGGAGATCTTGGTAAACCAATAATAAAGTCCATAGAAATACTCTCCCATTTCCACCTTGGAATATCCAAAGGCATTAGCTTGCCACCAGGCCTTCTATGATATGCCTTAGCTAGCTTGTAAGTAAAACACTCAGACTCAAACTCTTCTATATTGTTCTTCATTCCATACCACCAAATGATCTATTTAAAATCTCTATACATCTTTGTAGAACCCGGGTGGTAGACAACACTAGATCGATGTACTTCATGGCATATCCTTGCTCAAATATCCTCAATAGCTGGAATACAATACCTACGATGGTACTTCAAAGTACTCGCATCATTAATTGAAAAGTCAGGTAATTCCACTTTTTTAGTTTTACTATGAATATTTGCAAATTTGGTTTATCCTTTTGATATAGCCTTATAAGCGTAATCCATGAAGGATCTGCCACTTCCAGGCTGCTTTGTGAGTCGCTACTTCGGACAGAAATACCCATCAACAAAAACTCTTTCACTATAGACTCTACAGAAAGATTAAAGATCTGCGCGGTTTTCCTACTCAGGGAATCAGCCACTACATTGGCCTTACCCAGATGATATAGGATATCAATATCATAATCCGTGACATATTCCAACCATCTACGGTGGCGCAAATTAAACTCCTTCTGATTGAAGACATACTTCAAGCTCTTATGGTCCGTATAAATCTTGGATAATGTGCCATATAACTAATGCCTCCAGTACTTCAAGGCATAGAACACTACAGCAAACTCGAAATTGTGAGTAGGCAAGGTCAAAACTAGAGCAGTGCACAATTTCCTCTTCAATCCTCGAAAGGCTGCTTCGCACTCATCGTTCAACACAAACACAACATTCTTCTGAGTGAGCATAGTTAAAGGTGCCGACAATAAGGAAAATCCTTCCACAAACCTTCTGTAATATCTTGCGAAGCCCAAGATGCTCCATATCTCATTGGGTGTGGTAGGTCTTTTCCAATCCATGACAACGGCTAACTTCTCTGGGCCAATAGAAATTCCGTCCTTATTCACAACATGACCCAAAAAGGACACCTGAGGTAGCCAAAACTCGCACTTACTCAGCTTATGTTCTCTTAAAGCAGACAGAACTAAACACAAGTGCTGGTCATGGTCCTCAGCACTTCGGGAATAGGCCAGAACATCGTAAATAAAAATGAACACAAATTTATCTAGGCAATCTTTGATCACTCTATTCATGATGTACATGAAGGTAGAGGGTGTGTTTGTCATTCCAAAACACATCACTAAGAACTAAAAATGCCCATGCTGGGAACGGAAAGAAGTCTGTGGAACATCCGTCTCACAGATTCTAAACTGATGGTAGCCTGAACGAAGGCCAATCTTCGAAAACACTGTACTAGCATACAACTGATCAAACAAATCATCTATCCGCGGCAAGGGATACATGTTCTTGATAATTACCTTATTCAATTCCCAATAATCAATGCACAGCCTCATAGATCCATCCTTTTTCTTAACAAACAACACAGGAGCACCCCAATATGAATAACATGGCCTAATGAATCTACAGTGCAACAACTCATCTAGTTGGGTACATAACTCAACCAGCTCACGCAGGGCTATACGGTACTGTGCCTTAGCAATAGAGAGAGTACCTGACTCCAAATCTATAACAAACTCCACATATCTCTCATGCTGAAGACCAGGAAGACTATCTGGGAAAACATCAGGAAACTCACGCACCACAGGAACATTATCAATACGCCCCAAACTACCAACAGTTCCTTAAACAGAAACCAAATAAGCACAACAACCAGAATCTTAAGACTTCTGAACACATACCATAGAAATAATCCGGGAATCCTGGCGCGGAAAACCTTAGACACTTATGGGGTGGTCATTGTCAATCTTTAATTCCAAATGCTTAACCTTGCATTGGATAACCGCATCATATCTTGATAACCAGTACACGCCCAGAAACACATCAAAGTCTTCCAGGTCGAGCACCTTCAGATAAGCAAAGGATAGTAAATTGCCTAAAAGA
Source organism: Platanthera zijinensis (assembly GCA_039513925.1). Classification (NCBI taxonomy): domain Eukaryota; kingdom Viridiplantae; phylum Streptophyta; class Magnoliopsida; order Asparagales; family Orchidaceae; genus Platanthera; species Platanthera zijinensis. The sequence goes on from CM077084.1 coordinate 191,533,789, forward strand.
ATAAGACAACTCTTGATACCCTGGTCCGACACCACCAAGTCGCCAGAGGGAAACTTGGCACAAAATGAATCACCTACTTGATCAAGAGTCATACGATGATGCTCTACGAAAGTCCTAGCCATAAATATGTGGATAGAACCAGAATCAAACAAAATGCACGCCCAATGATTATTTACCTTAAACTTACCTATAAAATCGCGTATGTAACTAATTGACCATCATCAAAACTAAAGTTACGAGCTAAAAACTAGATTAGAATCTAACCTGAGATCACTTGGGTGGACGTATGCGCTTCTTCTAAAGTTACCAAATTCAGCTTGCCCTTCCCTTTATCCTTAAGCTGTGATGGCGGAAAGGCATGAAGTGGAACTCGCTGTAGCGGGGGTTGAGACTGCGGGCATCCTAACTTAAAATGCCCTCTCTGTCCACACTGAAAACAATCCTTATTCTTACTCCAACAATGGTCCGTATTATTCCCCTGTCTCTTACACGAAGCACAAACCAAATCTCTTTTGGGAACGCTCTGAATTACATGCACATGATGTTGCTTCTGAGCTCCCAACCTCTTGAAACACTTTTCAAACGGGTGGCCCGGGCGGCCACAGAAACTACACACCTCCTTGCTTCATTTTTTAGAAGCAGGTCCAGAATCCCGAGAGCTCTTACCATCATGCAACTTTCTCTATCCTTTCTCATTTGCTTGCCTCGATTCTTTGCATTATCGATTTCTTCGACTTTCAGAGTATCTTACACTGCCGCAGCATAATTCTCATGTCCGTATACACTAGCCAACCTTTCGTTGTCACTCATAAGACCACGTAGAAAGCGATTCACTCTACTCGCTTCAGAAGCAACCAAATTCGGAGCAAACCTGCTCAACTTGCTGAACTCTATCTCATACTCATTAACTGAGAGTTGTCTTTGCTTTGGATGTAAAAAGTTGTTCATCAAATAGTCTTGCTCGGCCTACGGAAGAAATTTCCTCAACAACAACTCCTTTAATGAATCCCACAAAGATCCATCCGTAGGTTTCTCCTTCTCTCATAACCACTAGCTCATTATAAGGCCCATCAACATGTACGTGGCAAACATCACTCTTTGGTAAGTAGAAAGTCCTGAATACGAGAACATCTCCTCGATAGCAATAATCCATTCATCCAATGCCATAAAATCAGCTTTACTGTCATAGCTAAGAGGTCCTTATTGCTGGAAATGCGAAATTAAATCCATCTCTTGTGGCAGTAAATTTGTATGCACGAAATGAGTAGGAGGAATAGAAATGGTTTGACCCACAGTAGGATCCTGCACTCTATGTTATTGCCCTGAAATGATAGACAATAACGCCTGAATCTGCGATTGCATCTCAACCATCTGCCTAGACAAAGTCTCATTGCTCTTCCACAACCCTTCAATTATAGCTTCACTTTGCGTGCCTGACGACTTTCCCACAGAATGGGGAGTTGACCTTGTCGCAACACGCTTTGGTGGCATCCTAATAATACATTGAATGACTAATCAAAACCTAGCTTAGTGCTAGAACTACTCAATGCAGATCAAAACATACATGTATGGATACTTGCGCTTGCTGCTAACTTTCTCTGGGATTTCATAAATGATGTTATGCTTAAACTTAGGATGATATATCATCATCCTATTGACTCATGTGCATAAACTATGAATGCATGCATTCTTATTCTTTTTGGTTTAAATCCATGTGTATACATATGTCATCATGTAGATCTTAGCTTGGGAAGTGTGCTAATTTTATGTTACGTCTTGCATGTTGTGCTATGCAATCTAATAATGGAATTAATGTATGTTATGAGTGTCGTACACATGAAATATTATGCATCTCGTACTATATAATATCGAATGTTACGAAAAAGCAAAATCGATTACTACCAATATTTGATTAATTCTCACAGGTTGACACCCATACTCGACAAATTTCACAAAGTCAATTTCTTTACACAGTCATTTTCCTTCTCTACCCAGTGGAGTTCAACCTAGACAAACCCTACACTACCACCATCTTCGAAGGAGAGAAAATAAAGTGGAAGTAAAGGAAATATAAACAAGAGATTAGCAAGGGGAAAGAAATCACCACTTGCCTCAAGATCCTCAAAAATTCAGCCTCACGGGCGCTCCACTCTAAGGATCGGCCACAAGAACTCCTAGGCAATGATTCCAGAAACTTCTCGGGACAAATAAGAGTCAAGATCAAAAACCCTAACGTCAAAAATCGATGAGATGCTGAAAAATTACTGCACACGCTTAGATCTCGGCGAGAGCTTTCCAAATCTACCCTATCACTACGATTCCGAGAACCAGAACTCCTAAAGGTGGCGATCAAAGACCTCGCGATGTACGTCGCCCACTTTCTTCCGCAATTCGGTCTGACGGATTGGGGAAGAGGATTAATAGGGTTTTTCCTAAACGTACAAATTTATATATATATATATAATATTATATTGTTATTAATAATATTAACTTAAACGTCCAAAGGATAGCAAAACCCAAATCACCTTGGATTTCCCCAAAATTCGCACCAAGGATAAATACCAATGCCGCAAAACCATCGGCGGAGTCGAAATTAAAATTCGACAAACTGAACTCGGGTTAAAATTCCCTGAAGTTACACCCAATATTAATCTACTAAAACCCACTGAGTCAAAACCTCGGATTTCGATGAGCATAAATTACGCTCCAACAACGACGCCCATTAACTACCCGTCAATGTAACGCCCTAACGTCATTATTACGTCACTATAAAAATTAAAATAAACATCAAAAATCAGGTGCGTTACAGCCACTCCCCCTAAATGAAAGTTTCATCCCAAAACTTGAAACAAAATCGAATTATCAAGGAAAGAAAATAACCAGAGGTTATCGAATAAAAACTCTTAACAAAAGAATCTAGGATAACAAATGAGGATGAGCTTCTCCCAAAGCTGACTCCAACTTCCATGTCGTGCTCTCAATGTCTTGGTTTCGCCAAAGAACCATGACTATTAGTATTGTTTTTTTTTCCAACACCCGGTCCTGAGTATCAAGAATACGAGCAGGAACTTCAATATAAGAAATATTGGGATAAAACTAGGAACCGAGTCAAGGACATGCCAGTTAATAAGCACACATTTCCATAACTGGCTCACATGAAATACATCGTGCACACCAGGGAAATTAGACGGCAATTCTAGCCTATATGCTGACACTCCAATGTGTTCAATAACCTGGAAAGGTCAGACATACCTGGTGTTCGACTTGTGGTTCCTTCCAAACCTTTTAACACCCGACATCGGAGATATCTTGACAAAACCATATCCCCAGCTGCGAACTCCAGATCAACCCTTTGACGATTAACATTCTTCTCATAACTCTCCCGAGCTATACGAAGATTCTCTCGAATATGCAACACGGAGGTACTCATCTCTTCCAAAGCTTCTAGACCCAACAATGGTCTTTCACCAACTTCGGTCCAAAACAAGTCTGTTCGACCATCCCTCCCATACAAAACCTCAAAGGGGGCCATCTACAGACTTTCCTGATAGCTATTATTATAAGCAAATTTTATCAATCTAAGTCGCTTGTCCCACGATCCTCCGTAGTCAAAGATGTAACGTCTTATCATATCTTCAAAAATCTGATTAACACTTTGATGAGTCCTATTTATATAGGGTTTTTGGACTCATCTAGGCTAGTTTTAACGCACTTGCACTTCACTTTTAGTATGTTATCGCTGATATTTCATTTATGCTGCTTTTCACGCTAAGTACACATTTTGGCTCTTTGGGGTGTGCAATTGCTCAGTCTTTTGTTGGGGGTAAGCACATGGTGCTCCCCATGGTTCTTGTATTTATTTTATGGTGTGTGCTGTTGCTGGGCGTTTGTGCTCCACTTTTGGTTTCATTGCCGTGCAGGTTGTTGGGTTGGCAAGAAGTCCATTTCTAGTTTCTTTGAAAAATGCACGGTCATGCGAATTTCTTCTCGCATGGTTTAGGTGCAACCAGGCGTTTCACACAGCTTTCTAGGGGACTTCTGTCGTTACCCGCGTGTTTTGTTCTCTCATGATTTATGCCAAACCATGTGAGAACGAAACGCACGACCTGCACCTCTTGCCTAGTTTTCTAGCTTTCTGTTGTTAATCGTGCATTTTCCTTCATGCACGGGCGGAATTGCCCGTGTGCTAGTAAAATGCATGGTTCCTCTGTTTTCTCCTATATTTCTGCGTCTGTCGTTACCCGTGCAATTTCCTTCACGCACAGGCGGAATCCCTCGTGCGCGAGTAAAACGCACGGGTCAACGCTTCTTCTCTGGCGATCAAGATGTGTAAGTTAATAACACACGATTAGCGCACGGTCTTGCGCGGGACCTTGCATGACCATTTTTCTGATCTTTTTCTATTTAAAGCGCAGATTTTCACCATTGAAGAGAGATTCGTTTCCACGACATTCCTCTGCATTTTTAAGGCGAAATTCGCCGTTCCACCAAGGAGAGGAGACCCGGGTAAGCATTCCACACAAAATCCAAGCCGGAGCTTCCTCTCGGCCTCCTCCTTCATCCTTAAGCTTCAAGGAAGGTTTTATCGCTAGATCCAACAAGCAAAGGGAAGCTTGCAACTTTCTTCCGCAATCGTGACACGAAGAATTCGGGTCAATTGGAAGGTAGTGACAACCCTTCTCTACCCCGGACGCAGTTGAGGACCGAGCTAGGATGCGGATTGACAACCCGGTGACTCCTTCAGTGAACCCTCAGCAAGACTTCGGATTCGGTCGATCTCTTGACTTGTACTTGCTTACTTGTTCTGTATTTTTGTTAAAACCTCATTTGTTGATGTTGTTGCACTATTATAGTATGCTTTATTTGATTCATGTCTATGTGATTCTGTATTGCTTTACATATTAATTGCCAGAGGTGCGCCATTATCCATCCACCATCCGCCCTTGCCGCACTAGAAATTGCTAGTAGCGTACGCACCGAAGAGGTGCTCTCGACCCTCATTCCGCAAGCCTACTCGCCCATCCGCCCTATGATTCAGTGCATAGTGAGCCGACTAGACTTCCATCCCTCCTGGCGAAGAATCGCATAGCGGCGTTGCGTAGGAGTAGTGGTTAGATTTTTATTTTCTTTTATCGCAACAACAAAATACCACTTTTCGTTTACCCTGAACTAAGGACTTCAATCTCAAGTCCACCTCAAAATTAACTCCACCTTACTGTGTTCCCTCAAGATCGATACTTGCGAAAATTCGCCCATTTTATATTACTTGTTTGACCGGTTCACTGCCGTGATCTTTAGCATAATGATTTTGGCGTCGTTGCCGGGGAACACAGTCGTGTGAGTTGCTGGAGAGGGAGACGTGAGATTGCTTTCCTTTTCCTTTGTAAATCACTTTTGTTTTGTTCTATTTCTGTTTAGTTTGTCTTTTTCTTTTTTTAGGCAACTGTAGTGATATATTGTTGGATTTAGTAATTTGCAAAATTTATTTTTAATCTTCTTTTTCGACACCATGTGAAGATATTTGTATGCCCGATGTCATTGGTGTGGAAATTCCTCCCACACTTGTCATGAATGCCCTATGAGAGGCATTGAGCATAATCCTCAACGCACAATGCATGAGATGTTGTATTCGTACAACCCTTCAAACACTGTGCCCCGTGATTATGGTCATTCGTCCCCGCAACATACACCGTTCTCTTTTTACTCTCCGGCCCCATAAGGACAGCAAAGTACTGGGAGAAAGTGTTTGTATTGTCGTAGAACAGATCATGTCCTGATAGATTGTGCTGAGTACCTCCGTGTTATGGAAGAGGATGATGAGCCGGACATCCAGATCATCCCGAATCTTACCCTTGGTGGCACACCTTCATCTTCTGGCTATGTGACCATGTCTCCTTCATGTTTTGAAGGGAATGATTCAGACACAACCACCATATGTGCGGCTGATCTAGGCTTTGACATGGCTGAGCCCATATTTCATGTGCATACATCTCCAAGCGTGGAGCCAATTCTTTGTGAAGAACCTGCGCTTGAATTTTATCCAAGCAATGTTCTTTGGCCTTTTGTGCATTCTACTTCAGTCGTTTCCTACGACATTTTCGACGATGCAACACAAGTTGAGGCTTGTGATACATGGATTGTTTGCACTCCTATGGAGGAGGATGAAAGTGAGGGTAAGATCTATCTCAACTCTAGAGGGGGGGTGAATAGAGTATTTTAAAATAGTTTTTCACAGTTGAAATAAACAGCACATATAAAATTCAAATTATAATATAGTGTAGAGTGCTAGTAAGAAGTTAAAAACCAAGAAGTAAAGAGCACAACACACAGCAAACAAATCACACAAACAAACCAGAAGACACAAGGAAATATAGTGGTTCCCCAAAAACCTGGGTACATCCACTCTTCTACCACCCTTGGTAGGAATCCACTCAGGATGAGTTGATCAGGTGTCCTGACACCAATGAGCTTTTGATAAGGTGCTCAAAAACCAAAAATGGATTTTTTGATAAGGTGTCTTGCCACCACTGACTTTTGACAAGGCTCTCAGAACCAGACAAAACTTTTGAAGGGAGTTCAAGAACCCTTTACAGCAGGAAAAAGAAAAAGGTAAAGAGGTGAGATTGTCTTCTCTGTTCTCAAATCAAATGAGAGAAGACTAGTGGATCTTTTGTTGTCAAAGCTCCCCCTGAGATGTTGAATGAATCAGGAATGGAAGCTTTGCTCTAGGGTGATAGGTCTTCAGATCTTTAGATCTCCAGCAAAGAATTGTTTCAGCAAAGAGGCTGAAAGATGAGGTGTCTGGAGTTCTTTGAGATGAAGCTTTGATCACTTTTTTGTAAGCAAGTGGATGGTTATCTTTCACAGCTTAATTCTTCTTGTTCTTCTGTACCAGTGTGTGTCTCTTGATTCTATTGTATATTGACTCTGGATTAATTCTCTCTAAGAGTAGTGATGGAGAAGACGATCTTATTCTCTGAAAATAATAATTCCAAGATAGCCGTTATCAGACATTAAATGCCTTCCATAAATGATTTGTCTTCTAGAGGAAAGTCCAATGAAACATTCCTGAATAATTCCTTGAAACTTGTTCCAGAATAAATGAAAACGGTTGGCAAATCTTCTTGAAATTAAATGCTGAGAGAATTCAAAAACATTCCAAAGACTGGCAGCATTTGAATCCTTAAGATCGTCGATCTCTCAAAATAAACGTCAATCTGAGCTCCACGATCGTCGACCAGAGCTCAGAGAAGGAATATATCATTCTGACAGAAAGCGTCGATCTGAGCTCGAAGATCGTCGACCTGAGCTCAGAGATATTGAAGATAAGCAGAGACAGAAAACTTCGATCTGAGATCGACTATCTAAGTTCTTGGTCTGGCAGAAATAGTCGATCTGATTAAGACAGAAATCGTCGACCTATACTTCAACCGAAAACGTCGACCTGAAGCACACAAAGATCGTCGACCTAAGCTTTCCCAGAAATAGTCGACCCAAGCACAGCCAGAGATCGTCGACCAAAGCTCGACGATCGTTGGACTGAAGCTCGACGATAGTCGACCGAAGCCAGCAACAAGCAGAAGGCTGAGGACATAAGTAGTCGACCTAAGCTCGACGATCGTCGACCTGAGCTCGACGATAGTCGACCGACATTCGACTATTTTTATCTCTTTACTTAGCTTGAAATCCTGAGCTTGAATGGTCCTTGGGGGCAGCTTCAAACCTAAGTTCTAAGCCCTAGACTCATTCTAATGTTGACCTTTACACTATACAACTAGGTCAACCTAGCTTCCTAAGACAACCATAGTGATCCTTGCCCAAATTAGTAATAGGGTGTTCCAACAATCTCCCCCTATTTGGGTTAGGAATACTATTTACAGACAAAAATAGGAAATAAATAAGCATACATCAACACAAAAGCTAAATCAATACTGCAGAGAAGATATATAGCAGCAATGCAGATCACAGATAAAGAGACAGCAAATATCCAAGGGAGAATCATGTTCAGCTTACACAATTCACTTCTTTTCAGTTCCCTTTTTAAACAAAATTTCTCTGTTAGGATTCTGACTTTCTTTCTTTGACCTTCTGTCATCCTCTACACCTAGAGAAGTTTGTGATTTGGGCCTTGGAACAACAGCCTCAGGGTGCAGCTTCATATAGACTTCTGGATTAAAGAATTTCCTTGATGCATATCTCTCTAGTTCTTTCTTTCTCTGTTCTGATAAAGTAGTTATATTTGAAGTATCCTTGCCTTGTTCTCTGGCCTTTTTCATTTGATCAAGGGCAGCCAATTCTTTCATTCTAGTTGTCCAGGACACAGGGTTGTTCTCAGGATCCTCAAAAGGAATAGGAGGTTCATATCTGTTGATGATTTCATAATCAGTAGAAGGAGTCCTGGAGACAATTGTGTCTTTCAGCCTGTAAGGGAAAGGACCTGAAGAAGTGTCAGAGTGGCCTTGTCCTTCCCTTTGATAAGATCTTTGTCCTTTCTGATTTCCTCTATATTGATCTCTTCTGGATTGATATCCCCTTTGATGCTGTCCCCTTTGATAGGATTTCTGATAGGACTGGGAAGAACTGTGTCTGGAAACTGGAGCTTGAGGGGCTGAGCCTGAGCCAGAATCTGGAGGAGGAGGAGGAGGCTGAAACTGAGAAGATCCTTTTTCATACTTGTCTAGCTTCCTCTTCTTCTTCATAGCTTTCTGTTGATTCTTGGAGTATTGCATCCAAGGCTCAGAAATGGGGCAACCATGCAGAATGTAGTAGGGAATATCATTGGAGTCCTTTGCTTGAGCTGGGGGAACAGACATCATTGCTTTGCTTCTAGCTTTCCTTTTCTTGGCAATAGTGCTAGAAGAATCATCAGAATCTGTCCTATACTGATCACTCTCAGAACTCTGAGGTTGATCATACAGATCATCAATTCTTCTGATATACTCTTCTTGATCTTTAAGCTTTACAGAAACAGCAGGAGCAGGAGGAGAGGGAGCAACAGTAGAGCAAACAGAATCAGCATAAGCATCAACAAGCATATCAGTGTCAACAGCAATATCAACAGAAATATCTACAACAGCAGTAGCAGCATTATCAACAAGAGGCACAATGGCCTTAGTAACAGCATCAGATATGGACAAAACAGCATCCACAGCCTTCCAAGAATTTATATATGCTTCAATATGGCTGGGATTACAGACAGAAATAGGCACAATGGCCTTAGACAGATCTTCAGTATGAGGAACTGGCAGGGATCTGAAGTATCCAGCATTAAACTTGGAGAGCAAGCTCTGGAGGTTCATTGCAAAAACTACTTCATATGGCATCTCCCCCTGCCTTGGTTCAGAGATAAGTGAATCAAGGCACCCAGAAGATGAAGTTGCCTGAGAGGGAATGAGAGATGATAGCTTGGAAGACAGCTCCTTGACATGGGTCAGGAGTGGAGCCAGAGTGGTCTCCAGTAATGAGGTTAGCTTTGGAGCTAACAGCTCATATAACCTGTCAGCCAGGGCTGATAGATCTACATGCTCAAGAGGGGCTTGAGCAGAGGTAGGATGGTAGGTTGTTGGAAGGATGTTGGCTGGAGCTGGTGGCATGGGGAAAGAGGAGATAGGAGGTAAGGGAATGGATGGTTCTGATATAGGAAAGGTGGAGATAGAATGAGGTGAGGTAGAGATAGAAGGGGTAAGAGAAGGAGTGAAGATGGGTTGAGAGAAAATTTCTTCCATCATTTGTTGGAATGAGGAGGTAGAGGGAGGCTCAGGAGGAGAGGAAGGATGAGAATCATCCATAAAGGATTCATCTAAAAGAGAATATGATGGAGTGGTAAAGGATGGGTAAGAGAAGAGAGGAAGAAATACCTCAGAGGTAGATGCTGGAGGGGATGAAACTGGTGAAGAAATGGTAATTGGGGAAGATATGGCTATGGTAGAGGTTGGAGGTGAGGATGAAATGGCTGGGGTAGAGACAGATGAAGGAGGAGGAGGAGCAGGCAACCCTTCTGCTGGTGCAGAGACCAGGGGTGGAGTGACTAAGACAGTCCTTGTGCCTGAAGCAGTAGTCGATGCAGCAGCTCTGGAGGGATTGATGATCTGCCTGTCCCATTTGCCAAAGAGGGCACAGGAGAGCCTCTTGGATGCATTAATGAACATCCTAGAAGAGGTTAGCAACTCAGGGCATCTGAAATGCAGATAGATCCCTAGAATTCTCCCAAAGTTAACAGCAGTCTTATTCAGCTTTTTCTTAATCAGATTGAAGAAAATTGATCCCCAGTTCAGGTGTTTCTTATCCAGCAGAGCTCCCATCAGAAAAAACTGATATCTTGAAATTGTATCATGGGCAGAGTGCTTGGCCAGCAGCACTTTCCCAACTACATCAGCCAAAAACTGAAATTCCAATGACAGATTCTTCTTCAGCAGTTTATTAGGATTCACAGCATTGTGACCCATTCGATCAAGCATGGAAGCATATTCTTCTTCAGATAACTCGATGAAATCTTCTCCAGAACTGAGATGAAACACTTCAGTTAAGAGGGCCGGGGACAGTTGTACCTGGGTCCCTTTTATGAAGCCGATGACAGAATTCTCATTCTCATCTGTCGCAGAATAGCACCATTCTTTTATTTCATCTGAAGCAATTTTCATTCTGGTAGTCATTATTTCCAACAGCTGCTGATCTCTGAACAAACTGAGAATGTCCTTGAAGCGTTGATCGCTTCCATCAAACGAGCTTATATCGATATCAAAACCGGTATCAAATTTCATCTTCGAAAGGGCAGTAACAGTTGAGGCCATTTGTACCTGCAAAGATTGAACAAACGCGACCAAGTGTAGAAGGTTTGGAGGGAAAAATAATTTGCAGAGAGTATGAAGGCGTAAACGACGAGCGGCGGCCAAGAAATGATTTTATATTAGGGTTCGACGCGAAAAAGGAAAATCATGGAGCTCAGTTCGAAGAAGCGTCGAACTAAGCTCGACGATTTGGGCTGCAGAAGGAATTTGAAGAGACGCCAATAGCATCGAACTCCGTTCGACGTTATTGAGAGCGTCGAGCTCCGCTCGACGACCAAGGAGCAGACAGAAGGAAAGCCTAGATCCAACGGCGGCGTTGAACTCAGATCGACGTCTCAAGAACCGTCGATCTCCTGTCGACGATTTTATGGGAAATCGTCGATCTCCGTTCGATGTTTTCTGGGAAAACGTCGAGCTCAGTTCAGGGACAGAACTTATTCTACAGACAAAAAGAATTGATTTTTAAGCCTAGTATTGGTCTGTTTTAGCTTTACAAAATCTTGTAATTTAATTTAGGCTTCCTCCATCTAACATGCCTAACTGATTGAGGAAGAAGGTGTGTTTCTTTTCATCCAAAGGCTTGGTGAAAATATCTCCCCTTTGCAAATCAGTTGGGATATATTGAAGTTCAATTTTATTCTTCTCAACATTATCCCTTAGAAAATGATGTCTAATTTCTATGTGTTTTGTCCTACTATGGAGGACTGGATTTTGTGCTATAGAGATAGCACTAGTATTATCACAGAAAATTTTTGACTTCTCTAAGTTGTAACCATAGTCTAGAAGCTGATTTTGTATCCACAATATTTGTGAGCAACAACTGCCTGCAGCCATATACTCAGCTTCAGCAGTTGAAGTTGATACAGATGTTTGTTTCTTACAAAACCAGGAGACAAGTCTATCACCAAGGAACTGACAAGTTCCACTGGTGCTTTTCCTGTCTATTCTGCATCCAGCATAATCAGCATCTAAAAATCAAGTTAAGTTAAATGCTGAATCTTTTGGATACAGGAGACCTAGATTTGGACAACTTTTCACATACCTAAGAATCCTCTTAACTAAGATTAAGTGTGACTCTCTAGGGCTAACTTGGAATCTAGCACAAATACATGTAGCAAATATTATATCAGGCCTACTAGCTGTAAGGTACAATAAAGAGCCAATTATTGCTCTATATGTTGTCTGATCAACAGGTTTCCCATGTTCATCAGCATCTATTACAGTATTTGAGGGCATGGGTGTTTTCATATATGATGCATTAGACATACCAAATTTCTTAACCAATTCTTTTGCATACTTGGTTTTAGAAATAAATATGCCTTCAGCATGTTGCTTGACTTGCAGTCCTAAGAAGAAGGACAGCTCACCCATGCTACTCATTTCAAATTTAGAATGCATAAGCTTGGAAAACTTTTTGCACAATTTTGAATCAGTAGAGCCAAAAATAATGTCATCTACATAAATTTGTACTAGTAGGGTATGGGACTTATGGGTTCTAATAAAAAGAGTTTGGTCTACTCTCCCCCTAACAAAATCATTTTCCAGAAGAAAGCATGCTAGGGTCTCATACCATGCTCTAGGAGCTTGCTTGAGACCATATAATGCTTTATGCAATTTGTAAACATAATCAGGGTGAGTTAGAGAGATAAAACCTGGAGGTTATCTAACATAGACTTCCTCTTTGATGTCCCCATTGAGAAATGCACTCTTTACATCCATTTGGTACACTTTGAAACCTTTGTGAGCAGCATAGGCTAGGAATATTCTGATGGCTTCTAACCTTGCAACTGGTGCAAAGGTCTGATCATACTCTATTCCTTCTTGTTGAGAGTACCCTTGAGCAACTAGCCTTGCCTTGTTTCTGACTATAACTCCTTGATCATCCAGCTTGTTCCTGAATACCCACTTTGTTCCAACAATGGGATGATCCTTTAGCTTAGGCACTAGTTCCCAAACCTTGTTCCTTTCAAATTGATGCAACTTCTCTTGCATTGCAATGATCCAGTGTGGATCTTGCTCTGCATCTTTAATGGATTGAGGCTCAATTTGAGATAGGAAGCAAGTGTGCATCAGGTTCTGGTTGACCTGATTTCTAGTTTGCACACCAGCTGAGATCTCTCCAATTACTTGGGTGATTGGATGATCTCTTGTTGTTACTAAATCAACAGGGAGTGTTGATTGTTCAGCAGCCTGTGTTGTTGTCTCCTCTAGTGGAGCAGCAACTAGCTCTTCAGGATGATTTTCTTCAAGATGTTGAACTTCTTCTTCATTATCACTGCTCTCATTCTTTTCAGCAACTTGCAATTTGTTCAAGTCTTCAGCTAGAGAATGTACCTGCAAAGGTTCTATGGTAGAAGCATTCTTCTCCTTGAAAGACATGTTAGCTTCATCAAAGATAATATGAACAGATTCTTCAATTTTACAGGAAGATTTGTTATAAACCCTATAGGCCTTGTTGATCATGGAGTATCCCAGAAACACTCCTTCATCAACTTTAGCTTGGAATTTTGCTAGATATTTCTTGTCATTATTATGAATAAAACAAGTGCAACCAAAAACTTTAAAATAGCCTATTTTAGGTTTCTTCCCTTTGAGCAATTCATAGGGAGTCTTGCCCTTCAGTTTGTGTATCAGGCTTCTGTTCAACACATAGTTGGAGGTGTTCACTGCCTCATCCTAAAAGGATAGAGGTAGGTGAGCATCTGCCAATAATGTAGTTGCAGATTCAATGAGTGTTATATTTTTCCTTTCAGCTACCCCATTTTGTTGAGGAGTTCTAGTAGCTGAGAAGGTGTGCCTAATCCCTTCACTTTGACAGAACTCTTGCATGAGAAGTGAATCAAACTCTGTCCCATGATCACTTCTGATCAGGGAAATGTGAGTGTTGAACTCAATCTTAATGCATTTGAGAAAATCTGTCAAACACTTGAAGTTATCAGACTTCTTCCTCAGAAAGAATACCCAAGTGAATCTTGAGAAGTCATCTACAATCACTAAAGTATAGGATTTCCCTCCTAGGCTTTGTACAGATATGGGTCCAAAAAGATCCATGTGCAATAGGTACAAAATCCTAGGTGAATCACTCTTATTAATTGATTTAAAACTACTTTTAGTTTGCTTGCCTAATTGACAAGCCTTGCAAGGTCCTTCCTTCTTGTAGGGACCAGAAGGTAGTCCTCTAACAAGGTTGTCTTTGGATAGCCTAGCAATGGTTCTAAGGTTAATATGTCCTAGTCTTTTATGCCATAAGATATTAGGTTTTGAAATGGAATTGAATAAACAGATATCTACTTTAGAAGAAAGAAAATCTACTAAGTAAATGTTACCTATCCTCTTACCTGTTAACACAGTTGTGTTATTTTCTGACTTGATCTTACACAGGGATTTGTTGAAGGTCACCTTGTATCCTTCATCACATAGTTGACTGATACTTATCAGATTGTGCTTCAGCCCTTCCACATATGCCACCTTCTTAAAAGTGACTGAGCCTATCTGAGCAGCACCATATCCTTTGGTTTGACTAAAATTTGAATCACCAAAAATCACCTTGGGTCCAAGTTTGGTTATGAAGGATGATAGGTTCTCCTTGTTCCCTGTCATGTGCTTTGACAACCACTATCCAGATACCATTGTTGGTTAGATACTGGATAGGTCTTCACCTGCACATAAACAACTTATTTGTTTTTGACCCAGTTAACCTTGGGCCTAGGTTGATATCCCTTGAATTCTGAAATAAAGGACATCCCAGGTTGATCCTTATAACCTTCAGGATGGTATCTCCTAGGAGGTACTATCCATTCAGTATAGGGATTAAAGCCTTGGGATGTGGGACTTCTAGGATTGAATCTAGATGTGCCATTGAAGGAATGTTCACAGTCCTGATTTCTGTTTGACGATCGTCGAACTGAGGTCGACGATCTTGGGTCAGATCGTCAATCTCTGTTCGATGATCGATTATGCTGAAGTTCAGAGTTTGGATATCGTTGAGCTGAGGTCGACGATCTGTAGTTAGATCGTCGAGCTCTGTTCGACGATCGTCGAGCTCTGCTCGACGCCATCTGTTGAACTGAATTTTTCTCTGACAGATCTGCATTCTTCCTGGGTACCTCTATTACTCCTTTTCCTTTGTCAGAGACAAACTTGATTGGAGTTGTCAATATTATAGGTTGGCTGGATGAGGCACCCAAGCCCAGTGTGCTATTAAATCTTGAGTTCACTGTGCTTGTGATGTCCATCAGTCTGATACTTCTCCCATTTAGGGATTCTTCAAACTTTTTGGCCTTTGATAGTTCACTTTTCAGTGAAGCTATCTCCTCCCTACAGCATTCTAACTCCTCAGAGAGTTTGAGGTTCTTTGAGTTTAGGACACTATGCTCAGATAATTGATTCCTGAGAGAGATTATCTCCTTCTCAGATTTTAATAGATCTAGGCACAGTGTCTTAAATTCATCTTTGAAGTCCTCAGAATTAAAATCAAAAGAGTTGATTGCCTGATCTTCATCTGGTTGAGTTTCTGAATCTGATTCTGATTCTTCATCAGAGTTTTGCTGTGAGGCATTGATAGCCATCATGCAAAATTCTTTTTCATCTGCATCATCCTCATCATCACTGGAACTGGATGAGGCTTCAGATTCCTCTTCAGTCTCACTCCATGTCTCAGCAACAAAGCCCTTCCTTGTATGTTTGTTCTTGCTGGAGGAGGCTTTGTCTGAGCTATTCTTCTTGTAATCCTTTTCTTTTCTTCTTTCCTTCTTGTCCTTATTCTTGTTTTCTAGACAGTCAGGCACAATGTGGCCTGGTTTCCTGCAACCAAAGCATATAATTTCTTTATTACTGTTTTATTTATCATACCTTGGTTTATCATGACCCTTGTATGGTCTCTTTCTAAAGTCTTTTCTGGCAATCTTGTAGAATCTTTTGGCCAGTAGACTTATGAGCTCATCATTTCCTGTAGCTTTATCTTCAGGCTCCTCTTCTGCAGCTTTGAAGGCTATGGTCTTTTCTTTCCTTGTGGCTGGAGAGGTAGCCTTTTGTTCTTCTTCTCTATTTTTAATGAGCAGCTCATAGGATTTGAGCTTGCCCAGGAGAGCTTCAGTGGTAATCTCATTTAAACTTCTGGCATCCTTGATTGGCCAGATTCTTGAATCCCAAGTGCTGGGGAAGCACATTAGGATTTTGTCATTCAGCTCAGTCAGTGAGATTTCTTTGTCTAGAGTTTTTAACTCATTGACAATTAGACTTAGTCTATTGTACATGTCAGCCACTGATTCAGCTTCTCCCTTTTTGAAGTTCTCATATTGGCTTATCAGATGAGATCTTCTATCATTCCTTTCATCAGCAGACCCAGAGACAATTTCAGAGAGCTTGTCCCAAATTCCTTTGGCTGAGTTGCAGTCAGCTACTTTCTGAAATATCTCATCAGACATTGTTTGGGCTAAGATGTTCATAGCCTTAGCATCTCCAGTCTTCCACTTCTTTATATCTGCATCTGTTCCAGAAGGAGGTGGAACAGCACTTGTACTTGAGCTTGCTGGTGGAGTTGGACACACTGTCAAGACAGAATTAAAAATATCCTCATCAATAGAATTCATGTATAATCTAATCCTTGCCTTCCAGAGTGCAAACTTGGAAAGGTTGCACACTGGTGGTCTGGTGCTTGCATAATCTTTGTTCTGTGCCATGTCTTTAAATAGATAGATAGATGTATAGAAAATAATCCTCTTAAGAGATTGATCTTATCAAGGATCTTTTGGTTCAGGTGTTAGCCTGTATGAGCAACCAATCTCCCTCTGATACCAATTGAAAGTGAGGGTAAGATCTATCTCAACTCTAGAGGGGGGGGGGGGTGAATAGAGTATTTTAAAATAGTTTTTCACAGTTGAAATAAACAGCACATGTAAAATTCAATTTATTATATAGTGTAGAGTGCTAGTAAGAAGTTAAAAAGCAAGAAGTAAATAGCACAGCACACAGCAAACAAATCACACAAACAAACCAGAAGACACAAGGAAATATAGTGGTTCCCCAAAAACCTGGGTACATCCACTCTTCTACCACCCTTGGTAGGAATTCACTCAGGATGAGTTGATCAGGTGTCCTGACACCAATGAGCTTTTGATAAGGTGCTCAAAAACCAAAACTGGATTTTTTGATAAAGTGTCTTGCCACCACTGAGTTTTGACAAGGCTCTCAGAACCAGACAAAACTTTTGAAGGGAGTTCAAGAACCCTTTACAGCAGGAAAAAGAAAAAGGTAAAGAGGTGAGATTGTCTTCTCTGTTCTCAAATCAAATGAGAGAAGACTAGTGGATCTTTTGTTGTCAAAGCTCCCCCTGAGATGTTGAATGAATCAGGAATGGAAGCTTTGCTCTAGGGTGATAGGTCTTCAGATCTTTAGATGTCCAGCAAAGAATTGTTTCAGCAAAGAGGTTGAAAGATGAGGTGTCTGGAGTTCTTTGAGATGAAGCTTTGATCACTTTTCTGTAAGCAAGTGGATGGTTATCTTTCACAGCTTAATTCTTCTTGTTCTTCTGTACCAGTGTGTGTCTCTTGATTCTATTGTATATTGACTCTGGATTAATTCTCTCTAAGAGTAGTGATGGAGAAGACGATCTTATTCTCTGAAAATAATAATTCCAAGATAGCCGTTATCAGACATTAAATGCCTTCCATAAATGATTTGTCTTCTAGAGGAAAGTCCAATGAAACATTCCTAAATAATTCCTTGAAACTTGTTCCAGAATAAATGAAAACGGCTGGCAAATCTTCTTGAAATTAAATGTTGAGAGAATTCAAAAACATTCCAAAGACTGGCAGCATTTGAATCCTTAAGATCGTCGATCTCTCAAAATAAACGTCGATCTGAGCTCCACGATCGTCGACCAGAGCTCAGAGAAGGAATATATCATTCTGACAGAAAGCGTCGATCTGAGCTCGAAGATCGTCGACCTGAGCTCAGAGATATTGAAGATAAGCAGAGACAGAAAACTTCGATCTGAGATCGACTATCTAAGTTCTTGGTCTGGCAGAAATAGTCGATCTGATTAAGACAGAAATCGTCGACCTAGACTTCAACCGAAAACGTCGACCTGAAGCAAACAAAGATCGTCGACCTAAGCTTTCCCAGAAATAGTCGACCCAAGCACAGCCAGAGATCGTCGACCAAAGCTCGACGATCGTTGGACTGAAGCTCGACGATAGTCGACCGAAGCCAGCAACAAGCAGAAGGCTGAGGACATAAGTAGTCGACCTAAGCTCGACGATCGTCGACCTGAGCTCGACGATAGTCGACCGACGTTCGACTATTTTTATCTCTTTACTTAGCTTGAAATCCTGAGCTTGAATGGTCCTTGGGGGCAGCTTCAAACCTAAGTTCTAATCCCGAGACTCATTCTAATGTTGACCTTTACACTATACAACTAGGTCAACCTGGCTTCCTAAGACAACCATAGTGATCCTTGCCCAAATTAGTAATTGGGTGTTCCAACAGAGGACAACCTTCTTGGTGTCGAGGATTCTCCCTCGATACCATAGGAGGAAGTCCAAGTCCTGGTGGAGGCCTCTATGGATCCTGCCGGGCCATGTAGCATTGTCGACAAAGCCGATGATATTTTTCTACTTCAGCCTTTGGGGAGAGAAACCGGGATCACTCCTCCTATTATTTCCTTATGTTCTTCATCTCTTTTATTTCTTAACCCCCATTCTATATCTGAGCCTGTGCAGATTGAATCTCCACGGGTAAGTTGGGTTTACGTTGAGCCTTGTGCTCAGGCTGTTTACGAGTGCATCCTCGTGTGTGAGGAGGTTCCTACCTCCTTCACCCTAAAAGCCCCTGCCGTCACCTTCACCCCCAGCGAACTTGTGGTGGACGATAGCTTGCTAGGAAAGGATTTGTTTTGTGGTGAGATGAGCGAGGAGCAGTGCTCCTCCTCATCTTACTACCTATTTCCTCAGCCTGCAAGGAGTAGGTACGATTATTTAGGCAAAGGGATAACTGTTTTATCTCCGTATCGGTACCCGCTACCGCCACGGATAATGGAACAGTTACCTGTGCATTTCATATTTCATAGGCCCATTAGCTAGAACTGTATAGAATTTAATAAGTCGTGCTCGGATGACAATAACCCCATTACTTATATTTCATTTTCTGCATTTTGTTTTTTTATGTCTAGATTAGTTTTAGTATTATTTTGTATTTTGTATATTTTTCTTTTGTTTTTGCGGAGCTCACCCCTGCAGGTATTCATGGAAATTACATATTGGCGGGGTTGTGATTCTTCGTGCGGCGGGCCTTCTTTTATTTTTCAAGCTTCTTTTGGTATGCTCACTGGCAAAGAATTGGGTAACTTCTCTCCTAGCTTTCTGTTTTGATTTTCACCGTTATATCATTATGTTGTGCTTCTTAGACTAAGTCTGGGGGAGAGCTATTATTAGTTACCTTTTACATGGACACATTTCATGTGCATACTAGAAGCTTTTATAGTTTTATTTTGTTTAGTTCACAGCATTGAACACCACTGCACCAACATGTGCGCGTTCTTAGCTGTTAGCGTGCTGCGAGTTAAACTCGTGTATTTGTTAGATTTTGGAAAATTATTGTGCTGCTTAGGATTGTGGGATGGAGTAAAATGTTGACCTTGATATGCTTATAGTTAACTGCTCTAGTCTCGTGTAGAAATTTGAGTTGATTTAATTTTTCTGTATGCTTATAGTTTTATATTTTTCTATTTGAGTAAATTCATTTTATTCAACTCAAAAGTTGGTGAATCCAGTGTGAATCAAACGGTAGTGTATGGATGTGTGTAGCTGTCACTAGACTCATTTTGCTCGAGTCGGGAGGAAGGATTATCTTTCTCGGTGGCTAAGAACTTGCCCCAAGCTACTCTCGAAGCATGGGTACATGGTTAGTCTAGCGTGAGTGTGATGTAGGCGATCATTTTGGCCTGGTTGAGCTTTGTATTGTTCCTAACATCATATCCTTGCTACCCCGTTGTGCTTATCCTTCTTTTGATTCAGCTCCACCTTCATTCATCAAAGCTTAATAGCGGATCCTAGTCGCACACCCAAGTTGAGCTTGATGTTTTATATTTTCATGTTGGGTTGTGATGTGGTGTTATTACATGTGAATATGTGGAAGTGCTCCCAAGTTTATATATGCTGAGATTGTTAAAATAAAAAGATGAAAAAGAAAAAAAGAAAAGAAAAATATTTGTAAAGAAAAAAATGAAAAGAAAAAGTTTAATTGAAAATCTTATTGATTATGTGATTATATTATGAGTAGGCTATGCACACACCCATATGTTAAAAGTTAAGTTTGGGGGTGTGGTAAAGTCGTTTATATTGTGATTTGGGAATGGATTCTTTTTAGGCTTGCTCATTTGGGTTAGGTGCGTATCCTTAACTTTTATCATTGTTTACCTCACCGTAACCCAAGCCCCGTGATTATCCTAAAGTCCTACTGATTCACACTCGAGTTTCATTAGTGTTATGGAGAGAGTGTAAACGGGCAAGAATATGGTCCCTGACATTAGTGGATTCTTATGGAGGTGATCCTGAGCCCCGGTCTTTGGCAAAGCTCACCTTAGTGGCCTGCCTACTTCCTTCCTGCGCATGACCAGATGATTCACCGTGATTCTATTTTTGAGTAGTAATAAAATTTTGATACGCATTGTGAAAAATATAAACTATTCTGCGCACTTAGAAATTTTCTCTATTGTTTTTTTACGCACGCGAGCATGTGACTTTGCATGGTACTCTGCTTTTCAATTTCTTTGTTAGCTTGTAATTTTCCCTATCTGCTTAGATTTTGTTTGCTCGGGACGCACAAACAGTTAAGTCTGGGGGTATGATGATTCCTATTTATATAGGGTTTTTCGGACTCATCTGGGCTAGTTTTAACGCACTTGCACTTCACTTTGAGTATGATATCACTGATATTTCTTTCATGCTGCTTTTCACGCTCAGTGCTCAATTTTGGCCCGAGGGTGTGCGATTGCACATTGTTTTTTGGGGGGTAAGCACATGGTACTCCCCATGGTTCTTTAATTTATTTTATGCTCTGTGTTGTTGTTGGGAGCTGGTGCCCCAGTTGGTTTCTGTAAGACCCCCCTTTTTTTCGACACCGGGGTCTTAGCCCAGAACTGCCGCTTTGCGGTGGCACCGACTCATGGGAAGGCCGCCACTAAAAAACTCCAATTCTGCCGGCCCTTTTCGATCACAAGAGAGAGAAGTAATCATACATTAAATGTAAACACGTCCACAGAAGCATGTATAAAAGTTAAATCACATCCGGTCCATCAGTTGATAATAACAGGAAATAGATAACAGAAGTACTGCAAAGATACAGTTCAGATGAAATATAGATAAGCAGGCTCGAGCCCGGTACATCAGATTCCTCACTACAAATCACTCATCGTAGAAACTATAAAAGTACTAATCACTCACGGAGCTGGTCGCAGGTGCACCAGTGCTAGACTGACCCACCTCCCTGCGCACCGTACTCCGCTGGTGCTGGTCCCTGGACTGCTGGTCCCTGTCTCCCATCCGGTGCTCCTGTAATGTTGTGGTTCGAAAACCATTAGTCATAAAGACTAAGCCCTATCATCCCCTACCCCTCCCCCTACGGCTCCTAAGCACCGAGCGGAGAGGAGGAAAGGAAAGCTACAAAGGTGGAGAATAATCAAGCAGGTGACAGGGGAGTTATTCTAACAACTATCTAGAACAAAGTTCGTTTAGCAATTCTACGGCAGTAAGTAATAAAGAAATCATGTAATAAGTGGCAGATTTAAAGAAAGCAGACAGGGAACAAAAATAAAGAAGTAAGTTACCTTAACTTATATGAATGCCCATACAAACTTATAAGTTAAGGGGTCTTCTGCAAGGCTCCCATCGTATAAAAAGTCTCATACCGATTTATACGTTAGGGTGTCGGTTGTATGCAAATATTAGTGTAGTGATATGCTATGCCATGATTTATGCAAGTGCAACTCACGCACACGACTCTATGCGCACAGACCTTTAGTTCCCCCTGTTCGGGCAGCTAGCTTCACTCCCAGGAACCTCCGTAGTGGCAAACAGAGACAGTGGGTCGGGCCCCCCACTCCTAGGCGGGTATCCACACTACCGGGCCTAGCCCTTCCGTACGCCCCTAGAAGAACACAACCTAGAGTATCCGCATACTACTGATGGCTATACCCACCAGACTTTCTTTGTCTAAGTGTCCCACACCGCCGAGTCAACGTACCGATGCCGGTGTGAACGACAATCTGATATCGGAGACGCACCACCTTTATTCTATACTCCAACCCTCAAGCCCTCGGCTCGCCGGACTGTCCCGTCCGTGCATCTACCTTCAGAGCTACCGTCTGAATGACAACCAAACCAATTATTCTACCTTCCTAGCTATCGGGGTATATGTGTGTGCAACCCTAATTATACAAGTTGCTCTTTAGATTATTGATTCTATAGTTTACATTAGCCCAAGACTTCCCCTGGTATTCCCCGTGAAGGGCTCTCAAAGGGCACTAGGAACTATGATGGTAGCAGAAGCCCACCGTTCCCTTTCGTAAGGCACTTATTGTTATTGGTTGATACCCATTACCCGATCCCTTTTTAAGTTACTTTAGATCTGTCCCTAGCGTATTAAGACTCTTCCACTGCTACTCGGGGTGGACGATCTTTCGTCGTTCCCGTACGCCCTTATCCTTAACCAGTCTCGCACTCTACCTATCCTGACCCTAATAATGGACTTAAACTTAGCTTACCCTAACCAACCAGAAACTACCAAAATTCCATCTCTCAAAGTTCATTATCCGCTCTAGTTCAGTTTCCGTGGTTTTACTATATGCAGACCATCCAAAGATACGTGAGGAGTATAAGGGGGGTACTCCAATTTGTCTTCCGAATCTCCTATATTATTTACTGGGGGTCTATCTTGACATAATATAGCTAAGACCAAGATTTCCAAATTTTCCTATTTATCGGGCATTTAATTTATTTATTCTAAGATTCCAAATGCCCTAGTATGAACATGAAGTGCACTAATGAGCCAACAATAGATCATCATAAAATCAGTAAAAATCCTATGAGGCATTTAAACAGCAATTCCAACTTTTGAGAAATTCAAGAGGTGTTTAGGCCTATATTTCCTAATTTACCATTTTAGGTCATTTCTACTATATTATGAAGGAAGTACTGTAAATATGTATCCAAAAATACTAAGAAAATTATATAAGCTTTATGGTGACCTAAAACCATCAGATCCAAGTAACATAATTTTTATCAAATATTTGGGCTCTGAAACTATTTTAAAATAAAATACCGACTTTCCTAGCTTAGAGAAGGGGATGCTATTTTTAATCATCTTAAATTCCATAGAAAATTACAGGGTGACTAACATAACTTTAAACACCCACTGACCAAATTTCATAATGTTTCCAATAGTAATTGGACATTATTTGTATTTTTGACTACATATCACAACTAGTACGTTAAAGAAATATGTACCCAAAATAATCCGTTAAAATTTCCAAAAAAATACAGAAGGTATAATGTAACACCCCAAAACTTGGAAGGGGAATCGACGGCGTCGTTTTAGCCAAGTTTGGGTTTTGGAGCAGGCGACACGGGCGTGTCAAGGGCGTGACACGGGCGTGTCAGGGCGTGGTCGACCGCGAAGCTTGTGGTCGACGTTTTGAGGGTCGACGTTCGTCGAGCTCAGGAACACGGCCTGGGACACGGGCGTGTCCCTGGCCGTGTCCTTCTCGGGCTGTTTGCAGGATTTATTCTGCTAGGCGTGACACGGGTCACGACACGGCCGTGTCGGGTCTAACACGGGCGTGTCTTTGGCCGTGTCTTTGGCCGTGTCTTTGGCCGTGTCTTTGGCCGTGTCTTTGGCCGTGTCCTTCTCTGACTGGGAAGGTTGGTCGGTGGTGGGCGTGACACGGGTCTCGACACTGGCGTGTCAAAGGCGACACGGGGGTGTCGGAGGCCGTGTCAACGGCCGTGTGCTGGTTTTCGAATTGGTCGAGACGACGAATGGTTGACACATCCCTGCACACGGCTGTGTGCCAACCCGTGTTCGACCCAGATTTTGTTATTTTGGGTTCCGATCGTGGCCGTCCGTTTCTTTGGTATGAGATCCAACGGTGGGGAGCCTCCCTGGGCGATTTAAGGCCGGGAATAGGGTTTCAAACCCTCATTTTCCATTTGGCTTTATCTCTCTTGATTCTAGAGAGAAGGGAGAGCAAGGATGAGGAAGAAGGCCAAGTTCCGGCCGCCGGCGAAGCTTCGGAGGTCCGTTTCGCGAGCGGAGTTCAGATCCACGAAGGTGGGAGCGTTGCGGTGGTTTTCAACCGAGCAAATCTTCTCCATGGCTCGGAAGAGGGGATGGAAGGTAACGACACTTCTCCTCTCGTTTTTTAGGATTTAGGATGCATGAATAGCATCCCCTTCCTTTCGTATTTTGAGCACCGAATCTCTCAAATGAGAGGGATTCGTGTAGCCTAGGTTCAAGAGGAACCTCCAGGTTGAGTATGTTCATCCCGGCATGCTTTGCATTAGAGATCCGTTCCGTTAGCGGATTAGGCATTGTGGGTGAAGCCATGGTCGCGACCGTCAGTCCGACCCGGTGATGTTGCATAGCGAGCTTCGGGGATTCGGTAGAAATCCGTTGCGGCAATACGCCGTTGTATGAATGCGTTTCCCCCCTTATATTTGAGTGAATACTCGTGGTCGGAATCGGACAAGGTTAGCTCCGCGTTGTGCGGTAGATGGTTTCCTTGGAGTACGGGAAAGACACGGTGCGAATGGTGATTGGGGTGGGGAAACCTTTGTTTGTGCTGTACAAAGGCGCGGCTATGTCTCCGTGGTCGGATGGCTATCCCGTGACGCGCAAGTCATGTGGGGTAAGTGTCCCGGCGAGACTAGCCCCTTGTGTTGGACTGACGAGAATGTCGAGCGGAGGGCAAGCCCGGGCAATGTGGCCATGAGCGGGTGGGGTCCAGCAAGGCTTCTTAGAATCGGTCAGTGTGAGATGGAACCCTGACGTGCGAAGTCAGAATGTGCGGGCAAGCCCGGGGTATATGACCCTTGTGCGGTTGGGGCCATTGCGAGGTTCCGTGTGACGGCGTGTGTGCCGTTAGGGACATGGTGGTTCCCTTGTGTTTGTGGCTTTAAGCCAATGGGGAAACGGAACTACCCAGTGTTTGATGTTGTGCTAGATGCATACGAGCTAGGGTTCCTTGGGTGAAACCCGGGTTGCATTCATGTTGCATACTAGGCCCCTTTCACTTTGTACAAAACATAGAGAACATGTATGCTGTATGAGACATCCAAGCCTGTTTTACCGCTTTATTATATATACTCTTTTGGTATACGAAGTGCTAACTTGCAGGTGGAGTGGTACCCCGGGGTCCGTTAGGGACGGACGGGAGGAGATGTGTTTGTTACACAGTAGAGGTCAGCCTTTGCTGACCCACGTTACTTCAAATCCTTATAGGGCAAGGATCGCATGCAGGAGCTAGCACCCCGGGCGAAAAGCCCTAAGCCTCATGAAGTGTTGCTATGCTTGACTATTTTCTTTTCCTCATTTTGTTGTTGTTGATTGACTATGTCCGGCTTGCATGCCGAGGTAGCCTAGGGGTGCTTGACACTTTTTATATTTGGACTTATATTGTGTAAGGCCTTAAGGCCATTTGATACTCTTCTGTTAGTGGATAACTTCTGTCTGTTAGTGTTCTGTTTCCGCTGTGTTTGTCTGGAGTTTTGAGATTGGGTAGTTTTATATCATCTTTTAATACTAAAGCTGTGGCGTCCGTATGTTGTGGGGCCCCAGTCGGACCCATATTATATGGTCTTTACAGGGGAGGTATTACAATTTGGTATCAGAGGGAGGTTAGCGTTCCAATGAGAAATTTTGCGGTCGAAAGTATAAGTCCAGTCGCGTATAAGAAGTTAACCACATAGGAGTATCGCGGGACCATGAGTGTCCTTGTGTTCGAGTCTTGCAATTAGAGACTGATTTGCATTTTCTTGCTTGTGTTTAGAGTGCAAGCAATGAGGCTGGGATCTCGAGGCCAAGAGAAGAGCTCTCGGCAAGTAGTGCGACTGCGCAAGGTTCGCTAGGGATGGGGGTCACACCGGCCGACTTCTGCAGTATGCTTGAAGAAGCGATGGTGGCGGCCCAAGCTGCAGCGACAGCACAGGTAGCAGCTCCCGTTGCTCAAGTAGCAACTCCTGCAACCCCGGACACGACAGCGACCGTGCCGATTGAGGAAGCTAGGCGGGCAGAGCCGCATGCCGAGAGAGTGGTTGTCGGGCATGGGACCGGCAAATGAAGTACTTTCTGAGTTTCCACCCTCCAACCTTCAAGGGAATTGGCACGCCCACAGATGCAGAGGATTGGTGGGCTAGAATTCAGGAGCTTCTGAGGGCGGTAAAGGCAGCAGATGAGAAAAAGGCAGAGTTCGCAGCCTTTATGGTTGAGGGAGATGCCAAGTTGTGGTGGGTGAGCCACAGTGGCTGGCAGTTTCTAGGACGCACACCGTCCATCGAGGAGTTTGGGAATGCCTTCCTGAATAAGTACATTCCCACCTCAATGAGGTTAGCCCTCTAGAGGCAGTTTCTACATCTGATGCAGCGAGACAAGTCAGTGGATGAGTATGTTCAGGAATTTACTCGCTTGGGTCGTTATGCAGGGATGACCATGGCAGACAATGAAGAGAGGGACAATCTCTTCTATCATGGATTGAGGGAGAATCTAAGACAACCCCTCATATCGATGAAATGTGCGGGTTTCAACGAATTGGTGGAGGCGGCCCGAATTTTGGAGCGTGATATGGAGCGATCCCAGCGTCGCAAGGGTTTCACACCCAAATAGGGGGAGGAGAAGAAGCCTACTCAATCCCATGGAAAGGCGGAAGGGAGCCGATGGAAGAAGAAGCCTTCCCCATATATGTCGGGCGAGAAAAGTAATTGGACGTCCGGAGGGTCATGCTCTAAGGGACCGCAGACGTGTTGCAGTTGTGGCAAGCCAAGCCACATAGCAAGATTTGGTACCCAAGGGGGCGCTGAGCAAGAGCCAAGGCAGGAGCAGACCGTATGCTCCGGACCCAGTGCAGCAGAGAAGGGGAAGATGGCAGAGTCGAGTGCTTCCCGGTTTCAACTAGTGCAGCCAAGGGCCTACAACCTTGGGCAGCAGGAAGCAATCCGCCAAATCGATGTGGTGACAGGTATGAGAGTTCAACCTGCACCGTAGATTTCTTCCTTTCAAGCCTTTTTATGTTTGTTGCATGTGTGTAGGCTTTGTAGTGGTATCTGGGTACCTCGCTAGAGTACTTTTTGATACGGGAGCGTCGCACTCCTTACTTGCGGAAAGTTTCACCCGAAGGATTGGAGTTGAGTCCTTCGCAACGGACTCAGAGTTGAAAGTGCGCATGCCTAATGGGTCGTCTATGACAACCAGGGCTAAAGGGCGGATTTGTTGGAGTCTTGAGGGAGTCGACTTCATATTAGGAGCAGCGATCTGGCCGTTGTACGAGTTCGATGTGATTTTGTGGATGGATTGGCTAGCGGAGCAGCGTGCCAGTATCGACTGTTTGTCTAAGGTGGTAACCCTGAGGGGCGTGGAGCAAGCGGAAGTCAAGTTTGAGGGCCTGCATGGAGTGGCATGTTCCCTAGTTTCGGCACTTCAACTAGTGCGAGCTGTTAACCAGGGGGGTGTAGCTCTAGTAGCGTTGTTGGAGGTTAGCCTTTCTGGGCTGTCTCTTGGAGAAGTTCCCGTGGTGGCGGAGTTTGGGGATGTTTTTCCTGAGGAGCTACCGGGAGCACCTCCACGGCTGGAGATTGATTTCTCCATCGAGTTAGTGCCCGAGGCTAGACCGGTGTCACGTCCACCCTTTAGGATGGCACCAAAGGAGTTGGCCGAGCTCAAGGTTCAGTTGCAGGAGCTTTTGGAGCAAGGGTATATCAGACCCAGCTCTTCACCGTGTAGTGCGCCGGTGTTATTTATAAAGAAGAAGGACGGTAGTATGCGTCTGTGCATAGACTACCGAGAGTTGAACAAATTGCCTGTCAAGAATAAGTATCTGATTCCTCGGATAGACGATCTCTTCGACCATTTGGTGGGGTCGGTGGTGTACTCCAAGTTGGACTTGAAGTCTGGATATTATCAGTTGCGGATTCGTGACGAAGACATACCCAAGACCGCGTTTGGTAAGAGGTATGGTCATTTTGAGTTCTCGGTGATGCCATTCGGGCTGACGAACGCGCCGTCCGTGTTCATGGACTTGATGAACCGAGTGTTTCGCGAATATTTGGACTGGTTCGTAGTCGTCTTTATCGATGACATATTGGTGTATTCCAAGTCGGAAGCGGAGCACGAGTCGCACTTGCGGACAGTGTTGCAAGTATTGAGAGAGAACAGCTTTATGCGAAGTTCTCCAAGTGCGAGTTCTGGTTGGAGAAAGTGGCATTTCTAGGCCATGTGATTAGTGGGGATGGGGTGGCGGTAGATCCAACAAAAGTAGAAGCCATCAGAGAGTGGCCAGTTTTGAGGACCGTGACGGAAGTCCGAAGTTTTCTTGGACTAGCCGGGTACTACAGAAGGTTTGTGGAAAACTTTTTGCGGATAGCTCTACCCCTCACTTCACTAACTCGCAAGGATCAGAAGTTTGTATGGACTCAAGAGTGCAATCAGGCATTTGAAACCCTGAAGGAAAGGCTAAGGACGGCGCTGATCCTAAGTCTACCAAAGGGGACCGAAGGGTTCCAGATTTTCAGCGACGCATCCGGATGTGGTTTAGGGTGCGTGTTGGTGCAGCATGGTAGTGTGATAGCTTTTGGGTCGAGGCAACTGAAGCCTCATGAGAGAAATTACCCCGTCCATGATTTGGAGTTGGCGGTGGTAATTTTTGCTTTGAAGTTGTGGAGGCACTACGTTTATGGTGCAAAGGTGGAGATCTTCACAGACCACAAGAGTCTGAAGTATCTCCTAGATCAGAAGGACCTAAATATGCGGCAGCGCCGGTGGGTCGAGTTCCTTGGGGACAACGAGGTGGTGATTCAGTACACGCCAGGGAAAGCCAATGTGGTGGAAGATGCTTTGAGTAGGAAATACTCGGGGCAAGGAAATTGGATTGAAGCTCACGATGAGTGGTTAAGGCGGGACTGGGAGTCCCTTGGTTTGGAATGTGTGGCAAGAGGCGAGTCTAGCGTGGCTCGACTAAATTGGATTGAGATACAGAGTGACTTATGCGTTCGTATTCGGGAAGCGACCCGTGTAGATGCAGAGTTCCAACCTTTCGTAGAGGAAGTTCTAAAGGGCGAGGGTAGCGCCTGGGAGATAGTTGATGGGATTCTGAGGAAGGGCAGAAGGATTTGTGTACCGTAGTTCGGCAAGCTCCGCGAGGAGTTGATGTTTGAGGCCCACTTCACTAAGTACTCCATTCACCCGGGTAGTACAAAGATGTACTTGGATTTGAAGAAGTCCTATTGGTGGCCTGGGATGAAGCGGGACGTAGCTTTGTGTGTGAGTCGGTGCCAAACATGTGCCTTGGTGAAGGCCGAGTGTCAGAAGCCGGGCGGGTTCTTGATGCCTCTTCCAATCCTCGAATGGAAATTTGATGACATCTCCATGGATTTTGTGCATGGGTTGCCTAGATCGCAGCAGGGTAATGATGCCATTTGGGTGATTGTGGACCGCTTGACCAAAGTGGCACATTTCATCCCAAACCGGAATGAGGACGGTGTGGAAAAGTTGGTGGAGTTGTACGTCAGCAATATTGTACGACTTCATGGGATTCCAAAGAGTATAGTCAGCGACCGGGATGGACGTTTCACGTCTAAGGATTGGAGGTTGGTGTAGAAGAGCTTGGGCACAAAACTCAAGTTCAGTACGGCCTTTCATCCTCAAACCAATGGGCAAACTGAGAGAACGAACCGTACTTTTGAAGATATGCTAAGGATGTGTACTCTCGACTTCAGCAAGAAGTGGGAGGATCACCTCTTCATGGTGGAGTTTGCTTATAACAATAGTTACCAAGCTAGTATCAAGATGGTGCCATACAAAGCTCTGTATGGGAGGCGGTGTCGAACACCGATGTCTTGGACAGAGGCGGGAGACACCAAGCTTTTGGGGAAAGAAGTGGTAGCCGACGCTAGTGAGATAGTGCGGACCATCCAAGAGCGCATGAAGGTAGCTCAAGATCGGCAGTCGAAGTATTTTAATGCTCGCCACAGGCATGTGGAATTCGATGTGGGCGACTGGGTGTATCTTAAGATCAAGCCATTCAAAGGCATTTCGCGAATTCGCCGACTCAAGAAGCTGAGTCCGCGATTTTTGGGACCATTCAAGGTCATCGAGCGAGTGGGAGAGGCAGCGTACCGGTTGGCGTTGTCCACAGAGCTAAGTGGATTGCATGACGTTTTTCATGTCTCCGTCCTGAGGAAAGCTTTGTTAGAAGCCAGCGTGGTGATTGAGCCGACGGCGGTGCCAGTAGAGGAAGACTTGAGGACGCGAGTTCGTCCAATTGGGACAGAAGACTCAGAGGTTCGGCAATTGCAGAACAAGGAGGTCAGACTCGTAAAGGTCCGTTAGGACAACTGTGGCTGCAAGGAGCTCTCATGGGAGCGAGAGCAGGCCATGCTAGAGGAGTACCCCGAGCTTTTCTCCTCAGGTACCGTTTAGTTTTGTTTACCTTCCATGTTTTAAATTTCGGGACGAAAGTCTTGTAAGGGGGGAGAATTGTAACACCCCAAAACTTGGAAGGGGAATCGACGGCGTCGTTTTAGCCAAGTTTTGGTTTTGGAGCAGGCGACACGGGCATGTCAAGGGCGTGACACGGGCGTGTTAGGGCGTGGTCGACCGCGGAGCTTGTGGTCGACGTTTTGAGGGTCAACGTTCGTCGAGCTCAGGAACACGGCCTGGGAAATGGGAGTGTCCCTGGCCATGTCCTTCTCGGGCTGTTTGCAGGATTTATTCTGCTAGGCGTGACACGGGTCACGACACGGCCGTGTCGGGTTTGACACGGGCGTGTCGAAGGCCATCTCTTTGGCCGTGTCCTTCTCTGACTGGGAAGGTTGGTCGGTGGGGGGCGTGACACGGATCTCGACACGGGCGTGTCAAAGGCGACACGGGCGTGTCGGAGGCCGTGTCAACGGCGGTGTGCTGGTTTTCGAATCGGTCGAGACGACGAATGGTTGATACGACCCTGCACATGGCCGTGTGCCAACCCGTGTTTGGCCCAGATTTGGTTATTTTGGGTTCCGATCGTGGCCGTCCGTTTCTTTGGTATGAGATCCCACGGTTGGAAGCCTCCCTGGGCAGTTTAAGGCCGGGAATAGGGTCTCAAACCCTCATTTTCCATTTGGCTTTATCTCTCTTGATTCTAGAGAGAAGGGAGAGCAAGGAGGAGGAAGAAGGCCAAGTTCCGGCCGCCGGCGAAGCTTCGGAGGTCTGTTTCGCGAGTGGAGTTCAGATCCGTGAAGGTGGGAGCGTTGCGGTGGTTTTTAACCGATCAATTCTTCTCCATGGCTAGGAAGAGGGGACGGAAGGTAACGACACTTCTTCTCTCAGTTTTTAGGATTTAGGATGCATGAATAGCATCCCCTTCCTTTCATATTTTGAGCACCGAATCTCTCAAATGAGAGGGATTCGTATAGCCTAGGTTCAAGAGGAACCTCCGGGTTGAGTATGTTCATCCCGGCATGCTTTGCACTAGATATCCGCTCCGTTAGCGGATTAGGCATTGTGGGTGAAACCGTGGTCGCGATCGTTAGTCCGACCTAGTGATGTTGCATAGCGAGCTTCGGGGATTCGGTAGAAATCTGTTGCGGCAATACGCCGGTGTATGAATGCGTTTCCCCCCTTATATTTGAGTGAGTACTCGTGGTCGGAACCAGATAAGGTTAGCTCCGCGTTGTGCGGTAGATGGTTTCCTTGGAGCACGGGAAAGACACGGTGCAAATGGTGATTGGGGTGGGGAAACCTTTGTTTGTGCTGTGCAAAGGCGCGGCTATGTCTCCGTCGTCGGCTGGCTATCCCATGATGCGCAAGTCATGTGGGGAAAGTGTCCCGGCGAGACTTGCCCCTTGTGTGGGACTGACGAGAATGTCGAGCGGAGGGCAAGCCCGGGCAATGTGGCCATGAGCGGGTGGGGTCCAGCAAGGCTTCTTAGAATCAGTCAGTGTGAGACGGAACCCTGACGTGCGAAGTCAGAATGTGCGGGCAAGCCCGGGGTATATGACCCTTGTGCGGTTGGGGCCTTTACGAGGTTCCGTGTGACGGCGTGTGTGCCGTTAGGGACATGGTGGTTCCCTTGTGTTTGCGGCTTTAAGCCAATGGGGAAACGGAAGTACCCAGTGTTTGATGTTGTAATAGATGCATACGAGCTAGGGTGCCTTGGGTGAAACCCGGGTTGCATTCATGTTGCATAGTAGGCCCCTTTCACTTTGTACAAAACATAGAGAACATGTATGCTGTATGAGACATCCAAGCCTGTTTTACCGCTTTATTATATATACTCTTTTGGTATACGAAGTGCTAACTTGCAGGTGGAGTGGTACCCCGGGATCCGTTAGGGACGGCCGGGAGGAGATGTGTTTGTTACACAGTAGAGGTCAGCCTTTGCTGACCCACGTTACTTCAAATCCTTACAGGGCAAGGATCGCATGTAGGAGCTAGCACCCCGGGCGAAAAGCCCTAAGCCTCATGAAGTGTTGCTATGCTTGACTATTTTCTTTTCCTCATTTTGTTGTTGTTGTTTGACTATGTCCGGCTTGCATGCCGAGGTAGCCTAGGGGTGCTTGACACTTTTTATATTTGGACTTATATTGTGTAATGCCTTAAGGTCATTTGATACTCTTCTGTTAGTGGATAACTTCTGTCTGTTAGTGTTCTGTTTCCGCTGTTTTGTCTGGAGTTTTGAGATTGGGTAGTTTTATATCATCTTTTAATACTAAAGCTGTGGCGTCCGTATGTTGTGGGGCCCCAGCCGGACCCATATTATATGGTCTTTACAGGGGAGGTGTTATAAATAACATGATATAAGATGCCCTAATCCAAGGTTTCATAACATTCCAGTGCATATAAATTCCAAAATCATCAAGATAAATATTTAGGGCACAATTAGAGTTGTAAATGAAGTACTGTATAAATTAACCCAAAAATCTCAACAAAATTATAACATAGCTATTTAGATTAGAAAATCACCCTACTCCAATTTTACTTGATTTAAAGTTCATTTGACAGCTTAATAATTTAAATTAAGGTTGGTGACATAACTAGGGTTAGGATTTTAGGTGGCCTAGCTGTCTCCAAATACCCTAAACTTTTGTCTAGAGAACTATACTGGCCCTATGGTTCTCTCCACCAAATTTTAAGTCAGTCCAAGGTCATTTGACCCCATGACCTTCACAACCCCCAAAACCACCATTATGGGATTTTCCCTAGGGTTCTAGGGCTACCCTACACGAAACCACCCCAAACTCCCTTGGAGGGTGTATCATGACTTAAACAGCCATTGGACAAAATATCAGCCTCTATTGAGGTGATATGACCACCCAAATACCAAGGGGGTGTTTGATCCTAAATTATCCTATGAGGACCAACCTAGGGACCACTCACCAAAATTTGGGAGGGTTTGAAAGTCATTTAGCTATCTAATTAAATTATGCTAGGATTATTGAATTTTTCCAAAAACTCTAGAAAAATATTTTCCAAAAATCCTAATTTTTAAAAAGCACTTAGATATAGGTAAGATAAGGCCACACCCAAAATTTCAAGTCATTTTGACGACTGGATTGGAGTGGGGAATTTTTCTAAGGTCAAGATAGCCCTATGGATAGACCTCACCAAAAAGGGTGTTGTGGTCTAACCAGGACTCCAAATCAAGTGAAACCAATTTTTAATTAAACTAGACTTCAAGGGCTACATTCTCTATGTTGACCACTTTTTATGTTTCAGCCCCTACAGGCAATACTTTTTAGTTTAAACCTAGTGCACAGTAAAGGGAATTAATTCCTAACTATACATTATATAATATAATTAAATGCTACTGTTCACCTTCTTCTTTACCCGAACCCGCACAACATCAGAAAAACAAACACTTCCTGTAGCTTTTCTAAAGCTATTTCTCGGCCACCCAGCCGTCTCCCTGGCCGGCCACCACCACCACCACCTCTGTTGAGGTGAGGGCTACCGTCGGGCGGCGGCACGGCCGCTGGAGTGGCGGTTTCCGGTGAACCCGCCACCATGAAATTTTTGGAAAACCATGGAAACGCTCACCCGATCCGGCTCTTTTGAGCCCGATATCTCTCCTAATGATTTCTAAGATCTTTCCGCAGAAGAAGAGGGAGGGGAGGACCTTGTTCGCGGGCTGGACGCGTGCAGACCGTCGGGAAGCCATTTGCGTGGTGGTGGCGTCGCCGGAAATTCTTCAACAGCAAGGGGAGGAATTCGAATCCGTTTGATCGAGCGTGTAACCTTCTCCTCTTGCTCTAAGGAGGCGGTTATAGATCTCCAAGTGGGGAGGGGAAAGTATGAAACATTCATGGCCATAAATGTTTCTCTTAATAACGTTTCGGTTATGATGTAGGGAAGAGGAAAAGGTGGAAGATGAAATGGCTGATCCTGGTGGCGATTTTCTATTGGACCTCACTCTCTCTTTCTATTAAATAATTAGAGACGGAAACGGCCCATAAATATTCCTGTTGTACATTCCCATAATCAGAATTGATTATGACGTCGGTTTCCGAAATTTCCAGTCTGGCCGACATTTCGGCCTTGGTTACGGGCGTGACACATAGGTCACAGGCGTGACAGGCCCGGGTGGCCAATTCTGAGATCGACGATCGTCGAACTGAGATCGACGATCGTCGAAGGATTATCACGCCTTAGGTCATGGGTGTGACATATGGGTCACGGGCGTGACAGGGTCATCAGGCAAATCACGCGCTCGGCGATCGTCTCGCTGAGATCGACGATCGCCGAAGGGGGTCACGCCCCTGGTCACGGGCGTGACACCTAGGTCACGGGCGTGACAGGGCCATGACGCAAATTCTGCACTTCGACGATCGTCCCGCTGAGATCGACGATCGTCGAAGGGCTCACGCCCTTGGTCACGGGCGTGACACCTGGGTCACGAGCGAGACAGGGCCATGACGCAAATTCGGCGCTTCGACGATCATCCCGCTGAGATCGACGATCGTCGAAGGGGTCACGCCCTAGGTCACGGGCGTGACGAGTCGGTCACGGGCGTGACCAACCCGTGACCCGAAATCTCGGTTGATGTATTTCAATTTTTGGGCTTCCTTGCGTTCTGTCACGCCAACCGACTCCTAGGGATCTAGCCGGAAATGGGGTGTTACAGTTTCAGTGCTGTGCAGGTACTTAGGTTGTCCCGAAGTCCATTTTCAATTTCTGTGTAAAACGCACAGTCGTGCTCGTTTCTTCGCGCACGGTTTTAGTTCGATCGTGCGTTTCACACAGCAATTCTTGGGACTTCTATTTCTAGCCGTGCATTATGTTCCCGCACTATTTAGGCCAAACCCTGAGAGAAGGAATCACACTGTTTGCACATTTCTCTCTATTTTCCTATATTCTGGGGTAAATCGTGTGTTTCCTTCACGCACGGGCAAACGTCCCCGTGCGCGAGTAAAACGCACGGTTCCCCTATTTCTCTTGAATTCCAGTGCTCTGTCGTTACCCGTGCGATTTCCTTCAAGCCGGGCGGAATCGCCCATGCGCGAGTAAAATGCACGGGTCAACGCTTCTTCTCCCGCGATCAGAATTTGTATGTTAATAATGCACGGTTACCGCACGGTCGTGGGCGGGACCGTGCGTGACCTTTTTTTTGATATTTTTCTATTTAAAGTGCAGGTTTTCAGCCATTGAGAAGAGCTTCATTCCAGCCACTTCCCTCCGCAATTCTAAGGCGAAACTCCGTCGTTCCACTTAGGAGAGGAGATCCGGGAAAGCATTCAATGCCAAATCCAAGCCGGAGCTTCCTCTCGGCCTCCTCCTTCATCCTTGAGCTTTAAGGAGAGTTTTGATCTTGATTTCTCCATCAAGCTAGGAGAAGTTGTGCCTTCCTCCACTGGCTCGTGACACGAAGATGATGGGTCCATTGGGACTGAGTGACAACCTCCTTTACCCAGGACGTAGTTGAGGACCAAGCTTGGACGTAGATTGACAACCCGGCAATTCAAACTGTGAACCCTTGGTGAGACTTCGGATCCGGTCTATTTCGCACACTTTTCTCTTCTTATTATTGATAGTTTAGCTTGATCTTTTGTGTTTGATGAAGTACGCTTAATGTAATTATCTTTTACGCTTAATCATGTCTATGGATTGTTTGTATTTTCGTTATGTTTATTTGAGGTGCGCCTATTTCCACTTTCCGCCTTCAATTGTTGTTGTCCGCACTAGCGATTGCTAGTGGCGTGCATTACGAAGAGGTGCTTGCGACCCTCACTGTTTTCTCGGTTCTTACGCTTGCCTACTCGCCCATCCGCCTAGAGATTCGGTGAATAGACGCCCGACTTGTTTGAACACCCTATTACTAATTTTTATCAGGATCACTATGTCTATAAGATTGTTGCTTTGACCATGTTGTATAGAGTAAAGTTAAACTAGTAAGGTCTAAGGCTTAGGACATAGGTTGGAAGCTTTCCCCAAGTCCTCCTTGTTCAGATGAGAAGCCCAAAAGAAGAATTCAACATGTAGTCGAGCTCAGATCGACGAAGCGTCGAACCCAGTTCGATGATCTCTGAGCTCAGGTCAACGATGCGTCGAACTCAGTTCGACGATCTCTGAGCTCAGATCAACGATTTCTATCTTAGGCTAATTCCATTATCTCTGAGCTTAGTTCGACGATAGTTGAGCTCAGATCGACGATTATCTTTTGAGATCGACGATTTCTGGAATTTTGGTCTGTTTGTTAAGGATTTCAAATGTCTTCAAGCCAGAAGCATTTATTGAAGAAGATTTCTTGCCGTTATAATAAATCTGGAGCAAGTTTCAAGGAAATAAAGAAGGAATGTTTTTAGGTTATTTCCTCCAGAGATAGTTGACATTTTACGAAAAGTTTTTATGACTTGTCTAACGGCTATCAAAAATATTTGACAACGGGATTTCTTATTATCATTCAGAGAGAACAAGAATATATACACAGCAGTATACATAGAACTTAGATAAAAAAGAAAAAGAAGAACAATAACACAGAAAATAGAACAAGTTTTCATTCCGATTCCTGCTGATTAAAAGTTTTCTCGAGTCTTCATCATTCACACTCCAGACAACAAACATTTTCAGTTCAAGCTTAAATCATCTTCTGCTGGACCATTATCTCTACTGAAGACCTATTACCCTTGCAAAGCTTCCAGTTCCTGAACTCTTGCAAATCTCAGGGGGAGCTTTGACAACATCTCATCCACTTGTGCTTATCTTTGATTGTTGACAGAGAAGACAACTTCACCTTTTTTATTTTTCCCTTCCTGTAAAAGGGTTCTTTAAACTCCCTTCAAATGTTTTGTTTTGGCTTCTTAGACCTGATCAAAACTCAGTGGTGGCAAGACACCTGATCAAAAAATCTGTTTTTGTTTTTGAGCACCTGATCAAAAGCTCATTGGTGCCCAGGACACCTGATCAACTCATCCTGCAGTGGATTACTACCAAGGGTGGTAGAAGAGTGGATGTACCCAGGTTTTGCGGAACCACTATAGCTTCTTGTGTCTTCTGGTTGTTTGCTATCTTATTTGCTGTTTGCTATGGATTTGCTCTTGTAGTTGTTTTATTTTGATTTCTATCAAGCACTCAACACTAATTAAATTAATTCTTCCACTGCTAGAATAATTTTTATATTTGCAAAATTATTTTAAAACACTCTATTCACCCCCCCCCCCTCTAGAGAGAAGGATTGATCTTACACTCACTTTCAATTGGTATCAGAGGGTCGTTTCTTTGGTTGTACATACTAACACATGAACCAAAATGATCTGATAGATCTTATATTTCTTAAGAGTTTCTCATGACACAAAATGAAGAATGTTCAAGCACTGGACCTCCTAAGTGCAATCTGGATATGCTTGCACTATGGAAGGCAAGGATTAGGATGTTTATGAATTCTATTGATGAAGCCATTTACAACTTTATTTTGTCAGGTCCAATTACACTATCTGCAGCCTCAGAAGCCCAAAAATTGCTAAAGATTGCTGATGCAAGAGCAATGGACATTCTTGCTCAATCAATGTCTGATGACATTTTTCAGGAAATTGCAGATTGCACCTAAGCAAAGGACATCTGGGACTCCCTCACAACAATGGCTGCTGGATTAGCTAAAAAGAGAAAATATGATGCTTATACTTGGAGTGATTCTGAAACTTTATCCTGTACCACTGAGGATGAAGAAGTGACAAGAGCAAGAAAATTCTGCATGATTGCAATCAATGCATCTTGCAGCAGCCATGATGAAGAATTTGAATCTGGTGAAGAATCAGTAGCAGAATTAGAAGAGGATAAGGTTATTTCTTCCTTTGATTTCTCTTCAGAACATTTTAAAGAAGACTTTAAAATTTTATGCAATGATTAGATTATATCAGAGAAGGAAATAAAACTTCTCAAAGAAAAATTAATTAATTTATCTTCTGAAAACATTCAACTAAAAGAAGACTTAACAACTACTTCAAAAAATTTAGCTTCATTGGAATCAGTTAAAGGCAAAGAAAAAATAATAGATTTAGACAAAATAACTGAATATTTACCAAAAAAATTAAAAATATTCAGAAATTTTTTGTTCAAAATAAGTCATCGAACCAAGATCGACGATCTTAGTATTACTCATCGAACGGCGATCGATGATCTCTGAACCCAGAGGTCGTGTTTAACTACTCAGTAAAAGGGGATCGACAATATCATCACTTTTCATCGAGCAGAGATCGACGATCGTAGAACCCAGATAATAGTCACTATTACTTTGAGAACCAAGATCGACAATATCAATACTGGTCGTCGAACGCAGATCGACGATCTCAACATAAACCATCGAACTCAAAATTTCAAAATAGAAATTTTTATCCTTTTGAAAATTATAATCAAACTAAAAATTTTGTCAATCCTTTTACCCAATGGTTCATCTCTCCTACGAAATTTCATCCATTAGGTTACAAAGATCAACCTGAATATTCTTTTATTTCTGATTTTTATGAAAAAGAACCAGGACCCAAGGTAATCTGGGTCCAGAACTTCTAACCTCTTATTTTAGGAAAAGACCCTAAAGAACAGGGGTTGCTGTATAGGGGAGACAATTTTAGAGGTTACAACAGCAGCAGTTTCAATTATTCAGAAATCTGAGGGATAATGTCAAGGAGTTTGTGGGAACCATGTTTCAGATATGCTGAAATAAACTCAGTTAAAGACAAACAACAGAACAGCTGCATAGCCCTTTAGAAGTTTTTGTTTTCATTTTTATTTTGAACCATTGTTGCTCTTTTTAAAGAACTCATTTTAAGCTTGCTTTATATTTTTGTCTAAATAGTGTCCTCACCCAAATAGGGGGAGATTGTTGGAACCCTTGTTCTGATTTGGGGAGGGATGACTATTAGGAATATTAGATTGACCCAAAATGTATAGTCATTAGTCATAGGATTATTTCCAGGTCTGCTCATTTAGAAAAATTCCAGAGAAAATTCAGATTTGAAGTTCAGAAATTCTATTCAGAAAATCTCTGAGCTGAGATCAACGATCTCTGAGTGGAGATCAACGATCTCTGAGCTCAGATCAAAGAAAATAGTCAAACTCAAATGCAGTTCAAAATCTCTGAACTCAACTCATCGATCTCTGAGCTGAGTTCATCGATCTCCGAACCCAGTTTGAAGAAGCTTTAAATTACAGTTTGGAGATTTCCTGTGCCATTTTTAGACAGATTTATTTACAACTGGAAGACTTAATTAAGGCTTAACTGCAGGCATTTATAGCTCTCAGATTTAATGCTATATATTCTTATCAAATATAGTCGTTTGAATGACAGTATTAAATATTATTATTACAGATATTAAATGCCAGTTGATTTCTCAAGACAGATTGCATTCTTGGGAATTTATTTAGCCATTCCAAGATAGAAAGAATTTAAATATTCTGAATTCTTCAGGCATTAAATATACAGATATTATATCTTACAAAAAGAGAGAGAGAAGAGTAATACAACACTTGATAGAAAAGAAGAGATAGAGAGAGAAAA
This sequence comes from Platanthera zijinensis, assembly GCA_039513925.1. Lineage (NCBI taxonomy): Eukaryota > Viridiplantae > Streptophyta > Magnoliopsida > Asparagales > Orchidaceae > Platanthera > Platanthera zijinensis. The sequence continues at coordinate 191,573,806 of CM077084.1, forward strand.
TTCAAGAAGGCTTTTTCTCTCACAAGAAGAAGAACTCAGCTACAAGTTTTCTTACAGCAAATCAACTTCATCTTCTTCATCTGCTCCAGGTTTTCAAGAGAAAATCAATCAATATCAGTCTAGAAGCCTGTTGGAGAGCAACATAAAATTGAAGGCCTACACCCTGAAGCAAATCTTCCACTCCTGAACTATTCTACATCTCACGGGGATCTTTGACATCATCAACAATCCACTAGTCCTCTCTCAGATCATTGACAGAGAAAACAACATCATTTCTTTTCACTTTCCTGTGTACAGGGTTATCTCTCCATTCAAAAGTGAACTCTTGGTTATAGGTCACAAGATCAAAAACCTATTGGTTTTTAGGCACCTGATCAAAAGCTTGAAGGGTCTTCAGATCTACCTGAAGCAGATCTTGTGGTAGCAGGGTACCTGATCAAAACCTGTAGTGGATTCCTACAAGGGTGGTCGAAGAGTGGATGTACCCAATTTTGGGGAACCACTATAATCCTTGTGTCATCTATGTGCTTGCTTTTCCTTCTTTATTTTATGTGCTGTGATTTCTTATCCTTAAATATACATATATATATTTATCTCTGAGTAAACATAAGATCTATCCTCTCTTTCATGACTAGTCTTCCATCCCGCCTGGCAAAACATCGTATAGCGGCGTTGCATAGGAGTAGTTGTTAGTATTTTATTTTCTTTTTATCGCAACATTCAAAATGCCCTTCGTTAAGGCCGACTTAAGGACTTCAATCTCAAGTCCTCCTCGAAATTAACTCCACCTTACTGTGTTCCCTCGAGATCGATACTTGGGGAAATTCATCCATTTTATATTACTTGTGTGACCGGTTCACTGCCGTGATCTTTTGCATCAAGTTTGTGTGTGACTGGTACTCATCTCTTCCAAAGCTTCTGGTCCCATCAATGGTCTTTCACCAACTTCAGTCCAAAACAAGTCTGTCTGACAATGCCTCCCATACAAAGCCTCAAAGGGGACCATCTACAGACTTTCCTGATAACTATTATTATAAGCAAATTTAATCAATCTAAGTCACTTGTCCCACGATCCTCCATAGTCCAAGATGTAACGTCTAATCATATCTTCCAAAATCTGATTAACTCTCTATTATTGAACAATTGTCTGCGGATGATAAGCAGTGGAATACATGAAATCGGTACCCCACCATTCCTACAAACTCTTCCAAAAATGAGACGTAAACCTGGACACTCGATCTGACAAGATACTCACAGGTACTCCTTGAAATTTAATGTCCTCTTCTAAATACAACTCTGTTATCTTCTTCATGGAGTAATCGATCTTAAATGGCACGAAGTAAGCACACTTCGTCAATCTATCAATAATGACCCACACAAAATCATGTCCTTGGGGAGATCTCTGTAAACCAGTAATAATGTCCATAGAAATACTCTCCAATTTCCACCTTGGAATATCCAAAGGCATTAGCTTGCCACCAGGCCTTCTATGATCTGCCTTAGCTAGCTTGCAAGTAAAACACTCAGACACAAACTCTTCTATAATGTTCTTAATTCCATACCACCAAATGATCTATTTCAAATCTCTATACATCTTTGTAGAACCCGGGTGGAAGACCACACTAGATCGATGCACTTCACAGCATATCCTTGCTCAAATATCCTCAGCAGCTGTAATACAATACCTATGATGGTACTTCAAAGTACTCGCATCATCAATTCAAAAGTCAGGTAATTCCCCTTTTTTAGTTTTACTATGAATATTTGCAAATCAGGGTCATCCTTTTGATGTAGCCTTGTAAGCTTAATCCATGAAGGATCTGCCACTTCAAGGCTGCTTTGTGAGTCGCTACTTCGGACAGAAATACCCATCAACAAAAACTCTTTCACTATAGACTCTACAAAAAGGTTAAAGATCTGCGCGATTTTCATACTCAGGGCATCAGCCACTACATTGGCCTTACCCAGATAATATAGGATATCAATATCATAATCCGTGACATATTCCAACCATCTACGCTGGCGCAAATTAAACTCCTTCTTATTGAAGACATAATTCAAGCTCTTATGGTCCGTATAAATCTTGGATAATGTGCCTTATAACAAATGCCTCCACTACTTCAAGGCATAAATCACTACAGCAAACTCCAAATTGTGAGTAGGCAAGGTCAAAACTAGAGCAGTGCACAATTTCCTCTTCAATCCTCGAAAGGCTGCTTCGCACTCATCGTTCCACACAAACACAACATTCTTCTGAGTGAGCATAGTTAAAGGTGCAGACAATAAGGAAAATCATTCCACAAACCTTCTCTAATATCTTGCAAAGCCCAAGAATCTCCTTATCTCATTGGGTGTGGTAGGTCTTTTCCAGACCATGACAACGGCTATCTTCTCTGGGCCAACAGGAATTCCGTCCTTATTCACAACATTACCCAAAAAGGACACCTGAGGTAGCCAAAACTCGCCCTTACTTAGCTTATGTTCACTTAAAGCAGACAGAACTAAACGCAAGTACAGGTCATGGTTCTCAGCACTTCGGGAATAGGCCAGAACATTGTATATAAAAATGAACACAAATTTATCTAGGAAATCTTTGATCACTCTATTCATGATGTACATGAAGGTAGAGGGTGTGTTTGTCATTCCAAAAGACATCACTAAGAACTAAAAATGCCCATGCCGGGAACAGAAAGCAGTCTGTGGAACATCCATCTCACAGATTCTCAACAGATGGCAGCCTGAACGAAGGCAAATCTTCGAAAACACTGTACTAGCATGCAACTGATCAAACAAATCATCTATCCGTGGCAAGGGATACCTGTTCTTGATAGTTACCTTATTCAATTCCCAATAATCAATGCACAGCCTCATAGATCCATCCTTTTTCTTAAAAAATAACACATGAACACCCCAAGGTGAATAACTTGGCCTAATGAATCTATAGTGCAACAACTCATCTAGCTGGGTACACAACTCAACCAGCTCACGCAGGGCTATACGGTATTGTACCTTAGCAATAGGGAGAGTACCCGACTCCAACTCTATAACAAACTCCACATATCTCTCATGCTGAAGACTAGGAAGACTATCTGGGAAAACATCAGGAAACTCGCGCACAATAGGAACATCATCAACACGCGGCAAACTACTAACGGTTCCTTAAAAAGAAACCAAATAAGCACAACAACCAGAATCTTAAGACTTCTGAACACATACCATAGAAATAATCCGGGAATCCTAGCGCGGAAAACCTTAGACACTTTTAGGGTGGTCATTGTCCATCTTGAATTCCAAACGCTTAACCTTGCATTGGATAACCGCATCATATCTGGATAACCAGTATACGCCCAGAAACACATCAAAGTCTTCAAGGTCCAGCACCTTCAGTTAAGCAAATGATAGTAAATTGCCTAAAAGAATAAGACAACTCTTGATACCCTAGTCCGACACCACCGAGTCGCCAGAGGGAAACTTGACGCAAAATGAATCACCTACTTGATCCAGAGTCATATGATGATGCTCTACGAAAGTCCTAGCCATAAACGTGTGGATAGAACCAGAATCAAACAAAATGCGCGCCCAACGATTATTTACCTAAAACTTACCTATACAATCACGAATGTAACTAATTGACCATCATCAAAACTAAAGTTACAAGCTAAAAACTAGATTAGAATCTAACCTGAGATCACTTGGGTTGACGTATGCGCTTCTTCTAAAGTTTCAAAATTGAGCTTGCCCTTCCATTTATCCTTAAGATGTGATGGCAGCAAGGCATGAAGTGGAACTCGCTGTAGCGGGGGTTGAGACTACGGGCATCCTAACTTAAAATGCCCTATCTATCCGCACTAAAAACAATCCTTATTCTTACTCCAACAATGGGCCACATCATGTCCCTGTCTCTTACACGAAGCACAAACCAAATCTCTTTTGGGAGCGCTCTGAATAACATGCACATGATGCTGCTTCTGAGCTCCCAACCTCTTAAAATACTTTTAAAATGGGTGGCCCGACCGGCCACAGAAACTACACACCTCCTTGCTTCATTTTTTCGAAGCAGGTCCAGAATCCCGAGAGCTCTTACCATCATGCAACTTTCTCTGTCCTTTCTCATTTGCTTGCCTTGATTCTTTGCATTATCGATTTCTTCGACTTTCAGAGTATCTTACACTGCCGCAGCATAATTCTCATGTCCGTACGCACTAGCCAAAAGTTGGTTGTCACTCATAAGACCACGTAGAAAGCGCTTCACTCTACTCGCTTCAGAAGCAACCAAATTCGGGGCAAACCTGCTCAACTTGCTGAACTCTATATCATACTGATTAACTGAGAGTTGTCTTTGCAATGGATGTAAAAAGTTGTTCATCAAATAGTCTTGCTCGGCCGACGAAAGAAATTTCCTCAACAACAACTCCTTAAATCAATCCCACAAACATCCATCCGTAGGTTTCTCCTTCTCTCATAACCACTAGCTCATCGTAAGGCCCATTAGCATGTACATGGCGAACATCACTCTTTGGTCAGTAGAAAGTCCTTAATACGAGAACATCTCCTCGATAACAATAATCCAGTCATCCAATGCCATAAAATCAGCTCTACCGTCATAGGTAAGAGGTCCTAATTGCTGGAAATGCGAAATTAAATCCATCTCTTGTGGCAGTAAAATTGTAGGAACCAAAGGAGTAGTAGGAATAGGAATGGTTTGACCCATAGTAGGATCTTGCACTATATGTTTTTGTCCTGAAATGATAGACAATAACGCCTGAATCTGTGATTGCATCTCAACCATCTGCCTAGACAAAGTCTCATTGCTCTTCAACAACCCTTCAATCATAGCTTCACTCTGCGTGCCTGATGGCTTGCCCATAGAATGGGGAGTTGAACTTGTCGCAACACGCTTTGGCAGCATCCTAATAATACATTGAATGACTAATCAAAACCTATCTTAATGCTAGAACTACTCAATGTAGTTCAAAACATACATGTATGGATACTTGCGGTTGCTGCTAACTTTCTTTGGGATTTCATAAATGATGTTATGCTTAAACATAGGATGATATATCGTCATCCTATTAACTCATGTGCATAAACTATGAATGCATGTATTCTTATTCTTTTTGGTTTAAATCCATGTGTGTACATATGTCATCATGTAGATCTTAGCTTCGGAAGTGTGCTAATGTTATGTTACAACTTGCATGTTGTGCTATGCAATCTAATAATGGCATTAATGTATGTTATGAGTGTCGTACACATGAAATATTATGCATCTCATACTATATAATATCGCATGTAACGAAAAAGCAAAATCTAATGGGCATTTATGTGATGATTGTTATGCATCTCATACTACAAAACAGTCACCGGTTGATTCCTATGAGGATCCATATACAAACACATATTATACATCCCATACTACATTATATGCCCCGTATACTTCTTATCATGCTTATGAGGGCAGTTTTCATGCTTCGTCTAAGACGTACTGATGACACATCGGTGTGTGTATGAAATGGAACAAGATCACTAAAACAATACCTATGACACCAACTCTCACAACACGTATTTTCTCAACATAAAACATTATATCAGAGTAATAAAAAACACATATCGTGATGCCATGTCGGGCAAGGAAATAACTATAGAAGCTCAGGCAAGAACCTATTCCTAACAATTTTGTGAAATTCTCAAGTTTATATTGAAGAAAATAAAATTTTAGTTAAGTTTTGACCGTCGTATCCCTCGTCTCAGTGGATCAGCTAGTCAACAAATAAAAATATGTATATACGCTGTGGAAAATCCTTTTGTTAGTTCAATTATTATCCTATATGAACAGAGCACCCTAAAAGGGCAACTAATGATATGCATACTTTTAGATTTATTATATGTATGGAAAGAGCTTTTATATTTGTTAAAATATAGTGTTATTTCATTTAAAAGATGCCTTGAGGATAGATTAGTATAATTATACTATTTTTGACTTGAAAGTAACTACATGCAATACTAACATAAAACCTTCCCGGAGAGCAAGTAAAACCAACAATTCAACAAGAAGGTTATTTAACAGCTATCAAATAATTTAACATTCATAAAATCTTCGGCGGATGTCAACAACCTAACACGAACCCACCAGATGGCATGTATGTCAGAACTAAAAACAAACAACAAAACTACCTTACAGCGATGAGGAAAAAGTCAACTGCAACAGCTGCAGGACACCATCAACTACCAACCCTAGCAACTCGATCGACTACTGCTCTGAGCCTGAGGAATTCAAAATAAAAGAATACCTCGGTAAGAATTTGCATGTGGCAAACAAAGATTATTAGATGCAATAATCAAAAGAGACAAAGGGTACCAACCAAAATATAAGGAAAAAAGTATCCAAATAGAGCAATTAGGTCATAATAGATTGAGTAAGAAGAAGTTCTCATGGGTATAAGTAAGAGAAGTTGCACCAAGTGTGAAATGAAGCAATTATTCGACACAATCTGCAAGTGTAGGCATAATAACATTTGTTAGTGTAATGATAAGGAAGAGACTAAACAACTCTGAACATCTGAATCATTAACACTTGGCAGAAATGGTACTAAGGCGGTGGCACATTGTCCAACACGAACCATCAGACCATACATCTCAAAAGTCATAGGGGTGGTGGCCACAATGTCCAACTCGACCCAACTAGGCCAAACATATCAAAGAGTTACTGTGGTGGTTACGATAATGTCCAATACAACCCAATAGTTCAAACACCTTAAAAAGGTACTGTGGTTGTGGCCATAATGTCCAACATAACCCAACAGTCCATAAGGAATACAAATAACCCCTAAGTGTAATGATTCACAAATCAACATCATGTTGGTGGTCCTTTATCCACTGCCAACCTGTCCACAATCAAACTTCCAGAACACCAAAAAAACAAGCATATCATCAAAATTCCCTCAACAGCAAGGAGGAAGGAAAAAAAACAAACTCATCTAAGTCTAAACTCGATGAATTAACATCATTCTATGAGAAAATCCTATGTCCAATCACATTCGTCGAGTACAACCAACGAATCGGCTTGCCCTTTCCTCGATACTCAATGAATTGGCACACTAATTTTCCAAGTCCACAAGGAATTCATTGATAATCCTCGACGAAAAAACTTCACTCATCGCCAGGGCTCAACTCAATGAATTTCACCTCACTAGACGCCTAGCTGAGTTTACTCAATTCACACGATTCCTAATTGAGTTTACTCAATGAACACGATGCTAGAGACATCTTACTCAAACACTCGACGCCAAGACTCTTATACTTATAGCACTTGATGCTTAAATAGTTTCACTCAATGCCCAAAGCATTACTCGAAGAAAAGGATTTAACTTCTCGTAAATTCTCGACGTATTTGATGCCACATGATCAACACTCGACACTCTTGATGCCAAAGGTTAATCACTCGACGAATTTGACTTAATGCCAGTTTCTTTAAAAAAACTCGATGCAAAAGGATAGCCGCTCGACGCACTAGACGCCACAGGCTAAACACATGACACTGTAGACTAAACACTCGACGAATATGACATAACTTATAGATACTCAAAAAAATGACTTAACCTCTCAGGGATACTCGATGAATTTTATCCAGACTCAGCAAATCGAGATATTAGATGGAAAGGTGGACCCCCTACCAATATTAACCGAATTCTCAAAGGTTTACCTACCAATACTCGACGAATTAAACACAGTCAATTTCTTCACATAGTCATTTTCCTTCTCTACCCGACAGACTTCAACCTAGCCAATACCTACACTACCCTCATCTTCTAAGGAGAGAAAATCAAGAGGAAGGAAAGGAATTACAAACAAGAGATTAGTAAGGTGAATGAAATCACCACTTCCCACAAAATCCTCAAAAACCCGCCCTCACGATCGCTCCGCTCCAAAGATCTGCTGTAAGAACTCTTAGGCAACGATTCTGAAAACTTCTTGGGACAAACAAGGTTCAAGAACAAAAACCCTAACATCAAAAATCAACAAAACGGGTAAATCCTACCGCGCACATGTAGATCTCAGCGAGAGCTTTCCGAATCTACCCTCTAACAATGATTTCCAGCATCAGAACTCCTATAGGCAGCGACCGAAGATCTCACGATGTCTGTTGCCAACTTTCTTCAATAATTCAGTCTGATGGCTTGGAAAAAATGATGAATAGGGTTTCTCCTAAACGTACAAACTTATATATATTATATTGTTATTAATAATATTAACTTAAATGTCCAAAGGATAAGAAAACCCAAATCACATTAGATTTCCCCGAAATTCGCACCAAGGCTAAATTCAATGCTGCAAAACCAACGGCAGAGTCGAAATTATAATTTGACAAACCGAACTCAGGTTCAAATCCCCCGAAGTTACACCCAACTTCAATATAATAAAACCCACAGAGTCAAAACCTCAGATTTCGATGAGCATAAATCATTATCCAACAAGGACTCCCGTTAACTACGCGTCAACATAACGCCCAAATGCCATTATTATGTCACTATAGAAATTAAAATAAACATCAAAAAATATGGGGCATTACAATAGCGGCCTCCGGAGTTTCCTTCTCGTTGAGCGAACCAGTGTGTACTGGTCTCCATAGTAATAGTTGACGTAGTTTTATTTTATTTTGTTTTCGCAAACTATTCAAACTCCTTTTTAACCCTGACCTCGAGGACTTCAATCTCAACTCCTTTTTAACCCTGAGATCGATACTAGGGAAAATTTGCCCATTTTATATTACTTGTGCGAAAGGTACACCTGTTGAACACACATCAAGTTTTTGTTGTTGTTGCTGGGGAAAACGGTCGTGTGAGTTTTTTGAGAGGGAGTTGAGAGATAGAATACCTTCCCCTTATAATTACCATCCTTTTATTTAATTTTATTTCTTCGTAATCTTTTTTGTATTTTTTATTATAGGTAGTTGTAGTAAAGTTTTTTTTGGTGTAGTATTTTTCACAATTATTCTTTCTGTGAATCATGATATCTTCACACCTTGTGGGATAGTCTTAATTTTCAATGCCGATGGTGTAGAGATATTTCCCATAGTAGTGATAGATATCGTGTGAGAGATAATGGATATAATTATCGTGGTCTAGTGTATGAAGCACATGTCTTGTCGGGTCCTTCATACATAGCACCAAAGTCTTATGGGTACTTATCCTCTCCACTTCAAAAAAAAATTTTATTCCTCTTTAGCCCCACAAGGACAAGGGAGTAGGACAAAATAGTGCTTGTTTTGTTATAGAATAGATCATGATAAGAAGGATTGAGCCAAATTTCAATGCTAATTGGATGAGGATGATGAGCTGGTTATCTGGATCATTCCGACGCCTACTTATGGGTGCATACTATCAACCTCGATTTATGTATCTGTGTCACCTTCACATTTTGAAGGGAATTATGTGGATGCAACCATCAGATGTATGTCTTATCAGTGCTCTTACATTGTTTAGAACTACATTGTCGTGTATATATCCCCTACTTGGAGTCGAACCCATGTGAGAAATAAGTGCCAGGCTTTTATCCGAGCACTCTTCCTCCCATTTTTGTACACTATACTACATACATTTCTAACGACATCGTTGATGATGTGAGGCAAGATGAGGCATGCAATCTAGGTGTTGTTCTTGTCCCTATGTTGGAGGACGACCTTCAAAATTAAGAGGATTCTTCTACAGCACTGGTGGAGGAACTCCAAATCATGGGCGAGGCAACTATTGATCATGTTGAGCCTTTTACCATTATCGACGATCTTAACAATATTTTACAAATTCTATCTGTTGGGAGTGAAACCCGGACTACACCCTCAATTTTTTATTATTTATTTCTTTCTTCTCCTTTATTTCTTAACCCCCATTCTTTATATGAGCATGTGTGGGTTGAGTCTTCATAGGTACATCAGCAGGATTTGGAGCATCTTGCCCAAGTCAATGATTAGAGCATCTTCTTATGCAAGGAGGTTAATCCATCCTCCGTAGTGGAAGCTCCATTCATTACCCTCTCCCCCATTCATCCTCTTTATCGACCACACCTCATAAGGCAAGGATATTTTAGTTGAGATTAGTGACGATTCCTCCTATTCTTCTTATATTCTCTTCCCTCTACCTGTATGGAGAAAGTATTGTTTTTTAAATATCGGGGAAACTGTTCTGTCTCTGTATCCGTACCTACTACCGAAACAGATTTAAGAATAATTGCATGTGCACTTTTTTTCATATGCCCATTAGCTAAAAATGTTAGAAATTCGAATAAGTCTTGATTGGAGAACAATTACCCCACTAGTTATCTTACTTTCTCATGCATTTTACTTTTTCTTGTTGGGTTTTTCTAGTTGTATTTTTTTTATATTGTCTATTTATTTTTGTCAGAGCTCACCCCTGCAGGTATTCCTTACATATCCTAGAAGGTGGATGATGTGATTCTTTAAATTTTCACGCATCTTCTAGTATGCTCACTTTTTGAGCATTAGGTACTCTCTTCCTCAGCTCCATTATTTATTAGTATTACTAATCATATGCTCAGTTTGTTTAGCTCAAGTCTATGGGAGAGATGTTATATTCATACCCACTTATTTGCACTTTCTAATTGCATGTTAGAAGCACTTTTATTTTGGTTATATATAATTGTAAATCCAAATGCACTACTCACCACAACACCCATATGACCGTGTACTTAACCATTAGAGCGTTATGAGTTAAATTCATATCTTTTGGGTGATTTGGGAAAATATCTGTGCTGTGATAGGATTGTGAGATAAAGTAAAATGTCGACCCGTGCAGTGCTCCTAATCGAGTGCTTAGGTCTTGTATAGAAAAATGAGTAGAATTAGTTTTTCTTTATTCTTCTAATTTTATATACTTTTTCTATTTGCGTAAATATTGTTTATTCTACCCAAAAATTGGTTTAAGGTGCTAATCAAATGGTAGCGTAGGGATGTGTGTAGACGGTCATTAGCCTCGTATTTCTCGAGTCGAGAGGAAAGATGATTTAATTCAGTGTCTATGAACAAGCCCCAATCTACTCTAAAAGCAGGGGTACACGGTTAGTTAAGCACGCGAGTGTGATGTAGGCCATCATTTTGGCCTAGTTATTCTTTTGTACCCATTCTTATCATCTTATACTCACTAGCCCCACTGTGCCAACCCCATCCTTCTTTTTCATCTTTACTACTGTTTCACCAAAGCCTAATAGCCAATCCTAGTCGCACACCCAAATTTGAGCTCTAGTTTGTTTCCATTTTTATGATTGGGGTGTTGATGAGGTGATTATATTTGTGGATATGTGGTTGTGCTCCAAAGAAAATATATGCTGAAAAAATTGTGAAAAGAAAATTATGGAAATGTAAATGAAAAAGAAAAAAATCGATTTTTGGAAATAAAAAATGTGAAAATAAAATAAAAGAAGTTTAATTGAAATTATTTATGTGAAAGTTTGTATTAGGAGTAGGCAGTGTACACACCCATGTTATTAAGTCTATGTCTAGGGGTGTGGTGCACTCACTTGTTTAATGTGGCACGAAGATTGTTTTTTGTGCTAGATCATTTGCATTAGGTGCATTGATCCACCATGTGTACCTTTATATACCTCACATAAACACAAACCCTGTCTTAAATCTAAAGATCTACTGATTCACGCGTTGATTCAAACTAGTTCCGTGGAGAGATTGCGAACGAGCAAGTTTATGGCCACTGTCATTAAAATATTTCATTGGAGGTTATCCCAATCCTCGGTCTTTAGCAATGTACACAACGTCGATCAGTCTACCTTCTTCTGATGCGTGAATGGATGATTCAATGTGATTATTTGTTTGAGTAATAATAATATATATATGTACTTTTAGAAAATTATAAACTATTTTGCATAATTAAGAACTTTCTTCCACTGCATTTTTACGAGCGTGAGCATGCAACATCTCATGGTTATCTACAATCACAATTTCTATGTCAGCTAACTTTTTTTCTCATCAGCTTGAGGGATGATTTGACCGGGATGAGCAAATGGGTAAATCTTGGGGTATGATGAGTATAAAATATATAGTATTTTTCAGACTCATCTGAGCTAGTTTTCAAACACTTGCACTTTACTTTTAACACATTAATGTTTATATTTTGCTGGTTCACATTTTTACAGGAAGTTCACTTTTTAGGCATGTTGTGGTGTGCAATTGCACACTTCTTTGTTGGTTGTATGCACTTGGTGCTCCACTTCATTTTCCTTTGCTTTGGAGGTTTTCTATGTTTGCTAGATGCATGTGAACCTGCTGTTATTTTCCTGTGGAGGTGGGCATAGCCCCATTCTTGTCTAGATCTTTCCTGTAGGAATCACAAGATTGTGCATTTTTTCACGCATGATCAGGGCGACCAAGCGATGACTATAGCTTTTTGCTGTTCTTCCCTAGGCCGTGTGATTTGCTCGCGCACGGGCTGTTTTGCCCGTGCTTGACAAAATCGCACGACCATATCTTTTTGTCAAAATATTATATGAAACAATTGACCGTATGGTTTCTTTATGCACGATTCGATTCAACTGTGCACGAAGGAAATCACACGATCTCTATCTTTTCTTGGGTTTCCAGAGTTCTGTACTCGCCCATTTGTTTTGTTCTCGCATGGGCTGTTTTGCTCCGGCGTGTTCAAAATTGCACGATTTGCTTCTTCTTCCAAGCTGGGCAATCCGGTAAGTAAATATTGCATGCTCCATGTACGGTCATGTATTCAACAGTGCGTACCCTAACTTCTGATGTGTTCTATAAATACAACAGGTTTTTCCATAGTTAGGGATCCATCTTCACTCTGCGATTTTCCACCGCAAGAGAGCTCTAGATCCAAGCTCTTCTCACCTTCTTTAGGACTTCTGCCCTAGGCCGCCACCAACATCCATAAGCTTTCAAAGAGAGGATTCTAGCCCTACTTCTATAATCAAGCAATGAGGACGAGTCATTTTACATGACCAGATTATAACACATAGAAGACAGGTCATTTGGATGTAGTGACAACCTCCACTACTCCAGACGTAGTTGAGGACCTGTCTGGATGCAGATTTACAACCCGACGATTCCTCCCAAGAATCCCCAACCCGACGATTCTTTGATTGTTGAATGTAGTTAGTATTCTCTATTATTTGATGATGTTGCACTCAAATCTTTGTTAAGATATTTATATTTCTTGTCTATGTGAAATAATTTATGTTTGATTAACTTGAGGTGCGCCGCCATATTACATCCTGCCATTGTGAGTGTTGCCGCACTATCAATTGCTAGTGGCGTGCGTAGAAAACAGGTGCTTTTGAACCTCAATCCGCCGGTGCAAACCATTCCAATCTTTTTCCTTGTAATGCGCATTCGGCAAGTGCACCTGTCGCTCAAGTAATATAAAATGGGAATAGCTCCTGAAGTATCAATATCTTAAGGAATGCAGAGTAGTGCGCGATTTAATTGTTCAGAAAATCAATTATAATGATTTGATAGTAAAAACGGGGGTTTGGTTTGGTTTGTACGGAAAGAAGACTAACTACACTAGTGTAGGTTGCCAGCACTACTTCGCAGAGTGAAGGTGGAAATTGTAGGCCGCTATGCTCTACTTCGGTTTGCAAATGGACGAACAGGCTTGGAAAAGGACCCCTTAGCTAGGTCAGAGATGTTAAGGGTTGTAATAACCTCTTAGCGAAACACACAACAAGAATATTCTAGTGCGGTTAGAACACATTCCGTTGTGGAGATGAGTTTGTGGAGTAACACTGTAACACCTCCATCCGTCACATAAAATATAACAGAGGGTCTGGTGGGGGCCCCACGCCATATTCCACAGATAGTCGGCGGAGTTACTCATTGAAACCATATTATTATCTTATATGCATCGTAACACAAAGCGCATTCTAACGGAAGCAGTTTATGATATAGAACTTATATACCAGAAATGTCCACTATACATATATATTGGAATGATAACAAAATACTCCAAATGTTCCGGCCTTAAGGCATTACAAATGTTTCCTATACAAAAGTGTTTTCCTACATCGACACGCAGGACGGACACACATGAGAAACAGTAAATGTTCGCCTTTTGGAAGCCAATTGCAGCATAAGGGACTTCATCCCGGTACTTTCCACTTGGCTCTCCTGTACCTGCATAACGTGACCCACCAAAATGTGGCAAACAAAGCAATGGTCAGCATTAGTTGACCAATTTATAACGACCCCACCCCTCACTCAGTGCGTCGTTTCCCCTTCCCTGCAAGCAGAAACATATATATTGACAAATAATATTGTGCACTTAAGCACCATTCGCCATAGGCGCAGGCTCGATCGGCAAAACGCCCCGTGCATTTAGGGCTCATTCTTGATGTACCGGACTTCCCGAGTCCCATCACCATCCACAGTCCCAGACTTGATGGTATACATTAGCATTCTAGTCTTTCCGGCACAGGGCCTAAGACTCTCATTATGCCAATGACGAAACCCAGTTACTTTAGGCGATCTAGCCCAAAAAATATAACATGGGTACAGTTTAGCCACAACCCATTGTTCAAGTCGCCATGTAAATGCCGATGGTCCACACTATCATGGCGAACGACAAGACTCAGATCAGCCTCCCCTTGCCCGTTCGGCTCTCTGGCCTTTTTGCTGGGCACTTCAAGCTCTCAGCATCAATTGCGCTCACATGTCCCCAGGACATAAGCTGGCAATGATCATCATGGCTGTCATGGACAATAGATTGGCTCTCAAGGCTCACAGCATTTCATGGTACGCACCTCATCTCACGGACACAGGCTTCACAAAATGCTATGCACCTTATCTCACGGACATAGGCTTCATAACAACATTCAAGCTGGCTCGCATGACCACCTTAGTTGGGCTCACAAGGCTCTCAGCTTCAAACAATGGCCCCAGGTCTCCCAGAGGGAGGCCTCATAGCTTACTGGAGGCGATCGCCGACGGTAGTACTACTTCCGCGCGGTAGGGACAGAAGTCATATCATGCAAATTTTTGTGTGTTTTCCTGGAGATGACCTCCACTACTATCACTGCAGTATCCTGCACACCCCCAGACCCCGGATTCTATATTTTTAACCACACGTTTTATCCATAAAGTCTTCTCAGACATGCAAATCATTTCATCAGCAATCCCGACCAACCCATCTAGAAGGGCTTCACACAGCATGCTTATTCTGTAATTCGATTTCAGATTTATATGCAAGTTTAATCGGGGATCACGATGATCTACCCGCTAGAAACCACCCTATTTTCACCTTTTGGTGAGGGGTTCCAAACACGTATGCAAATTGAGGACTTCACTTGTCCAAGGAGAAAGTCGTTGCCCTCGGTGGTCTTTTTGGAGCCATGATCCAGTCTTCTATCCAGATGGAAAGGATCGACTCACTTTCCCCCTCACGGCTCTTGCCTCAGCTCTTAAATCTAACCACAAGATCTCCTTCACCTAGCTTGAAAAGCTCAGCCCCATACTCTTGCTCTCAAGAACTTCAAGAACTAAGAGAGAGAATAATGAGAATTCATACTCATGTTGTAACACCCCAAAAAGGCCCCAAAAAGTCTCAAGATGATTTTGAGGTGCAGGTCAGGTTACACGGCCTGGGACACGGGCGTGTCCCAGGGCGTGTCGGGTGTACACGGCCTGGGACACGGGCGTGTCCCAGGGCGTGTTCGAATTATTTTTCGAAATTGGCCTATTCAAGACAGAGCCGGACACGGCCGTGCATACAGGCCTTGGACACGGGCGTGTCAGGCTGGACACGGACGTGTCAGCTACCGTGTTCCGACCCGTGTACTGGTTTTGGAAATCGGTGAGTACCGGGTAGCAGGAGACACGGGCGTGTCTCAGGAATGACACGGGCGTGTCAGGTTCGACACGGGCGTGTCGATTCCCGTGTAGTTCAGTCGGTTCAAACTGTGTGTGCCTCTTAAGGGTACACGGCCTGTGACACGGGCGTGTCACAGGCCGTGTCGGCCAAAAATTGGTTTTTTGGGAAAATCTTGGCCGTTCAGTTTCCTCTCTTTTGATCCAAGGGCCAAGGTGGTTTCCTGGCTGGATTAATACGTGAAGGAATGATGAAGAGTCATTCTTCATTTGTGCTTAAGAAAGAGAGAAAGAGAGTGGAAGAAGAAGGAGGAGGAGAGCAATCCACCGGCGGAGCTCCCGTGGTCCGATTCGTGATCCGAAGCCGGCGTTGTGAAGGCAAGGCTGCTGCGGTTCTTTCTCACCGGCTAGTTTTCGATGGCTCCGAAGAAATCGACAAGGGTAACGATCTCCCTCCTTGGACATGTGAAGTCCTTCTTTTCTGTATTGCATAGGGAAAACCCTTCCCCGCGAGTGTGCGGTGGGTTGTGGTGTCCCTTGGGGTAGATATGTGAAGTCCCCCTTGTTAGAGGCCGGAATTGGAGTACGGATCTAGGCATGCTGTGTGAAGCCCATCTGGATATGTTCTGGATTGGTGATGCTTGTTTGCATATCGGAGAAGGCTCCGTGATTATGGCTTGTGATGCCTTGTTCCTACCTGTTGCTTGGTGCGGCAGGAAGTACTGGACGATGTCCAGGAAATGAAGAGGGTTGGATGCAACTCTTGTGGCCGTGTGTTGCCACTTTGTGAGTAGTTGAGCCGTTGGGCTGCAACTCGTTGAAAAGGCAGATTGCCGAACAGGAAAGGTGAAACCGACCCGCGCCTATAAATAGCCATGGATACTTCCGTATTCGAGGTGTCACGGCGACTTGAGCAACGGGGGGTGGCTGATCCGTACCTGCGTTAGGTCCGTACGACTTGGAAGCCTGGTTATAGGTTTTGTTGGAGCGCCTAATGAGAGTCTTAGGCCCGCGCGCCGGAAAGACTAAAATGCTCAAATACTGTGTAGACGGTGGTGTTGACCCTGGTATTCCGGTACACCAAGAATGTGCCCTGAGTGCACGGACTGTCGGGCCATGTGGCTGATAGTTGTGATGGCTTGAATGTGCCTGCACGCACATAGTTGCTATTGGATGATGCCATGCTTGCAGGGAAAAAATGCTCATGCCCCGAAGAAAGGGGTAGGATTGTTATAATTGGGTCAGCTGAAAGCTGACCGTTGCATTGTTTGCCACCGGTTGGGTGGATTGTTCCCGTGCAGGTGCTGGAGAGCCAAGTGGTAAGTGATGGGCTGAAGCCCTATTGCTGTTGCTGCTGCTGCTGCGGCTAGCCCTTGAAGGCTAAGCGAATGGCTCTGTTTTGTTTTCTCTTTTACTCATGTATGGCCGGCCTGCGCGCCGAGGTTTGTAAAACATGTTGTATGTAAGAGGAATTGTAAGGCCTTAAGGCCAAACTCTTGTATTTGTGTACATTCCGTGGTGATATATAAAGGTGGTTTATATATTGGACATTCCTGTTAAGAGTTCAAAGTTGTAACTTAAAGCTTCCGCTAGAATGCTCTGAGTTAGGATTCGTATTTGGTTTGGTAATATCCTGTGACCTCACCGTCTGTTTGTGGCATATAGTGTGGGGCCCCGGCCGGACCTTCTACTATACGTCATTTAACGGATGGGGTCATTACATTTTGGTATCAGAGCCAGGTTTCGATCCTGGGACCTGTGGGTTTTGGTATCAGCTTTTCTCGGTCTTCCTCTTTCGAATTCGTGGTCGAATTCTTTTGTGGGGTGGCGAGCACGTGTTTGTGCGACCTGCTGTAACGCTAATGAACTCTGGAATGTCCATGAAGGAATGTACAAAATCTTGTTTGAGGAATCTGCGCGTTCCTTTTTGTGTTGTTTTGCTTGCATACGTTCGCTAATGTGTGTCTTGTCCACCTATAGGTGACACGTAGTGGTGCTGGGCAGTCTGAGCCCCAGCGCTCTGATGAGAGTGCGGCACCAGCTGAGGTGCCAACACCTCCTCCTTCTGCGGAAACTGTTCGCTTAGTGGCTGAGGCGCTATTTGCCATAATTCAGCCGACCGGGCAAGCGCAGCCGGCAGTAGTGCCAGTTCGTGTTGATGTAAGACCCGAGCCGGTTGAGGCTGTAGATCCACGAGCAGCTGACCGACAGTTGAAGCAATTCATGAGCTTCAGTCCTCCTACGTTTGCGGGAATGGGATCCCCAACGCAGGCGGAAGATTGGTTATCGCGTGTCAAGAGGATAATGACAGCGATCAGGGCGGAGGAAACGCTCAAGGTCACCTTAGCCACCTTCATGCTTGAAGGGGAGGCATGGTTGTGGTGGGACGAGGTTGAGCTACACCATTTGGCGGGCAGGCAATTAACACAAGTGTCGATTGAGGAGTTCTCTCGACTATTTCTGGCGAAACATGTCCCAGCGGCGCAACGCATTGCTATGGAAAATGAGTTCCAACGGTTAAAGCAAGGGGAAGATAGTGTGGATATCTACTTACATGAGTTTACCAGGTTGGGACGATATGCTGGAACAATCTTCGCAGATGACCAAAGGAAACCGAATCGGTTCTATGAAGGATTGCGGGATGAGTTGCGATTCCTGCTTTCGAGTTCTGTGAGCCAAGGGTTTCAGGCGTTGGTTGATACTGCGTGCGCGTTGGAGAAGGACATGAAGCGAGTGCAAGGGAATAAGGGCTTGGTTGCGTCAAAGCCAGAGTTTCCAGCACCTCGCCCGAGCAAGTCGTTTTACCAGAAGAAAGGGGGTAAGAGGTCCAAGCCAACCGGGCAAGTGACTACGACCGTTGTGTCGGGAGCCACATCAAGGCCGGATGCTCGTACATGCTATAACTGTGGCCGGGTGGGGCATATTGCTCGTGACTGTCGGGTTGTGCAACCCAAAGGGGACAAGAAGACGGGTGCGTCGTATGCTGAGAAGGGCAAAGCGGTGGTTGATTCCTCTGCGTCTCAGGTGCAACCCCGAATCTATCAACTTGGCCAACAGGAAGCGATTAAGCAAAGTGACGTCGTCACAGGTACGAGTTGATTTAGTTTACTTGCTGTGCTTTTGGTTTTGGTTATGTTTAGCTTGTGCATGATGTGTGTGTGCTGCAGGCTTTGTCCTGATTCGGAATAATTTAGCGAGAGCCCTGTTTGATACGGGTGCTTCGCATTCTTTTCTGTCTGAGGATTTCGTATCTCGAATTGGGGTACCAAGTCATGTGACGGTGGATAGTACAAGGGTGCTATTGCCGAATGGCTGTATGATGCTTGCGGATAGGGCTTGCAATGTGGATGTGCAAATAGGAAGTCGGGATTTCGGTTTGAGTGCAGTTGTGCTACCGTTATCGGAGTTTGATGTGATCTTTGGTATGGACTGGCTCTCGGAGCAGCGTGCCTTTATTGATTGCAACTCCAAGGAGATTACACTGGGCCAGAATACTGGGCTTGTGACGAAGTTCGCTGGTATGCGAGGAGTTGGCGGAACGTTGTTGTCTGCACTCCAAGTCGTCAATGCTGTTCGGAAGGGCGCGGAGTTATTCTTCACGCTAATTCAGGCTGTTGAGCCAAAGGCCAGTGTCGGTGAAGTGCCAGTTGTGTCAGAATTTGCCGACGTGTTTCCTAAAGATCTTCCTGGGTTACCACCCCAGCGGGAGATTGACTTCTCTATCGAGTTGGTGCCAGGTGCGAAACCTGTGGCCCGCTCTCCATATCGCGTCGCGCCAAAAGAGATGGCTGAGTTGAAAGTCCAATTGCAAGAGTTGTTGGAGCAGGGATATATACGCCCAAGTATGTCACCTTGGAGCGCGCCTGTTCTATTTGTGAAAAAGAAAGACGGTAGCTTACGGTTGTGTATTGACTACCGCGAGTTGAATAAGCTGACGGAGAAAAACAAATATCCGATCCCACGGATTGATGACCTCTTTGATCAGCTGGCGGGATCAACGGTCTATTCCAAGTTGGATTTGAAATCGGGATATTATCAGCTAAGGATTCGGGAAGGTGACATTCCCAAGACGGCGTTTGGAACACGCTATGGTCATTATGAGTTCACGGTAATGCCGTTTGGCCTATGTAATGCGCCTTCGGTATTTATGTACCTGATGCATCGAACGTTCCGAGAGTACTTGGATTTGTTTGTTATTGTGTTTATCGATGACATCTTAGTATACTCTCAGTCGGAGGAGGATCACGCAAACCATTTGCGGTTGGTCTTACATACCCTGCGGAGGATTAAGCTTTTTGCCAAGTTCTCAAAGTGTGAGTTCTAGCTCTCTTCAGTAGCCTTTTTAGGCCATGTGGTAAGCGGAGAGGGTATTGCGGTGGATCCATTGAAGATAAGTGCCATCTGAGATTGGCCAGTGATGTCTTCAGTGGCTGAGGTCAGGAGCTTCCTTGGACTTGCGGGCTACTATCGACGGTTTGTGGAAAACTTCTCACGGATTGCTTTACCTCTCACCACGCTGACGAGAAAAGATCAATAGTTCATTTGGACGCCGGAGTGCGCGCGAGCTTTTGAAGACTTGAAGAGTCGTTTGACCACGGCGCCTGTGTTGACATCGCCATGTGGTACCGATGGGTATGAGATCTATAGTGATGCATCTGGGAGCGGCTTAGGCTGCGTTCTTCTACAATTTGGTAAAGTGATTGCTTATGGCTCGCGTCAGTTGAAAGTGCATGAGCGGAATTACCCCGTCCATGATTTGGAGTTGGCGGCGGTAATCTTTGCGCTCAAGTTGTGGCGGCACTATCTATATGGCGTGAAGGTGGATATTTATACGGATCACAAGAGCCTAAAGTATTTGTTGGATCAGAAGGATCTGAATATGCGACAACGAAGATGGATGGAGTTCCTTGGGGACTACACCTTCGAGATTCACTATACTCCCGGGAAGGGAAATGTGGTCGCTGATGCTTTGAGTCGAAAGACTCCGGTACGGGCAAGCTGGTTGCAGAGGCATGATCAGCGTTTGATCCAGGAATTGGAAGCATTGGAGATATCGTGTGTTGACAAGGGTGCGTCAACCGATGCATGTTTGAACTGGACGGAGGTGCAATATGACCTTGCGGACAGAGTTCGGCGAGCAACGGAGCTTGATGAAAGCCTCCAGCGCTATGCAAAAGACGGGCCGGATGATCAATTCTCTTGGGATAACGGGTTGTTACGGAGAAATGGTCGAGTGTGCGTCCCAAGTGTGGGTAAATTGAGGGAAGAGTTGATGTACGAAGCGCACTTTGCAAAGTACTCAGTTCACCCAGGGAGCACAAAGATGTACAGAGATCTGAAAAAGCTGTTCTGGTGGCCCGGACTAAAGAAAGATGTCGCACGTTATGTGGCTGAATGCACTACCTGTGCGTTGGTGAAAGCAGAATGCCAGAAGCCTGGCGGGTTTCTGAAGTCGTTACCTATTCCGGAGTGGAAGTTCGATGATATTTCGATGGATTTCGTGCACGGGTTGCCGAGATCTCAACGCGGTCATGATTCAATCTGGGTGATTGTGGACCGGTTGACGAAAGTGGCGCACTTCCTTCCAAACAGAAGAGACGATTCAGTGGAAACCTTGGCCAAGCTTTATGTGGAGCAGGTTGTTCGACTGCACGGTGTTCCTCGGAGCATCGTTAGTGATCGTGATGGGCGGTTCACATCGAATGATTGGCGGCTCGTTCATCAAATGTTGGGTACAAAGTTAGCGTTTAGTACGGCCTTTCATCCCCAAATGGATGGCCAGACTGAACGAACCAACAGGACGATGGAGGACATGCTCCGCATGTGCGCCCTAGACTTTGGTAAGCGATGGGAAGATTATATATTTCTTGTCGAATTTGCCTATAATAATAGCTACCAAGCGAGTATTGGTATGGCACCATTTGAGGCGTTGTATGGTCGGAAAGGCCGTACACCGTTAGCTTGGGCAGAAGCAGGCGAATCTACGCTGAGTGGGAAAAAGGAAGTCGAAGAAGCTACTTCGCTCATACGCTCTATTCGGGAGAGGCTATTGATAGCCCAAGATCATCAAGCAAAGTACAACACCGGAACGTGGAGTTCGCGGTGGGTGATTGGGTATATTTGAAGATCAAACCCTTCAAAGGTGTGTCCAGGATTCGGCGTTTGAAAAAGCTAAGTCTGAGGTATCTTGGTCCGTTTGAGGTGGTGGAGCGAGTTGGGGAAGCTGCTTATCGACTAGCACTTTCAGCGGACTTGAGTGGATTACATGATGTATTTCACATCTCAGTCCTTCGTAAGGCGGTGAAGGATCCAGCTCAAGTGGTGGCGAATGATCGGGTACCGGTCGAGTATGGGCTAATGACGAGGGTTAGACCCATTCAGATCGAGGATCGAGCCGAGAAACAGTTGCGGAACAAAGTGATCGGGATGGTCAAGGTCCGATGGGACAATTGTGGCCGTGAAGAGCTAACATGGGAGCGAGAGCAGACCATGCGAGCTGAGTTTCCCGAGTTATTTGTATAAACTGTAGACCGTGTACTTTTTGTTATAACATGGTTATAGCATTGTTGGTTCTTGTTTCCTTACCGTGCAAATTTCGGGACGAAATTTTGTTAAGGGGGGGAGGGTTGTAACACCCCAAAAAGGCCCCAAAAAGACTCAAGATGATTTTGAGGTGCAGGTCAGGTTACACGGCCTGGGACACGGGCGTGTCGGGTGTACACGGCCTGGGACACGGGCGTGTCCCAGGGCGTGTTCGAATTATTTTTCGAAATTGGCCTATTCAAGCCAGAGCCGGACACGGCCGTGCACATGGCCTTGGACACGGGCGTGTCAGGCTGGACACGGGCGTGTCAGCTGTCGTGTTCCGACCCGTGTACTGGTTTTGGAAATCGGTGAGTACTGGGTAGCAGGAGACACGGGCGTGTCTCAGGAATGACACGGGCGTGTCAGGTTCGACACGGGCGTGTCGATTCCCGTGTTGTTCAGTCGGTTCAAACTGTGTGTGCCGCTTAAGGGTACACGGCCTGTGACACGGGCGTGTCACAGGCCGTGTCGGCCAAAAATTGGTTTTTTGGGAAAATCTTGGCCGTTCAGTTTCCTCTCTTTTGATCCAAGGGCCAAGGTGGTTTCCTGGCTGGATTAATACGTGAAGGAATGATGAAGAGTCATTCTTCATTTGTGCTTAAGAAAGAGAGAAAGAGAGTGGAAGAAGAAGGAGGAGGAGAGCAAGCCACCGACGGAGCTCCCGTGGTCCGATTCGTGATCCGAAGCCGGCGTTGTGAAGGCAAGGCTGCTGCGGTTCTTTCTCACCGGCTAGTTTTCGATGGCTCCGAAGAAATCGACAAGGGTAACGATCTCCCTCCTTGGACATGTGAAGTCCTTCTTTTCTGCATTGCATAGGGAAAACCCTTCCCCGCGAGTGTGCGGTGGGTTGTGGTGTCCCTTGGGGTAGATATGTGAAGTCCCCCTTGTTAGAGGCCGGAATTGGAGTACGGCTCTAGGCATGCTGTGTGAAGCCCATCTGGATATGTTCTGGATTGGTGATGCTTGTTTACATATCGGAGAAGGCTCCGTGATTATGGCTTGTGATGCCTTGTTCCTACCTGTTGCTTGGTGCGGCAGGAAGTACTGGACGATGTCCAGGAAATGAAGAGGGTTGGATGCAACTCTTGTGTCCGTGTGTTGCCACTTTGTGAGTAGTTGAGCCGTTGGGCTGCAACTCGTTGAAAAGGCAGATTGCCGAACAGGAAAGGTGAAACCGACCCGCGCCTATAAATAGCCATGGATACTTCCGTATTCGAGGTGGCACGGCGACTTGAGCAACGGGGGGTGGCTAATCCGTACCTGCGTTAGGTCCGTCCGACTTGGAAGCCTGGTTATAGGTTTTGTTGGAGCGCCTAATGAGAGTCTTAGGCCCGCGCGCTGGAAAGACTAAAATGCTCAAATACCGTGTAGACGGTGGTGTTGACCCTGGTATTCCGGTACACCAAGAATGTGCCCTGAGTGCACGGACTGTCGGGCCGTGTGGCCGATAGTTGTGATGGCTTGAATGTGCCTGCGCGCACATAGTTGCTATTGGATGATGCCATGCTTGTAGGGAAAGAATGCTCATGCCCCGAAGAAAGGGGTAGGATTGTTATAATTGGGTCAGCTGAAAGCTGACCGTTGCATTGTTTGCCACCGGTTGGGTGGATTGTTCCCGTGCAGGTGCTGGAGAGCCAAGTGGTAAGTGATGGGCTGAAGCCCTACTGCTGTTGCTGCTGCTGCTGCGGCTAGCCCTTGAAGGCTAAGCGAATGGCTCTGTTTTGTTTTCTCTTTTACTCATGTATGGCCGGCCTGCGCGCCGAGGTTTGTAAAACATGTTGTATGTAAGAGGAATTGTAAGGCCTTAAGGCCAAACTCTTGTATTTGTGTACATTCCGTGGTGATATATAAAGGTGGTTTATATATTGGACATTCCTGTTAAGAGTTCAAAGTTGTAACTTAAAGCTTCCGCTAGAATGCTCTGAGTTAGGATTCGTATTTGGTTTGGTAATATCCTGTGACCTCACCGTCTGTTTGTGGCATATAGTGTGGGGCCCCGGCCGGACCTTCTACTATACGTCATTTAACGGATGGGGTCGTTACACATGTACAGTTTATATTTGGATGCAACTGTCGTGCAGTATCTTATACTGCTACGGGGTATCTGAGGCGGTCGCCGCTTGGCCCAATGGACATCGCTCTGTCGCCCAAAGCAGCCTCCACCTTACTGCCATGTCGTAAGCTACCGCCAAGCTGTTGTTTTCCTCATGCTATCATCGCCTGTTAGTCCACTACCACCATGCAGAAGTTACTCAATGCTTTGTTGGGAGCATTGAGTGCATTGAGATTTTTGAGTGCTTTGATAGAAGCTACCACCACACAATAGATCACTAGCGCCGCGCGATACTAACTCAACAAATCTTTAAGATCATTGATGTGTCGAGTGATAGCGCCACGCGATACCTATCCACCGCCGCACATTTGATACTCGAGACAACAAATGATTTAATTCAATAGCTAATGCAGGCATTAACACTACTGCCGTGCATAATCTTCCAGAAATCAATTCCTTCCCTTTTTCAGGAATCCTGGGTCATTACTATTCTCCCCTCCTTTAAGAAAATTTGTCCTGAAATTTTATTTATTGAAAGGAAATTAGTACTTAAGCTTACAACATTATTTTACAAAAACAACTCGAGAAATTCTTCTCGCATGGTTTGCTCTCGCTCCCTTGTCAATTCTTCACGTCCATAATTATCCCAGCGGACTATGACTATCCTGATTGCTCTGTTACATAGTTGTCTGATCTCCGTATCCTCGAAGTGAATGGGTCTAACCTTCGCTGTTAGCCCACTATCCACCGGTACCTGACCATCCGCAATCACTTGCGTGGGCTCTTTCAAAGCTTTCCGTAGCACTGATATGTGAAATACATCGTGCAAACCACTTAGCTCCGATGAAAGAGCTAATTGATAGGCAGTTTCTCCAATCCGCTCAAACACTTCAAACGGACCAAGATACCTCAGACTCAACTTTTTCAACCCCAAATCCTAGACACACCTTTGAATGGCTTTATCTTCATATATATATAATCACCAATGACAAACTCCATATTTCGGTGCTTGGCATTGTAGTAATTAGCTTGCCTATTTTGGTCCACCAATAATCGATCTCGTATAATCCGTATAGTTGAATTTTCTTCTTCAACCACGTTACGCTTATATATCTTGGATTCTCCTGTTTTCGCCCAAGCTAAAGGAGTACGTCATTTCCTACCGTATAAAGCTTCGAACGGCGCCAACTGAATGCTAGCTTGATAGCTATTATTATAGGCGAATTCGATCATATAGAGATGGTCCTTCCACTTCTTCCCGAAATCCAAGGTGCACATATGGAGCATATCCTCCATTGTTTTGTTGGTCCTATCGGTTTGACCATTCGTTTGCGGATGAAAGGCGGCACTGAAGTTCAGTTTAATAACAAACCACAGGTGGATTAGTCTCCAATCATTAGAAGTAAAGCGCCCATCTCTGTCGCTGACAATGTTACGAGGCACACAGTGCAACCTTACTATGTTGTCAACGCACAACTTAACTAATTTTTCAACTGAATCGTCCCTCTTATTCGATATGAAGTTTTATACCTTTGTCAACTCGTCAACGATCACCCACACGGCATCGTTCCCGTACTCTGATCTCGACAACCTATGTACGAAATCCATAGAGAAGCCATCGAACTTCCACACCAGAATTTGCAATGACTTCAGAATACCACGATGTTTCTAACATTCAACTTTTACAAAGGCACAAGTTTGGCAGTTTTCCACGTAAGGAGCTATGCCCTTCTTTAAACCCGGCCACCAAAACATCTTTTTCATGTCCTTATACATCTTTATGCTCCCTGTGTGGACTGAGAATTTAGTCAAATATGCTTCATACATCAACTTCTCCCATAGTTTACCCACATTTGGGATGCACAAATGACCGTCCTTTCATAAAAGACTGTCATCCAAGCAGAATTAGGAATCTGAACAATCCACTGCATTGCGTTTCATACTCTCATCGAGTTCGGTTGCTTGATGAATAATGTCCGCGAGATCGTATTGTGCCTCCGTACAGTTCAAGCACGCATTTGTAGTAGTATTCTTGTCAACACATGAAATATATAAAGCCTCCAACTCCTGGATCAGATGCTAATCATGCACCTATAACCAACTTGCCCGTACTGGAGTCCTATGACTCAAGGCATCTGCGACCAAATTTCCCTTCCCGGGAGTATAAGGTATCTTAAAGGTGTAGTCTCCGAGGAAACCCATCCACCTCCGTTCTCGCATATTCCGATCTTTCTGATCTATTAAGTACTTAAGGATCTTATGGTCCGCAAAGATATCCAATTTCATGTAATATACTTAATGATGCCACATCTTAAGTACAAAGATCACATCCGCCAACTCTAAGACTTGGACTGGATAATTTTGCTCGTGCACTTTCAACTAGCGTGAGCCATAAGCTATAACTTTTTTGAATTGTAGAAGAATGTAGCCTCAGCCGCTCCATGAAGCATCACTTTATATCTCAAAGTCGTTTGTACCACATGGTGAACTTAAGATATGCACCATGGTCAAGAATCTTTTTAACTCCTCAAAAGCCCGTTTGTACTCTAGCATCCAAACAAACTTCTAATCTTTCCTCATCAGTGTAGTGAGATGTAATGCTATCCATGAAAAGTTCTCCACGAAGCGCCTATAGTAGCCGACAATTCCAAGGAAGCTCCTGACTTCCGCAACAGTAGAAAATATAGGCCACTCTCGTATAACAACAACCTTTTATGGATCTACAATAATACCCTCTCCACTAACCACATGGCCCAGAAAAGCCATTGATGACAACCAAAACTCACATTTTGAGAACTTGTCTAAGAGTTTATTTCTTCTTAAGGTATACAAAACCAACCTCAAATGTTTCGCATGTTCCTCTTCAGATTGAGAGTACACCAGTTTGTCGTCAATAAATACAATCACAAACAGGTCCAAATACTCTCGAAAATTCATATGAATCAGATACATGAATACTGATTGAGCATTAGTATTCCAAAAGGCATCACAGTAAACTCATAATGCCCATAGCGTGTTCAAAATGTTGTTTTGGGAATATCACTTTCCCGAATTCTCAACTGCAAATAGCCGGACTTTAAATCCAACTTCGCGTAGACAGTCGATCCAACTCGCTGATCAAATAGTTCATCGATTCGAGGAATCAGATACTTTTTCTTTTCCATCTTATTGTTCAATTCTCGATAGTTAATGCATAGACGCAAGCCTCCGTCCTTCTTCTTCACAAAGAGCACTGGTGCACTCCACGATCACATATTCAGACGTATATATCCTTGCTTTAAAAATTCTTGAAATTGAACTTTCAGTTCTGCCATTTCCTTTGGGCCACTCGGTACGGTTAGCATAATACAGGTTTTGCAATTGGCACTAGCTCGATAGCAAACCAATCTCTCGTTGTGCTGGAAGCCTAGGGAGATCCATATGAAAAACATCTGTAAAATCTGATACAACTGGAATGTCACTCAAACTAGGCTTCGACTCTACAACCTCCAATAGCGTGAAATACAATTTTGCGCCTTTTTGAATCGTCTTGACGACCTAGAGGGAAGACATCAATACCTTACTCGCTCATCGTATACCTCCGAACTTCGTCTCACATTCGGTGTTTTGCCCCAGTATGACTTCCTTTGAGTTGAAATCTATATAGGCATGCTACTCTGAGAGCAAGTCCATACCAAGGATTACATCAAACTTTTATATCAGCAACACAAATGCTTCCAAACCAAAGTCATGACTTCCTATCTGCACCTCAACGCAGCAGGACCAATCCGTACACATCACATACCCATTAGGTAACAACAAATTTACTCTATCTATTCACATAGGAGTAGGCACTCTGATCCGCAAAACAAAGTCCTTAGATAGAAATGAATGAGAAACACTAGTATTGAACAGTGCTCTCGCCGGATAATCAAATTTCAAGACAAAGCCTAGTTCAAACCAAATTATACACAAGCAACGCACAAGGTACTAAGTTTAGAAAGCAGTAAAAACTATATCTTAACTCATACCTGTTATGATGTCACTTTACTTTATGGACTCCTGCTGGCCAAGATTATAGACTCGAAGTTGCGCTTGAGATGAAGTTGACTCCATCACTACTTTTCAATTTTCATCATAAGTCGCACCCCTCTTTCTCTCCGTATTCGGAGAGCCACTCCGAAATTCTCGGGCCATATATCCCACCTTGCCACATGTGTAACAAGTGAGTAGAACTTGCCCTAACGACACATTAGAAGAAGCTGGTACGGAAGATTGAGCCTTCTTCTTCTACTTTCTATACCAAACTTCGCTAAGCTAGGTACTTTGAACTCTGTCTTTTTCTCCTCCAAGTTGTTCTTACATTGCACACATTTCATATCCTGCTCGAGGGAACGGGTCGTATTGAACAAGGTAATAAAACCTTGTGTCATCGGTCCTGAGAGAACAAGTCACAAGTCCTCTCTCATCCCTTCATAGAACTGATTTGTTTTTCGTTCCTCGTCTGCAAATGTAAAGCTTACATTCTATCCAAATTTCATAAACTCATGCAAGTAGTCATCCACAGGACTTTCGCCGTGAGTTAGACTCTGAAATTTGTTTTCCATTGCAATCCGTTGTGCAGATGAAATATATCTCGCTAGAAATTAACTCGAGAATTCCTCCATTTAGTTCTTAATCAACGGCCTACCATCAATGTGGTCCAGCTCTAGCTCATCCCACCATAGCCTCACCTCACCATCTAATAAGAAGGCGTCTACATTGACTTTTTTCCACTCCTCCATTTCAGTTGCCGTCAGAAATCTATTTATTCTTGAGATTTAATCTTTTGCTTGTGTAGGGGTTCTAGTACCCACAAACATAAGAAGATTGAAACTCATTATGTGTTTCAATTGCTTTTTCATCGCTCACCTTGCAGTCACTAGCTCAACGTCCACTTGTCTTACCGCTACCTGTTAACCTACATCAACCTATTCCCGGACCACCATAGGGGTAGGGGGTTGTACTCGCACTCCTAGTTGCGCATTGATTAATGCGAATATGATTTAGCAACCAACCGTATAGTATCTGCAGAAGGAGGAGGTGTTGGCACCTTAGTTGCTGCATTACTCTCCACCGAGTGCTGGGGTTCCAGCTTCCCCACACCACTTATCATTGCCTATAATCGTGAAATTTACAATTAAGCAATGCATAATATTGCCAAAAGAAATTATAGGAACACACAAGTTTCTTCAGCATGTGTATTTTCATTCCTAAGAGGACATTCATGGTTCATTCATATTATAACGGTAACGCTCATACACGTGCTCACCACCCCTTAAAATAATTCGACCATAAATTCAAATAAGAAAGACCGACACCAGAAGCTGATACCAAATTAACACCATCACCAATTACATAAAATATAACAGAGGGTCAAGTCGGGGCCCCATGCCATATTCTACAGACAGTTGGTGGAGTTACTCATTAAAACCATATTATTATCTTAAATGCATCCTATCATAGGGCGCATTATGGCAGAAGCAGTTTAAGTTGTAGAACCCATATATCAGAAATGTCCACTATACATATATAGGAATGATATCAAAATACACCATATGTTCTAGCCTTAAGGTCTCACAACTGTTTCCTTTACAAAAGTGTTTTCATACATCGGCACGCAGGCTGGCCAAAAAAGAGAAACAGTAAATGTTCACCTTTGGGCCTTCGAGGGCCAGCCAATTACAGCATATGGGACTTCAACCCTTTACTTTCAACTTAGCTCTCCAGCACCTACATAACATGACCCACCACAATGTGGCAAACAAAACAACGATGAGCATTAGCTGACCAATTTATAACGACCCCACCCTCACTCGGGGCGGAGGTTCTCCTTCCCTGCAAGCAATAGCATATATATATTTTGGAAAATAATAATGTGCACTTAAGCACCATTCACCATAGACACAGGCTCGATCGACCACATGCCCCGTACACTCAGGGCACATTCTCGGTGTACCGGACTTCCCGGGTCCAACCACCATCCATAGTCCCAAACTTGAGGGTATCCTTGAGGATTATAGTCTATTTAGCATAGGGCCTAAGAATACCAATACTCCTACGACGAAAGCGAGTTACTTTAGGCAATCTAGCCCAAACGACATAACGCGGATACAGTTCAGCCACAGCCTGTTGCTCAAATCGCCATTTCAACGCTGACGGTCCCATTCAACATGGAGAATGACAAGAAATAGGTCAACCTCCCCTTGTCTGTTCGGATCTCTAGCCGTTTTGCTGGGCACTCAAGGCTCTCAAAATTAATTGTCGCTCATATGTCCACAGGACCTGAGCATGCAATGATCATGATGGATCTCATGGCAAATAGCAGAGCTCTCCAGGCTCACAGCTTTTCATGTTACACACCTTGTCTCATGGACACAGGTTTCGCAAAATACTACGAAACTTATGTCACGGACACAGGCTTCACAACAACAATCAGGCTGGCTTGTATGGCCACCTTAGCTGGGCTCACAAGGCTTTCAGGTTCAAAAAATAACCCAAGGTCTCCCATAGACAAGCCTCATATGTAAGACCCCATTTTTTTCCTTTAAACAACCGTGGTCTTATGCCCAGAACCGCCGCTTTGTGATGAATCCAACACACCTGGGAAGGTCATCACTACAAAATGACGATCTTACTGGCCATATCGATCACAGAAGAGTATAATGAATATAAGAATACATGAGAACTCAAATACTGGTCCACAGAAAATTACATGAAATATTATAAATCTCCACGAAGGTAGAGTCCACAGAAAAGATAAAGTAAAGTACTAAAGAGGGCTCCTTCCCGATACATCAAAAGCCTCACTACAAATCACTCAATGCAGAAGCAAATCAATAATCTCTACTAATGATCGGGACTCACTGTCCTTGTTGTCTGAACTCCCGTGCTAGAATGTCCGGTATCAAAGCGCACCGACCTCTGGAACTGTATCTCCTGGTTTGTCTCTATGATCCCCTAAAATTATTTCGTCAACGACCGTTAGTCTAAAGGACTAAGTCGTATCATCCCCCACCCCTCCCCCATGACTCCTAGGCACTGAGCGTGGATAAGGAAAGTGAAGGTAATGAAGGTGAAGAGTAAAAAAGGAAAGCAAGTGGTGGCAGAACTAGTCTATCATGTGTTCATAAACAGAGAAAGTATATGTAAGCAATAGTAAGTAAGCAGTATAAGTATACACAAGAACAAGTGAGTATGTAATGTAGGAGAAGGTAAACTTAGTAAGTAACCATGACCTATAGGAATGCCCATACAAACCTATAGACCAAGGGGTCGTTTTGCAAGGCCTATTGTATAAAGTGTCCCATACCATTTTATATAATATGTGTCAGGGGTTATATGCAATGATGTTGCTATGAATTGCAAGTATGCTATGATATGAAAATGCAAATGCAACACACACACTCGACTATGTCAACACAGACCTTTAGTTCCCCCTTTCTAGAGCCTAACCTCCCATGATAGCTCCATAGTGGCCAACGAAAGCGGTGGGTTGGGCCTTTCCCACCTCTAAACCGGTATCACAATACCAGTCAGACCTATCATACACCTCAACGTTGGTTCACTAAGCAGAGCTCCTACATACTCTTGTCGGCTGCGCACCAGACTTTATTTTGCCAAGTGCTAAACCACACTTGCCAAGTCCATGTACTGGTGTCGGTTTGACGACTCTCCAATACCGAAGACCCGCAAACTTTATCTTATGCACATGCAATATTACCATGTTTTCCAACCGAGCCAAAGCTCCTCGGACTATCCCTTTTGTCACAATTATCTAAAGAGCCATCGTCTCGCCAGGCTAACATGCCCATCAACAAAACAACCGAACCTACTGCTCGAGTGACCCAACCTAGCTCACACATCCCCGGGGAGTGTGAATGTAAGTGTAACCCTAGCTTTTTTCTATTTACTCTTGTAATACATTTAGACTTACACCTTATGTTAGCCTTGGACTGCCCAGGGTATTTCCCTATGAAGGGCTCTAACAGGGCACTAGGAACTATGACGGTAGTTGTAGCCCATCGTTCCCTTCCACATGGAACTTTCTATTATTGGTTATTACCAAATTCACAATTCCTTTTAATATTATATCGGAGCTAACCCTAGTATATTTTCACTCTCTTCCTCTCCACAGGAAAGCTGACCTTTCATCGATCCCGAGCACAACCTAACACTAGCAAACCCGACATTCCCCTCATCATGACTCTTAATGAAGCTCACTTTTAACCTCACCAAACCAACAAACATTACTCCCCACTTCCTATGACCATCCCCCTTGTTAACACAGATTTTGCAGTTTTACTAAATGCAGACCAACCTAAGGTATATGATGTACATGATAGAAGGTACTCCAAATTTTCATCCAAATGCACTAAGATAATTATTGTGGGTCCATCATGACACATTTAGCCTATATCCAGAGACTAGTAATTTTTCTAATTAATTTACAATTTATTAGATTTTCAGAAAAGTTAGGCCATGGGTAATTTTGAACATGAAGTACTAGATTTCCTTAATTTATGGCCCCCCAAAAATTATGAACAGTGTATGATAGCAAAAAATAGGTGAGTTCAAAATTTCACATATTTTCATAAATGTAATAATCTCTAAATAATTAATTCGTATAATTCAAATGATTTTAGACAATGAAGGGAGTACAATATTTCATAGTCCAAAAATTGTATAAAAATTACCAGAGCTCATTGTGATCGTAAACATTACTAACTATGTTTCATGCAATTCCTAGGTCAGTGAGCCTTGTATAAAAATACTTCAACTAATTCCATTGAAGTGCACTTTGTGAAGCAAAATTCTTATAAACTCATCAAAATAATAAGTAACAAATTTTCTAGGGTTTATTCTTCCCTAAAAGATTCTCTGGCAAAGTAACACAATTTTCCATCAAAGTATAATATTTATTATCTATTTATCAAAGTATGATGCACTAGTTTACTTTACACATGAAGTACTAATAGGAAATGACCCAAATGATCCAAATAATTTACTAGTGCCTCTAAATAATATTTAATTGACTTTCCCAGAGTTTCATATCATTATAAGTTAATCTAACCATGGTTACTTCAAAATCTTCAAAAAGGGCAAGGTGGAGATTATACCTATAAGTATGAGCTACTATTTTCTAAACATCCTATAATAAATCTCAGAAGTCAATAGCACTATAAAATTACTTCTACCAAAGTTTAATAAGGATCCAAGGTCATAAGACCCCTTTTTTATTTGTTAAGATGTATAGACCTAAATAATTTCCAAGTGATTTAAGTGGAGTGAATGTGTCCAAATACTACCAAATTCCTTCCTAGGTCATTTCACCACCCTAAGATCACATGGACTAAACACCAAGTCCATACAAGGACTTATCACACCATTTCCTTCACAAACACCAAAGTTTAACCTTATGGTTTGAACTTGGGTCCTAGGGCAAATCAACCCTAATCAACCATACACTCCATGTTAGGGTGTTTAAACTAACCATGGTGATCTGGGGAAAGTCCAAACCCCTTTGGTTTATAATTGGCCCCTCCATGCCCCAAGCTCACACTGGCCCTAATTAACCCTTAAGGGCCACACTTTTTCTCACAAAAAACTATTCAAATCAAACTCAATTAGGCTGAGATTTTTATCAGAGTCATAATATTACCCTGAATGACAGTACCAAATTCTTGGTGGGCTTAGAGGATATTAGACCCATTAAATAATTCTTACATGGTTTATTAAATTCCTAGAAAAACTTTAGGAAAGTGTCTTCCAAAAATTCCCTATTTTAGATATGTTCTAGGAATTAATAAGAGTTACCCCCAACCAAAATATCAGGTCATTTGGATGGCTAGATTTATGGGGGCACTCAAAACAATCTCTGAACAAGCCTAAGTATAGACCTCTCCAAAAGGAGTGATGTGGTCTGACTTGAACTCCAAATTGGTCCAAACCAATTTTAAATTAATTTAGACTCATGGGGCTACAATAATCATATTTGCCACTTTTTCATAAAGGGCCTCTAAATATTTTTAATTTAATTCCTAAGGTAACTAATATTAAGTGAAAGAACTGCACATATAAAACATTTAATATAAATAGATCTGCACAAATTTTAAAGCAAATCGAGTAGCTCCTAGTTTTCTTCTTCCTCCAGCCAATGGCTGAGATCAACAAGACCTGGAGCACTTCTAACTCCATTTGCCGGCAACCTGGCCACCTCTCTGGTCGGCCACCGCCACTACATTTCCGTTGAGGTGGTGGAGATCATTGGGCGGTGGTATGGCCGCCTGAGGGGCTGATTCCAGCGAACCCGAGAGGAAGCCCAAATCCGATATTTTTGGGATTTTGAAGCTTTGAATTGGCTCAACTGAGCGAAATTCTTATCTCTAATGAATCCTATGATCTAGCCCACGAAGAAGGAGTAGAGGAAGACCTGATTTGCGGCCTGATGACATGTGCTTTGCCTCCTTACCATTTCTAGCCACCAAACTTTTGCTCCTCTACAACCTCTACAACAACCTCAACAAAAATGAAAAGTAATCGGGGGAAACATTTGCCCTTGTTCTGGTGAAGGTCCTTAAAGAGGGAATTTGGGAGAGGAGGCTTGTAACTCCATAATGCCATTAAATTCCATTAATGGCAATTAACCCCAACCATTCAGTTTCAACCAAATTAAGGGGGCTGAACCAAATTAATGGTTGGCCACCTCAAGAAACTCCTCCTCTCCCTCAGAGGAATAAAAGCTCCATAAAAGTGGGAGTTATGGAGCCTCCATGGCTATTCCATGATGATTTCGCCGAGCTCTGCTCGACGATTTCTCCGTGCTTTGATCGACGATTTCGTCGAGTTCAGCTCGATGATTTCGTCAAGCTCTCCTCGACGATTTTGCCGAGCTTTGCTCGACAATTTCTATCTAACTCAGGTTTCCATCCTGCTCGGTCCTCTTAGTATGTACTTTTTGTCTTGACCCGGTCATGATAAAATCATCTTAGGGGTCTAGAAGCCTGAGTGATGTTACAAATCCCAATACATAAAAATAAAAATTTCATCCTAGAAATTCAAGTTAGGCCTATGGGGTTTCAAGTACGAGAAATAAAGTGTAACATCCCGAAAGGTTAACGGGAATACCTTATGTGAAAAGTCTCGGGTACCTTTGCTTCTTCAAGTCCTGTGTCTCCCACCTGTGCTCCTCTTATCCATGATTTCTCCACAAGACCTTGACCAGTGAAACCTTCTTGCGTCGTAAGACCCGCATCCCTGTATCATCTATCTGGAAAGTCTCCAGGTGCACCGATTGATCAGAAGCTATTAGCCCATCTGTAGTCATAATCTTCTTCTCCGGCCGAAGTAGAGATCGCCTTAGGGAGGAGACATGGAAAAAGTTGTGCAAACCCGCTAACTTTGGCGTCAGCTCAAGTATGTATGTAAATGGACCGATCCGCTCTAGGATCCTGTAAGTCCCCATGTATCTCGGGCTGAGCTTCTTCCGACCACGCACCCGTGAGACTCCATGCATCGATCGTATCTTCAAAAACACCCGGACTCCTACTTGGAACTCTATCTGACGATGTTGAGCATTGTAATATTTGGCTTGACTACTCTGGGCCACAAAAATCCTATCTCGAATAAACCACACCTGAGCATCCGTATCCTCGATGAACTCTGAGTCAAGGTCCTTAGGATCCTCATCATGGATCCAAGACAAAGGAGTCCTGCATCTCCGCTCGTATAAAGCCTCATAAGGGGCCATGCCGATGCTGGACTTGTGGCTGTTATTTTACAAGAATTCGATCAATTGTAGCTGCTTATCCCATGGCTCTCCTCGGTCCAGTATATAAAGATGCAACAAATCCTCCTTTGTCCGATAGGTGCGCTCTGTCTGTCCATCCGTCTAAAGGTGGACGGCTGTACTAAATGTCAACCGGGTCCCCAAATAAGCCTGGACCGACCTCCATTCCCTAGACATAAATCGTCCATCATGATCGGAAACTATCGTCCTCGGCACTCCATGGAATCAGACAAACTACTCCACAAACCTCTGCACCAAGTCACCAACAAGAGCGTCCTTCTTGATCGGTAGAAATCTGGCCACCTTCGTCAATCAATCGACGATTACCCATATCAAGTTGTTCCCGGCATATGACCGAGGAAGACCATGCATGATATCCATGGCGATATCTTCGAACTTCTAGTCCAACATCGGAAGTGGATGCAATAATCTTGTCGGACTCATACACTCTGTCTTCACTAACTGATAAGCCTCGCAATGATTCACAAAGTATGTGATGTCCCTCTTTATGCTCGGTTAGTACATCGTCCTCTTTAGGTCTGCCGTCATCTTGGTGATGCCCGGGCTGACCGAGTACCTGTTGTAGTGAGCCTCAGTCATAATGTCCTCCCAAATCATGCCCCCAGCCGGTATGTACACCCGTCCTATAAAGCATATCAACCCATCTCTCTCAGTATACTCCCTAGTAATGCCTGCCTCCAAGGTCTTGAATATTGGCTCCAGCTTGTCATCCCTTTTCTGCTCAGCCCTGATGTGATCTCGGATATCATCGGCAGTGCTCATCGCGGCAAGATACTCATCATAAAGCTCTCATTTGTCTGAGGATACCAAAGTAATCTGCATATCCTCCATCATCCATACCAGCTCCATAGTCATCAACTGGGGCTTTGCTCTAGAAGTGGTAGCCCTTCGGCTCAGTGCGTCTGACACCACATTTGCCTTCCCCAGGTGATAGTGTTTCGTGTACACATAATCAGACAAGAAATCCACCCATCGTCTCTAGCAGATGTTTAACTCCTTCTGCGTATCGACAAATTTCAGTTTTTTGTGATCAAAAAATGTTTCGTTGTGCACCCGATAAAGGTAATGCCTCCAAATCTTCATAGCGAACACCACTGCTCCCATATCCAAGTCATGCACAGGGTAGTTCTGCTCGTGCTTCTTCAGCTGGCGGGAGGAATATGCTATCACATGTCTCTGCTGCATCATTACAGCGCCCATCCCCTGAAATGACACAATAGTGTACACTTGGAAGCCCACCTTCCCAGATGAGAGAGCGAGGATAGGGGCTGACGTAAGATGAACCTTCAACTCCTGGAAGGCTGCCTCACACTGTGGCGTCCAAACCTACAGAGTGTCCTTCTTCATGAAAGAAGTGAGTGGAAGGGTGATGGAGGTGTTGGTGACATGACCGCTAATGATCCCTGTTTGAGAGAGTTCGTCGATTGGGACGATCGCTCCCGTAAGTTCGAGGATGGGATCGACGTCCGCCGCCATTATATAAAAATATATAATTATAAATTAAATAATTATAATTATATTTTTTTAATAATTTTATTATTTTAGCAATTTTATTTAAAGTATTTATTTCATTTTTTAATTTTCATTTCATGTGTAATTATGGGTTCTTAACCATCATGTGTTGTTTTAATTATTTCATTTCATGTGCTATGATGGGTGCATATAACCATCATATTTTCAATTTGAATTTTTAATTTTGAATGGAGGGAGATTGAGTCGTGTAGGCTATATATAGGCATGTTATGAAGGATTGATTAGAGCTAAGTAGGTCAATCCCTTGTGTTTTTGCTTATCGAGGAGCGTAGTGATAGTAGCTGTCCATCTGCTTGGCCGCACATGCGACGCCTACTCTTGGATAAATTTAAACCCGCCTATCTCTTCATTACTAACACCAAGCCTGCGAGTGGGTATAGTTTTGGCACTAGATCCATACCTACTGTTAGGAATGATTATAAGCAAAAACCCAAGACCAAGCGACAGATAACTGATGATTTGACTAACCTTAAACAAGGGAGCAAGTCGGTCTTGGATTATATGCATCTTTTTAAGGATATGATGGTTAGAAGTGGTGTGAAGTAGTTGCTAGAGATCACCCTCTCTAGGTTTTGAAAGGGGTTAGACCCCTACATCAAGGGTAAATTACTGTTTTATTGTCACACCGATCTAGACACTACTTTTAACATGACATTAGAAATTGAGAAGCACCACCTTCTTAGGAATAAAGCTCACTCGTGTCAGACCGGAAAGGCCGTATTAGGACAACCACCCCCCATTAAGGAAACCTATCCTAATAGGTCTTTTGTTGTGGACTCGATAGATTTTACCACTAGGGTTATGCCTCTGTTAGCCTCGACATCAAAGCCCCTAAAGATATTGATTGATACCCCTGAGGATGCCGATATTGATATACTATCTCTTGATTTGGACGATGACCCCGTAGGTGAGTATTCTGACATGTTCGTTAGTGCCTGACAATTCTGATGCATCTGAGACTGAGGGAATCCCTAGTGATCTAGATGGTTATGTCTGGATGATTTTAGAGCTGCGAATCCGAACGATAGTTATTTGATGATATCACAATTCTCTAAAGTTCCATCTGAATTAAATTTTATGTCGGGTTCGATTTTGCCAATTTCTTAGACCTTTACTGATTCTAAATTAAACGACTTGTCTGATGTGTTGGAAGAAATTGCAAGTGCGGAAGTGGTATTTTTGAATGATTCTTTGGTTTTACCCCCGGTTGAGATTTCATTGAAGTTATCACCGAATGGTGAAAGTTATTCTGATTTGGATTTTATCCCGGGTTTGATTTTACCGACCCTTCCTCCTATATATGAGCCCACATTAGTTGATGATTTAGGATGTGGCATCGGTAGTCCTAGACTGAGTTATTGTGATATGCCCACTCTTTTAGTTCCTACCATGGATTTGGTATAAAGAACCTAAACACCTAGAGGGGGGTAGGTGAATAGGTTCTAATCCTTTTTAACAACTTACGCAATTAACAAAGTTATACACAACACAATTATCGCAGCACAAAGAATAACAATCACAGAAAATTGACAGCATAGACACAATGGTTTATAGTGGTTCCCCAATTTTTTGGTACATCCACTCTCCCCTTTCACCTATCTAGTAGAGAGTTGTATTCGGCCAAACTTCCTTCCACTATCTCAGATCCACATATCTTACAACTCAGAACTGAACTGGTTCCTACAACTCGGACTTCTTCAAGTCCTACACCTCAGATTCTTCCTAAGAATCCTACTTCAGGAAATATCCCTACCTCAGCCTTTATCACCAGGCCTACAACTCAAACTTGTTCAAGTCCTACACCTCAGATTCTTCCCAAGAATCCTACCTCAGGCAACAACCATACCTTAGCCTTTATCATAAGGCCTATAACTCAGACTTCTTCATGTCCTAACTCAGGCTCTCTGCCCAACTCATCCTTTATAAATTTAGGCTTACAACTCAGATCTATATAAGATCTTATAAGGAAATTAATTATTTAAAACAATAAAACCTTCCCCCTGATAGAAAGAGAATAGGATGAAAGCTTCTTGATCAGTTATCGATTGAACTGATTACTTAAGTTCCAAACTGTCTTAGCTTCTTCAAAGCTCTTGAATCTGAACAAAGTAAGGTTGATCTTCAATTGGAGTTGGAGATGATCTTCAATCCAGCTTCCTTCTTGAATTAAGAATCAGACCTAAATTTTTCTTACAGACTCTTCATGATCTTCCTTCTTCTGGGTTTTCCTCTTATTCCCCCTATCTTGTTCATTGCTTCTGATTGTGATAGAATAGGTCTATATATAGAATCCATCCAAGGTTATCGGCTGATCTGGTTTATAACGGCCTTCTGACTGCTCTGACAGATGTGTCCTCTTTGTTACTTATGGCAACTGGCAGGTCTTCTTTCTTGACAACTGACTCCTCTTTGAACTTCTATCATAGCAAAGAACTGTCAGCATAACACTTTAGATGTGTCGACAAAAATAGACCATGTGTAGACACAAGTCATGATGATGTCGACACAGTTCCTAATGTGTCGACACAGCTCCCAATGTGTCGACACAGTCATTCTTTATCTTCTCGACACAGATTCTGTTGGATGTGTCGACACAAGTCCTGTGTGTCGACACAACTGCTTCTGCTCTCGATATAGCTTTTGTTGACAGATTTCTTGACTTTGTGTCGATACATGTCCTTTGTGTCGACACAACTGCTTCTGATCTTGACATAGCTCTTATTGAAAATTTCTTGAGTATGTGTCGACACAAGTCCTGCGTGTCGACACAACTACTTCTGGTCTTCAACATAGCTGGAGTTGTGTATAACCTCGGACTCGCAGACGAATGAGAGGGACCAAGCGAGAGGGCCCAGGCAACGAAAGCCGAGCGAGAGGGCTGAGGCGAGGGGTACTAGGAAAGAGGCGATAGGCGAGGGCACCAGGCGAAAGGCGCCAGGAGACAAGGTAAGGAGTGAGATTCATTGCATCGAGCGAGACGGCCTAAGTGGAGCATGGCTTTCGATAGGTGAATGCCGAGACGGGAGGCTTTTCCGGCTAGTGTCCAGCTCCCCGCGCGAGAAGGCTCCAGGAGAGGAGCTCTCGCCCGAGGTCGCCCTCTCGCCATGCGAGAGGACCTCATGTGAGAGGACCTTATGGATGAGCACTCGCCAAGTGCCACTTTGGTTCAGGGCCGATTCAGGTAGGGCCGGGCCCACTTTTTGGGCCCCAGGGAGGTTCTACCCTTTTTACCCAGGGTGGTCTGCATTTAGCCTTTGCGAATAGCGGAGTTTGGCTGTTGGCAGACCTAGCCAGGGATATTCTGGTAATTTCATGGCGGTGAAAATTGGTTATTTGCAGTCCCAGTTCGGAGGCCTATAAATAGACCGGTAAGGTGCCTTAGAAGAGCAAGCTTTCTTGACTCCTTCCATTTCTTCTTAGGCACCTAGCTCAGCATTGGCTAGGGAGGGGAAGAGCTTTAGTCTCTTTCGGGTACGAGGTGGGACCTCCTATCTGGGTCCTACGGTTTAGTTCTTCGCCTCGAGTGTAATCCTAAGGGAGTAAGCGCAAGCTGCCCCAGTAGTTCCGAGCTTTAGGAGGAATCGACCTTGTTGGTTCCAATATTTTTGGTAGGGTGAGCATGGAGCAGCAGCTTGTGCGGAAGAACGAAGGGTTACCTCATGGCGGGAGATGCAGGAGGAGAATACGAGGGGTATTCGATCCAGGGGGTTACGTCGGGAGGGCAGAATTCATGTTGTCCATCAGGGGGATTATGTACACGCTAAAGTAGCTCGCACAGAGAGGGGAGTGCGAGACCCCCCCCCCCCCCCCGCCCCAGGTGCCGGACCACGCGCTCCGCGAGGGGGTCGAGCCGGCACAGATAGGTAAGGACGCACCCGGGAGGCGACCAGGAAAGGAGGTGGCGGTGGAAGG
The DNA here is from genome assembly GCA_039513925.1 of Platanthera zijinensis. NCBI lineage: Eukaryota > Viridiplantae > Streptophyta > Magnoliopsida > Asparagales > Orchidaceae > Platanthera > Platanthera zijinensis. Next base: position 191,615,557 of record CM077084.1, read on the forward strand.
AAGCCGACGAGAGGTGGAAGGAAGGGAGCTCTTCCCCAGCCCGGCGAGTGTCGTCGCGCCCGCGGGGCTAGTCGCGCGAGTGGACCTGGCGAGACTATCGGCGAGAGGATCCCCCTTCTGCGAGTTGGTCCTCTCGGCACCCGTTCCGGAAGGGTTCCGCGAGCCGGAGATGACCTACTACGTGGGGAAGGATGACCCCCTCCAACACCTGCAATGGTTTGAAGATGCGGTCTCCATCAGACCTATGACTGATGCCTTCAAATGACGCCTCTTCGCCATCACTTTGAAGGATAAGGCCAGGGACTGGTTCCATCAACTCCCAGCGGGTTCTATTTATTGCTTCGAACACCTGAGCAGGAGCTTCCAGCTACACTTCTCGACCTCGAAGAAGAGGAAGAAGAACCCGGAGTCCATCTTCCTGATCAAGCAGAAGACATATGAGTCTTTGGATCAGTATGTGGATCATTTCCAGGAAGAGATCTTGGATATCAAGGAGGTGCCCGGTTTCGCCCTCCAAATGGCCTTCACCGTGGGGTTTAGGGAAGGCTTCTTCAAGATGAGCCTAAACTGGAAGGCGTCATTGTCCTTTGAGGGATTGATGGAGAAGGCAGCAAAGGAGATAGCCATGGAGGCGGCAAACCCGGCATTTGCAAGGAAGTTAGCAAGGCTGATGGAGGGGGAGCAGAGAGAGTCAGGAGGAATAAGGAAGCAAGAGGGAAGGAGAAGGGAGGAGCCAAGGGGACCAGTGCACCCAGAGTTTGGCTGGAGGCAACCAGGAGGCCTAGTTCAAGGACCAGGAAGGGGTCCTTCGTAAGGGGGAAGGAACATTTATCCGGGACCAGGGAGATTTCATCCACTAGGGTGGGGGCATGGCCCAAGGCCACTCCAACCTCCGGCTCAGCAAGCTATGGCCATTGGCCGAGGAATAGGAAGGGGAAGAGAGCGTGGGATGGCGATTAGGGGAGGAGGAGGAACCCCCAAGATGGGAGATATGGGGGAGGAGTGCTGCCATATTGCGACTTCCATGAGGAAGAGGGCCATGCGACGGCCATGTGCCTGGAGTTCTTAGAGTTGAGGAGAGGTAGAGGAGGAGAAGACCAACGGCCACCAGTGTAGATAGTGGAGATGCCAGGAGCCGCGGAGGAGGATTGATGTGTGGATCGGTCGGATACGGGAGATCGAGGAGGGATCGGGGTGATTCACGGGGGGTGGGGATCGAGGCCACCTGCAAGGCCAGTCTTCAAACAATGTATCGTCGGAGCATTGCCTCGACGTCGCAAGCCCCACCCCCGAATGAGAAAATCACCTTTTCTAGAAGGGACCTGCCAGATCATGAGGACCCATTCTGCGACGCGCTGGTTATCCGGACCGCCATTGAGAACTTCATGGTGTCCCGAATTTTTGTGGACAACGGGAGTTCCGTCAATGTAATCTTCAAGAAGGCATTCAATGAGATGAGGGTGGAGGCACGAAGGGTGTTGGCGGCGGATGGACCATTGTTTGGATTCTCGGGGGAGAGGAAGGAGGTCGAGGGAGGAGTAGGACTTCAGGTGACGCTGGGGGGGTTGTCCAGGAACTTTCGTTTCGTGGTAGTGGATGCCCCTAACAACTATAATGCGATCTTCGGGCGCCCCTTGATCAGCGCCTATAGGTGTGTACCATCCTCGTTCCATCAGTGCTTGAAGCTTAATTCGGGATGAACCTACATCAGGGTAAGGGGGGATCCAAAGGCGGCTCGGGAGTGCTACATGACGGCGGTCAACACCATCTCATGGAAGGGGGATGCAGAGGAGCTGGAGAAAAAGATGGCTGGAGGAGAGGAGTTGGAGAAAGAAGGAGGAGGTGAGAGAGGTATTGCGATGGAGCCAGTAATGGCAGGAGAGCAGGTGGCTGGAGGAGAGGAGCTGGTGAGAGAGGAAGCAAGGGTGGGGGAAAGTCTTGTAGCAGAGGTGGAGATGGCTGGAGGAGAGGAGTTGGAGAAAGAAGGAGGAGGTGAGAGAGGCATTGCGGTGGAGCCAGCAATGGCAGGAGAGTGATGACTAGTTTTAGTCACCATTTTTGGGGTAGTTTAGTATGAAAAATTCCTATTTTAATTATATATTTTAAGTATTTATATGCATGTTTTGTTTTATTTCGTCTTAAAGTCTTTTTGTGTTAAGATATTATAATTCCTAGTTTCTATTTGCTTGTTATGATGGCAATTTTATTTTGTTATGTCATGATATTAAAATCTATAGTATTATATATATTTTTATTATATTATGTTTTATGTGTTGTGTTTGTTAGTTAGTTTAGTTTTAACAACATATTTTATGTACTTATTTATGTTTGAAAAATATTATCTAACTAATGTTTTGTTTTACTTGTAGGATCAAGCCCACATGTTGATGCCTATGGTGCAGCCCGGCCTTCCCATGGTGCAGCCCAACCTAGTCAAGCAGCCCCTACCCGAGCCCCTCATTGCAGCTCACTCCAAGCAGCCCAATTCCTTCAAACCGAGCCTACAAGCAGCCTTTGGAGCAGCCCTCTTCAAGTTCAAACATGGTGCAGCCGACCCTTCATTTGGAGCAGCCCAAATAGCCATCTAACCCCTACCCGAGCCCTATTAAAGCCAATACATGTAGCCCATTTTACCTTACATGGCCGGCCACTTCAATTAATTCCATTCATGCATAAAATTCTCTTTCCCTCCACATTAAATTCTCTATGCATGCACCTCCCCATTATACATGGCCGGCCCCCTACATTCACCCCCCTCATTTCTCTCTCTCATGTTCATTTAATCCCAGCATTCCCCCTTATTTATTTTATTTCTTTTTTTATTTTCCATAAATATCATGCATGAATCATTCCTCTCTCTCTCCCCTCATTAAATACATCATGCATGAACATTCTTCCCCCCCATGGCCAGCCACCCCTTAGTCTCCCCCTATTCTAGATGCTTCCCTCCTCTCCTATAAAAGGAACCCAAGTCTAAAGCTTAAGAGGTATGATTGGAGCAAGAGAGCAAGTGAGCAAGAGAGTTCTAGCACAAGTTTTTCTTCATTGTTGTTTTCTTTTTATGGTTGTAATTTTCTTCTTAGTATAATATTGTCATCCTTTTAATATTATTGTGTACCTCTCTTTTTTATTAATCAATGGAATTCTTCTCTCTTTATTTTGTTGTTTCCTTTTCCAATATGCGTAGCTAATCTCCTATAGCATTCGATCGTGAGGATCCATGAAGTGAGATGAGAGTTTATTTTCTTTCTTAGTTTTATTTTTGTTATTTCATGCTCGATCCTTCTTTGATTTATTTTGCATCGACTCCGTATTTCCGGTATACGGTAGTAGGCCTTGTTCTCATTTCATAGTAGTCGAGAGACTCATGATTTGAAAGATCGCTCAAAGAATGAAGGAGTTGAACGCAATCCTAGAGATAGGACGACGTAAATCCTCCGGATTGGAGTCAAATCCAATAGTGCGGATCACCTCGATAATGCAACTTTAGGCTTCTTTGGTTTGTAAAGAGATTTCGATCGAAGAGTCTATAAGTTAGGAGACCTAATGCTCTAGCGAGATTTTGTCTTATTTTCGGATCCGTCACGGTCGAGTATGATTTGCAAAATTAAAACAATCTTTATTTTTTATCTCTCTCATCTAATTTCATGGTGAATCATTGATCGAATGCTAGCTTTTTATTATAAGTTTTTTGTCTCGCAAATTGTCTTTCATTTTACTTAAAAAAATTCTAAACATCTAACTATTTTCCGGTAGGATAATATTTCAAGCGTGAGTAGCAGTACTTGACAGCCCCGTGTTTAAATACGACCTTGGTACTACGATTCGACAGGTACGCTTGCCTGTTCGGGTTTTGGCCCACCAAGTTTTTGGCGCCATTGCCGGGGATTTTTCTCGTCAATATTTTGAAAACGCTTGCGCTATTACTTCTACAAAAATCAAAAAAATTATATTTTATATATTTTAATATTTATAATCAACCCACTTCACTTTATTTCTACCCCACCTAAAATCACTCGAAAAGGGTAAGGGGCTTTAAGCACCACCATTTTACCTAGTACCGGGCGAACCCTTCACCGGGTAGTCCTCGGGAAGTTCGAGAGCCAAGCCGTAAAAAATTCTATTTTCAAAAAAAAAATCCTTTCTTCTCTTTTTTCTTTCTTTTTCAAGTTTCCATTTTCGTTTTTTTTCTTCATCTTCTTTGCTAGTGCATGACCCGAGCGAATCCGTCGCTACTTGTTGATTTGAACCCGGAAATCGAACGCTCCTTTCGGAGATAACTACGATTCGGGGCTTCCACTTCTCAAACAGCGGTTGAGGATTCCTTTGGGGATTGTAATTTTAATTCTGAGATGGGAGACCCTAACCCAGGAGTGGCTCAGCAAAGGACTATGTCCGATTATGCTCAACCCAACTTGGAAGGGACAGAGACAAGTATTGTTCGACCTGCAATTGCGAACAATAACTTCGAGCTCAAGCCTAGCATCATTCAAATGGTGCAGCAATATGTACAGTTCGACGGATTACAAGATGAAGATCTGAACTTGCATATTGCTAATTTTCATGAAATCTGTGACACCTTCAAAATCAATGGTGTCTCAGATGATGCGATAAGGCTAAGACTCTTCCCCTTCTCCCTAAGAACCAAAGCCAAACAGTGGTTGAGTTCTCTTCCAAGAGGATCAATCACTACTTGGAACATTTTAACTGAAATTTTTTTTTCTCATTATTTCCCCCCTGCTAAAACTGCTAAGCTGCGTAATGATATAACTTCATATTCTCAAATTGATTCTGAGACCCTCTATGACACTTGGGAGAGGTTCAAAGAACTTTTGAGAAGATGCCCACATCATGCTCTGCCTGTATGGTTACAGGTTCAGACATTTTATAATGGGCTAAACCAAGAGACTAAGCAAATGATAGATGCCGCTTCTGCTAGTTCTTTAGACCGCAAAACTCCGGAAGCCGCTCTTGAGCTTATCAATGACATGGAGATGAACACTTATCAGTGGAATTCGTCCAGGTCTCGCCCATCTAAACCTGCAGGTATCTACGAAGTGGATTCGGTGACGCAACTGGCGATGCAAGTGGAAATGCTCAACAAGAAGATCTCGAAGATGACTGCTCCCTCCGCTGCTAAGGTATATGAAAATGCTGCTGTTGCCGAGCTGGTGGATTATCTGGGGAACATACCCAGGCCTGCTCAAAATATTTCTGCGAATAATTTTTCTGCTTTTTCGAATTTTTCTTCTCCTCCTAGTTTTTCCGCTTCTTTGAACACTTATCATCCCAGATGGCGTAACCATCCTAATTTTTCTTAGAGTAATAATGCTAACGTAGTACGCCCACCACACGATTTTACACCACCACCGCAACAAAATTTTCAAAAACCTTCCCCTTTGGAAGAGATCCTCGCTAAATATATAAGCTCGAACGATGCCACTATTAGAAATTTAACAGGATCAATGAAAAACTTAGAAAATCAAGTCGGCCAACTCGCCAAGGCCTTTTCCGAGAGACCACCTGGAACTCTTCCCTCGAACACTGAGCCTAACCCAAGGGAGCACGCAAATGCGATTTCCCTTCGGAGCGGTAAAGTTGTTAACGAGCCCACCATAAGGGAACAGCCAAGGGTGATTGTCCCTCCTGTTTGCACCCCCACGGAGAATGATAACATAGATCTTGAAAAAGAAAAATCTATTTTTGAAAAAGAAAAGGATAGCTCCATTATTTCTAATTCTGCAAAAGAAAAAAATGGTTTTCAAAATGATGCTCCGATTGTTCTAAAATAATTCCCGCCACCTACTTATCCGGCTAGACTTAGGAAAGACAAACTAGATGATCAGTACCAATGCTTTCTTGAAATGTTCAAACAAATTCACATTAATTTGCCATTTCATGAAGCGATTAGTCAAATGCCGAAGTACACAAAATATCTTAAGGACTTATTAACGAACAAGACGAAATTGGAGAACATATCACATGTAACATTGAATGAAGAATGCTCGGCAGTCGTTAAAAATTCTAATCTGCCTAAAAAGATAAACGATTCGGGTAGTTTTTCCATTCCTTGTGTCTTTGGTGATTTATTTGTTAAACATGCGTTAGCAGATCTAGGAGCGAGCATCAACTTGATGCCTTTTTCACTATTTAAGAAGTTAGGATTGGGCACTCTGAGCCCTACAAGAATGAGTATCCAATTAGCTGATAGGTCTATTAAGTATCCACTAGGTATCATTGAGGACGTGCTAGTATAGGTCGACAAATTCATCTTCCCGGTGGATTTTGTCATTCTTGATATTGAAGATGACGTCGAGGTTCCTCTTATCCTTGGATGACCATTTCTGGCCACTTCTCGAGCAGTTATAGACGTTAGTAACGGAAAGTTGTTTTTGCATGTGGGAGATGATGAGGTCACATTTTCAATCAATCAATCTATGAAAAACTCTTTACAAAATGATGATTCTTGCTTTTTCATTGATGACTTAAAAGAAGACTCCTATATTTCTCCACATGATTTTCCTTCTTCTTTTTCTGAAATTTCTTCAAATGATTTCGAAGGCACGGTTATGTTTGTACAAACTATTTTTGAAAATGAAACTGATTTTAAACAAAAGAATCTTGAAAATTTTACTTTTGAAAAAGACAAAAATTTGAACAACTATTTTGATAAACCACCCGATCTTGAAATGAACATATATCACGATAAGAACTATCACCACCATAAAAATTTTAAACCAGGCAATCAAGTTCTTCTCTTAAATTCACGTTTATGTATTTTCTTTGGAAAATCTAAATCTAGTTGGTCTGGACCGTTTACGGTCAAGGATGTTTTTCCTTACGGAACTGTGTTGCTTGCGCACCTCGATAACGGGGACTTTAAAGTTAATGGCCATAGACTTAAACTCTATTTCTCTAATGATTATGTGACTCCTGCAAAGGAGAATCTTCTTTTTTATTCTTAGTTTATTATTTTCTGATGGACATTTTTATTTTATTTTTTTGGACTACTATATTTTTATGAAACTCTTTTATTTGAACTGTTGTAATAAAAAAAACATTATCGGGCATCTGCCCATGGACTCTATCTTTTTGCTTTTATTTTGCTCTTTCTACCGGAGGCCAATCAAGTCCATGATCGTGGTCGCTGCCCTGCCGTTGCTGATATCAGATGGATGAAGTCATACCTGCTGACGATCAAGTACTCCAAAAAGCAAGCATGGGGGAGCGACATCCGCCTTCCTCTCACAACCCCGGGGAAGTCCTGTTTTGTTTTTCTTATTTATTTATTTTTCCTGCATTTTTCTTTTTCTCTTCTTCTCAGTCCCCTTCTCTTTTTCTTTATGTTTTCTTCATTGAGGGCAATGAAGAATTTAAGCAGGGGGGGTCTAGTTTCTTTTGGTCTTTTCTTTCTGTTCTTCTTCTTTCAAAAAATATATTATGTTTTATATTAGGATAGTATTTTATGTTATGTCATCAAAATCCAAAAAAATTATAAAATATAAAACCCAAAAAAATAGAAAAATTAAAATTAAAAATTTTTTTTTGCTTAAATCGATTTGAAAAACAAAACCTAAAATTATTTTCTATCTTTATTTTCATGTTGTTTCTAGTGAAGTGTAGGCCCATGCGGTTTCTTAGTTCTATATAGATTACTTTGAAAATGTTTTTCTAAACCTATCATTTTAACATAGTCTAGTTCTACTAGTTTCTTTTTCTTAAATATAGGCATCCGGTTTTTAAGTTATAAGCTAGCAATACGTAGTTATGTCTTTTTATTCGGTTAGTTGCTTACGAATGGTTGCTAGGTATCATTAGTCCTTTTTCATTTGCGGGGTAGTCTTTCTTGGTGTCTAGAACTTGTACCAATCTACTTTCGAAGCATTTGCGCCGTTTTTACGTTCTTTAGAAATGATTTAGGTCACCATTTGAATAGTTTGAGCTTTTCTTGCCCACCAAAAACAAAACCCTTGCAAAACAATTTTGGGCCTTTTCCTTATTTTCCTTATTTTTAGCTCCACCTTTCATTTCATTTTGTTCACCAAAGCCAAATACCTTTCCTATTTTTGCACTATAACTTTGAGCTTAAAAATTATTTTGTGGGAGGGGTATTATTTTTGAAATGAATAGGAAATTTTCAAGCTTATTTTTGGAGCTTCCTTATCAATTGTTATTCAAAAAGGAAAAAAATTGAGAAAGAAAAATGAAAAATGGAAATAAAAAAAAAAGAATGCAAAAAGTTTATGTTTGGCCAAGTTTATAAAAGAAAAAATACATGGCCTTATGTTTATTTTAGTTTGAATTGAAGTACTTATCATGTCTTATGCTTTGTTTATTTTTGAGCTCACCTTGGTTTAGTGCCTAAAACCTTCATGTTTATCTTTGATTCCACTTCCTAATCATTTACCTAAGCCAAGTTTTAATGCCTAGTAGAAGTCCTAATGATCTTAGAACTTAATTTCGCGTAGTGGAGAAAGTGTGAACGTACAAGCCTATGGCCACCATCATTGATGGATTTCTTTGGAGGTTATCTTGGAGTGTTTTAGGGTTAATGTTTATCTAGCAACCTAGTAGTTTTTTATTGCGCCGTTTATTTAGAACCTCTACTTCTGTTGTCCTTATTTTCATTTATTTTGGATGCCTTGTTTTAAGATTTAGAAATGTGTAGACTTTTCTTATGTTTTAATGAGATTTTTAGGATTCCATTTTCAATTTTTCTATTGTGCACTTCTCACCCCACTAGTTGATAAAATGAACATTAAGATAGTTTAATTTTTCATGTTTTGTTTTTCTTAACTATGGAACTTAAAAATATATATATATCTTTTGCTTTCTTTTTGCTTCTCCCTAGTTTTTATTTCCATTTGCTTGAGGGCAAGCAAATGTCTAAGCATGGGGGAGTTTGATGACTAGTTTTAGTCACCATTTTTGGGGTAGTTTAGTATGAAAAATTCCTATTTTAATTATATATTTTAAGTATTTATATGCATGTTTTGTTTTATTTCGTCTTAAAGTCTTTTTGTGTTAAGATATTATAATTCCTAGTTTCTATTTGCTTGTTATGATGGCAATTTTATTTTGTTATGTCATGATATTAAAATCTATAGTATTATATATATTTTTAATATATTATGTTTTATGTGTTGTGTTAGTTAGTTAGTTTAGTTTTAACAACATATTTTATGTACTTATTTATGTTTGAAAATATTATCTAACTAATGTTTTGTTTTACTTGTAGGATCAAGCCCTCATGTTGATGCCTATGGTGCAGCCCGGCCTTCCCATGGTGTAGCCCAACCTAGTCAAGCAGCCCCTACCCGAGCCCCTCATTGCAGCTCACTCCAAGCAGCCCAATACCTTCAAACCGAGCCTACAAGCAGCCTTTGGAGCAGCCCTCTTCATGTTCAAACATGGTGCAGCCGGCCCTTCATTTGGAGCAGCCCAAATAGCCATCTAACCCCTACCCGAGCCCTATTAAAGCCCATACATGTAGCCCATTTTACCTTACATGGCCGGCCACTTCAATTAATTCCATTCATGCATAAAATTCTCTTTCCCTCCACATTAAATTCTCTATGCATGCACCTCCCCATTATACATGGCCGGCCCCCTACATTCACCCCCCTCATTTCTCTCTCTCATGTTCATTTAATCCCATGCATTCCCCCTTATTTATTTTATTTCTTTTTTTATTATTTTCCATAAATATCATGCATGAAAAATTCCTCTCTCTCCCCTCATTAAATACATCATGCATGAACATTCTTCCCCCCCATGGCCAGCCACCCCTTAGTCTCCCCCTATTCTAGATGCTTCCCTCCTCTCCTATAAAAGGAAGCCAAGTCTAAAGCTTAGGAGGTTGGATTGGAGCAAGAGAGCAAGTGAGCAAGAGAGTTCTAGTACAAGTTTTTCTTCATTGTTGTTTTCTTTTTATGGTTAAATTTTTTTTCTTAGTATAATATTGTCATCCTTTTAATATTATTGTGTACCTCTCTTTTTTATTAATCAATGGAATTCTTCTCTCTTTATTTTGTTGTTTCCTTTTCCAATATGCGTAGCTAATCTCCTATAGCATTCCATCGTGAGGATCTATGAAGTGAGATGAGAGTTTATTTTCTTTCTTAGTTTTATTTTTGTTATTTCATGCTCGGTCCTTCTTTGATTTATTTTGCGTCGACTCCGTATTTCCGGTATACGGTAGTAGGCCTTGTTCTCATTTCATAGTAGTCGAGAGACTCATGATTTGAAAGATCGCTCAAATAAGGAAGGAGTTGAACGCAATCCTAGAGATAGGACGACGTAAATCCTCCGGATTGGAGTCAAATCCAATAGTGCGGATCACCTCGATAATGCAACTTTAGGCTTCTTTGGTTTGTAAAGAGATTTTGATCGAAGAGTCTATAAGTTAGGAGACCTAATGCTCTACCAAGATTTTGTCTTATTTTCGGATCCGTCACGGCCGAGTATGATTTGCAAAATTAAAACTATCTTTATTTTTTATCTCTCTCATCTAATTTCATGGTGAATCATTGATCGAATGCTAGCTTTTTATTATAAGTTTTTCGTCTCGCAAATTGTCTTTCATTTTACTTAAAAAAATTCTAAACATCCAACTATTTTCCGGTAGGATAATATTTCAAGCGTGAGTAGCAGTACTTGACAGCTCCGTGTTTAAATACGACCTTGGTACTACGATTCGACAGGTACGCTTGCCTGTTCGGGTTTTGGCCCACCAGAGAGCAGGTGGATGGAGGAGAGGAGCTGGTGAGAGAGGAAGCAAGGGTGGAGGAAAGTCTTGTAGCAGAGGTGGAGATGGCTGGAGGAGAGGAGTTGGAGGAAGAAGGAGAAGGTGAGAGAGGCATTGCGGTGGAGCCAACAATGGCGGGAAAGCAAGTGGCTAGGGAGCTGGAGCATAGAGGGAATGAAGGAAGTATTGATGAAAAGAAGAGAAAGAGGGCATCACCAGAGGGGGACCTTGGAAGAGAGAAAGGGAGGGCCCAGGAGAGGGTAGATATCGTGGAAGGTCGGGGAGTTGAGTACGGGGCAAAAGACCTGGAAGAGGATCTGAGGGATCCGGAAGAAGAAGAACCCTCAAGGTTGAGGGTGGCTGTGGAAGTTCTAGAAGTGGAGATCCTCACAAAGGTCAGAAGGAGGGAAAAGATAAAGATCAGCGGAGAGCTCACTCCCAAAGACCAGGAAGAGATCCGGAGGTGCGTGCAAGAGAACATCGACATCTTCGCCTGGAGCGCAGCGGACATGCCAGGGACCGACGCGGACGTGGCGTGCCACCATCTCAACCTTGATCCTATGGTCCGCCCCATCCAACAGAAAAAGAGGGCCATCGCCTTCAAGATGGCCAGACCTATCCGAGAAGAGGTGGAGAAACTGCTCCAAGCAGGATTAATATCTGCCAACAGGTATCCGGGGTGGGTGAGTAATGTTGTAATGGTGAAAAAGGGGGAGGGAAATGGAGGATTTGTATTGATTTCTCTCTTTTAAATAAAGCCTGTCCTAAGGATTGTTACCCCCTGCCTCGAATCGACACGCTGGTTGACTCAGCCGTTGGCTTCTCACTGATGAGCTTTTTAGATGCTTTTTCAGGATACTATCAGATTCGTATGCACCCTCCGGACGTCAAGTACGTCACCTTCATCATGGAGGATGGGTGCTTCAGTTACAACATGATGCCCTTCGGGCTAAAGAATACAGGAGCAACATATCAAAGGATGATGGGCCAGATTTTTCGAGAGCAGAAAGGGCGAAACCTCGAGGTCTATGTAGATGACTTGATGTTTAACAGTCGAGACCTCGAGTATAAGATGAGGCTTAACCCTCTTATGTGTGTTCGGGGCCAGCAGGGGGAAGTTTTTGGGACATCTCCTTACTCCCGCAGGAGTGGAACTGATAAGTAATATTTACATGTATTTTTACTATAATATTTAGTTTAATATTTAGTTTTAATTAATCATATTTTATTTAATCTGGTTAAAAAATTATATCTTTTTGATATCTGTTAAATAATTTAAGTCTTATTTATTTTTGTAGGATTTATACCTATTTTTAGTATTTACTATAGTTTAATAATTAATATAAAATTAATAATAAATTATGTATTTTCATTTATAAATCATTTAATTTATATTTTAGTTTACTAATTTAATATATATTTGTTTTTGTAGGTTTATTGTCGTGGTCGCGCTCCCGACGTTTGCAAAAGAAATATTTACCGAAGTCGTCACGTTGGACAAGAAATTCATGCAGTCTACGTGAAACCAAGTCAAAGTCTCGCTGCACTCGTTCAAGCCGATCAAGCGTTCCATGTCGCAACCACCCATTGAGCTCTTCTTCATGCAAGCTCATGACAAATATATTATTATGCATTGATTCCGCCACGCCATCATCACAAACTCTCAAAATTACCAGCGCCAAGCAAGTCTTTGGCATTCAATTATTTTCATGCACAACGCCATCGCCGTCACCTTTTCATGTCAAAACCGCCACCGTTAAATACATGCACTTTATTATTATTATTATTATTATTATTATTATTATTATTATTATTATAACCCTTTACTTCCCCTCTTCATTTCTCCATGAAACCGCTATCTCATCTTTATTCCATGAAACCACCACCTTTATATAATTCTTCATTATTTCCTCCCTCCATTTACCTCCTCTTAAATTATTTAATAAATATTTGATGTTTCAACTCCACCTTAATTTTGATAATTATGTCCACCATTCATCTCCTCTTTATAAACTATGAAACTCCCCCATTTAATTTGGTTGTTTTTTCATATATTTCATTAATATTTAATTATTATTACCACTTTATTTTCCTCCTCTTACCTTTGGCCTTCCAACCTTTCATGTGTCTTTAATCCTTTCTTTTTTCTTATAAATAATGGCCAAGGAGAAATGATGAGGAGAGTCCACCATTGGGGTAGAATGTAAGGTTGGGTGGCTTATTTTCGGGATATCTTCGGAGTTAGTTTTACTTTATGCAATTTTAATTTATTTGCAATATAGTTTAGATTTTTCTTTCGCGTAATTGTACTCTTTTATTTCATAGTGATAGAATGTATTTTTCAATTATGAGTAGCTAAATATCCATAAGCACTTGATCATGAATAACTTTGGAGTGAAATAAATTTTCTTTATTTTTCTCAATATTGTCAAGCTCTCTATTTTGCTCGCTATCGATTTATCTTTGAATTATTTCGTCTCGAATTCATATTTCGCGGATATGTTCTTCGATCCTAGATCCGTATCTTAAATGATCGAGAGGTTGCGGATACGAGAAGATCGCTCAAAGATAAAAAGAGTTGTATGCACTACTCGAGAGAGGACGACATAAATCTTCCGGATTGGAGTCAAATCCAATAGTGGGGTTCACCACTTAAAGCAAGCTTAGGGGTTTCGACTGGCTGAGGGGTCTTAATCGATCAACCTAAGGTTAGTCAAAAGCATGAGCTCGAGAGAGACGCTTTTGTATTCTTGGAACCTCCACGGTCGAGGTAAGTGATTAGGAGCTCGTATTTTTATAATTTTATGAAAGTCTATTTTAATCTAAAGAGATTCTAGATCAAGTGTTAATTTGCATTGCATAGAAATTTATCTTTTAATTTAATTTTTCTCTATTTTTAATACTCGATAAAATAATATAAATTTGTGTGAGTAAAAGTACTCAACAGACCCGAAAGAATACGACACTTGATATTCTTAAATATCCTATACTATGAACGATAGGTGCTCTTGCCTATAGTTTGTAGAATTTGGAAATATATTTATCCTAAATTTTATCCATCAGGAACCCAATCCGGACAAGGTAAAAGCGATACTAGAGTTGAAATCTCCTCGGAATGCCAAAGAGGTTCAGCGTCTTACTGCCAAGCTAGCAGTGTTGAGCAGGTTCCTCTCTAGGGCAGGAGAGAGATGCTACTCTTTCTTCCGAACTCTAACGGGAGGAAGGGCGTTCGAATGGACATTAGAATGCGAAAAGGCTTTTGAGGCTCTGAAGTAGCAGCTTACCCAGACGCCGCTACTTCAAGGGCCGAGGGAAGGGGAGAGTTTGTTCCTCTATTTGGGGGTAGGGACGGGGGCGGTTAGCTTGGTCCTCGTACGAAAGGAGGGAAAGAAGCAATTCCCTATTTATTATGTAAGCAGGGTCCTTAAAAAGGCCGAGCTGAAGTACCCCATCCTAGAAAAGCTGGCCTTCGCTCTCATCATGTCGGCCCGGAAGCTTAGGCCATACTTTCAAGCCCATGCAATTCAGGTCGTGACGGACCACCCCCTTCGCCGCATCCTAGAGGGGGTCGAGCACTCGGGAAGATTGGCCAAGTGGTCAATAGAGCTCAGTAAATTCGACCTCTCCTACATACCTCGAGAGGCTATTAAGGCGCAGGTAGTGGCGGATTTCTTGGCGGACTATGTGGTAGAGGCTGGGGTGGTGGAGGTATCTCCCGTGGCGGCTTGGGAGATGTTGGTTGATGGATCTTCTGGTAAGAATTCTTTTGGGGGAGGAGTCATCTTGACAAGTCCCGAGGGGACTAGGATCGAGCAAGCCTTGAAGATACGCTTCACCCTCACGAACAATCAAGTCGAGTACGAAGTAATCATCGTTGGGCTTCGGTTGGCTAGGGAGTTGGGCATATAGGATATCAGGGTCTTAACGGACTCCTTGGTGGTGGCAAGACACATCAACAAATAATTTGAGGTGAGGGAACCGACCCTCCAGTTGTACCTGGTAAAGATAAAGGGTATCGTTGGGCAGTTTCATAGCTTCTCCGTCCAGCACGTTCCTCGGGAAGAGAGTGCTAGGGGAGACTCGCTCGCAAAGCATGGTCCTCAGGACGGAGGTACTATGACCGGACTCTTCAGGCCTTCCATAGAAGAAGGGGAGATAATGGAGGTCGACCAGGAGGTGTCCTAGATGGACCCTTTTATGATCTTCTTGGAGACGGGACGTCTACCCGAGGGGGATCTCGAGAGGAAGCGGATTAGGTACAAGTCGGCTTATTACCTATTGAAGGAAGGAGTGCTTTACCAAAAGACATTGTCCGGATTGCTAGCCCGGTGTGTATCCGAGAAGGAAGCATCAAAGGTATTGGAGGAGGTCCATTCGGGGGAATGCGGAAGCCACTCAGGGAGTTGGACTTTTGAAGGGAGGGTACTAAGGCAAGGCTTTTTCTGGCCTACCCTCCGGAAAGACGCAGAGGAGCTTGCTAAGAGGTGTAGAAAGTGTCAGGAGTTTGCTCCCATGTAGCTCCTCCCAGCACAGAGGCTGCGAACGATCACCTCTCCATGGCCCTTCGCCATATGGGGACTGGACCTAGTGGGGCCGTTCCCTCAAGCTAGCGGTCAGAGGAAGTTCCTACTAGTCATGGTGGATTACTTTTCGAAATGGCTGGAGGTGAAGGCTTCGGCGAAGGTGACGTCGCAAGTTTTAAAGAACTTTGTGTGGGGAGAGATTATTTGCCGGCACGGGCTTCCTTTGGCCATAGTCACCGACAATGGGCCACAATTCGCCAGCAGGGAGTTTGTGGACTTTTGTGTGCAGCTTGGCATAGACCTTCGGTTTGCCTCGGTTCATCACCCTCGAAGCAACGGACAGGTGGAAGCAGCAAATAAGATTATTGTGAATATCTTAAAAAAGAAAGTGGAGAACTTGAGGGGGAGCTGGGTGGAACAACTCCCCTCCGTCCTGTGGGCTCTGCGAACTACTCCGAATACGGCCATTGGAGAAACACCTTTTAAGCTCTCCTATGGCTCGGAGGCCGTCATACCTGTAGAGTTCGAGGTCAAATCTCCCAGGGTAACGACAGCAAAGGAGGGAGATGAAAGGTGGTAGGTTGACAACGGAGAGGAGCAGAGGCTTTCACTCAACCTCGTGGAGGAGCTCCGGGAGCTAGCATCAATCCGACAGGAGGAGGTCAAGCGCCGGATGTCCAGGTACTTTGATAAGCACATCCGGGTCAAGCATTTTCACAAGGGGGACTTGGTCCTCAAGAAGGTGGATGCCGCAGGTAGGGGGGCCTCGGTAGGAAAGCTCAACCCCAATTGGGAGGGTCCCTTCATTGTAAAAGAAGCTTTAAAGTCAGGAGGGTATCACCTCCAGGATGTGGATGGGGTACCCCTGGATCGCGCCCGCAGCGGTGACGATCTGAAGCGTTTCTATCCATAATGATGATTTTCCTTTGAATATGCTTGAATATAACTTTAATGATCTTACTTTTTGAATATGTCGCGATTTCCTAGCACAATGCGCGTCAGGGCGTCCTCTTTGAAAGACGGCGGTCGGAGGAGAGAGGAGAGGAGACCCCGAGCAGACCCGCTGACCAGGCTCTCATCAAGCTGGCAGGCCTGTAGGCTCACTCGGTGGTCGGAGGAGAGAGAGAGGAGACCCCGAGAAGACCCGCTGACTAGGCTCTCATAGAGCTGGCAGGGTTGTAGGCTCACTCGGTGGTTGGAGGAGAAAGAGGAGAGGAGACCCCAAGCAGACCCGCTGACCAGGCTCTCATCAAGCTGGCAGGGTTATAGGCTCACTCGGTGGTTGGAAGAAAGAGGAGAGGAGACCCAGAGCAGAACCGCTGACCAGGATCTCATCAAGCTGGCAGGGCTGTAGGCTCAATCGGTGGTTGGAGGAGAAAGAGGAGAGGAGACCCCGAGCAGACCCGCTGACCATACTCTCATCAAGCTGGCAGGGTTGTAGGCTCACTCGGTGGTTGGAGGAGAAAGAGGAGAGGAGACCCAGAGCAGACCCGCTGACCAGGTTCTCATCAAGTTGGCAGGGCTGTAGGCTCACTCGGTGTTTGGAAGAAAGAGGAGAGGAGACCCCGAGCAGACCCGCTGACCAGGCTCTCATCAAGCTGGCAGCGATGTAGGCTCACTCGGTGGTTGGAGGAGAAAGA
Source organism: Platanthera zijinensis (assembly GCA_039513925.1). Classification (NCBI taxonomy): domain Eukaryota; kingdom Viridiplantae; phylum Streptophyta; class Magnoliopsida; order Asparagales; family Orchidaceae; genus Platanthera; species Platanthera zijinensis. The sequence continues at coordinate 191,632,467 of CM077084.1, forward strand.
GGAGAGGAGACCCCGAGCAGACCCGCTGACTAGGCTCTCATCAAGCTGGTAGGGTTGTAGGCTCACTCGGTGGTTGAAGGAGAAAGCGGAGAGGAGACCCCGAGCAGACCCGCTGACCAGGCTCTCATTAAGCTGGCAGCGCTGTAGGCTAACTCGGTGGTTGAAGGAGAAAGAGGAGAGGAGACCCCGAGAAGACCCGCTGACCATACTCTCATCACGCTGGCAGGGCTGTAGGCACACTCAGTGGTTGGAGGAGAAAGAGGAGAGGAGACCCCGAGCAGACCCGCTGACCAGGCTCTCATCAAGTTGGCAGGGTTGTAGGCTCACTATGTGGTTGGAAGAATGAGGAGAGGATACCCCGAGCAGACCCGCTGACCAGGCTCTCATCAAGCTGGCAGCGCTGTAGGATCACTCGGTGGTTGGAGGAGAAAGAGGAGAGGAGACCCCGAACAGACCCGCTGACTAGGCTCTCATCAAGCTGGTAGGGCTGTAGGCTCACTCGGTGGTTGAAGGAGAAAGAGGAGAGGAGACCCCGAGCAGACCCACTGACCAGGCTCTCATTAAGCTGGCAGGGCTGTAGGCTAACTCAGTGGTTGAAGGAGAAAGAGGAGAGGAGACCCCGAGCAGACCCGCTGACCAGGCTCTCATCAAGCTGGTAGGGCTGTAGGCTCACTCGGTGGTTAGGAGAAAGAGGAGAGGAGACCCCGAGCAGACTCGCTGACCAGGCTCTCATCAAGCTGGCAGGGATGTAGGCTAACTCGGTGGTTGGAAGAAAGAGGAGAGGAGACCCCGAGCAGACCCGCTGACCAGGCTCTCATCAAGCTGGCAAGGATGTAGGCTCACTCAGTGGTTGGAGGAGAGAGGAGAGGAGACCCCGAGCAGACCCGCTAACCAGGCTCTCATCAAGCTGGCAGGGCTGTAGGCTCACTCGGTGGTTGGAGGAGAAAGTAGAAAGGAGACCCCGAGCAGACCCGCTGACCAGGCTCTCATCAAGCTTGCAGGGCTATAGGCTAACTTGGTGTTTGAAGGAGAAAGAGGAGAGGAGACCCCGAGCAGACCCGCTGACCAGGCTCTCATCAAGCTGGCAGGGCTGTAGGCTCACTCGGTGGTTGGAAGAAAGAGGAGAGGAGACCCCGGGCAGACCCGCTGACCAGGCTCTCATCAAGCTGGCAGGGCTGTAGGCTCACTCGGTGGTTGGAGGAGAAAGAGGAGAGGAGACCCCGAGCAGACTCGCTGACCAGGCTCTCATCAAGCTGGCAAGGCTGTAGGCTCACTCAGTGGTTGGGAGAAAGAGGAGTGGAGACCCCGAGCAGACCCGCTGACCAGGCTCTCATCAAGCTGGCAGGGCTATAGGCTCACTCGGTGGTTGGAGGAGAAAGAGGAGAGGAGAACCAGAACAGACCCGCTGACCAGGCTCTCATCAAGCTGGTAGGGCTGTAGGCTCACTCGGTGGTTGGAGGAGAGAGGAGAGGAGACCCCGAGCAGACCCGCTGACTAGGCTCTCATTAAGCTGGCAGGGCTATAGGCTCACTCGGTGGTTGGAGGAGAAAGAGGAGAGGAGACCCCGAGCAGACCCACTGACCAGGCTCTCATCAAGCTAGCAGGGCTGGAAACAATGACAAAAGGTGGATCAAGCCCCTTCTGTGGAGTGGTTACCTCCTCCCTCACCCCCGCTTTCCTTCTGACTCTACCGAGCTATAGTTTTTTGCAAGCAAGGACTTGTTTCCATTGCGGTACTGAATAGGGGAATAGAAGCTGCAGTTGGAGAGCTTAAAGGCCTTACGACTATAACCGGAGGCAGGTAACTGAAGTCCTGACACAGAGGCTGTTTAATCAGGGAAACACAAGGGGGGAATACTTCGAGGGGATTTCCTACAAAGAAAAAGAAGAGGGGGGAGAATAAGTGACCCCCAGGTCCACTCGCGCCAAGAGGAGCCGGCAGGCTGTGCGAGAGGAAGGAGAGTGTGTCCCCACGCTCGCGAGAGTGGCAGAGACTCGCCAGCTCGCCCCCTGGGGCCAGGTCCACTGGTAATAGTCTGCGAGGCGAAAGACAACCCCCTCTCGCCGCCGAGGATCTCGAGGATCTCGCGTGCTATCCAAGCAAGAGAAATAAAAAAAAGAGAGAGAGGAATAAAAGAAGGAGGCTAGCTTCAGGCGCGAGCAAAAAATATATATATATATGAACCATATTCATGTCTTAATACAGGACTTTCCCAATTGGGGAGGCATTGTAATCGTAGCGAAAGAAAAAAGATAAAGGAAAAAGCTGTTGTGCTCAAGGGCCCTCGTCCTTCTCGCCCGCCGAAGACTCCTCGTCCTCGCCATAAATCTCAGGCACGAGGTCCCGGGCGGTAATGTCCTCACAGTCATCTTTGACCACGCCCATCTCTCGCATCATCTTCAGGATCAGCTCGGCGGTCCGTATATTAGCATCCCGGCAAAAGTCCTCGACCTCGTCATGCGTATAATGTGCGGGAGGAGGAGGGGCCCGCAAGCGAGAGGTAGAGGCCTCTTGGAGTTGGGTCTTCTCTGTTTTCTGTTCCTTCACCTCGATCTCCAGCTCCTCGACACGCGAGCACAGTCTTTCAGCAATCTCGGCATCCTGCAAAAAGAACGAGCCATTAAATCTAGCGGGAGAGTGCTTGAGAAGGCCGGCCCAGTATCAACTCACCACTCCGCCACTAGCCTTGGCGAGAAGACTCTCGGCCTCCTCCAGTCGCTTGGTGAGATCCCCAGACTTCTCACGCTAGGCAGCGAGTTGGGTGTTTATCTCCTTCCAGCTTTGAGTGTTGTAAATTAGGCGGCGCGAAAGTCGATGAGAAAGCTCGAGGGTGCGCAGCTGCGAGTGGGCTGTCTTGAAGATGAGATCCCGCGTGGAGGCCACGTCGAGCGCGTCAGGGGCGAGACCCCCATAGAAGTCGAAGACTAAGGAGAAGGCATGGGCAGAAGACTCTGCTTGCTCTATCCAAGAGGGGAGGATGGTAGAGATGGATACCCGATGTGCCCCCTTATCCCAGATGAGCGAAGGCTCATTGGCACCGTCGGGGACAGACGAGCCCACGTTGAAGTTTAAGTTGGCGGATGGAGCAGGATACGGGAGAGGAGCCTTCCCGCGAGAAGGGGACCGGAGAGGTTGGTGAGAAGAGCTCGCGGGTGGTGCGAGAGGGGCCGTGTCTTCAGGAAGCGAGACGGCCCTGTGCGGAGAGGTCAAGGGAGGCGAGTGAGGAGATTCGGACCCTAGGGATATGGGGCTCAAGGATCCCGGCGTCGCCACTGTGTCCGCAGGGACCTTGCCCTTCTCGGAAGGGAAGGAGACTACCTTCTTCAAATTCACCTTTAGTTTCTTTGAGGGGGTGAGGCGAGAGGTGGCCGAGTCCTCAGCCGCCCTCTTTCGAGGAGAGGGGGCCAGCGAATCTTTGGCCGCCTCGGATGCCATAGTACCGAGAGCCATGTCTTTAGACGACTTGATATTACTTCTGTAGGGGGGTGCACCGGCACGTTTCTCTCTCCTAGGAGAAGCGAGACAGAGTCAGGGAAAAGGTTCAGCGAGAGGAAGGACCTAAAGGCGAGAAAAAGACGAGGGAGTCGAGCATACCTTCTCTGGGGAGCACGGGGAGCAGCGAGGCGAGCCCCCGCCTCAAGAACCTAACCTCGAAGTTCTTCCCAGCGAGGTACTCACAAAGGAGCTTGTCTGTGCCGCCGACCTGCGGAGTAACGTATAAGATATCCGCGGGCGAGACGGGCGCGAGAGGGACGCCACCCAGGTTGCCTCTGATGAAGACGAAACAGGTTAGCCAGTGATGATTTTTGTTTAGTGTCTCGCAGACATTCAGATTTAGCCCGGTGAAGAAGGAGACCCCGTCTTGATTGGCGTGGTAGACAAACATCTTCTGGAAGACGGTGAGACTGAATTCTATCCTCTCTCGCCGCATGTAGCATGCGAACGTGACGATAACTGAGATCGCGTTGGGGTTTAGCTTAGCAGGCATGACGCCGAAATACTTGAGGACTTGCTTCACCTCAGGCCAGAAGGGAAGCCGGAGCCCCGCCTCGAAATGCGAGACGGGGAAGGCAAGCTCGCCCGTATAGAATGTATTCACACTCTCGCCAACCTTGGGAGGGCGCGACTCGTAGCCTTCCGGCAAAAGGTCGCTTCGGAAGGCCTCGTATTCATCAGCGGAGAGACGACCGGGAGGAAAATCGTGGTCGGAGAATCTCTTCCCACAGCGGCTACGGCCTTCACCATCCTCTAGCATCCTTTTTCCCATGGAGCGCGAGACAAAAGGAAAGTCAGCGAGTGGAGTACCGGCGAGAATACGCGAAGAACGGTGAAGGGGAAGGAGGAGGGGGCTGGAGCGCGAGGCGAGCTGCGGAAAGAGGGGGAACCGCGAGCGGAAGTCTAGGAAAACATGGTTCCAGCCGATGCAGTGGGGGTATTTATAGCCCTCATAAGTAGGAGGGTAAGCAGATAGCGGACCACGCCGAGGAAGAGCAAGCGTCGGCCGACCCTTCCCCCTCCAAGCCTCGGGCGGTGGAACCCTAAGTGGGCCATCAACCCAAGAAGGCAGTGAAAAGATGGGCGCAGGGAAATAAAAGTAACAAAGTTTAAAAATTAGCATAAAAGAAGATATTAGTGCTGTCGCACCATTTAAGTAGGTAAATCACCAAATTAATACATTTAATCCCGTATAAAGACAGACAGCAAGTTCGAAAATCGCACAGCTTGCGATATATAAACAAATATTTTATTACAGAGATAAGGCGAACGAAAAGAGCGAGAGGCGAGAGGCGAAAGGAGTGAAGGTGGAGCTCTCGTCAATTCTTATCCCACCTTCATCGTCCTCCCCCGCGGCTTCTCACGCAGGGAGGACGACTGGGGATTTGGAAGGAGCGAGCTGCCTCGACACCACTACGGGAGAGGCGGAGCTGTTGGTCGATGTCATCCAAGATGGCCGGAGGATTCGTCTGGTCCACCTCAATGTCGGCATCTATCTCCGAAGACAGGCGAGCGCATTCCACCTATAGCCAGTCGATCCGGCGGTCTGCGGCTTGCTTCCCTTTTTCCAGCGCTTGAATGATGCGCGCGTGCTTCCGCAGCATCTCGGCCACCTTACGCTTCATCTCTATAGGGTCTGTGGGGTCGCCCAGGTAGTCCTCGATCTCATCTATAGGAGGGGGAGGCGAGGGGGCCAGATGCCTGGAGTAATCATCGACCGGCGAGTCGGCAGCCAGTGAGTCGTCAACATGGGTTCCACTCGCACCTAGGGAGGAGCCAGAGAGATAAAGCGGCAAGAGAAAGCAGGCGGCAAGAAGAAAAGAGTTGGAGTAGGGAGTAGAGCCTCTTACCTAAGCGGCGGGTGGAGCCCGATGTGGTAGAAGGATCATCCCTCCTCGTCATAGGGGTGGAGGGGGGAGTGGAAGCTTGAGGCGAGAGAGGCCGGGAAGGAAGCTCCGAAATATTGATACGAATGGTCTTAGGACGATGAGGAGGCACCGAAATTTTCTGGGAAAAGGTAGCAAGTAAAAAGTTGGTGGTGCAAAGAGATCATAGCAGGCCCGAAAGACTCACCACTTTTCCTTTGAGACTAGCTGGAGTGGGAGGTACATATACCTTCGGAAAGGAACGCGAAGGTTCTCCTACCGAGAGGGGAGGTTCCAGAACCTTTGCCCTTTTTGAGAGCGAGGTGGACGGCGGTAGCGAAGGAGAATCGCGTGCGGGGATTTTATTCAGACCCTCCGCCGTCGCCTTGTTCCGTTGGCGCACGGCCGCGATGCGATCTCGGAAACTTTGACTGAGAGACATAGAAGCGGATGCGGGAAGAGGATGGCCCCTTGCAGGGAGGCGATTTCCATATTTATAGACTAGGAAAGGGACCCACCCGAAGATTCCTCCAAATAAAATTCGTCGTATTACCACGAGCCTCAGTTGAACTATCTTTCCGAGCTTGTAAACAACCTCAAAAATAGCGGGGATTGTGTACAACCTCGAACTTGCAGACGAACGAGAGGGCTCAAGCGAGAGGGCCAGGGCAACGAAAGCCGAGCGAAAGGGCTCAAGTGAGGGGTACTAGGGAAGAGGCGAAAGGCGAGGGCACCGGGTGAAAGGCGCCAGGAGACAAGGTAAGGAGTGAGATTCATTGCATCGAGCGAGACGGCCTAAATGGAGCATGGCTTTCAATAGGTGAATGCCGAGATGGGAGGCTTTTCCGGCGAGTGGCCAGCTCCCCGCGCAAGAAGGCTCCAGGAGAGGAGCTCTCACCCGGGTTCGCCCTCTCGCCATGTGAGAGGACCTTATGCGAGAGGACCTTATGGAGGAGCACTCGCCAAGTGCCACTTTGGTTCAGGGCCGATTTAGGTAGGGCCAAGCCCACTTTTTGGGCCCTAGGGAGGTTCTACCCTTTTTACCCAGGGTGGTCTGCATTTAGCCTTTGCGAACAGTGGAGTTTGGCTGTTGGTAGACCGAGACAGGGATATTCTGGTAATTTCAGGGTGGTGAAAATTGGTTATTTGCAGTCCCAGATCGGAGGCTTATAAATAGACCGGTAAGGTGCCTTAAAAGAGCAAGCTTTCTTGACTCCTTCCATTTCTTCTTAGGCACCTAGCTCAGCATTGGCTAGGGAGGGGAAGAGCTTTAGTCTCTTCCAGGTACAAGGTAGGACCACCTCGCAGGGTCCTCCGGTCTAGTTCTTTGCCTCGAGTGTAATCCTAAGGGAGTAAGCGCAAGCTGCCCCAGTAGTTCTGAGCTTTAGGAGGAATCGACCTTGTTGGTTCCAACAAGTTTAGTGTGTGCCGACATAAGTCCTAGGTGTCGACACAACCGCTGCTGACAGAATTTCTGTGTGTCGACACAAGTCTTGTGTGTTGACACAATCTTGCTTCTTCTATCGACACATTTCCCTAATAAGCATTGACACTTGAAAGATTATGATATAATTCATTAATCAAGAATAAGTGTTTGATTTATAAGATCATTTAGAACAAAATTTATATATTTCTAAGTCTATCTTATCTATCCCTAAGATTGAAAAGGCTCCTTGATAACTATTCCTTTTCCAGACTGAATCTTAGCTTGCACCTTGGATTCTTTGTCATCAACTGGCTTCTTCCCTTTCAGATCTTTCTTTTTGAGCTCTTCTGCCTTAATCTTCTGCCTTTCAAAGTAATGATAATGCTTTGGGAAGTACTTGATAGGATCCACAGAGTTAGCAGGTAACTTCCCAGCTTTGATATCCCTTCTGAACTTATGTATGGCATCTTGCCTTTTCTAATATTTACCCCACTCTTGTTAAGAATACAATTTTCCTCTATCATGCATATTATCTTTCACAGCTTTCCAAGTAGTAAGAATGATATTTCTGGATGTTGGACTCCATTGTTCAAAATTAGCCTTTAATTCAGCATGCTCTTTGAATCTTTTCTTAGATAGTTGAGCTTCTTTCTGAGTATCCCTAGCTTTTTGAGCTTCTTGCTCTTTTGTAAAGAAGCTTCAGACATTTCAACCTTTTCAATAATAACATTATGTGCCTCTTGTGGAGGGTTATACATTTGATGTACTACCTGCTGTACTGCTTCAAAATCAGATGGAGGATAGATGACCTGAGCAACTTCCTGCTGAACCCCTTTAATGTAAGCAGGTTAAATACCAGATTCAGCAGTAATATTATCATCACAAAAGGGTGGATATCCAAGAGTAGCTTTGATGGTATTGGATACACATTTAGCATGATCTGAGCTTGCTTTGATTAACACTCTCTCCCCCTTTATGACTTCTCTGGCCACATGATCTCTTAGATCATCTTTCTGAAACCTTACCTTATCTGCTAGATAATCTATGCCCTCTTTGTAGTAGAGTCTGAAATTCTCCAGTTGATCAGAAATAGCCTTTTGAGATGCCAGAATTTCTATTTGTACAGCAGCTAGATCTTCTTTGATCTGGTTAGATACTACAGTTTTCACATCAGTAGCAATATCTCCCATTTTTGTGAGAATAGCATTATGTGAGTCTATGAGATTTTCATTCATTCTGAATTAATTTTCTAGAATATATCCTTGTTTATCTATAATGTCAGCTATTTCAGTTTTCATGTCCTGTTATTGTGTGGCCAAGTAACTACATCATTATCTCCCTTATGGAAGCAATCTGTCATCTCCTTCATATGCAAATTTACTTCAAATCTGATAGACTTGATATCTTGGGCCAGCTGGAATTGCAATTCTTTGTGTGAGTCATCCACATATTTCTCCAGAGCAAGTCTTTGCTCATCCATTTTCACTTGCAGTTTCACAAAAAGTGGACTGAAGTCTATTCCTGGAGAAGATGTTTGAGGGACAGTTTGTAAGGCTTTCTTATAGCCCGTGCTCCTCTTCCTGAGTGAAACCAGCTTCCTTTTCATGGCCCTGGTGGTTTCTTCATCTTCCGAAGAATTTGAAGAACTTTATATAACCACAGTTTCCTTAGGACTTGAGGCATTTTGTGGCATCTCCCCATTAGTTCTTGCATCATGGGGGTCAGGGAACACGTCTTCCAAAGTTACCTCCTGTTGTATTTTAATAGGAGGTATAACGTTCTGTTGTCCATTAATTGGTTCTCCCTGGACATGAAGATCGTTGTCTAGGGTTTTCTCTAAGCTGGAGAGGTGGAGGTGCTCATCTTGATCTAGATCTGGCATATGCACATCCTGTGCTTCTTTTTTAGTGATGACTATTGCTGTATTATTGATTTCTGATACTCTGTCCATAACAGTATTAATTGCATGCTCACTCTCCAAGGCAACTTCAGCTATACCTCCCCCTTGGGCAGATTGCTGTGATTATTCAGGGTCTGTGTTGTCTCCCCTTGGAGTGAAGACCATCTGCTTCTCTGGTAGTTTAATGCTCTCCCCTTGGGATTGAGCTTCTTTATATGGTTGTTGTGTTGGTGATTTTCTTTGTTATTCTTCATCTGAGGTGAAGACAACCTGCTCTTCATAATCACTGGAAGATTCTACTTCCTGGGTTGTAGTTTTCTCACATGTTTCTGTGGGGTAGAAATATCTTTTGTCAAAACTCTATCCCATCTGGATAGTATTCTCAGAACCATTCTACTCATATGATTAATCTTATTTCCTAGAATTTGATTCATCACTTCTGGGATGGTGGATGCCAGATACAAGCTCAGTATCCTACCCAGATTTGGCTTCTTGGCACATTCTGTGATCTTGTCAAATATTACAGCTGACAAGTCTTTTTTCACTTTGAAGATAACTCTGGTCATGAGTTTGAACATGTAGGCAGAGATCCTATCATGTCCTCCTGTTTTGCAGAGAATAACTTTGCCCATTATCTCGGATAGAAACTTACCCTGGGAATTCATTCCCTTCTTGGTTAGTGAAGATCCAATCCTTGTATTGGGATCCAGCCCACACCATTGGAGTGCATCCCTTGTCATGGAGGATGTGATATCATCTTCTTCCATAATCTTAGGTAGGTGAAGAGACTTTCGTATACTCTTTGGTGAGAGTTTTACTCAAGTACCATTAATAGAGGACTTTATCTTATTTCCTTGAGAATCCATTTTTGCGGAAGTGTAAAATTAAAGAACTTCTTTCTTCCATATCCTTGAAGGTGCAGAGACCAATTATTCCATGATTAGGGTAATCAAGCCCTTGATTTCTGCCGAGGCAGTCTCGAATGCCTTGCGTACCAGTTCATATCCTTCATTGATCTTGTCTTCCTGTTGTGACGCCATTGGTGAAAGAGAGAGGAGAGTCGACGAGAGAATTTCTTGTAGACATAAAGTATAGAGTCGAGAGTTTTGAAAGCATAGTCGGCCAGATTTTGACTTCTCCTATTCATAGTGTACTTGTAAAAGGTTGGTCAAAAGACGTGCCTAACTAGGAATTTTACTTATTCGACAAAATTTTACATATGACGACAAAGATGACCTAGGTCTCGGCAGTACTTTATATGTGTCAACATGTTTATGTGTCGACATACTTTTGCCTGTGTCGACATAGACTACTTAAGTCTTGACTAAGAATTGAGGGTGTTGATATGTCTATGTCTCGACAATGATTATTGTGTGTCGACACAAAAATCTACCTGTACATGGTCTCGACAGAGTGCTGTCGACACAATTTGCTGATGGTGTAGACACAATTGGCGTGTGTCGACACAAACTTTCTAACTTAGCCAAATTTATTGAGAAATTTTGTGCTGACCTACCATCTCATACTAAGTTTAACATACCTAATTCAATATTAAATTATTGAATTACTTTAATCCAGAGGTTTTGTAAATATATACGCAATTTGATTGTTAGTGTTGACAAATTCTAGACATATGTCTTCTTTTTCAACATGTTCTCTGATAAAGTGAAACTTGATTTCTATATGCTTAGTTCTGCTATGTGAAATAGGATTTCTAGCAAAAAATATAGCACTAGTAGAATCACAATATAATGGAATTCTACTTACCTTGATGTCATTATCTTCAATTTGATGTTGTATCCACAACAACTGAGCACAACAACTGCATGCAGCTATATACTCTGATTCAGTAGTGGAAATAACTACACTCGTTTGCTTTTTGCTGCTGCATGACACCAACCTTCCACCTAGGAACTTACATGTTCCTGTGGTGCTTTTCCTGTCTTCTTTGTAGCCTGCAAAAGTCTGCATCTGAGAAACTTGTTAGTAAGAAATCTCTATTCTTAAGGTACCAAAGACCTAGATTAGGTGTGCCCTTTAGATATCTCAAAATTCTCTTGACTGTAGTATAATGAGATTCCTTTGGGCAGGCTTGTTACCTAGCATAGACACATGTGGCATACATGATGTCAGGTCTACTAGACGTCAAGTAAAGAAGGGAGCCAATTAGCCCTCTATACAAAGACTCATCAATAAGTTTTCCTGCTTCATCTTTGCCTATAGACATACTTGTCTCCATTAGAGTTTTCATGGTGGAGGCTGAATCCATGTCATATTTCTTAATTAACTCCTTGGTGAACTTAGACTGAGAAATGGACAATCCATCATCAGTCTATCTATATTGGAGTCCCAAGAAGAATTTCAGCTCACCCATGCTACTTATCTCAAACTTCCCTTGCATTAGTTTGACAAACTTACTACAAAGGTTGTTTTAAGTAGAACCAAAGATAATGTCATCAACATATATCTGGACTAGGATGATCTTACCTTTTGATTTCCTAAAGAATAGAGTCTTGTCAATTTTCCCTCTTGAGAATTTATTCTCAATAAGGAAAGCAGACAGTGTTTCACACCAAGCCCTAGGGGCTTGTTTCAATCCATATAGAGCTTTCTTAAGCCTATATACATAGTTGGGATAAAGAGGATCTACAAAACCTGATGGTTATTCAACATAAACTTCCTCTTATAAGTCACCATTAAAAAATGCTGACTTTATATCCATTTTAAATACTTTGAACCCTTGATAAGCTACATAAGCAAGGAACAGTCTTATTGCTTCTAACCTTGCCACTGGGGAAAATGTCAGATCAAAGTCTATCCCTTCTTCTTGTTTGTATCCCTTTTCTTCCAGTCTGGCTTTGTTCTTGATTATAGTGCCATTTTCATCTAACTTGTTCATGTAGATCCACTTAGTTCCTATGATATTGTGGTTCTTTTATTTAGGAATTGACTCCCAGACTTTACATCTTTTGAATTTATTCAACTCTTCCTGCATGGCATCAATCAAAGTTGTATCTTGTATAGCCTCTACAAACTTCTTAGGTTCAATCTAGGATCGTAAGCTTGAACATAGAACTGTGTTCATGCTCTTGCTTCTGGTCAAAAACTCCATGTCTTGCATCACCAATGATTTGGTGTGTTGGATGATCCTTCAAATGTCTTCTTGCTGGAGGAAATCTTTCTACCTCTTGGTATTCATCATTGTCTTCATCTAGATGTACTTCATTGTCTTCATCTCCATCTAGTGAGACTGTACTCCCCTTGAACAACATCCATCATTTTCTTCATCCTATCTTGCAGGTTGGTCTTCATTAATTGTTTGCTTGTCCATCTTTTCCTTCAAACCTGTAGGACTAACAGAAGTGCTAGACAGCTCACAGTTAATTAGCTTAGACTCATCAAAGACTACATGTACAGATTCTTCTACAACTTGTGTAGTCAAGTTGTAGATCCTGTAAGCTCTACTGTTATTGCTGTACCCAACAAATATCCCTTCTAGGGATTTGGCAGCAAACTTAGTTTGATAGTGCTTGCAATTATTCAGAACATAACACTAGCTACCAAATATTCAAAGTAAGATCTGTTTGGTTTTCTGCCTTTCATAATCTCATAGGATGTCTTCTTGTGTCTTTTATTGATGGATGCTCTATTAAGAACTTGACATGCAGTATTTACTGCTTACACCAAGAAATATTCTGGGAGAGAAGTGTCACTTAGTAGTGTTCTACTTGCCTTAATAACTATTATTTCTTTCAGCAAGCTCATTTTGCTGGGGAATTCTAGGTGAGGAGAACTCCTGATGAATCTCATGTTCTTAACAGAACTTTGTCATGCATTCAAACTTAAATTAAGTCCTATAGTCACTTCTGATTTTGACCACTAAATTTTTAAGTTCATTTTGAATTTGCCTAACAAAATTCTGGAAGACAGTTTGGGTTTCAGATTTCTGCCTCAAGAAGATAACCCATGTAAATCTAGAATAGTCATCCACAATTACAAATGAGTAAGATTTCCTACATAGACTATGAACAGGCATAGGACCAAATAAATCCATATGCAGGAGGTAAAAACATCTCACAGAGTCTTTGGTATCAAGTCCATGGAAAGAGGTCTTGGTCTATTTGCTCTTTTGGCAAGCTGAACATACACCGTCTTTTATGCACTTGACCTGAGGACCATTCCTCACTAACTCCATACTAAAGAGTTTGCCTACTGACTTGTAGTTCAGGTGAGCTATCCTCTTGTGCCAATTGACACAATGAGATGCTTTCTCATCTGTAACTAGACAAATAGGAGAGATCTTATTCTCACAATCAAAGTTATGACAATAGACTTTTCCTTTCCTCGTGCCTGTCAGAATGATCTCTTGATCACCTGACCTTCTTATTTGGCACACACACTTGAGGAAAGAAGTGTCTTAACCAAGATCACTTAGTTGGCTTATTCTAATTAGGTTATGTTTTAGACCTTTCACATAAGTCACTTGAGTGATAGTAATAGAGTTATTTGAAATGTTACGAGACCCTTTGTTGACTCCCTTTTCTGATCCACCAAAGATCACTTTGGGTCCATTTTCTATGGGAGAGTAATCCTTCAACATCCATCTTGTTCCAATCATATGCCTTGAACATCCACTGTCCAAGTACCATATAGGGGTATGGCCACTTGGACTCACCTACATCAAAAAAATTTACCTATGCTTAGAACCCCAATTGTTATTGAGTCTTAGGTCCAGGTCAGCTTGATATTATACATGCTTACATGCAGCCTTTCTGATAGGTAAGATGGCCTTATATTGAATACTAGCATTGAACCAACAATCAATGGCAAAGTGGCCCACCTTGCCACAACACCAACAGTCAAATCTGTTGTACCTTTTCTTAAGTACAGGCTTAATAATATTACTATCAGCATTCCTTTTCAGTGCTGGTGCTGGAACAGCAAACACTAAAGATTCCTTAAGAACTTGATGGGTTTGCTCATGGGGTGCCCTATTAGAATTTTCACCCTAGACATTCAGATCACCATACTTACAGTGACCATGAGTGATGTCATGATCAGACCTGTTAGTAGGTTGCATCACTTTTCTTAAAGAAATAGGGGGTTTCATAGCTAGTAGCTGAATTGGGGCTTTGCCTTTTCTTTGAGAATTGGCTTCCCTTGTTCTTCCCTTGAAGCCTAATCCTGTCTTATCCTTTTGGGAGATGAAATTATCAATTATAGGTAAGACTGACTTTTGCTTAGAGAATTTAGCCACAAGATCCTTTTCTTTCTGAAGTCTTACTTCCAGATTCTTGATGTGATTATTTTTGAAAGTGATTGTACCCATCTGAATAACAGTTATGTTTTTCAGTTTAGCAACCTCTTTCAATTTCAAATCCAACATCTTTGCTGAATCTGATGCAGCCAGTTTGAGAGATTCAATTTCCTCAACCTGCTTCTTGACAATGAATTTGCTTCTCTTAAGAGCTTGTAACAGACCACCATACTCATCAATTATTTGATGAACATCCCCTTTAGACTCAGAAGCATCCACATCTCTTGATGTAGATGCTTCTGATTCAGATCCAGTATAATAATAAGAAATTAAGGATGGATTATATACCTTACTGGGACCAGACTGATCCTTGCACTAATCTTCCTCAGATAGAGCTATCAGCCCTCTGCAATAATGATGTTCACTTCCATTTATGGAATCCAGCATTTGCAAGAATTCTGTTTCCATAGAATTCTCTTTTGTAGTGAACAATCCTATATAAGCTTCTGCTTCATCCTCTTCTCCTGATTTTGATGATAAAGAGTCAGTCCAACTCTTCTACTTCTGGGCAACAAGGGACCTCTCCTTCTTTCCCTTATTTTGATGATTTTTCTTGTCCTTAGACTCCTTTCTCTTTTCAGGACAATCAGCTATGACATGTCCAGGCATGTTGCAGTAATAACAAATAATTTTAGAAGTAGTTTGTTTACTAGGATTAGAGCCATTCCTATCATCCTTGGAAGGTTTCTTCTTCTTATAATAGTAATCTTTTGAGATGGATGTAGATGGCTTTGATCTCCATTTCTTCTTCTTCATGAACCTCGGAAACTTACTTGTAAAGGCATCAAAATCTACATCAGAGTTGTGGCTGTCTGAAGTGTTGATGTCAGGATATTATGATTCAGGCTCGGCAATTCTCCTGGGTTGAGAAGGAGACTTTCTCCTACCCTTTCTTGAAGCTTCATCCTTGAATGCTACTAACTTTTCTTTATATTCAGACCTTTTGCTTTTCTCCTAATCCTTTCTGGTAGTGAGTTGCATCTCATAAGATAACAATTTTCCAAACAAGGTTGGGGGAGGTGTATCAGCAAACCTGGACACCTCTCTGATGGCATATATTTTTGTATCCCACTCCTTGGTTAGTGACCTGAGAAACTTGTCATTCAATTCATATTTGCTAAAGACTCTTCCATATGTAATTAACTCATTTACAATTCTAAAGAATTTCTTGTAACATTCAGCTATGCTATCAGTCTTGTCTTGTCTAATGCTCTCATATTATTGATTTAACATAGACTTTCTATCCCCTCTTACTTCTCCAG
This sequence comes from Platanthera zijinensis, assembly GCA_039513925.1. Classification (NCBI taxonomy): domain Eukaryota; kingdom Viridiplantae; phylum Streptophyta; class Magnoliopsida; order Asparagales; family Orchidaceae; genus Platanthera; species Platanthera zijinensis. The sequence continues at coordinate 191,647,733 of CM077084.1, forward strand.
TTCCCTCCATGTAGACAATCAAAGTGTCCCACATCTCCTTGGAGGTTTTGCAACGTACCAGATTCTTGAATGTAGAATCATCTATAACACTCATAATTATATTTTGTGCTCTCTTGTCTAAGGTTTCTAGGATGATATCTTCATTAGTCATTTCAGAATAGCTCTTTGGAGTTTTGAGATTTGCATCAAGAACTGATATGTTCATTAGAATGAAAGGACCTTCTTGAAGTGTGATGTAAATTCTTGGATCAGATGCCTCCATGAACAATCAGACCCTCTTTTTCCATATGCAAAATTTTTCTTTCCTACAGATAGGAAGTTTTATGGATCCAAGTTACTTCTGATTCTCACTTTAACCCATTCTGGCTAACAATTAATTGCCTAGGATATATACTCAAACTGTTAGGTCTATATTTGAGCAACCTCCCTCTGATACCACTTGAAAGATTTGGTTTAAAGAGCCTAAACACCTAGAGGGGGGGGGGTGAAAAGGTTCTAATCCTTTTAACAACTTTGGCATTTAACAAAGTTATACACAGCAAAATTATCACAGCACAAAGAATAACAATCACAAAAAATTCACAGCACAGACACAATAGTTTATAGTGGTTCCCCAATTTATGGGAACGTCCACTCTCCCCTTTCACCTATCCAGTAGAGAGCTGGATTCGGCCAAACTTTCTTCCACTATCTCAGATCCACAGATCTTACAACTTAGAACCCAACTGGTTCCTACAACTCAGACTTCTTCAAGTCCTACACCTCAGATTCTTCCCAAGAATCCTACCTCAGGCAATAGCCCTACCTTAGCCTTTATTACCAGGCCTACAACTCAGACTTCTTCAAGTCCTACCTCAGTCTCTCAGCCCTTTCTTAGACTTTATAAATTTAGGCTTATAAATCAGATATAGATAGGATCTTACAAGGAAATTAATTGTTTAAAATAATAAAATCTTCACCCTGATAGAAAGAGAATAGGGTGAAAACTTCTTGATCAGTTCTTGATTGAACTGATTACTCAAGATCCAACCTGTGTTAGCTTCTTCAAAGCTTATTGAATTTGAACAAAGTAAGGTTGATCTTCAATTGGACTTGGAGATGATCTTCAATCCAGCTTCTTTCTTGAATTCAGAATCAGATCTAAATTTTTCTTGTAGACTCTTCAGGATCTTCCTTTTTTGGGTTTGTCTCTTGTTCCCCCTCTCTTGTTCTTTGCTTCTGATTATGAGAGAATAGATCTATATATAGAATCCATCGAAGGTTACCGACTGATTTGTTTTATAACTGCCTTCTGATAGCTCTGACAGATGTGTCAGCTTTGTTACTTTTGACAGTTGTTAGGTCTGCAGTCTTAACAACTGACTTCTCCTTGAACTTCTATCATAGCAAAGAACTATCAGCATAACACTTCAGATGTGTCGACCCAAATAGACCATGTGTTGACACAAGTCTTAATAATTTCGACATAGCTCCCAATGTGTCGACACGGTCATTCTTTATCTTCTTGACACAGCTTCTGTTGGATGTGTTAACACAAGTCCTGTGTGTCGAAACAACTACATCTAGTCTTGACATAGCTTTTGTTGACAGATTTCTTGAGTGTGTGTCGACACAAGTCCTGTCTATCGACACAACTGCTTCTGATCTCGAAATAGCTGTTATTGACAGATTTCTTGAGCATGTGTCGATACAAGTCCTCTGTGTCGACACAACTACTTTTTGTCTTCAACAAAGAAGGACTTGAGTGTGTGTCGAAACAAGTCCTAGGTGTCGACACCAATGCTGCTGACATATTTTCTGTGTGTCGACACATGTCCTGTGTGTCAATACAATCTTACTTCTGGTGTCGACACATTTCCCTCACAAGTGTTGACACTTGTATTTAGAAACGTTTCCTGCATTTCTTTAACCTGGACATTGAAAGTCAACATCCCATCAAATACTCATTGATGTATATCATTGAGTTAAGTGAGGCTTCTCCAAATCAAGTACATAGTTTCGAGTGTACCCAACACTAGACTGAGTTATTGTGACATGCCCACTCTTTTAGTTCCTACCTTTGCATTGTCTCAGCACTTAGATATTAGTACTTTGAGCGCGCTTGTTTTTGATCTATTATAGATCAGTCTACATGACACATTTGGCTATTCATTTCTCTGCGTGTCTAGCTATGGTCCTATCCTCTTCCATTTCTGATTCTTTGGCTATTGTGCCTCTGGATGTGGTGTCCCCTAAATATACTTATATACCACACCCTGTTGCACGCATTTACCCACCGCCATTTGATGACCCTCATTTCCCCACGTTAGTGATTATAGTTGGGTCCATTGAGTTGTTTCGCTCGTACATCTTTTCACATTCGGGAGCGTCCAATTCAATTTTTTATGATGAGCGGTTCACTTTGGCATATCTTCATGCCAAGCGTGAAAATATTAAAATTGAAATTAAGAATGTGGTTTTGGAGCCCATCAAAGTCATCTCTGATTTTATGGCTCCCGTGCCACCTGACTTAACCCCTTATCCTCCATTTGGGTCTAGTCATATAGCACATGGATTCTCTCCTCATGTATCTATTACATTAGAGTTTCTTTTTAGGTTATGTCGCACACACTTCCACTCCTTTCTGAGACCGTCCGGCGCTAGATTTAGTGATTTGGGTTTAGTCTGGTCAGTCCCCGAGCGGATGTCTTCTGGCCCTGTTAATAAATTAATACGTAGGAACGCCGACCCATCTATGATTATGAAGAACGCCAGATTGCAAGCTTTTATTTAAGTTTTTTATAAAGCACAGGGTGTTTCACTTTATTTCAAGTTTCGGAGTTTTTACTGTACGTCTCTATTCCACCGGAGTGCCTTTCTCCGTCATCTCTTCCTACCACTAAATATTCTCTTGGGATGGGGAGTGTTAGTACTGTCATCTCTATTTCCCATGTTGACTCTTTGGTTCTTTAACCGGATGGTAAGATTCTTGTTAATTTTCTTTTGCTTGACACCCTTTTGAGTTTTCTCGAAAGTCTTATTATTTGTGTGCCAGACAGGTTCTCAGTACTGATTGATGTTCATGCTACTATGACACGGATTGCGGGGCCAGATTTTCCCTATATTTCTGCTGCTTCCGACTGTTCCCCCCTCATGGTCCACTCATCGGTGATGAGTAATTTTGAGTGTGGGAGGATTGATGGACACGTTGCTGACACGACCGCCAATGATCCCCGTCTGAGAAAGTTCGTCAATTGGGACGATCGCTGCGATAAGCTCGAGGATGGGATCAACGTCCGCCCCCATTATATAAAATATTTAATTATAATTTAAATAATTAAATATTTTAAATAATTTTATAATTTTAGCAATTTTATTTTAAGTATTTATTTCATGTTTATTTTTCATTTCATGTGTAATGATGGGTGCTTATAACCATCATTTATTGTTTTAATTATTTCATTTCATGTGCTATGATGGGTGCATATAACCACCTTATCTTTAATTTGAATTTTGAATTTTGAATGGAGGGAGATTTAGTGGTGTAGGCTATATATAGCCATGTTATGAAGGATTGATTAGAGAATGAAAAATTGAAACTTTGAATTCAAAATTTTAATTTCTCCCTTACCTCTCTTTTCCCCCTTAGGAAAAATTTGGCCCCCTCATTCTCCTCCCCTCTCTTTGGCCTCTGGCCACCCCTCCTTCCTCTCCCTCTATTCCGCCTCCTCTCCACTTCCTCCTCCCTCACCTTTCCTCTCTAAAGAAACCCGACCCCTTCCCCTAAAAAATCCGACAACCCTCTTCCCTACCAAAACCAACAAACCTCTTTCTTTTTGGGTGAAATTCGGCCAAGGCAAAGATCCCCCTTGTGGATTCCCACTCCGGTGTGAAGCGACGAAGGCGGACAAGTTTGTTATCCATCCGGCGAGACTCCGGCGGAGCCGTTGATGGACGATCCAAAAATTGTGAATCGGAATCATCCATTCTGATTGGGTAACAAAACCTTGCTACTTGTGTGTTTTCCCCTCTAGATTAATTTTTGTTGTTGAATACTTTGTCGTTGAATCTTGATAACATTAATTTATCGTAGTTACTTCGATTGATTTTGTCGTTCATCCTTATTTTATTTAAGATCGAGAGGTTTGGCGCCCTTTCGTTTTCTTTTTGTTGGGAGAGATCGATTGTTTCCGAATCGCAAATTTTTGTAGATCTCTTTGGGTACAACCATCGCTCGATCGGACAGGGTGAGTCCTTTTAGCCGGAAATAATATTGGCATATAGACTTTATTCGATCCTAATCGGTTTGGCTACCAGTACGTTAGCATTTAATTGATATAATTGCTTAGCATGTGCGTCGCGTTGGAAGTTTTGTTAAAGTGTAGAATTGGATCATAAAGTGGCATTCGTGAGTGTCCGCAGACCTTTTCGGTGTCAACGCGTAAGCCTGCATAAAAGGGCTATCTGAGAGAATCCATGCACAAACTTTTTGTAGTACCCAGCCAATCCTAGAAAACTTCGGACATCGGTGGCCGACTTCAACTGACGCCAGTCTCGCACTGCCTGAATCTTTGCGGGATCCACTGCCAATCCTGCTCCACTGATAATGTGACCTAAAAAGGCTACCTCCATCAGCCAAAACTGGCATTTGTTGAACTTAGCATGTAACTGGTGCTCCCTGAGCTTCTCCAGAGTCAGGTAAGATGTTGGGTATGATCTTCCTTCGTCCTCGAATAAATAAGGATGTCATCTATAAACACAATGATAAACCTGTTGAGGTATGTTTCAAACACCCGGTTAATCAAGCTCATGAATGCCGATGGCGCATTCATGAGCCCAAAGGGCATCACGATAAACTCGTACAAGAAATATTTGCTGCTAAACACCGTCCTCCTAAATCCGTAGCTGATAGTATCCCGACCTCAGATCCCTCTTCGAGAACCAATGTGCTCCCTCTAGCTAATCAAATAAATTGTCGATCCTTGGCAGTGGATATGTTTTCTAGACTGTCAACCAGTTTAGTGCACGATAATCAATGCACCAATTGAGGGTCCCATCCTTCTTCTTTACGAACAAGATCGGAGCTCCCCAATGCGAGGAACTTGGCCTAACGAATCCAGCCTCCACCAGCTCCTTAAGCTGACTCCTAAACTCCATCAGCTCCTTTGGAGCCATCCGATAGGGAGCCCTAGACACCGACTTAGCTCCCGTCACCAACTTGATTTGAAAATCCTTCTCTAGATGCGGCGGCAAACCTGGTAGCTTCTCTTGGAACACATCCACAAAGTCCCGCACCACCGATATATCGGCAACCACCGTATTGACCTCGACCATCTAGAAGAACACATGATAAACCTCATCTCCCTGTATGGGGGCCTTGACGGCCTGAGTAGAAGATAACATCCTACGAGAGACAGGAGTAATACCTTCGAAGGTCGCGAAGGTGCCGTCATAACTCAGTATAACCTTCTTTGTCAGGCAATCTATCTAGGCGTAGTTCCAAGTAAGCCATGGCATGCCCAAAATTAGGTCGAAGTCTGGAATCCTCAGTAACATAGTCTGGGCCTCGAGCGTCAGTCCATCAATTGTCACCCTTAGGAGGCACTTAGCAGTTGTTAAGACCTCCGTATTGTTGGGGAGACTCACCCTTCTTGTTACTCCCGAATAATGCCTGACTCCTTCCAATCCCTTTATGAAAGTTATTACTTCAAGGTTAACTAGTCACCTAGAGGGGGGGTGAATAGGTCTTTTAAATTTCTCTAAGACTTTTTGTGATGTTTATAATTTGGTGATCTCGAGCTTGTCCTAATTACCTGCAATGCAATAAATAAACAAGCAACACAGCAAGCACACAAGTATTTATAGTGGTTCCCCAATTGGGTACATCCACTTTCCCTCCCACATATCAAACTGATTGGTTGGACTAGGCACAAACTCCACCAATCTGCTCCTCAAAGCTAACACCCCAGGCCCTCAGCCTTACACAAAGATTATTTTCTGAATCCAAACTCAGAACCACAAGGATTCCTACCTCAGAGCCTTGCAGTGCTCCTACAGCTCAGTGGTCTACTGACCACCTACCTAAGCCTTACTTCTAAGGCCTACAGCTCAGGCACAAAGTGCCCTACAACTTTAGGCACAAGGACTTAATCTAAAAGTATTGCAGCACTCCTACAACTAAGTACCTGTCCAGGTACCTACCTCAGTGCCCCTCTAGGAACCTAGAGCTCAGCCTCCTCCAAGGCCTGCAACTCAGTGACACACTTGTCACCTACATCTCAGTGACTCACCAGTCACCTACCTCAGGCACTAGGCCATACACTCATGCTGGGAGGATAGCCCTACCTCATATCCACACATAGATCCTTCCTCAGATAGCAACACTCTCCTACCTCAGGCAATTAAGCCCTACAGCTCAGATCCATACTTGGATCCTACCTCATTACCCTAGTAGGGCACCTACCTCAGTGACAAATTTGTTACTTACCACTCAGGCACAAAGTGCCCTTCACTCAAATTCAGAAAAATTGAATCCTACAGGAAAGTAATCAAGAAAATTGAGCAACTGACTCAAAGATAACCCTATGAATCCAACTTGATGGACTGAGCAAATATCAGTCTATCCCACTTGTTGTAGAAGGGATGAGTCTTTTTCTACACCTACCTGCTGAGGAAGGCTTACAGTCATTTGCATAACTCTCTCCTTTTGCTGATTGAATTAATCAGCAAACTTGTTCTCAAGGAAACAATCTAATTGAAGTTTCAGCTATATTCCTCCCTTAGCCTTCTAGCTTGCCAGCTGGACTTTTTCTTTCAAGCTTGTCGAAGAAGATCGAAGTCCAGCCGCCTCTATTTTTCTTTATCCTTCTGTTCTGGTTCACGGTTTCGTTCTCCTATTTTGTTAACCCTAATCTTCTTTTCTTCTCTTTCTTTTATACCAGTTGATTTGAATCAATGGCACTACCTTAATGTGGGCCCAGTAAAGTATGGTGAGCTCCACCTCCCTCAGAAGAAGACAAATAGTTGCTTCCGCCGCTACTATAGCTTTCCCACAACAGTATGAAGTACTTAGACTGGGCTTGACTATCGTCGATCTGAGTTCGACATATTCTATGCTAAGCTCGACGAACTTCAGAATCTTCAACATTAACTTGAGCTCGATGAAAGGATGGCTCAGGTCGATGAACTTTGAATCTTTAACCTTTAACCTGAGCTCGATGATCTGTGAGCTGAGCTCGAGGAACACTGAATCTTTAACCTTTAACCTGAGCTCAAAAAAATGTGGGCTCAATCTTCAACCTTCAACTTATGCTCGATGATCTTTCAGCTGTGCTCGTTGAATTCCCCTTTCTGGACTTAGAAGATTTTTGTTGGCTTTTTCTCAGCGGTTCCTTCTCAACTATCTCAGCGATTTCTTTTTCACAGCTGCGACACTTCTGTCTCAGCGATTCCTTATCAACTGTCTCAGCAGTTTCTTCTTCATAGATGAGACAGCCTTCTGTCTCATCGGTTTAGCTGAGACTAACACTTCTCTCAACAATTTTTGTTTGGCTTCTCAACTTTCTGAGCGGTTCTGCTGAGACATTCTTCTCAGCTATCTCAGCGGTCTCAGCAGTTTTTGCCTTAGTCAAAAAGTCTGACTTCCAGCTTCCTCCTCCTGTTCACCGGTCCAATCAAGGACAACCTGCATGTAATGACTCTAGCACACATCAAATACATTATTCCCCTTAGCATGATTGGTGATGACTCTTCAAATCCTAAGGAGCATTGAAGGGCACAATTCCCAACAATCTCCCCCTATTTGAAGAAGGCAGACCACTTATCCATGCTAAGGAGTATCTACCAAAAAATATATCATGATGAGTCTAAAAAGACATTACCATGACAACTAGCCATCCCAGTATAAGATATATCCCCCTAGGTGGGATATCATGACACTATGATTAACTAACCAAAATCACTAGTGACTAATCAATCACTATCAGTGTAATAGTATGATTAGTAGAGACAACTTTATTAATCATTTATGTTGGTACCCTAGGTTTTGATTTGAGTTCAGTCTTCTCTTTTAGTCTCTTGACCCAAGATTTATCTATAGTCAAAGGTTAGTTGATAGGATAGATTCTCTAGTTGTGTAGAATTTCCTGTCCAGATGAAAATCTGGCTAAGTAATTTCTGGTTCGACTATGGTCGAACGTCGCTCGACTATCGTCGATCAGCCGATCGACGATCGTCTTCCTGATAGCTCGACTATCCGCTTGATAGGTTGACTATTGTTGTCTGTGATAGCTCGACTATCTGTTGATAGGTCGACTATCTGTTTTCCATTGATAGTTCGACTATCTGTTGATAGGTCGACTATCTGCACTTCTTGATAGTTCAACTATCTGCTTGGATAGTTCAACTATCAGATAGTTCGACTATCTGTTGATAGGTCGACTATCTGTTTTCCTTGATAGTTCGACTATCTGTTGATAGGTCGACAATCTGCTCTCCTTGATAGTTCAACTATCTGCTTGGATAGTTCAACTATCTGATAGTTTGACTATCTGTTGATAGGTCGACTATCTGCTTTATGTGATAGCTCGACTATCTGTTTGATAGGTCGACTATCTGTTCTTCTTTGATAGTTCGACTATCTGCTTGATAGTTCAACTATCTGATAGTTCGACTATCTGTTGATAGGTCGACTATCTGTTTTGGTTGATAGCTCGACTATCTGTTGATAGGTCGACTATCTGTTTTCTTTCATAGCTCGACTATCTGTTTGATAGGTCGACTATCTGTTTTGCTTTGGTAGTTCGACTATCTGTCTTGATAGCTCGACTATCTGATAGCTCGACTATCTTTTCTGATAGGTCGACTATCTGCTGTGGTAGTTCGACTATCTTCTTTGATAGTTCGACTATCTGTATCGTTCGACTATCTGTCTGATAGGTCGACGATCTCTGTGCTTCGGTCGATGATCTCCGAGGGTCGTTCGACGTTTTGCTGTATGTCTTGAGTAATTTTGTCATCTTCTATGATGTGATTTATTTCATATTTATTTTGGCATATTTTATAAAAGATTGTTTGAATAAAGTTGAGATATTATTTCCATGCAATATCTGCTCCATTCCTTATGCATGAGCTAATCTTTTCTGACAATGTTGTTTGTCTTATTAGCTGGGATATGATTTATGCTTTATCTGTCAGGCGGTCCTTTATAGCCGTTAGACTCAAAAAGTCTTCCTTGGCCGTAAAGAGTCTCTTCTGATGTGACTTTCTCTAGTATTATTTCATCAGAGTTATTTGCAGCTTCTTAAAAAGCTTTATCCTCTTATAGGATATCTGTCTGTAGTATTTGTTTTGCTTTATGCTTTTTGCAGCACAGCTTGCAGATTTTAGTAGAAGACAAGATTCAAACTCAAATTAAAGTCGTTGCTGCTGCTGTTATATAAAGAATTCTTTGGAGAAAGAAATCAACTAGTTCTGATATACAAAAAGCTAACTGCAGCATTCAAGCTTACAACTTACAGTTTACAACTGCTCTCAGCTTGTTCACATCCAACTGAGAAGAAGTTTTAGCTCTTCACTCTTCTTCAACCTGAGTTCTCCTGCTTACAGGAAGATTTTCACTCAGAGCTTTTTGAAGAAGAAGAAGAAGAAGATAGTTGGCTGAAGAAGAATTTTCTATTCATATTCTTTATCTTCTTGTAGCTTTTTCCTTCAGATTTTCTGAAGTGTTTCTGCACTGAAGTAAGACTTCACCTGGACGTTCTTTTAGCTTGGGGGAGCCTTGACTCTTTATAGCTTTCTAGCTCAGTGCAAGTTCTTGTGTTTCTCTAATCTATTGTAAAATAGAGAAGACATTTTAACCTCCTTTCTCCCTCCTGTAAAGGGTTATTACTCCCTTCAAAAGTATACCTTGGTGGCAGGGCACCTGATCAAAAACCTGTGTTGGTTTTTAGACACCTGATCAAAAGTCTAAAGGGTTTCTGGATCTACCTGAAGCAGATCTTGTTGGTAGCAGGGCACCTGATCAAAAACCTGAGTGGATTCCTACCTTGTTGGTAGAAGAGTGGACATACCCAAGTTGTTTGGGGAACCACTATAAATTCCTTGTGTCATCTGGATTGTTTAATTAATTCTCTGTGCTGATTGGTTGTGATTAGATTTTAACTAGGATTGCTAGTTGCTGTTTAGGATTCCAAGCCTTAAATGTAATTACAGTTGGCTGCCTTTTGTGCACAACACTTGTGTTAGGCTTTAGGGTTTCATCTCAAATATCTATAACCTTCATTCCGTAATTAACTCCAAGGGAGTTGAGTAGACAGTCAACTTTGCTAGTGCAATTTTTTATTACTCTATTCACCCCCCCCCCTCCCTCTAGAGTAGTATCTATCCCTTTTCTTTCAATTTGTATCAGAGGGAGGTTGTCTGACTGAATAGGCTAACACCTAAGGCACAAGATCCTGATAGATACCAAAGTTTATAGATATTCTCTTTCACTATCATGGCCCAATTCAAGGATTACTCTAGCACCAGACCTCTAGCATGTAACTTAGCCAAGTTCAGCATCTGGAAGGCAAGGATTAAATTATATATGAACTCTATTGATGAGAGTATTTTTGCTTCTATTTTGACAAGACCACCAAGAGCACCTGCTGCAGCTACTGCTTCATCATCAACTGATATGAGTGCAGTGCCTCCACCAGATTACAATGATGAATACAAAAAGGCAAAGATAGAAGATGCTAAGGCTATGAACATTCTGGCTCAGACAATGTCTGATGAAGTATTCCAGAAGGTTGCTGACTGCTCCTCAGCAAAAGCAATGTGGGATGCACTGAACCAGATTGTAGCTGATTCAGCTGATGAAAGGAAGGACAGAAGGTCCAACCTTATCTCCCAGTATGAAAATTTCAAGAAAACTGATGTTGAATCAGTTGAAGCAATGTACACAAGGCTCAGCTCAATCATCAATGAGCTGAGGACTCTTGATAAGGATATTTCATTGACAGAGGTCAATGATAAGATTCTTATGTGCTTCCCTAGCACATGGGATCTGAGGATCTGGCCTATCAAGGAGGCCAGAAGCACAACAGAAATTTCAACAGAAGCCCTTCTCGACAAGCTCAAGTCTTTTGAGCAAGTGCTGAAGTCCAGGGAAGCTGAGGCTGAAGCAAAGACTACAACTCCCACAAGAAAAGAGCAAACCCTTGCTCTCAAAGCTGCTAATGCTTCTGAAGGAAGCCAGTCCAATGAGGAACTGATGGCATTATTTGCCAAAATGTTTCTCAAGATGGGAAGGAAAGATTTCAGAAAGAAGTCTTCAAAATATGAAGAAAAACCAAGGTATGATCGCACTCCTACTAAAGAAATAATTTGCTATGGTTGCAGGAAGCCTGGACATATTCTTCCAGATTGTCCAGAGGAAAAGAATAAAGAGAAAAGGAAAGACAAGGATCAGCACAGGAAGCATTCCAAGCCATCCTCCTACAAGAACAAAAAGAAGGAGAGAGGTTTTGTTGCTGAAACCAGGAGCGATTCTGATGAGGAATCTTCCTCCTCAAGCTCCAGTGAGGATGAGGAAGAAAAGAAGGCAAAGGATGTTTGCCTGATGGCAATTGATGCCTGCAGCAATCACTCAGCTGCAGAGAGTTCAGATTCTGATGAAGAAATGCCAACAGAAGATGAGGTATTGTCTTCTTACGATTTTATATCTGTTGAATTTAATTCAGATTTTAAATCCTTATGTTTAGATTTAATTAGTTCTGAAAAGGAAATAAAAGAGCTTAAAAATAAACTAGCTGAATCTGAATTAATTTCCATTGAAAACATTAGGCTATCAGCAGAACTCACTAATTCTAGTGAAGAAATAAAATTCCTTAAGAATGAATTAGCTAAGTCCAAAAGGTTAGAAGAATCTCTGAATGGTAGAAGCCTTAAGTTGCTTGAAATAACTAGCATGTCTAACACTAGGTCAGGCAATAACAAATTAGGCTTAGGAGCTTCTTCTAGTGAACCCCCAATCATTCTTAAAAACCACTTTCAACTCCAGTGAATTTTATTTCATGTAGTGGAATAAAGAACACTGAGCAAGTTAATCAAGTTAATAAAGCTTTAAATAAAGCTAAGAGAGAGAAAAGAAAACAAAAATTTAAGGAAATACAAAGAGCGTCGAACGCTGCTCGACGATCGCAGGCCCAATGGTCGAACGGAGATCGACGATCTGGGCACCCATCGTCGAACGCAGATCGACGTTTTCAATATGAATTTCAAAACTTCAACCAAAACTTTAGAAACCAGAATGAAAATAGAAACCCTAGGTTCTTTGACCCATCATCTGCATGGAGAATCCCACCTAGGAGATCTTACCCGTTAGGTTATCACCCTCAACCTGCTTATTCATTTATTTCCAGTTTTTCTTATATGAAAAACAAGGGACCCAAGGTTACCTGGGTCCACAATGTTTAACTTATTTTTCTACAGGTAAAGACCTATCCTATCACTCAGAATAAGTGGTATTTAGAAAGTGGTTGCTCCAAGCATATGACAGGAAATAAAGAACATCTGTCAAGGTTCAAGGCCAAGCTTGGCCCAAAGGTGATCTTTGGAGATTCAAGCTGTGCTCAAACTAAAGGCTATGGCAGGATGACAATTGGAGCTGTAACATTCAAGAGAGTTGCTTATATAACTGGACTGAAACATAATCTCATTTCAGTAAGTCAGTTATGTGATGCCGGATACCAGGTATCATTTTCTAACTCTCTTTGTAATATTACTTTAAATAATAATGTTGTGTTAGTAGGTATTAGACAAGGTAACATTTATTTAGTAGATTTTAACTCAACTCACTCTGAAATCTGCTTATTTAATGAAGTAACAAATAACAATACATTATGACATAAAAGGCTTAGCCATGTTAACCTCAAGAATATATCTAGGTTATCTAAACACAACCTTGTTAGAGGTTTACCTTCTTGCCCCTATAAGAAGGAGAGCCTATGCAAGGCTTGTCAATTAGGCAAGCAAACCAAGAATTCATTTAAATCAGTAAATAAAAGTGATTCTCCTAGAATCCTGTATTTATTACATTTGGACCTATTTGGCCCAATAAATGTATAGAGTTTAGGAGGGAAGTATTACACCCTAGTCATTGTAGATGATTTCTCCAGGTTCACTTGGGTGTTCTTTTTGAGAACTAAGGCTGATAACTTCAAAGCCCTTACAGATTTTCTATTATGTGTGCAGACTGAGTACTCTACTCATGTGGCCTTGATCAGAAGTGATCATGGTACCGAGTTTGACTCTCTTCTCATGCAAGAATTCTGTGAGAGAGAAGGTATCAAACATAGCTTCTCAGTTCCTAGAACTCCCCAACAAAATGGGGTAGTTGAAAGGAAGAACAGAACCCTGATTGAAGCTGCTGGCACATTGTTGGCAGATGCTAATATGCCTCTTTCCTATTGGGCAGAAGCTGTTAGTACAACCAACTATGTCTTGAATAGAAGTCTGATACACAAGCTTAAGTGTAAAACTCCTTATGAGTTGCTTAAAGGAAAGAAACATAAAATAAATTATTTTAGAGTTTTTGGTTGTGTAGTTTATATTCATAATAATAATAAAGAATACCTTAGAAAATTTGAAGCAAAAGCTTCAATGGGAATTTTTCTTGGAAATTCTCAAGTAAGCAAAGCTTATAGGGTATTTAATAAATCTTCTTCTAAAATTGAAGAGTCTGTTCATGTGTCCTTTGATGAATCTCAAATGTTTTACAAGGAGAAGGAAACTTCCCCTTCCTCAAGTTCATTACAGGTACAAGAATCTAGCAAAGATGTCACTCAAGAGATTCTCCATCTTTCAACTCTTCATATCACTGAATCAGACAGTGATGAAGACCTTGCAAAAGTTGTTGCTGTACCACCAATAGTAGATCAAATTCCTCCTGAGGAATTAATCCCAACTATTGCTGAAGATCACATCCCACCTGCTGATATTGTCACACTTAGAGATCATCCTACATCTCAAGTGATTGGAGACATATCAGCTGGTGTTCAAACAAGACATCAGTTAAGACAGGATGTGATGCATGCTTGTTTCCTTTCACAGATTGAGCCCCTCACCATTAAAGATGGTGGTCTAGATCCCCACTGGATCATTGCTATGCAAGAGGAACTCAATCAGTTTGAAAGATGTAAAGTATGGACTTTGGTTCCAAGACCTAAAGGCCTACTGATCATAGGCACCAAGTGGGTGTATAGAAACAAGTTGGATGCAAATGGAATCATTGTAAGGAACAAAGCTAGGCTTGTAGCTCAGGGCTACAGACAGGAGGAAGGTATAGATTATGACCGAACCTTTGCTCCTGTTGCAAGGCTAGAGGCAATAAGGATCTTCTTAGCCTATGCAGCCTATATGAAGTTTAAGGTTTTTCAGATGGATGTTAAGAGTGCCTTTCTAAATGGTGAGCAAAAGGAAGAGGTATTTGTTGAACAACCACCTGGGTTTGTTTCTTCAACTCAGCCCTCACATGTTTTCAAGTTGCAAAAAGCTCTTTATGGACTCAAACAAGCACCTAGAGCCTGGTATGAGACTCTAGCTAGTTTCCTGTTAGAGCACAACTTTGTTACGGGAGTACTTGATAGAACCCTTTTCGTGAAGCACCACAAGGACATAATCCTGTTAGTTCAAGTGTATGTGGATGACATTATTTTTAGTTCCACTGATCCCAAACTGTGCAAAAAGTTCTCTAACTTGATGCATTCTAAGTTTGAGATGAGTAGTATGGGTGAGATGTCTTACTTTCTTGGTCTCCAAGTAAAGCAAGATGCTGATGGCATCTTCATCTCCCAATCCAAATATGCCAAGGAATTGGTAAAGAAGTTTGGGATGGCTGATGCTTCAGCAATGCATACACCTATGGCTACAAATGTAGTTATAGATTCTGATGATCAGGGAAAGGCTGTTGATCAAAAGAATTATAGGGTCATTGTTGGTTCCCTATTGTATTTAACTACAAGTAGGCCAGATATAATGTTTGTTACAAGCCTTTGTGCTAGATTCCAGGTCAACCCCAAGGAATCTCATCTGATTCTTCTCAAGAGAATCTTGAGATACCTGAAGGGATGTCCAAATCTAGGACTTTGGTACCCAGCTGAATCAGAAATTGAATTAATTGGATACTCTGATTCTGATTATGCTGGCTGTAGAGTTGACAGGAAAAGTACCTCAGGAACTTGTCAGTTCCTGGGAGAGAGATTGGTCTCTTGGTTCTGTAAGAAGCAGGCTTCTGTCTCAACTTCAACTGCAGAAGCTGAATATATAGCAGCTGCTAGTTGTTGTTCACAGATCCTGTGGATACAAAATCAGCTTTTGGATTATGGATACTCACACAAGAACACAAAAATCATGTGTGATAGTACCAGTGCTATCTCTATTGCACAAAATCTAGTGCACCACTCTAGAACGAAATACATTGAGATCCGGCACCATTTCCTGAGAGATTGTGTGGAAAAGAACAAGATCAGCCTTGAGTTCATATCCCCAGACCTTCAGAGAGGTGATATATTCACCAAGCCCTTAGATGAACAGAAGCATCTGTTCTTTTTGGTTCAACTAGGCATGATTAATGGAAGAGACTAAGTGTGATGTCTGCCTTATTGAAACTTGTTTGAAGATCGTCGAACGACGTTCGAAGATAGTCTATCGGAGCAAGCCTATCGTCGACCTATGGTTGAAGATAGCTTATCAGCTTGAAGATCGTCGACCGGCGTTCGAAGATAGTCGAACAGGTCGAGCATATCGTCGATCTATGGTTGACGACAGCTTGTTGTTTGTGAAGACAGAAATAGTCGAACGATTGATCGACTACTCTGCTTCAGGACCGATCGTCGAACGACCGTTCGACCATCGTCTCCAGTATCTTTTAAATAGATCGACGATCGTTGCTTTAAAATAAAGCCGATGGTCGACCTAGGTTAAGAGATCCTTCTTTTTATCATCGACGGAGAGCGTCTTTTCGCATTCCGACTTCTCGCTTGCTCTTTGTCTTGCGATTTCCGCCGCTTCATCCTCGCTGTCTCTCCCTCGTCTTCTCCAGACCTCTCGATGGCGATTTCTCCAGCGCTCCTGACAGTAGTGAAGTTCGATGCAGGCTTCAGTGTGGATTTCGAGTCTTTCAGTTGCTGCGAATCCGGAATTGTGGAAATTCTTAATCTGTGCAAAGATCAAGGTTTGGAAAAGCTCATGTCCTCCAGGATCAAGATAAATATTCAAGAGATCAAAGAATGGGCATTTACTTCGTCTTCAAATGATGATTCAATGACCGGAACCATTGGCGGAGAAGAGGTAACATTGACTCCCGCCATTTTAACTGAAATATTTGGATTGATAAATGGGGAAGAAGATTACGAGCAAGATACCCCCAGAGTTTGGGAGAATGCTGACAGAGCTGGGACATGCCGAAGGTATTCCCTCTAAGATGCATAAAGTAAACTTTCCGATTAAAATTAAGTTCCTTGCTGAACTCGTCGGAAAAGTGCTACTGGGAAAGCACTCTGCCCATGACAATATTACAAGGCAGCAGTTTGCACTGATATGTGCAATTGTGAATAAGAAACAGATTAATTGGGCAGGAGTATTGTTTGATTTGATCAGGAAAAAGAACAGCAAGAAAGAAGTTACCCTGGGTAGGGTAGTTGGGATTTTTCTGAAGGAAAGATATCCCCATCTGTTAGTTTCAGCTGCTACCTCCATCAACCCCAGCAAGAAGATGGATCCAACCTTGTTCGCCAAGTGGAAAAGGACTTTTCTGAAGCCCGCTCCCGCAGGGGTTGCTCCAGCTGCATCTGAGAGCACCAGGACTACCTCAGTCACTCCTCCCCTACAAGAAGTTGGCTCAGCAAACCTCTCCCTTCCATCTTCTTCATCTGCTTTGCCTTCTACTTCAGTTGAAGTTCCATCAACTTCAATTGAAGTACGACCTTCTGCTTCTCACCTTGCATCACATCCTGCATCTCCTCTACCCTCTCATCTTGCTAGGATATCTCATCCTAGTTTTGATTTGTTGGTTTCTGAAATTTCTACTCCTCCTCATTCTCCAATTCCTTCTTCAGATCACATTGATCACCCTGCATCCTCTCATCCATCTCCAGCTCACTCTCCATCTCCAGTTCACTCTCCAAATCATCAAGAATACACCATTCCTGCTGATCATCCATCCACTGAGATTCCCCCATCTTCATCATCCTTTGAAATCACTCCAGCATTCATTTCTAGCATTTTGGAGTTAATTACCCCCTCAATCAAAATCATGATTGAAGAGGCGATTGCTCCCCTTGCTTCCTCCATCTCCTCTTTGACTGCTGCTATTCAGGCACTCTCAAAGTCTGCTGAGCCCTCTTCCTCTAGGGGTCTGGTTTCACTATCTACTGAAATCAGGCAGGGGGAGATGCTTAATGAAGATGTCTCTGAGGTGCCTTTGGCCTCCCCTCCAGCAGATCCTCCTTCAGTGGCAGAGAAAGAAATAGAAGAATCAGCTCCTCCTCAAAGTTTGTCTGAAAAAGAAATTTCTGATGCCTTATTGAAGTCTGAATTCATTATCAAAGTGTGCCTGGAAGAATGTTCTACTCCCCTAGTTGCCCTGTACCTAGAAGGAGTTATCACTTCCTTTCTAGATGAATTATAGGAGTTAGGACACACAAAGGACAATTCTGAAGGTATCCCTTTTACTTACTTTTTAGACTTGATAACTGATATGCTTGTATGGGAATACCTGGAAGGGATGATTAGATGTCATTTAGCAAAATTTTATTCATAATACTACAGATAAAATGGAAGAAGTACTAGATGTTCAAGAGCCTATTATCCAACTAGCTCTAGAAGTTCAACCAGAACCAGTTGCTCAATTTTCTGAGGTTTCTCAGCTAGCAGTGCAAGTAGAACTGGTCTCCATGACAATTTCTGATCATCAAGAAAAGGTTGCAGATGCTCAAATTGAAAAGTCTACTGTATCGGATGATTCCCCTGGATTGGATTGAGATACTCTCCTGGCACAGGATGCCATGGAAGAAGAATTAGAAAAAGCTGCCCTAAAGGAAAAGGAAAGAGCTATGCAAGAAGCAATTGATCCATATGATCTTCCTATTTCTTCTAATTCTGAGGATGAAATCGATTCTGATGAATCTGATGAATCTAAAAGAAAAAGATCTGCTAAAAAGAAAAGGAAAGCTGTGGCTCCTCCTCCTCCAAATCCAGATAATGATACTCCTTACTATATCCTGAAAGGAATTGATCCTAAATCAAAAGATTTCCAGCACTGGATGGCTTTCTCTAAAAATCAGCAGAAGCAAAGGAAGATGTCAAAGAGGTATGACAGTCCTGTTTTAAGATGTACTCCTAGAGGTCCTCCTCCTCCACCTCCCAGTGCAGGAGCCTCAGGAAACCAATCTACAAACCCTGCTGCTCAGTCTGAAAGGTTCAACCCATCTCAATCAGCACAAAGGAGAAGTTCTCAAGGATACCAAGGTAAAACTCAATCTGGCTATCAAAGGCTTGATGCTGTTAAGGAACAAGTAAAGGAGGTGGTGTATCAAAGACCAACTTTCTCTCCTCCTCATTCCAAAGAACTCAAAAGCTCAACCTCTCCAAAGCCAGATCATTCTGTGAAGGCCGTTTCAAAAGGTAAGCGAATTATTTTCTCTGAAAAATCTAGCAAGATATTTGCTAAGTCTGCTCCTCCTTCTTATCTAGTTATTCAGGATAAAGAACCAGTTGATACATCTTCTGAGAATGTGTATGAAAGCCTAGAGCTTGATCTTAATTTTAGGATGGCTCGTTTTCCTGAACTGGTTGGAGCAGCTCAAATTAAGAAAGCTAAAGCAGAAGGAAAAGACACTGCAGGATTGACCACGATGTCAAAATTCAGAATGAAGGAGCTCGATAAATTCCAGGTTAGACCTGAGGTATTTGATCCTTCAAAATACATGGAAAAGCATCCTGAGGCAGTTGTCCCAAGAGCGTCAGAATCGAAAATCATTGGAGAACAAGACCTGAAGTTGTCGAGAAAAGAAGCTCTACATCCCTCTAGAAAGATTAATTTTGTTCCCAGTTCCTCTGATCCTAAATCTAACTCTGAAGCATCTTAAAATTTTATTGATTGACAGTTAATTGCTTATCTGTTTGATTGATGTTATCTGCTTAGTTATTTCTTTTAAAGTATTTTATTAACTTTCTGTAATTTGTTTTGTGTGTTTTAGTTGTTGAGAGAATTAACTCAAATAGGGGGAGATTGTTGGTACCCTAGGTTTTGATTTGAGTTTAGTCTTCTCTTTTAGTCTCTTGACCCAAGATTTATCTATGGTCAAAGGTTAGTTGATAGGATAGATTCTCTAGTTGTGTAGAATTGCCTGTCCATATGAAAATCTAGCTAAGTAATTTCTGGTTCGACTATGGTCGAACGTCGCTCGACTATCGTCGATCAGCCGATCGACGATCGTATTCCTGATAGCTCGACTATCCGCTTGATATGTTGACTATCTATTGTCTGTGATAGCTCGACTATCTGTTGATAGGTCGACTATCTGTTTTCCCTTAATAGTTCGACTATCTGTTGATAGGTCGACTATCTGCTCTTCTTGATAGTTCAACTATATGCTTGGATAGTTCAACTATCTGATAGTTCGACTATCTGTTGATAGGTCGACTATCTGTTGATAGGTCGACTATCTGTTTTCCTTGATAGTTCGACTATCTGTTGATAGGTCGACTATCTGCTCTCCTTGATAGTTCAACTATCTGCTTGGATAGTTCAACTATCTGATAGTTCGACTATCTGTTGATAGGTCGACTATCTGCTTTCTGTGATTGCTCGACTATATGTTTGATAGGTCGACTATCTGTTCTTCTTTGATAGTTCAACTATCTGCTTGATAGTTCAACTATCTGATAGTTCGACTATCTGTTGATAGGTCGACTATCTGTTTTGGTTGATAGCTCGACTATCTGCTGATAGGTCGACTATCTATTTTCTTTGATAGTTCGACTATCTGTTTGATAGGTCGACTATCTGTTTTGCTTTGGTAGTTCGACTATCTGTCTTGATAGCTCGACTATCTGATAGCTCGACTATCTGTTCTGATAGGTCGACTATCTGTTGTGGTTGTTCGACTATCTTTTTTGATAGTTCGACTATCTGTATCGTTCGACTAACTGTCTGATAGGTCGATGATCTCTGTGCTTCGGTCGACGATCTCCGAGGGTCGTTCGACGTTTTGCTGTATGTCTTGAGTAATTTTGTCATCTTCTATGATGTGATTTATTTCATATTTATTTTGGCATATTTTATAAAAGATTATTTGAATAAAGTGGAGATATTATTTCCATGCAATATCTGCTCCATTCCTTATGCATGAGCTAATCTTTTCTGACAAAGTTGTTTGTCTTATTAGCTGAGATATGATTTCTGCTTTATCTGCCAGGCTGTCCTTTATAGCCGTTAGACTCAAAAAGTCTTCCTTGCCCGTAAAGAGTCTCTTTTGATGTGTCTTTCTCTAGTATTATTTCATCAGAGTTATTTGCAGCTTCTTAGAAAGCTTTATCCTCTTATAGGATATCTGTCTGCAGTATTTGTTTTGCTTTATGCTTTATGCAGCCTAGCTTGCAGATTTCAGTAGAAGATAAGATTCAAACTCAAATTAGAGTCGTTGCTGCTGCTGTTATATAAAGAATTCTTTGGAGAAAGAAATCAACAAGTTCTGATATACGAAAAGCTAACTGCAGCATTCAAGCTTACAACTTATAGTTTACAACTGCTCTCAGCTCGTTCACATCCAACTGAGAAGAAGTTTTAGCTCTTCACTCTTCTTCAACCTGAGTTCTCCTGCTTACAGGAAGATTTTCACTCAGAGCTTTTTGAAGAAGAAGAAGAAGATAGTTGCCTGAAGAATAATTTTCTATTCATATTCTTTATCTTCTTGTAGCTTTTTCCTTCAGATTTTCTGAAGTGTTTCTGCACTGAAGCAAGACTTCACCTGGATGTTCTTTTAGCCAGGGGGAGCCTTGACTCTTTAGAGCTTTCTAGCTCAGTGCAAGTTCTTGTGTTTCTCTAATCTATTATAAAATAGAGAAGACATTTTAACCTCCTTTCCCCCTCCTGTAAAGGGTTATTACTCCCTTCAAAAGTATACATTGGTGGCAGGGCACCTGATCAAAAACCTGTGTTGGTTTTTAGACACCTGATCAAAAGTCTAAAGAGTTTCTGGATCTACCTGAAGCAAATCTTGTTGGTGGCAGGACACCTGATCAAAAACCTGAGTGGATTGCTACCTTGTTGGTAGAAGAGTGGACGTACCCAAGTTGTTTGGGGAACCACTATAAATTTCTTGTGTCGTCTGGATTATTTAATTAATTCTCTGTGCTGATTGGCTGTGATTAGATTTTAACTAGGATTGCTAGTTACTGTTTAGGATTCCAAGCCTTAACTGTAATTACAGTTGGCTGCCTTTTGTGCACAACACTTGTGTTAGGCTTCAGGGTTTCATCTCAAATATCTATAACCTTCATTCCGCAATTAACTCCAAGGGAGTTGAGTAGACAGTCAACTATGTTAGTGCTATTTTTGATTACTCTATTCACCCCCCCCCCCTCTAGAGTAGTATCTATCCCTTTTCTTTCAATTTAAAAGATAAACAATTTGATTTAGATCTACCAAATCATTAACTTAGCCAAGCAACATAAGTAAACTGGTGATTACAAGTTATTTGTGAAAGAACAACATATTCATTTGTCACAGATACATAAGTGACAATTGCACTACACATTTATCAATATAGTCATGGCCAACTCATAGTAATTTCATTGATAAAGATTTGTCATTGTTACACTTTTGATATTCATTACAATATAATGATTACATATTTAAAGCACCCTAAGTCTTGCAGTCTCATCTCAGCTTTTCTTTGATGAACTTGAAGAAGCATCCCTGGTAACGGCTATCTTCTTAAAGTTTTCAGCTTTGTTCTCTTGTCTCTTGAAGTAAAGAAAAGGTTTTGGAATATATTTAGAGGGCACTTTCTTGGGATTCCTCTTCCTTACATGATTTTCTATGAATACTCTTTCCCTTAGAGAGTTTCTTTCAAAATTCTTTATCCATTCCTAAGAAGGATATACACTATCAATGTTATTTAGAATTTGTCGATAGCTTACCCAAGAATTTATAATTATGGATTCAGAGGCATCACTTAGCTGTTCATAATCTTGATCATCTCTATTCTCATCTCTCCTCTTTGGAATGAACTCTTCAGCAATTTGAGATCCTTCCCTCATTCTTCTGGCAGGAAGTTATGCATCCTGTGCAACTCTAACTTGTGCTAGAAAGTCAAGTCTTCTAGCCTATTTCTGTCCAGGAGGGGAAGGTGTAGTTCCACCCTGGTGCCTTGAATTACCTTGAAGTCTTGTTCTTAAATGAGCTCTACTATCTAAGCATGGCTGCTCTCCCCATTCTGCCTTCTGTATAGATGGTATATTGTAGGGTGGTGGTGTTTGCTTCATATTTGGTTAATATGGATTGGAGTATTCTTTCATTGTCATCAAGCATCTCATCTTTCAGGAGTAGTGCCTTCTTCAAAGAGTGGAAAGCAATATTTGTGACATGCAGATTTACATGATCTGCTGAACCCCTGATTACTTCATCAGTTGCACTCACATAATTTTTGACATAGCACATGTCAGCTGCAGAGAGTTTTTGACTTGTGTCCAAGGATTTCATGATGGTGGTAAGTTTGATGCAAGCAGGTCCAGCCTTATCAAACCAAGCGGTGACCTGTTTGTTTAATTGAGAGATCTCTTCTTTATTTTACTTGACTTCGGTTGACAATTCATCTGTCAGTTTAGCAATTGATTGATCCAAATACTCCTTGAGAGTTGTGGTGTAGGCATCTAGAAGTTTTTTGATATTATTTAGTATTAACTCATTTGAGATTTGAGTGGTGGTTGGTTGGCTTACTATAGGAGGGGCATTTTCCTTCGCAGGGGCCTGTAAAGACTCCCCCTCAACTACAACACCTATAAAAGGAAACAATCCCTCAGCTAAAGCTGTTTTAACACTATTAAATATAAGGGTATTTATAGTACCTCGAGTGGGTGCAGATTCAACCACCATGTTGACCACTTTATCTAAGGATGTCAGATCCATCTGATCATGCTCCCCCTCATACTCAGCATCCTTTTTAGGGCTTGACTCATCAAGATAAGTGTCTAAGGCTTCACGAGGCTTATGATCATCCATTGTTGTAGGGATAACCTTTACTGTTGCTATATTATTAGTATCAGTAATGTTTGCCTCATCTTATGCAGCAATAACTTCTCAGTACCATCCTTTCAGATTTGTCTTGACTTAAGACTTGCATGGATTAAATCAACATGCATATCACAACCTTGAAGTCTGAAGTTTGCAGAGGTTTGACTGAGAGACTAGTACCCTTGCAGTCCAACATCAGCTAGAGAGGAGGTTCCAGGCTCTGGTTCAGAACTGGCAGTTCATTCCTCCTTAGTAGGTTTCTTCCTTGTGTCCCTAGAGGGATGAAGCACGAAAACGACACCACCGAGTTAACTATTCGATCACTACGGAAGTAGGGACGAGACTATCGGGTAGCCGGTTAATAGCGGCCAGAGAAGAAATAAGAGCAAGCTGCATAAAGCGACAACACCGGACTTCGCCCGTCTTGGCCAGAATGCCTCTCTGCGGCGGGCTTTTCTTTTATTAAAGGAAAAGACGATAATAGCGGTTAGCACAGATATCCTAAGCGAATAGGTACTTGCTAAAGGAAGAATTCGAATCCGCTGCCACAGGCGATAAGCTTAGGGGTCCGAACTTGATCCTTTGGGAGGTACTATTCACGCCTATTTATATGCTCAGGGGGCCTGCCCAAACGGGCAGGGCTAAAAATACCGGCTGCCCGTGTACATGAGAAATGGGCAACGATGACTAGATGCAGAAGGGCAAGAAGAGGGGACACCTATCCGCTCGGTTAGGCGGATCAACCAGCCACTGACCTAGAACTTCTCAGCAACTACAAAGTCGGGGTGACTCCGTGGGAATGCGGCTAGACGGCTAGAGAAGGCCTTGCCGCCGGTACTTGAGGTCATCCAAGGGAGCGGTCAAATCCAGTGCTAACATAGTCCCCACACATTTTTAAATTCAGAGGAATTTTGAAAATGTAGTTTACCGCCTTACCGCGAACGCAGTAAATGCCTGTTAAGCTATAAATAACGCTGGCGCAGATGTTGTTTTCACAAAACCGTATTCGAGACGGGTCGCTTCTCCCCTACTTCGGTTAAAATCCTATTGTTTGAAATGCCTTCCAGAAAGAGTATCCTAGTGAGCAAGAGCGACAAGGGCCATGCCGCATCCAAGTCTCCACAGGAAAAACCAACTAGCTGCGAAGCCGGTTAGAAGTTGCATAAAGTGAATACTGCCAAGGGAGTCTTGCAAAAACCGCATCGGTTAAGAGAAGGACTACTTAAGAAATCTGAGGCCAAAACTTTAGAGACTGGACAATCCTCAAAAATGGAAATCGAGAAAGTAGTCGCGCGAATCCCAGAGTGACCTCTCGAGACGATTGTGGACAAGCCTACTGAAGAGCTGCCCGAGAACACGGAGGGTAACAAGATTGCAGAAACTGCCCGGGAAACCACTACTCTGCCATTGAATGCCTCAGATGTAGAAATCACATCAACCCCATCAAGCAAAGATAATGACAAGACGGATTCTGGTGCTAAAGTCGAGCAGGAAAGTGAAGAGTTTGTTTACATCATCAACAAGGAGAAGAAGGTTACCAAGAATGTTGCCAACAAGCTCAGGGAGAACATGGGTGCAATGATGGCCGCCATCCCGAAACAGAAACGGAAACACCAGCCGACTTTATCAATGGAGGAGAGGATAGAGGCAATTATCTGAAAAAGAAGAGAGAAAACAAGAAACCCGCAGCACTCATGGAAGCGACCAACAAAGCCGATATATCCGTTCGGTCTGATGAGGTAACCACTTTTGAAAGGATTGAACGCCTCTTTGAGGCAGAGGACAGCTTAGCGGTTAAATCTAACCTTTCCGATAACTACGATCTCCTACAGGAGAAGGAAAATATTGCTAGCAGCAAGCTACTATCCTGGGGCGACTCTGACTTGGAGGTCTTGTCAGTGAAAGCAGGAAAAGATGTCCCCGGGCCATCTGAAGGGGACGACAAGGTAAAACTGTAGGAAAAGATTCTTGCCGAGAAGAAGCTGCTAGCCGCCGGCGAAGAATTCCATGATCTTCTGCCTCTTTCGGTTGAAGAACAAGCTGAAGCTGACCGCCAGGAAGCCGCCAAGCTTATGCGGACAGGTATGCTTAAACCCGCCCCGAAGGTAATAAAATTTCATCCACTTTATAGGGAACGACTGCTGTCAAGGAGGTCTATCCGCATAATTAATGAGACCGACGACTTGCTCCTATCGCGCGAAGATCTTGAAAAGAATAGGTAGGCCGAATGACTTCTGAGGGACAATTACCTGAAGAAGACTGATCCTGAGATGTTGAGGTGACCTGTTTTTTGTAGCCGTCACACTATGACCGCGACTAGAGAAGATGAGTGTCTCTGCTCGGGTGGCTATTCTCTAAGTATTGCTGCTTGTTGATCTTGCTGCTCAACAAGACTAAATTTATCTGTTTGTTCGCTTTGTGATGCAGACTTTGCGGGTTTGATTTCACCGGCTATCCTGGATGAGGTCGCGCGGCGACTCAAGAATAATTACGGCCAACGCTCCTTCTCCGAGTTGTTCATCTACTTTGAGCGGCTAAAGGCAATGCTCTAGGTTGAGGAAGAGGCTGGGAGGAGCTTGGAGGAGCGGGTAAAGTATTTGTCCGCGGATCTTGTGGCTTGCTGCGGGAGGGAAAGCGCTATGTCTGCTAAATTGTCCGCTAGCTGCGATCAAGAAAAAGCTTCCCGCAATCAAGTCTAGACCCAGGCCAGGCGACTTCAGAAGTCCGAGGATGATGCTGCTCACTATAAGAGATAATATTACGAGGGGGTGGAAAGAGAGAAGGGTCGACGACCAGATTTCTCTAGTTCGAATAAACCGCGGGAATCGGGTAATAGCTCTGCTAGGGGGGAAGCTTCTGCTCTGGTGGCCAGTTAGGCAAACCTACCCATTCGGCCTAGTGAACAGGTGGATTTTGCTGAGCCAACTGTTAAAATTAGCCGCATAGTTCGGGATGCATCTCGGATACACCGGGCCCAGAATTCCTTCAGCCACCACTTGATAACCGCGATGTCAGATTTATTGAGCATTGGCGACCAAGTGGCTCATATTGGCAGAGACCCCATAGAACCAGACAGGGAGCGACGCGAGGGGAGAAAATATCAATTATAATAATAAGGAGTTCGAACGAACTGACCTTATTATCGCGGATACATTGTCATTTTTAGTACCTTTCAATACTTACCGTTTGATTTATTTGTCCGCACGATCTGTGATGCTTGGATTGCTTGCAAAGATACCTGCAGGTAATGGTGAATTACAAAGCGGCTTCTTTTATCTAGTCGTGCGACTAGAAGCTCGTTTGCAGATTCTATAAATACGGCCTAGCTCCGCATTATATAGAAAAATATCAAGGTCCTAATTCCTGCGGCAAAATTCAAAGGCACCCGCGCGAGCTGCATCTTCCTCTACCATCCTCGATGTTGAGCACAGGAGATCAGAAATGATGGAAACCGAACTTGACCGCTTCGTCGTCTCCCATATGATGAATCCCAATGTAATCACGCGACTACCTCAAGCAAATGAGTGAATTAATACTTCTGGGAAGAATTTGGTGGCAATCCCGATCGATCACTTTGACTATGGTTTCAGCCTGCCACTGCTACTCGAGCTCGTCGAGATTTTAGACTTTTTTAGAATTGTTCTCATCCACCTCTCGCTGAATACAATTGCCTCGGTGGTGAGCTTCATCATTTACATGCGGATTGAGCGGGTAAAGTTCACCATGGATCACTTCCGCCACTATTTTGTAGTCCGCTCCATCATTTTCGGCAAGAATTATAGCCGGATCTTCAAAGGCATTGTATATTTTGGCTGCACCGTGATGAAGACGGTGAACTTACCGAATAAGTTCCCGAACTGTTCCATCAGATTCCTCATGTTCGAGGGGAATCTAGGACTTCTACCTGTCTTCCCGCAAGTTTGGTCGGCAAGGCTGTTCGAGAAGTTTGAAGTTGTAGGCATCGAAAAGGAGATCGCTAATTTCCTTACTGTTTCGCAGCTCGATATTCTACATTACATCCCGATGCTCCTAGTCGTGGTAGATTGGCCTGACGAAAAAGGTATGTATTTATTGATTAGTTATTTTTTACCCATCTTACCACGCATCTTAAAGCTTTGTCCCTTTGCAGCCACTTTGAATGTTCTGGCGAATAGGCCAACAACACCTGGAGGGCCTGTTCTGACGCAAAGCGAGGCAAGGAAGAAAAGGGAGGATGACTGCCACGAAGAGAATGATGTCGCCGCGGGCTACGACACTGAATCCTTCACACCCCGAGGAATGGGAGAGAAGTTGAATGACTGCTGCGGTAAGGCGGTTATGAAGTTGCATCCCCGCGGGAAGCACGTTCAGGACTCCACTGCTCTTCCTTTGTCGAAGAATAAGAAGATCTCCAGACATGCCCACGCGGTTTGCTGGGTGATGTACGGTAGGAAAAACTTTGCCGACCTGCGAACAATGCCCACAATAAAGCTCCCTGATCAAGCTGAACAAATTCGCGCGAGAAGCTTCGTCACAGACAATTTCGTTTCCGAAGCTCTTGTCGAAGTAGTTGCCTTAGCAGTGAGTTTAGCGGAGGAAGTAGAGCAACTAAAATAAGAATATGAGAAATTGAAGAATATTAATGCGATAAGATTTTACCTTGTGGATTTTCCGGTTATCTTATCATTAGCCGAAAATTTACCTTGAACTTCTTTTGCAGAAATCCTAAGACCTAGACAGCCCAGCCTTCCTGAATAAAATTTTCATACACTTGCGAGAAGGCGGGGAGGATATGTTGGATATTCTGAGGGAGCGGGGAGCATTTAAGCCCGATCATGAAAAAGTCTCTTTTGACGACTTATTCCTTGGTTTCCACGAAGTTGAAGCCATGCGAGATGTTGCGGGAAGAGTTTCTATTGAAGAGTTCCTCGCAGAGGATGAGGTTATAAGCGATCAGGAAGATGTACCCGTAGATATCGGTGTGGATAAAAGTACAAGCCCATCCAATAGCTCGAGCGGGGAGGAATCCCTGGATTCAAGATCAATTAAAACTGGCCGCTCTTCAAGTTCCTCCAGTGAGACGGATTCTGACAAGAGCAGAAAAAGACGAAAAATGATGTGTAATAATAATAATTTTTTTTAGTTGTCTTTTGATCTTGTCTTTTGTGAATTATGTAAGCCGCGCGGCTCAGGATCTTGTTTTTTTTTCAATGTAAATGATATCACTTCTAATTGATTTTTGCTGAGTAATGAAACTTTATTATCCGATCGGTATTATACTTCTTTTTGCTCGGATAGGACACATGCAGATAGATCCCACTAATCCGTTAGACGAAATGTAGGCAAACAAAATTAACGAATTCTAACAGATATTAGTCGCACACATTATAACGCGAATAGATAAATCTAGCCAAGATATCCGTTGACGAAATGACAGCTTGTATAATAAACATTGAAGTTTATCTTGCCGGGCGACAAAGTATTCTTTAATAATATCATTGAGTGGTTAACAACGACATTTATAATATGAAGGGACTGAATAGATAAGTGATCACCACGCATAGTCTTCTCATGCAGTTAATAATGATATCTGCATTATGTATGGACCTAAAAGATAAGTGATGATCACGCATAGTCTTCTCGCTAGTTAAAAATGTTATCTACAGTATGAATTCCACGATCAGCTAGAGAAAGCCAGCTGGCTTGACCTCTAACCATGCGATTAATCAATAAGAATCAATGTAACATTAAATCAAACAAAGGCATTATTAACCGCTTGCTTTAATGGTATAAACATCCAGACTTTGGCGAACACCAATTCCAGTCCTTTCTTTCATTAAACAGGAGTCTGACGATAAATTTTTGCGAGCTAAGAAAGATGGATATAGACTTAGGCGATCAAGCAGTCAGGTGCATATAGCATTGCGTTTCTTATAGGGTCACAAAAGTTGTACACCTCATCACCCAATAATAAAATATCTCGTCAACCTGATATATCCAATTTTGTGACTAAAGCAAATACCAGAGCTCCGCTAGTTGAGAAATTACTTATAGACTTATGTGTCCATGTGGGCAGGTGCACGAGGCATTTCTTTCCACACAAAGATCACATAAGCAGGGCTAAAGTTCAATATTCGCAACCAATGTCAAGCGGGATAAGTACATAATATCTACAATTGATGTAGATCGCGATAAGTACGAAATATCTACGACTGATGTCGAGTG